>CAWUFW010010382.1:0-700752 GCA_963921515.1 Calotriton arnoldi | reverse complement strand
GTGCGCTTGAGGCAGGCTGGCATGGAGTTTTATTTTTTTTATGCACATTTCTATAGCGCAAACTCTACCTGAAGGTATTGGAGCACTTTACATGAGCTCCGGTTACGTTACACAAGGGCACATTCAGGCACGGGGAGATTATGTGATCGTCAGGCAGGGCTGCTCGGGAGGAGCGCTTGAGGCAGGCTGGCACAGTGTTTTATTATTTTATGCACATTTCTATAGCGCGAACTCTACCTGAAGGTATTGGAGTGCTTTACATGAGCTCCGGTTACGTTACACAAGGGCACATTCAGGCACGGGGAGATTATGTGATCGGCAGGCAGGACTGCTCGGAAGGAGCGCTTGAGGCAGGCTGGCACGGTGTTTTTTTTCTTATGCAGATTTCTATAGCGCGAACTGTACCTGAAGGTATTGGAGCACTTTACATGAGCTCCGGTTACGTTACACAAGTGCACATTCAGGCACGCGGAGATTATGTGATCGGCAGGCAGGGCTGCTCGGGAGGAGCGCTTGAGGCAGGCTGGCACAGTGTTTTTTTTAATGCATATTTCTATAGCGCGAACTCTACCTGAAGGTATTGGAGCACTTTGCATGAGCTCCGGTTACGTTACACAAGGGCACATTCAGTCACAGGGAGATTATGTGATCAGCAGGCAGGGCTGCTTGGGAGGAGTGCTTGAGGCAGGCTGGCACAGTGTTTTTGTTTTTATGCAGATTTCTATAGCGCGAACTCTACCTGAAGGTATTGGAGCGCTTTACATGAGCTCCGGTTATGTTACACAAGGGCACATTCAGGCACGGGGAGATTATGTGATCAGCAGGCAGGGCTGCTCGGGAGGAGCGCTTGAGGCATGCTGGCACTGTGTTTTATTTGTTTTTTATGCAGATTTCTATAGCGCGAACTGTACCTGAAGGTATTGGAGCGCTTTACATGAGCTCCGGTTACGTTACACAAGTGCACATTCAGGCACGGGGAGATTATGTGATCGGCAGGCCGAGATCACCGCCTTACTCAAGAAACCCAAGGCAGACCCCAAGGACCTCAAGAACTTCCGACCCATCTCTCTGCTCCCGTTCCCCGCGAAGGTCACCGAGAAAATCGTCAACAAACAACTGACCCGCTACCTCGAGGAGAACAACATCCTGGACCCTTCCCAGTCCGGCTTCCGCAGCAACCACAGCACCGAAACCGCCCTCATCGCCGCCACCGATGACATCAGGACCCTGCTAGACAACGGAGAAACAGCAGCCCTCATCCTCCTGGACCTATCAGCCGCCTTCGACACGGTCTGCCACCACACACTACGAACACGCCTTCACGACGCCGGGATCCAAGAGAAGGCCCTGGACTGGACCACATCCTTCCTTTCCGGCAGAACACAAAGCGTCCGCCTCGCCCCCTTCCGATCCAAGGCCACCAAGATCATCTGCGGCGTACCCCAAGGCTCCTCCCTCAGCCCAACGCTGTTCAACATCTACATGGCACCCCTCGCCCACGTCGCCCGACAGCACAACCTCAACATCATCTCCTACGCCGACGACACCCAGCTGATCCTCTCCCTCACCAAAGACCCTCACACCGCCAAAGCCCACCTCCATGAAGGAATGAAGGCCGTCGCCGAATGGATGAGGACCAGCCACCTGAAGCTGAACTCGGACAAGACGGAGGTCCTCATCCTTGGTTCCAACCCTTCAGTCTGGGACGACTCCTGGTGGCCAACATCACTGGGAACAGCCCCGCCACCCACCGACCACGTACGCAACCTAGGGGTCATCCTCGACCCCACCCTCTCCATGACTAAGCAGGTCAACGCCGTTTCCTCATCCTGCTTCAACATCCTCCGAATGCTCCGCAGGATCTTCAAGTGGATCCCCACCGAAACAAGAAAAACAGTCACCCAGGCCCTAGTCACCAGCAGGCTGGACTACGGAAACGCCCTCTATGCAGGAACGACGGCTAAGCTCCTGAGACGGCTGCAACGCATCCAGAACGCCTCTGCACGTCTTATCCTCGACATCCCCCGACGCAGCCACATCACACCCCACCTGAGAGACCTGCACTGGCTCCCTGTCAACAAGAGGATAACCTTCAAGCTCCTCACCCACACACACAAAGCACTCCACAACTCCGGACCAGCCTACCTCAACAGACGACTCAGCTTCTACACCCCCACCCGCCAGCTCTGCTCGACCAGCCTCGCCTCGCCACAGTCCCCCGCATCCGGAAAACGACCGCCGGCGGCAGATCCTTCTCCCACCTCGCCGCCAAGACCTGGAACACCCTCCCCACCAACCTCCGACAGACCCAAGACCTACTGGCCTTCAGAAGACTCCTCAAGACCTGGCTCTTCGATCAGTAGCAGCACCACCCCCCTCTTCCCCCAGCGCCTTGAGACCCTCGCGGGTATGTAGTGCGCTTTATAAGTGACATGATTGATTGATTGATTGATTGATTGAGGCAGGCTGGCACAGTGTTTTATTTTTTTATGCAGATTTCTATAGCGCGAACTCTACGTGAAGGTATTGGAGCACTTTACATGAGCTCCGGTTACGTTACACAAGGGCACATTCAGGCAAGGGGAGATTATGTGATCGAAAGGCAGGGCTGCTCGGGAGGAGCGCTTGAGGCAGGCTGGGACTGTGTTTTATTTTTTTAATGCACATTTCTATAGCGCAAACTCTACATGAAGGTATTGGAGCGCTTTACATGAGCTCCGGTTACCTTACACAAGGGCACATTCAGGCACCGGGAGATTATGTGATCGGCAGGCAGGGCTGCTCGGGAGGAGCACTTGAGGCAGGCTGGCACAGTGTTTTATTTTTTTTATACACATTTCTATAGCGCGAACTCTACCTGAAGGTATTGGAGCGCTTTACATGAGCTCCGGTTACGTTACACAAGGGCACATTCAGGCACGGGGAGATTATATGATCGGCAGGCAGGGCTGCTCAGGAGGAGCGCTTGAGGCAGGCTGGCACGGTGTTTTTTTCTTATGCAGATTTCTATAGCGCGAACTCTACCTGAAGGTATTGGAGCACTTTACATGAGCTCCGATTACGTTACACAAGTGCACATTCAGGCACGGGGAGATTATATGATCGGCAGGCAGGGCTGCTCGGGAGGAGCGCTTGAGGCAGGCTGGCACGGTGTTTTTTTAATGCATATTTCTATAGCGCGAACTCTACCTGAAGGTATTGGAGCGCTTTACATGAGCTCCGGTTACGTTACACAAGTGCACATTCAGGCACGGGGAGATTATGTGATCGGCAGGAAGGGTTGCTCGGGAGGAGCGCTTGAGGCAGGCTGGCACGGTGTATTTTTTTATGCATATTTCTATGGCGCGAACTCTACCTGAAGGTATTGGAGCACTTTGCATGAGCTCCGGTTACGTTACACAAGGGCACATTCAGGCATGGGAGATTATGTGATCGGCAGGCAGGGCTGCTTGGGAGGAGCGCTTGAGGCAGGCTGGCACAGTGTTTTGTTTTTTTATGCAGATTTCTATAGCGCGAACTCTACCTGAAGGTATTGGAGCGCTTTACATGAAGCTCCGGTTACGTTACACAAGGGCACATTCAGGCACAGGGAGATTATGTGATCGGCAGGCAGGGCTGCTCGGGAGGAGCGCTTGAGGCAGGCTGGCACGGTGTTTTATTTTTTAATGCACATTTCTATAGCGCAAACTCTACCTGAAGGTATTGGAGCGCTTTACATGAGCTCCGGTTACGTTACACAAGGGCACATTCAGGCACCGGGAGATTATGTGATCTGCAGGCAGGGCTGCTCGGGAGGAGCGCTTGAGGCAGGCTGGCACGGTGTTTTATTTTTTTATACACATTTCTATAGCGCGAACTCTACCTGAAGGTATTGGAGCGCTTTACATGAGCTCCGGTTACGTTACACAAGGGCACATTCAGGCACGGGGAGATTATATGATTGGCAGGCAGGGCTGCTCAGGAGGAGCGCTAGAGGCAGGCTGGCACAGTGTTTTTTTGTAATGCAGATTTCTATAGCGCGAACTGTACCTGAAGGTATTGGAGCGCTTTACATGAGCTCCGGTTACGTTACACAAGGGCACATTCAGGCACAGGGAGATTATGTGATCGGCAGGCAGGGCTGCTCGGGAGGAGCGCTTGAGTCAGGCTGGCACAGTGTTTTTTTTTTTTATGCAGGTTTCTATAGCGCGAACTCTACCTGAAGGTATTGGAGCGCTTTACATGAGCTCCGGTTACGTTACACAAGGGCACATTCAGGCACGGGGAGATTATGTGATCGGCAGGCAGGGCTGCTCGGGAGGTGCGCTTGAGGCAGGCTGGCATGGAGTTTTATTTTTTTTATGCACATTTCTATAGCGCAAACTCTACCTGAAGGTATTGGAGCGCTTTACATGAGCTCCGGTTACGTTACACAAGGGCACATTCAGGCACGGGGAGATTATGTGATCGTCAGGCAGGGCTGCTCGGGAGGAGCGCTTGAGGCAGGCTGGCACGGTGTTTTATTATTTTATGCACATTTCTATAGCGCGAACTCTACCTGAAGGTATTGGAGTGCTTTACATGAGCTCCGGTTACGTTACACAAGGGCACATTCAGGCACGGGGAGATTATGTGATCGGCAGGCAGGACTGCTCGGAAGGAGCGCTTGAGGCAGGCTGGCACGGTGTTTTTTTTCTTATGCAGATTTCTATAGCGCGAACTGTACCTGAAGGTATTGGAGCACTTTACATGAGCTCCGGTTACGTTACACAAGTGCACATTCAGGCACGCGGAGATTATGTGATCGGCAGGCAGGGCTGCTCGGGAGGAGCGCTTGAGGCAGGCTGGCACAGTGTTTTTTTTAATGCATATTTCTATAGCGCGAACTCTACCTGAAGGTATTGGAGCGCTTTACATGAGCTCTGGTTACGTTACACAAGGGCACATTCAGGCACGGGGAGATTATGTGATCGGCAGGCAGGGCTGTTTGGGAGGAGCGCTTGAGGCAGGCTGGCACAGTGTTTTTGTTTTTTTATGCAGATTTCTATAGCGCGAACTCTACCTGAAGGTATTGGAGCGCTTTACATGAGCTCCGGTTACGTTACACAAGGGCACATTCAGGCACGGGGAGATTATATGATCGGCAGGCAGGGCTGCTCAGGAGGAGCGCTAGAGGCAGGCTGGCACAGTGTTTTTTTTGTAATGCAGATTTCTATAGCGCGAACTGTACCTGAAGGTATTGGAGCGCTTTACATGAGCTCCGGTTACGTTACACAAGGGCACATTCAGGCACAGGGAGATTATGTGATCGTCAGGCAGGGCTGCTCGGGAGGAGCGCTTGAGTCAGGCTGGCACAGTGTTTTTTTTTTTTATGCAGGTTTCTATAGCGCGAACTCTACCTGGAGGTATTGGAGCGCTTTACATGAGGTCCGGTTACGTTACACAAGGGCACATTCAGGCACGGGGAGATTATGTGATCGGCAGGCAGGGCTGCTCGGGAGGTGCGCTTGAGGCAGGCTGGCATGGAGTTTTATTTTTTTTATGCACATTTCTATAGCGCAAACTCTACCTGAAGGTATTGGAGCGCTTTACATGAGCTCCGGTTACGTTACACAAGGGCACATTCAGGCACGGGGAGATTATGTGATCGTCAGGCAGGGCTGCTCGGGAGGAGCGCTTGAGGCAGGCTGGCACGGTGTTTTATTATTTTATGCACATTTCTATAGCGCGAACTCTACCTGAAGGTATTGGAGTGCTTTACATGAGCTCCGGTTACGTTACACAAGGGCACATTCAGGCATGGGGAGATTATGTGATCGGCAGGCAGGACTGCTCGGAAGGAGCGCTTGAGGCAGGCTGGCACAGTGTTTTTTTTCTTATGCAGATTTCTATAGCGCGAACTGTACCTGAAGGTATTGGAGCACTTTACATGAGCTCCGGTTACGTTACACAAGTGCACATTCAGGCACGCGGAGATTATGTGATCGGCAGGCAGGGCTGCTCGGGAGGAGCGCTTGAGGCAGGCTGGCACAGTGTTTTTTTTTTTTATGCAGATTTCTATAGCGCGAACTCTACCTGAAGGTATTGGAGCACTTTGCATGAGCTCCGGTTACGTTACACAAGGGCACATTCAGTCACAGGGAGATTATGTGATCAGCAGGCAGGGCTGCTTGGGAGGAGCGCTTGAGGCAGGCTGGCACAGTGTTTTTGTTTTTTTATGCAGATTTCTATAGCGCGAACTCTACCTGAAGGTATTGGAGCGCTTTACATGAGCTCCGGTTATGTTACACAAGGGCACATTCAGGCACAGGGAGATTATGTGATCGGCAGGCAGGGCTGCTCGGGAGGAGCGCTTGAGGCAGGCTGGCACTGTGTTTTATTTGTTTTTTATGCAGATTTCTATAGCGCGAACTGTACCTGAAGGTATTGGAGCGCTTTACATGAGCTCCGGTTACGTTACACAAGTGCACATTCAGGCACGGGGAGATTATGTGATCGGCAGGCCGAGATCACCGCCTTACTCAAGAAACCCAAGGCAGACCCCAAGGACCTCAAGAACTTCCGACCCATCTCTCTGCTCCCGTTCCCCGCGAAGGTCACCGAGAAAATCGTCAACAAACAACTGACCCGCTACCTCGAGGAGAACAACATCCTGGACCCTTCCCAGTCCGGCTTCCGCAGCAACCACAGCACCGAAACCGCATTCATCGCCGCCACCGATGACATCAGGACCCTGCTAGACAACGGAGAAACAGCAGCCCTCATCCTCCTGGACCTATCAGCCGCCTTCGACACGGTCTGCCACCACACACTACGAACACGCCTTCACGACGCCGGGATCCAAGAGAAGGCCCTGGACTGGACCACATCCTTCCTTTCCGGCAGAACACAAAGCGTCCGCCTCGCCCCCTTCCGATCCAAGGCCACCAAGATCATCTGCGGCGTACCCCAAGGCTCCTCCCTCAGCCCAACGCTGTTCAACATCTACATGTCACCCCTCGCCCACGTCGCCCGACAGCACAACCTCAACATCATCTCCTATGCCGACGACACCCAGCTGATCCTCTCCCTCACCAAAGACCCTCACACCGCCAAAGCCCACCTCCACGAAGGAATGAAGGCCGTCGCCGAATGGATGAGGACCAGCCGCCTGAAGCTGAACTCGGACAAGACGGAGGTCCTCATCCTTGGTTCCAACCCTTCAGCCTGGGACGACTCCTGGTGGCCAACATCACTGGGAACAGCCCCGCCACCCACCGACCACGTACGCAACCTAGGGGTCATCCTCGACCCCACCCTCTCCATGACTAAGCAGGTCAACGCCGTTTCCTCATCCTGCTTCAACATCCTCCGAATGCTCCGCAGGATCTTCAAGTGGATCCCCACCAAAACAAGAAAAACAGTCACCCAGGCCCTAGTCACCAGCAGGCTGGACTACGGAAACGCCCTCTACGCAGGAACGACGGCTAAGCTCCTGAGACGGCTGCAACGCATCCAGAACGCCTCTGCACGTCTTATCCTCGACATCCCCCGACGCAGCCACATCACACCCCACCTGAGAGACCTGCACTGGCTCCCTGTCAACAAGAGGATAACCTTCAAGCTCCTCACCCACGCACACAAAGCACTCCACAACTCCGGACCAGCCTACCTCAACAGACGACTCAGCTTCTACACCCCCACCCGCCAGCTCTGCTCGACCAGCCTCGCCCTCGCCACAGTCCCCCGCATCCGGAAAACGACCGCCGGCGGCAGATCCTTCTCCCACCTCGCCGCCAAGACCTGGAACACCCTCCCCACCAACCTCCGACAGACCCAAGACCTACTGGCCTTCAGAAGACTCCTCAAGACCTGGCTCTTCGATCAGTAGCAGCACCACCCCCCTCTTCCCCCAGCGCCTTGAGACCCTCGCGGGTATGTAGTGCGCTTTATAAGTGACATGATTGATTGATTGATTGATTGATTGAGGCAGGCTGGCACAGTGTTTTATTTTTTTTTATGCAGATTTCTATAGCGCGAACTCTACCTGAAGGTATTGGAGCACTTTACATGAGCTCCGGTTACGTTACACAAGGGCACATTCAGGCATGGGGAGATTATGTGATCGGCAGGCAGGGCTGCTCGGGAGGAGCGCTTGAGGCAGGCTGGGACTGTGTTTTATTTTTTTAATGCACATTTCTATAGCGCAAACTCTACATGAAGGTATTGGAGCGCTTTACATGAGCTCCGGTTACCTTACACAAGGGCACATTCAGGCACCGGGAGATTATGTGATCGGCAGGCAGGGCTGCTCGGGAGGAGCGCTTGAGGCAGGCTGGCACAGTGTTTTATTTTTTTTATACACATTTCTATAGCGCGAACTCTACCTGAAGGTATTGGAGCGCTTTACATGAGCTCCGGTTACGTTACACAAGGGCACATTCAGGCACGGGGAGATTATATGATCGGCAGGCAGGGCTGCTCAGGAGGAGCGCTTGAGGCAGGCTGGCACGGTGTTTTTTTTCTTATGCAGATTTCTATAGCGCGAACTCTACCTGAAGGTATTGGAGCACTTTACATGAGCTCCGATTACGTTACACAAGTGCACATTCAGGCACGGGGAGATTATATGATCGGCAGGCAGGGCTGCTCGGGAGGAGCGCTTGAGGCAGGCTGGCACGGTGTTTTTTTTAATGCATATTTCTATAGCGCGAACTCTACCTGAAGGTATTGGAGCGCTTTACATGAGCTCCGGTTACGTTACACAAGTGCACATTCAGGCACGGGGAGATTATGTGATCGGCAGGAAGGGTTGCTCGGGAGGAGCGCTTGAGGCAGGCTGGCACGGTGTATTTTTTTATGCATATTTCTATGGCGCGAACTCTACCTGAAGGTATTGGAGCACTTTGCATGAGCTCCGGTTACGTTACACAAGGGCACATTCAGGCACGGGGAGATTATGTGATCGGCAGGCAGGGCTGCTTGGGAGGAGCGCTTGAGGCAGGCTGGCACAGTGTTTTTGTTTTTTTATGCAGATTTCTATAGCGCGAACTCTACCTGAAGGTATTGGAGCGCTTTACATGAGCTCCGGTTACGTTACACAAGGGCACATTCAGGCACAGGGAGATTATGTGATCGGCAGGCAGGGCTGCTCGGGAGGAGCGCTTGAGGCAGGCTGGCACGGTGTTTTATTTTTTAATGCACATTTCTATAGCGCAAACTCTACCTGAAGGTATTGGAGCGCTTTACATGAGCTCCGGTTACGTTACACAAGGGCACATTCAGGCACCGGGAGATTATGTGATCGGCAGGCAGGGCTGCTCGGGAGGAGCGCTTGAGGCAGGCTGGCACGGTGTTTTATTTTTTTTATACACATTTCTATAGCGCGAACTCTACCTGGAGGTATTGGAGCGCTTTACATGAGCTCCGGTTACGTTACACAAGGGCACATTCAGGCACGGGGAGATTATATGATCGGCAGGCAGGGCTGCTCAGGAGGAGCGCTAGAGGCAGGCTGGCACAGTGTTTTTTTTGTAATGCAGATTTCTATAGCGCGAACTGTACCTGAAGGTATTGGAGCGCTTTACATGAGCTCCGGTTACGTTACACAAGGGCACATTCAGGCACAGGGAGATTATGTGATCGGCAGGCAGGGCTGCTCGGGAGGAGCGCTTGAGTCAGGCTGGCACAGTGTTTTTTTTTTTATGCAGGTTTCTATAGCGCGAACTCTACCTGAAGGTATTGGAGCGCTTTACATGAGCTCCGGTTACGTTACACAAGGGCACATTCAGGCACGGGGAGATTATGTGATCGGCAGGCAGGGCTGCTCGGGAGGTGCGCTTGAGGCAGGCTGGCATGGAGTTTAATTTTTTTATGCACATTTCTATAGCGCAAACTCTACCTGAAGGTATTGGAGCGCTTTACATGAGCTCCGGTTACGTTACACAAGGGCACATTCAGGCACGGGGAGATTATGTGATCGTCAGGCAGGGCTGCTCGGGAGGAGCGCTTGAGGCAGGCTGGCACGGTGTTTTATTATTTTATGCACATTTCTATAGCGCGAACTCTACCTGAAGGTATTGGAGTGCTTTACATGAGCTCCGGTTACGTTACACAAGGGCACATTCAGGCACGGGGAGATTATGTGATCGGCAGGCAGGACTGCTCGGAAGGAGCGCTTGAGGCAGGCTGGCACTGTGTTTTTTTTTCTTATGCAGATTTCTATAGCGCGAACTGTACCTGAAGGTATTGGAGCACTTTACATGAGCTCCGGTTACGTTACACAAGTGCACATTCAGGCACGCGGAGATTATGTGATCGGCAGGCAGGGCTGCTCGGGAGGAGCGCTTGAGGCAGGCTGGCACAGTGTTTTTTTAATGCATATTTCTATAGCGCGAACTCTACCTGAAGGTATTGGAGCGCTTTACATGAGCTCTGGTTACGTTACACAAGGGCACATTCAGGCACGGGGAGATTATGTGATCGGCAGGCAGGGCTGTTTGGGAGGAGCGCTTGAGGCAGGCAGGCACAGTGTTTTTGTTTTTTTATGCAGATTTCTATAGCGCGAACTCTACCTGAAGGTATTGGAGCGCTTTACATGAGCTCCGGTTACGTTACACAAGGGCACATTCAGGCACGGGGAGATTATGTGATCGGCAGGCAGGGCTGCTCGGGAGGAGCGCTTGATGCAGGCTGGCACTGTGTTTTATTTGTTTTTTATGCAGATTTCTATAGCGCGAACTCTACCTGAAGGTATTGGAGCGCTTTACATGAGCTCCGGTTAAGTTACACAAGGGCACATTCAGGCACAGGGAGATTATGTGATCGGCAGGCAGGGCTGCTCGGGAGGAGCGCTTGAGGCAGGCTGGCACAGTGTTTTATTTTTTTTAATGCAGATTTCTATAGCGCGAACTCTACCGGAAGGTATTGGAGCACTTTACATGAGCTCCGGTTACGTTACACAAGGGCACATTCAGGCACGGGGAGATTATGTGATCGGCAGGCAGGGCTGCTTGGGAGGAGCGCTTGAGGCAGGCTGGCACAGTGTTTTATTTTTTTAATGCACATTTCTATAGCGCAAACTCTACCTGAAGGTATTGGAGCGCTTTACATGAGCTACGGTTACTTTACACAAGGGCACATTTAGGCACCGGGAGATTATGTGATCGGCAGGCAGGGCTGCTCGGGAGGAGCGCTTGAGGCAGGCTGGCACAGTGTTTTATTTTTTTTATACACATTTCTATAGCGCGAACTCTACCTGAAGATATTGGAGCGCTTTACATGAGCTCCGGTTACGTTACACAAGGGCACATTCAGGCACGGGGAGATTATATGATCGGCAGGCAGGGCTGCTCAGGAGGAGCGCTTGAGGCAGGCTGGCATGGTGTTTTTTTTCTTATGCAGATTTCTATAGTGCGATCTCTACCTGAAGGTATTGGAGCGCTTTACATGAGCTCCGGTTACGTTACACAAGTGCACATTCAGGCATGGGGAGATTATGTGATCGGCAGGCAGGGCTGCTTGGGAGGAGCGCTTGAGGCAGGCTGGCACGGTGTATTTTTTTATGCATATTTCTATAGCGCGAACTCTACCTGAAGGTATTGGAGCACTTTGCATGAGCTCTGGTTACGTTACACAAGGGCACATTCAGGCACGGGGAGATTATGTGATCGGCAGGCAGGGCTGCTTGGGAGGAGCGAATGAGGCAGGCTGGCACAGTGTTTTTGTTTTTTATGCAGATTTCTATAGCGCGAACTCTACCTGAAGGTATTGGAGCGCTTTACATGAGCTCCGGTTAAGTTACACAAGGGCACATTCAGGCACAGGGAGATTATGTGATCGGCAGGCAGGGCTGCTCGGGAGGAGCGCTTGAGGCAGGCTGGCACAGTGTTTTATTTATTTTTTATGCAGATTTCTATAGCGCGAACTCTACCTGAAGGTATTGGAGCACTTTACATGAGCTCCGGTTACGTTACACAAGGGCACATTCAGGCACGGGGAGATTATGTGATCGGCAGGCACGGCTGCTCGGGAGGAGCGCTTGAGGCAGGCTGGCACAGTGTTTTATTTTTTAATGCACATTTCTATAGCGCAAACTCTACCTGAAGTTATTGGAGCGCTTTACATGAGCTCCGGTTACGTTACACAAGGGCACATTCAGGCACCGGGAGATTATGTGATCGGCAGGCAGGGCTGCTTGGGAGTAGCACTTGAGGCAGGCTGGCACAGTGTTTTTGTTTTTTTATGCAGATTTCTATAGCGCGAACTCTACCTGAAGGTATTGGAGCGCTTTACATGAGCTCCGGTTAAGTTACACAAGGGCACATTCAGGTACGGGGAGATTATGTGATCGGCAAGCAGGGCTGCTCGGGAGGAGCGCTTGAGGCAGGCTGGCACGGTGTTTTATTTTTTAATGCAGATTTCTATAGCGCAAACTCTACCTGAAGGTATTGGAGCGCTTTACATGAGCTCCGGTTACGTTACACAAGGGCACATTCAGGCACCGGGAGATTATGTGATCGGCAGGCAGGGCTGCTCGGGAGGAGCGCTTGAGGCAGGCTGGCACAGTGTTTTATTTTTTTATACACATTTCTCCAGCGCAAACTCTACCTGAAGGTATTGGAGCACTTTACATGAGCTCCGGTTACGTTACACAAGGGCTCATTCAGGCACGGGGAGATTATATGATCGGCAGGCAGGGCTGCTCAGGAGGAGCGCTAGAGGCAGGCTGGCACAGTGTTTTTTTTGTAATGCAGATTTCTATAGCGCGAACTGTACCTGAAGGTATTGGAGCGCTTTACATGAGCTCCGGTTACGTTACACAAGGGCACATTCAGGCACAGGGAGATTATGTGATCGGCAGGCAGGGCTGCTCGGGAGGAGCGCTTGAGGCAGGCTGGCACGGTGTTTTTTTTTTTATGCAGATTTCTATAGCGCAAACTCTACCTGAAGGTATTGGAGCGCTTTACATGAGCTCCGGTTACGTTACACAAGGGCACATTCAGGCACGGGGAGATTATGTGATCGGCAGGCAGGGCTGCTCGGGAGGTGCGCTTGAGGCAGGCTGGCATGGTGTTTTATTTTTTTATGCACATTTCTATAGCGCGAACTCTACCTGAAGGTATTGGAGCGCTTTACATGAGCTCCGGTTACGTTACACAAGGGCACATTCAGGCACGGGGAGATTATGTGATCGGCAGGTAGGGCTGCTCGGCAGGAGCGCTTGAGGCAGGCTGGCACGGTGTTTTATTTTTTTTTATGCACATTTCTATAGCGCGAACTCTACCTGAAGGTATTGGAGCGCTTTACATGAGCTCCGGTTATGTTACACAAGGGCACATTCAGGCACGGGGAGATTATGTGATCGGCAGGCAGGGCTGCTCGGAAGGAGCGCTTGAGGCAGGCTGGCAAGGTGTTTTTTTTCTTATGCAGATTTCTATAGCGCGAACTCTACCTGAAGGTATTGGAGCACTTTACATGAGCTCCGGTTACGTTACACAAGTGCACATTCAGGCACAGGGAGATTATGTGATCGGCAGGCAGGGCTGCTCGGGAGGAGCGCTTGAGGCAGGCTGGCACAGTGGTTTTTTTAATGCATATTTCTATAGCGCGAACTCTACCTGAAGGTATTGGAGCGCTTTACATGAGCTCCAGTTACGTTACACAAGGGCACATTCAGGCACGGGGAGATTATGTGATCGGCAGGCAGGGCTGCTCGGGAGGAGCGCTTGAGGCAGGCCGGCACAGTGTTTTTTTTAATGCATATTTCTATAGCGCGAACTCTACCTGAAGGTATTGGAGCGCTTTACATGAGCTCCGGTTACGTTACACAAGGGCACATTCAGGCAGGGGGAGATTATGTGATCGGCAGGCAGGGCTGCTCGGGAGGAGCGCCTGAGGCAGGCTGGCACGGTGTTTTATTTTTTTTATGCAGATTTCTATAGCGCGAACTCTACCTGAAGTTATTTGAGCGCTTTACATGAGCTCCGGATACGTTACACAAAGGCACATTCAGGCACGGGGAGATTATGTGATCGGCAGGCAGGGCTGCTCGGGAGGAGCGCTTGAGGCAGGCTGGCACAGTGTTTTTTTTATGCATATTTCTATAGTGCGAACTCTACCTGAAGGTATTGGAGCGCTTTACATGAGCTCCGGTTACGTTACACAAGGGCACATTCAGGCACAGGGAGATTATGTGATCGGCAGGCAGGGCTGCTCGGGAGGAGCGCTTGAGGCAGGCTGGCACGGTGTTTTTTTTTTTTTTTATGCATATTTATATAGCGCGAACTCTACCTGAAGGTATTGGAGCGCTTTACATGAGCTCCGGTTACGTTACACAAGTGCACATTCAGGCACGGGGAGATTATGTGATCGGCAGGCAGGGCTGCTCGGGAGGAGCGCTTGAGGCAGGCTGCCACGGTGTATTTTTTTATGCATTTTTCTATAGCGCGAACTCTACCTGAAGGTATTGGAGCACTTTGCATGAGCTCCGGTTACGTTACACAAGGGCACATTCAGGCACGGCGAGATTATGTGATCGGCAGGCAGGGCTGCTTGGGAGGAGCGCTTGAGGCAGTCTGGCACTGTGTTTTATTTGTTTTTATGCAGATTTCTGTAGCGCGAACTCTACCTGAAGGTAGTGGAGCGCTTTACATGAGCTCCGGTTAAGTTACACAAGGGCACATTCAGGCACAGGGAGATTATGTGATCGGCAGGCAGGGCTGCTCGGGAGGAGCGCTTGAGGCAGGCTGGCACGGTGTTTTATTTTTTAATGCACATTTCTATAGCGCAAATTCTACCTGAAGGTATTGGAGCGCTTTACATGAGCTCCGGTTACGTTACACAAGGGCACATTCAGGCACCGGGAGATTATGTGATCGGCAGGCAGGGCTGCTTGGGAGGAGCACTTGAGGCAGGCTGGCACAGTGTTTTTGTTTTTTTATGCAGATTTCTATAGCGCGAACTCTACCTGAAGGTATTGGAGCGCTTTACATGAGCTCCGGTTAAGTTACACAAGGGCACATTCAGGCACGGGGAGATTATGTGATCGGCAAGCAGGGCTGCTCGGGAAGAGTGCTTGAGGCAGGCTGGCACGGTGTTTTATTTTTTTAATGCAGATTTCTATAGCGCAAACTCTACCTGAAGGTATTGGAGCGCTTTACATGAGCTCCGGTTACGTTACACAAGGGCACATTCAGGCACCGGGAGATTATGTGATCGGCAGGCAGGGCTGCTCGGGAGGAGCGCTTGAGGCAGGCTGGCACAGTGTTTTATTTTTTTATACACATTTCTCCAGCGCGAACTCTACCTGAAGGTATTGGAGCACTTTACATGAGCTCCGGTTACGTTACACAAGGGCTCATTCAGGCACGGGGAGATTATATGATCGGCAGGCAGGGCTGCTCAGGAGGAGCGCTAGAGGCAGGCTGGCACAGTGTTTTTTTTGTAATGCAGATTTCTATAGCGCGAACTGTACCTGAAGGTATTGGAGCGCTTTACATGAGCTCCGGTTACGTTACACAAGGGCACATTCAGGCACAGGGAGATTATGTGATCGGCAGGCAGGGCTGCTCGGGAGGAGCGCTTGAGGCAGGCTGGCACGGTGTTTTTTTTATGCAGATTTCTATAGCGCAAACTCTACCTGAAGGTATTGGAGCGCTTTACATGAGCTCCGGTTACGTTACACAAGGGCACATTCAGGCACGGGGAGATTATGTGATCGGCAGGCAGGGCTGCTCGGGAGGTGCGCTTGAGGCAGGCTGGCATGGTGTTTTATTTTTTTTTATGCACATTTCTATAGCGCGAACTCTACCTGAAGGTATTGGAGCGCTTTACATGAGCTCCGGTTACGTTACACAAGGGCACATTCAGGCACGGGGAGATTATGTGATCGGCAGGCAGGGCTGCTCGGCAGGAGCGCTTGAGGCAGGCTGGCACGGTGTTTTATTTTTTTTTATGCACATTTCTATAGCGCGAACTCTACCTGAAGGTATTGGAGCACTTTACATGAGCTCCGGTTACGTTACACAAGTGCACATTCAGGCACAGGGAGATTATGTGATCGGCAGGCAGGGCTGCTCGGGAGGAGCGCTTGAGGCAGGCTGGCACAGTGTTTTTTTTAATGCATATTTCTATAGCGCGAACTCTACCTGAAGGTATTGGAGCGCTTTACATGAGCTCCGGTTACGTTACACAAGGGCACATTCAGGCACGGGGAGATTATGTGATCGGCAGGCAGGGCTGCTCGGGAGGAGCGCTTGAGGCAGGCCGGCACAGTGTTTTTTTTAATGCATATTTCTATAGCGCGAACTCTACCTGAAGGTATTGGAGCGCTTTACATGAGCTCCGGTTACGTTACACAAGGGCACATTCAGGCAGGGGGAGATTATGTGATCGGCAGGCAGGGCTGCTCGGGAGGAGCGCCTGAGGTAGGCTGGCACGGTGTTTTCTTTTTTTTATGCAGATTTCTATAGCGCGAACTCTACCTGAAGTTATTGGAGCGCTTTACATGAGCTCCGGATACGTTACACAAAGGCACATTCAGGCACGGGGAGATTGTGTGATCGGCAGGCAGGGCTGCTCGGGAGGAGCGCTTGAGGCAGGCTGGCACAGTGTTTTTTTATGCATATTTCTATAGTGCGAACTCTACCTGAAGGTATTGGAGCGCTTTACATGAGCTCCGGTTACGTTACACAAGGGCACATTCAGGCACAGGGAGATTATGTGATCGGCAGGCAGGGCTGCTCGGGAGGAGCGCTTGAGGCAGGCTGGCACGGTGTTTTTTTTTTTTTTAATGCATATTTATATAGCGCGAACTCTACCTGAAGGTATTGGAGCGCTTTACATGAGCTCCGGTTACGTTACACAAGTGCACATTCAGGCACGGGGAGATTATGTGATCGGCAGGCAGGGCTGCTCGGGAGGAGCGCTTGAGGCAGGCTGCCACGGTGTATTTTTTATGCATATTTCTATAGCGCGAACTCTACCTGAAGGTATTGGAGCACTTTGCATGAGCTCCGGTTACGTTACACAAGGGCACATTCAGGCACGGGGAGATTATGGGATCGGCAGGCAGGGCTGCTTGGGAGGAGCGCTTGAGGCAGTCTGGCACTGTGTTTTATTTGTTTTTTATGCAGATTTCTGTAGCGCGAACTCTACCTGAAGGTAGTGGAGCGCTTTACATGAGCTCCGGTTAAGTTACACAAGGGCACATTCAGGCACAGGGAGATTATGTGATCGGCAGGCAGGGCTGCTCGGGAGGAGCGCTTGAGGCAGGCTGGCACGGTGTTTTATTTTTTTAATGCACATTTCTATAGCGCAAATTCTACCTGAAGGTATTGGAGCGCTTTACATGAGCTCCGGTTACGTTACACAAGGGCACATTCAGGCACCGGGAGATTATGTGATCGGCAGGCAGGGCTGCTTGGGAGGAGCACTTGAGGCAGGCTGGCACAGTGTTTTTGTTTTTTTATGCAGATTTCTATAGCGCGAACTCTACCTGAAGGTATTGGAGCGCTTTACATGACCTCCGGTTAAGTTACACAGGGCACATTCAGGCACGGGGAGATTATGTGATCGGCAAGCAGGGCTGCTCGGGAGGAGTGCTTGAGGCAGGCTAGCACGGTGTTTTATTTTTTTAATGCAGATTTCTATAGCGCAAACTCTACCTGAAGGTATTGGAGCGCTTTACATGAGCTCCGGTTACGTTACACAAGGGCACATTCAGGCACCGGGAGATTATGTGATCGGCAGGCAGGGCTGCTCGGGAGGAGCGCTTGAGGCAGGCTGGCACAGTGTTTTATTTTTTATACACATTTCTCCAGCGCAAACTCTACCTGAAGGTATTGGAGCACTTTACATGAGCTCCGGTTACGTTACACAAGGGCTCATTCAGGCACGGGGAGATTATATGATCGGCAGGCAGGGCTGCTCAGGAGGAGCGCTAGAGGCAGGCTGGCACAGTGTTTTTTTTGTAATGCAGATTTCTATAGCGCGAACTGTACCTGAAGGTATTGGAGCGCTTTACATGAGCTCCGGTTACGTTACACAAGGGCACATTCAGGCACAGGGAGATTATGTGATCGGCAGGCAGGGCTGCTCGGGAGGAGCGCTTGAGGCAGGCTGGCACGGTGTTTTTTTTAATGCAGATTTCTATAGCGCAAACTCTACCTGAAGGTATTGGAGCGCTTTACATGAGCTCCGGTTACGTTACACAAGGGCACATTCAGGCACGGGGAGATTATGTGATCGGCAGGCAGGGCTGCTCGGGAGGTGCGCTTGAGGCAGGCTGGCATGGTGTTTTATTTTTTTATGCACATTTCTATAGCGCGAACTCTACCTGAAGGTATTGGAGCGCTTTACATGAGCTCCGGTTACGTTACACAAGGGCACATTCAGGCACAGGGAGATTATGTGATCGGCAGGCAGTGCTGCTCGGGAGGAGCGCTTGAGGCAGGCTGGCACGGTGTTTTATTTTTTTATGCACATTTCTATAGCGCGAACTCTACCTGAAGGTATTGGAGCGCTTTACATGAGCTCCGGTTATGTTACACAAGGGCACATTCAGGCACGGGGAGATTATGTGATCGGCAGGCAGGGCTGCTCGGAAGGAGCGCTTGAGGCAGGCTGACAAGGTGTTTTTTTCTTATGCAGATTTCTATAGCGCGAACTCTACCTGAAGGTATTGGAGCACTTTACATGAGCTCCGGTTACGTTACACAAGTGCACATTCAGGCACAGGGAGATTATGTGATCGGCAGGCAGGGCTGCTCAGGAGGAGCGCTTGAGGCAGGCTGGCACAGTGTTTTTTTAATGCATATTTCTATAGCGCGAACTCTACCTGAAGGTATTGGAGCGCTTTACATGAGCTCCGGTTACGTTACACAAGGGCACATTCAGGCACGGGGAGATTATGTGATCGGCAGGCAGGGCTGCTCGGGAGGAGCGCTTGAGGCAGGCCGGCACAGTGTTTTTTGTAATGCATATTTCTATAGCGCGAACTCTACCTGAAGGTATTGGAGCGCTTTACATGAGCTCCGGTTACGTTACACAAGGGCACATTCAGGCACGGGGAGATTATGTGATCGGCAGGCAGGGCTGCTCGGGAGGAGCGCTTGAGGCAGGCCGGCACAGTGTTTTTTGTAATGCATATTTCTATAGCGCAAACTCTACCTGAAGGTATTGGAGCGCTTTACATGAGCTCCGGATACGTTACACAAGGGCACATTCAGGCAGGGGGAGATTATGTGATCGGCAGGCAGGGCTGCTCGGGAGGAGCGCCTGAGGTAGGCTGGCACGGTGTTTTCTTTTTTTTTATGCAGATTTCTATAGCGCGAACTCTACCTGAAGGTATTGGAGCGCTTTACATGAGCTCCGGTTACGTTACACAAGGGCACATTCAGGCACGGGGAGATTATGTGATCGGCAGGCAGGGCTGCTCGGGAGGAGCGCTTGAGGCAGGCCGGCACAGTGTTTTTTGTAATGCATATTTCTATAGCGCAAACTCTACCTGAAGGTATTGGAGCGCTTTACATGAGCTCCGGTTACGTTACACAAGGGCACATTCAGGCACGGGGAGATTATGTGATCGGCAGGCAGGGCTGCTCGGGAGGTGCGCTTGAGGCAGGCTGGCATGGAGTTTTATTTTTTTTATGCACATTTCTATAGCGCGAACTCTACCTGAAGGTATTGGAGCGCTTTACATGAGCTCCGGTTACGTTACACAAGGGCACATTCAGGCACGGGGAGATTATGTGATCGGCAGGCAGGGCTGCTCGGGAGGAGCGCTTGAGGCAGGCTGGCACGGTGTTTTATTTTTTTTTATGCACATTTCTATAGCGCGAACTCTACCTGAAGGTATTGGAGCGCTTTACATGAGCTCCGGTTATGTTACACAAGGGCACATTCAGGCACGGGGAGATTATGTGATCGGCAGGCAGGGCTGCTCGGAAGGAGCGCTTGAGGCAGGCTGACAAGGTGTTTTTTTTCTTATGCAGATTTCTATAGCGCGAACTTTACCTGAAGGTATTGGAGCACTTTACATGAGCTCCGGTTACGTTACACAAGTGCACATTCAGGCACAGGGAGATTATGTGATCGGCAGGCAGGGCTGCTCGGGAGGAGCGCTTGAGGCAGGCTGGCACAGTGTTTTTTTAATGCATATTTCTATAGCGCGAACTCTACCTGAAGGTATTGGAGCGCTTTACATGAGCTCCGGTTACGTTACACAAGGGCACATTCAGGCACGGGGAGATTATGTGATCGGCAGGCAGGGCTGCTCGGGAGGAGCGCTTGAGGCAGGCCGGCACAGTGTTTTTTGTAATGCATATTTCTATAGCGCGAACTCTACCTGAAGGTATTGGAGCGCTTTACATGAGCTCCGGTTACGTTACACAAGGGCACATTCAGGCAGGGGAGATTATGTGATCGGCAGGCAGGGCTGCTCGGGAGGAGCGCCTGAGGTAGGCTGGCACGGTGTTTTCTTTTTTTTTATGCAGATTTCTATAGCGCGAACTCTACCTGAAGGTATTGGAGCGCTTTACATGAGCTCCGGATACGTTACACAAAGGCACATTCAGGCACGGGGAGATTATGTGATCGGCAGGCAGGGCTGCTCGGGAGGAGCGCTTGAGGCAGGCTGGCACAGTGTTTTTTTAATGCATATTTCTATAGTGCGAACTCTACCTGAAGGTATTGGAGCGCTTTACATGAGCTCCGGTTACGTTACACAGGGGCACATTCAGGCACAGGGAGATTATGTGATCGGCAGGCAGGGCTGCTCGGGAGGAGCGCTTGAGGCATGCTGGCACAGGGTTTTATTTATTTTTTATGCATATTTATATAGTGCGAACTCTCCTGAAGGTATTGGAGCGCTTTACATGAGCTCTGGTTACGTTACACAAGTGCACATTCAGGCACGGGGAGATTATGTGATCGGCAGGCAGGGCTGCTCGGGAGGAGCGCTTGAGGCAGGCTGCCACGGTGTATTTTTTTATGCATATTTCTATAGCGCGAACTCTACCTGAAGGTATTGGAGCACTTTGCATGAGCTCCGGTTACGTTACACAAGGGCACATTCAGGCACGGGGAGATTATGTGATCGGCAGGCAGGGCTGGTTGGGAGGAGCGCTTGAGGCAGTCTGGCACTGTGTTTTATTTGTTTTTTATGCAGATTTCTGTAGCGCGAACTCTACCTGAAGGTAGTGGAGCACTTTACATGAGCTCCGGTTAAGTTACACAAGGGCACATTCAGGCACAGGGAGATTATGTGATCGGCAGGCAGGGCTGCTCGGGAGGAGCGCTTGAGGCAGGCTGGCACAGTGTTTTATTTTTTTATGCCGATTTATATAGCTCGAACTCTACCGGAAGGTATTGGAGCACTTTACATGAGCTCCGGTTACGTTACACAAGGGCACATTCAGGCACGGGGAGATTATGTGATCGGCAGGCAGGGCTGCTCGGGAGGAGCGCTTGAGGCAGGCTGGCACAGTGTTTTATTTTTTAATGCACATTTCTATAGCGCAAACTCTACCTGAAGGTATTGGAGCGCTTTACATGAGCTCCGGTTACGTTACACAAGGGCAAATTTAGGCACCGGGAGATTATGTGATCGGCAGGCAGGGCTGCTCGGGAGGAGCGCTTGAGGCAGGCTGGCACAGTGTTTTATTTTTTTATACACATTTCTATAGCGCGAACTCTACCTGAAGGTATTGGAGCACTTTACATGAGCTCCGGTTACGTTACACAAGGTCACATTCAGGCACGGGAAGATTATATGATCGGCAGGCAGGGCTGCTCAGGAGGAGCGCTTGAGGCAGGCTGGCACGGTGTATTTTTTTATGCATATTTCTATAGCGCGAACTCTACCTGAAGGTATTATAGCACTTTGCATGAGCTCCGGTTACGTTACACAAGGGCACATTCAGGCACAGGGAGATTATGTGATCGGCAGGCAGGGCTGCTTGGGAGGAGCGCTTGAGGCAGGCTGGCACAGAGTTTTTGTTGTTTTATGCAGATTTCTATAGCGCGAACTCTACCTGAAGGTATTGGAGCGCTTTACATGAGCTCCGGTTACGTTACACAAGGGCACATTCAGGCACAGGGAGATTATGTGATCGGCAGGCAGGGCTGCTCGGGAGGAGCGCTTGAGGCAGTCTGGCACTGTGTTTTATTTTCTTTTTATGCAGATTTCTATAGCGCGAACTCTACCTGAAGGTATTGGAGCGTTTTACATGAGCTCCGGTTACGTTACACAAGGGCACATTCAGGCACGGGGAGATTATGTGATCGGCAGGCAGGGCTGCTCGGGAGGAGCGCTTGAGGCAGGCTGGCACGGTGTTTTATTTTTTTATACACATTTCTATAGCGCGAACTCTACCTGAAGGTATTGGAGCGTTTTACATGAGCTCCGGTTACGTTACACAAGGGCTCATTCAGGCACGGGGAGATTATATGATCGGCAGGCAGGGCTGCTCAGGAGGAGCGCTAGAGGCAGGCTGGCACAGTGTTTTTTTGTAATGCAGATTTCTATAGCGCGAACTGTACCTGAAGGTATTGGAGCGCTTTACATGAGCTCCGGTTACGTTACACAAGGGCACATTCAGGCACGGGGAGATTATGTGATCGGCAGGCAGGGCTGCTCGGGAGGTGCGCTTGAGGCAGGCTGGCATGGAGTTTTATTTTTTTTATGCACATTTCTATAGCGCAAACTCTACCTGAAGGTATTGGAGCGCTTTACATGAGCTCCGGTTACGTTACACAAGGGCACATTCAGGCACGGGGAGATTATGTGATCGTCAGGCAGGGCTGCTCGGGAGGAGCGCTTGAGGCAGGCTGGCACAGTGTTTTATTATTTTATGCACATTTCTATAGCGCGAACTCTACCTGAAGCTATTGGAGTGCTTTACATGAGCTCCGGTTACGTTACACAAGGGCACATTCAGGCACGGGAGATTATGTGATCGGCAGGCAGGACTGCTCGGAAGGAGCGCTTGAGGCAGGCTGGCACAGTGTTTTTTTATGCAGATTTCTATAGTGCGAACTCTACCTGAAGGTATTGGAGCGCTTTACATGAGCTCCGGTTACGTTACACAAGGGCACATTCAGGCACAGGGAGATTATGTGATCGGCAGGCAGGGCTGCTCGGGAGTAGCGCTTGAGGCAGGCTGGCACAGTGTTTTATTTTTTTGTATGCATATTTATATAGCGCGAACTCTACCTGAAGGTATTGGAGCGCTTTACATGAGCTCCGGTTACGTTACACAAGTGCACATTCAGGCACGGGGAGATTATGTGATCGGCAGGCAGGGCTGCTCGGGAGGAGCGCTTGAGGCAGGCTGCCACGGTGTATTTTTATGCATATTTCTATAGCGCGAACTCTACCTGAAGGTATTGGAGCACTTTGCATGAGCTCCGGTTACGTTACACAAGGGCACATTCAGGCACGGGGAGATTATGTGATCGGCAGGCAGGGCTGCTTGGGAGGAGCGCTTGAGGCAGTCTGGCACTGTGTTTTATTTGTTTTTTATGCAGATTTCTGTAGCGCGAACTCTACCTGAAGGTAGTGGAGCGCTTTACATGAGCTCCGGTTAAGTTACACAAGGGCACATTCAGGCACAGGGAGATTATGTGATCGGCAGGCAGGGCTGCTCGGGAGGAGCGCTTGAGGCAGGCTGGCACAGTGTTTTATTTTTTTTTATGCCGATTTCTATAGCGCGAACTCTACCGGAAGGTATTGGAGCACTTTAAATGAGCTCCGGTTACGTTACACAAGGGCACATTCAGGCACGGGGAGCTTATGTGATCGGCAGGCAGGGCTGCTCGGGAGGAGCGCTTGAGGCAGGCTGGCACAGTGTTTTATTTTTTTAATGCACATTTCTATAGCGCAAACTCTACCTGAAGGTATTGGAGCGCTTTACATGAGCTCCGGTTACGTTACACAAGGGCACATTTAGGCACCGGGAGATTATGTGATCGGCAGGCAGGGCTGCTCGGGAGGACTGCTTGAGGCAGGCTGGCACAGTGTTTTATTTTTTTATACACATTTCTATAGCGCGAACTCTACCTGAAGGTATTGGAGCGCTTTACATGAGCTCCGGTTACGTTACACAAGGGCACATTCAGGCACAGGGAGATTATGTGATCGGCAGGCAGGGCTGCTTGGGAGGAGCGCTTGAGGCAGGCTGGCACAGAGTTTTTGTTTTTTTATGCAGATTTCTATAGCGCGAACTCTACCTGAAGGTATTGGAGCGCTTTACATGAGCTCCGGTTACGTTACACAAGGGCACATTCAGGCACAGGGAGATTATGTGATCGGCAGGCAGGGCTGCTCGGGAGGAGCGCTTGAGGCAGTCTGGCACTGTGTTTTATTTTCTTTTTATGCAGATTTCTAAAGCGCGAACTCTACCTGAAGGTATTGGAGCGCTCTACATGAGCTCCGTTTAAGTTACACAAGGGCACATTCAGGCACGGGGAGATTATGTGATCGGCAGGCAGGGCTGCTCGGGAGGAGCGCTTGAGGCAGGCTGGCAAGGTGTATTTTTTTATGCATATTTCTGTAGCGCGAACTCTACCTGAAGGTATTATAGCACTTTGCATGAGCTCCGGTTACGTTACACAAGGGCACATTCAGGCACAGGGAGATTATGTGATCGGCAGGCAGGGCTGCTTGGGAGGAGCGCTTGAGGCAGGCTGGCACAGAGTTTTTGTTTTTTTATGCAGATTTCTATAGCGCGAACTCTACCTGAAGGTATTGGAGCGCTTTACATGAGCTCCGGTTACGTTACACAAGGGCACATTCAGGCACAGGGAGATTATGTGATCGGCAGGCAGGGCTGCTCGGGAGGAGCGCTTTAGGCAGTCTGGCACAGTGTTTTATTTTCTTTTATGTAGATTTCTATAGCGCGAACTCTACCTGAAGGTATTGGAGCGCTCTACATGAGCTCCGTTTAAGTTACACAAGGGCACATTCAGGCACGGGGAGATTATGTGATCGGCAGGCAGGGCTGCTCGGGAGGAGCGCTTGAGGCAGGCTGGCACGGTGTTTTATTTTTTTAATGCACATTTCTATAGCGCAAACTCTACCTGAAGGTATTGGAGCGCTTTACATGAGCTCCAGTTACGTTACACAAGGGCACATTCAGGCACCGGGAGATTATGTGATCGGCAGGCAGGGCTGCTCGGGAGGAGCGCTTGAGGCAGGCTGGCATGGTGTTTTATTTTTTTTATACACATTTCTATAGCGCGAACTCTACCTGAAGGTATTGGAGCGTTTTACATGAGCTCCGGTTACGTTACACAAGGGCTCATTCAGGCACGGGGAGATTATATGATCGGCAGGCAGGGCTGCTCAGGAGGAGCGCTAGAGGCAGGCTGGCACAGTGTTTTTTTGTAATGCAGATTTCTATAGCGCGAACTGTACCTGAAGGTATTGGAGCGCTTTACATGAGCTCCGGTTACGTTACACAAGGGCACATTCAGGCACAGGGAGATTATGTGATCGGCAGGCAGGGCTGCTCGGGAGGAGCGCTTGAGGCAGGCTGGCACAGTGGTTTTTTTATGCAGATTTCTATAGCGCGAAGTCTACCTGAAGGTATTGGAGCGCTTTACATGAGCTCCGGTTACGTTACACAAGGGCACATTCAGGCACGGGGAGATTATGTGATCGGCAGGCAGGGCTGCTCGGGAGGTGCGCTTGAGGGGGCTGGCATGGTGTTTTATTTTTTTATGCACATTTCTATAGCGCGAACTCTACCTGAAGGTATTGGAGCGCTTTACATGAGCTCCGGTTACGTTACACAAGGGCACATTCAGGCACGGGGAGATTATGTGATCGGCAGGCAGGGCTGCTCGGGAGGAGCGCTTGAGGCAGGCTGGCACGGTGTTTTATTTTTTTTATGCACATTTCTATAGCGCGAACTCTACCTGAACGTATTGGAGCGCTTTACATGAGCTCCGGTTACGTTACACAAGGGCACATTCAGGAACGGGGAGATTATGGGATCGGCAGGCAGGGCTGCTTGGGAGGAGCGCTTGAGGCAGTCTGGCACTGTGTTTTATTTGTTTTTTATGCAGATTTCTGTAGCGCGAACTCTACCTGAAGGTAGTGGAGCGCTTTACATGAGCTCCGGTTAAGTTACACAAGGGCACATTCAGGCACAGGGAGATTATGTGATCGGCAGGCAGGGCTGCTCGGGAGGAGCGCTTGAGGCAGGCTGGCACGGTGTTTTATTTTTTAATGCACATTTCTATAGCGCAAATTCTACCTGAAGGTATTGGAGCGCTTTACATGAGCTCCGGTTACGTTACACAAGGGCACATTCAGGCACCGGGAGATTATGTGATCGGCAGGCAGGGCTGCTTGGGAGGAGCACTTGAGGCAGGCTGGCACAGTGTTTTTGTTTTTATGCAGATTTCTATAGCGCGAACTCTACCTGAAGGTATTGGAGCGCTTTACATGACCTCCGGTTAAGTTACACAGGGCACATTCAGGCACGGGGAGATTATGTGATCGGCAAGCAGGGCTGCTCGGGAGGAGTGCTTGAGGCAGGCTAGCACGGTGTTTTATTTTTTTAATGCAGATTTCTATAGCGCAAACTCTACCTGAAGGTATTGGAGCGCTTTACATGAGCTCCGGTTACGTTACACAAGGGCACATTCAGGCACCGGGAGATTATGTGATCGGCAGGCAGGGCTGCTCGGGAGGAGCGCTTGAGGCAGGCTGGCACAGTGTTTTATTTTTATACACATTTCTCCAGCGCAAACTCTACCTGAAGGTATTGGAGCACTTTACATGAGCTCCGGTTACGTTACACAAGGGCTCATTCAGGCACGGGGAGATTATATGATCGGCAGGCAGGGCTGCTCAGGAGGAGCGCTAGAGGCAGGCTGGCACAGTGTTTTTTTGTAATGCAGATTTCTATAGCGCGAACTGTACCTGAAGGTATTGGAGCGCTTTACATGAGCTCCGGTTACGTTACACAAGGGCACATTCAGGCACAGGGAGATTATGTGATCGGCAGGCAGGGCTGCTCGGGAGGAGCGCTTGAGGCAGGCTGGCACGGTGTTTTTTTTAATGCAGATTTCTATAGCGCAAACTCTACCTGAAGGTATTGGAGCGCTTTACATGAGCTCCGGTTACGTTACACAAGGGCACATTCAGGCACGGGGAGATTATGTGATCGGCAGGCAGGGCTGCTCGGGAGGTGCGCTTGAGGCAGGCTGGCATGGTGTTTTATTTTTTTATGCACATTTCTATAGCGCGAACTCTACCTGAAGGTATTGGAGCGCTTTACATGAGCTCCGGTTACGTTACACAAGGGCACATTCAGGCACAGGGAGATTATGTGATCGGCAGGCAGTGCTGCTCGGGAGGAGCGCTTGAGGCAGGCTGGCACGGTGTTTTATTTTTTTTTATGCACATTTCTATAGCGCGAACTCTACCTGAAGGTATTGGAGCGCTTTACATGAGCTCCGGTTATGTTACACAAGGGCACATTCAGGCACGGGGAGATTATGTGATCGGCAGGCAGGGCTGCTCGGAAGGAGCGCTTGAGGCAGGCTGGCACGGTGTTTTATTTTTTTTTATGCACATTTCTATAGCGCGAACTCTACCTGAAGGTATTGGAGCGCTTTACATGAGCTCCGGTTATGTTACACAAGGGCACATTCAGGCACAGGGAGATTATGTGATCGGCAGGCAGTGCTGCTCGGGAGGAGCGCTTGAGGCAGGCTGGCACGGTGTTTTATTTTTTTTTATGCACATTTCTATAGCGCGAACTCTACCTGAAGGTATTGGAGCACTTTACATGAGCTCCGGTTACGTTACACAAGTGCACATTCAGGCACAGGGAGATTATGTGATCGGCAGGCAGGGCTGCTCAGGAGGAGCGCTTGAGGCAGGCTGGCACAGTGTTTTTTTAATGCATATTTCTATAGCGCGAACTCTACCTGAAGGTATTGGAGCGCTTTACATGAGCTCCGGTTACGTTACACAAGGGCACATTCAGGCACGGGGAGATTATGTGATCGGCAGGCAGGGCTGCTCGGGAGGAGCGCTTGAGGCAGGCCGGCACAGTGTTTTTGTAATGCATATTTCTATAGCGCGAACTCTACCTGAAGGTATTGGAGCGCTTTACATGAGCTCCGGTTACGTTACACAAGGGCACATTCAGGCACGGGGAGATTATGTGATCGGCAGGCAGGGCTGCTCGGGAGGAGCGCGTGAGGCAGGCAGGCACAGTGTTTTTTGTAATGCATATTTCTATAGCGCAAACTCTACCTGAAGGTATTGGAGCGCTTTACATGAGCTCCGGATACGTTACACAAGGGCACATTCAGGCAGGGGGAGATTATGTGATCGGCAGGCAGGGCTGCTCGGGAGGAGCGCCTGAGGTAGGCTGGCACAGTGTTTTCTTTTTTTTTATGCAGATTTCTATAGCGCGAACTCTACCTGAAGGTATTGGAGCGCTTTACATGAGCTCCGGTTACGTTACACAAGGGCACATTCAGGCACGGGGAGATTATGTGATCGGCAGGCAGGGCTGCTCGGGAGGAGCGCTTGAGGCAGGCCGGCACAGTGTTTTTGTAATGCATATTTCTATAGCGCGAACTCTACCTGAAGGTATTGGAGCGCTTTACATGAGCTCCGGTTACGTTACACAAGGGCACATTCAGGCAGGGGAGATTATGTGATCGGCAGGCAGGGCTGCTCGGGAGGTGCGCTTGAGGCAGGCTGGCATGGTGTTTTATTTTTTTTATGCACATTTCTATAGCGCGAACTCTACCTGAAGGTATTGGAGCGCTTTACATGAGCTCCGGTTACGTTACACAAGGGCACATTCAGGCACGGGGAGATTATGTGATCGGCAGGCAGGGCTGCTCGGGAGGAGCGCTTGAGGCAGGCTGGCACGGTGTTTTATTTTTTTATGCACATTTCTATAGCGCGAACTCTACCTGAAGGTATTGGAGCGCTTTACATGAGCTCCGGTTATGTTACACAAGGGCACATTCAGGCACGGGGAGATTATGTGATCGGCAGGCAGGGCTGCTCGGAAGGAGCGCTTGAGGCAGGCTGACAAGGTGTTTTTTTCTTATGCAGATTTCTATAGCGCGAACTTTACCTGAAGGTATTGGAGCACTTTACATGAGCTCCGGTTACGTTACACAAGTGCACATTCAGGCACAGGGAGATTATGTGATCGGCAGGCAGGGCTGCTCGGGAGGAGCGCTTGAGGCAGGCTGGCACAGTGTTTTTTTTAATGCATATTTCTATAGCGCGAACTCTACCTGAAGGTATTGGAGCGCTTTACATGAGCTCCGGTTACGTTACACAAGGGCACATTCAGGCACGGGGAGATTATGTGATCGGCAGGCAGGGCTGCTCGGGAGGAGCGCTTGAGGCAGGCCGGCACAGTGTTTTTGTAATGCATATTTCTATAGCGCGAACTCTACCTGAAGGTATTGGAGCGCTTTACATGAGCTCCGGTTACGTTACACAAGGGCACATTCAGGCAGGGGGAGATTATGTGATCGGCAGGCAGGGCTGCTCGGGAGGAGCGCCTGAGGTAGGCTGGCACGGTGTTTTCTTTTTTATGCAGATTTCTATAGCGCGAACTCTACCTGAAGGTATTGGAGCGCTTTACATGAGCTCCGGATACGTTACACAAAGGCACATTCAGGCACGGGGAGATTATGTGATCGGCAGGCAGGGCTGCTCGGGAGGAGCGCTTGAGGCAGGCTGGCACAGTGTTTTTTATGCATATTTCTATAGTGCGAACTCTACCTGAAGGTATTGGAGCGCTTTACATGAGCTCCGGTTACGTTACACAGGGGCACATTCAGGCACAGGGAGATTATGTGATCGGCAGGCAGGGCTGCTCGGGAGGAGCGCTTGAGGCATGCTGGCACAGGGTTTTATTTATTTTTTATGCATATTTATATAGTGCGAACTCTCCTGAAGGTATTGGAGCGCTTTACATGAGCTCTGGTTACGTTACACAAGTGCACATTCAGGCACGGGGAGATTATGTGATCGGCAGGCAGGGCTGCTCGGGAGGAGCGCTTGAGGCAGGCTGCCACGGTGTATTTTTTATGCATATTTCTATAGCGCGAACTCTACCTGAAGGTATTGGAGCACTTTGCATGAGCTCCGGTTACGTTACACAAGGGCACATTCAGGCACGGGGAGATTATGTGATCGGCAGGCAGGGCTGGTTGGGAGGAGCGCTTGAGGCAGTCTGGCACTGTGTTTTATTTGTTTTTTATGCAGATTTCTGTAGCGCGAACTCTACCTGAAGGTAGTGGAGCGCTTTACATGAGCTCCGGTTAAGTTACACAAGGGCACATTCAGGCACAGGGAGATTATGTGATCGGCAGGCAGGGCTGCTCGGGAGGAGCGCTTGAGGCAGGCTGGCACAGTGTTTTATTTTTTTTTATGCCGATTTATATAGCTCGAACTCTACCGGAAGGTATTGGAGCACTTTACATGAGCTCCGGTTACGTTACACAAGGGCACATTCAGGCACGGGGAGATTATGTGATCGGCAGGCAGGGCTGCTCGGGAGGAGCGCTTGAGGCAGGCTGGCACAGTGTTTTATTTTTTTAATGCACATTTCTATAGCGCAAACTCTACCTGACGGTATTGGAGCGCTTTACATGAGCTCCGGTTACGTTACACAAGGGCAAATTTAGGCACCGGGAGATTATGTGATCGGCAGGCAGGGCTGCTCGGGAGGAGCGCTTGAGGCAGGCTGGCACAGTGTTTTATTTTTTTTATACACATTTCTATAGCGCGAACTCTACCTGAAGGTATTGGAGCACTTTACATGAGCTCCGGTTACGTTACACAAGGTCACATTCAGGCACGGGAAGATTATATGATCGGCAGGCAGGGCTGCTCAGGAGGAGCGCTTGAGGCAGGCTGGCACGGTGTATTTTTTATGCATATTTCTATAGCGCGAACTCTACCTGAAGGTATTATAGCACTTTGCATGAGCTCCGGTTACGTTACACAAGGGCACATTCAGGCACAGGGAGATTATGTGATCGGCAGGCAGGGCTGCTTGGGAGGAGCGCTTGAGGCAGGCTGGCACAGAGTTTTTGTTGTTTTATGCAGATTTCTATAGCGCGAACTCTACCTGAAGGTATTGGAGCGCTTTACATGAGCTCCGGTTACGTTACACAAGGGCACATTCAGGCACAGGGAGATTATGTGATCGGCAGGCAGGGCTGCTCGGGAGGAGCGCTTGAGGCAGTCTGGCACTGTGTTTTATTTTCTTTTTATGCAGATTTCTATAGCGCGAACTCTACCTGAAGGTATTGGAGCGTTTTACATGAGCTCCGGTTACGTTACACAAGGGCACATTCAGGCACGGGGAGATTATGTGATCGGCAGGCAGGGCTGCTCGGGAGGAGCGCTTGAGGCAGGCTGGCACGGTGTTTTATTTTTTATACACATTTCTATAGCGCGAACTCTACCTGAAGGTATTGGAGCGTTTTACATGAGCTCCGGTTACGTTACACAAGGGCTCATTCAGGCACGGGGAGATTATATGATCGGCAGGCAGGGCTGCTCAGGAGGAGCGCTAGAGGCAGGCTGGCACAGTGTTTTTTTGTAATGCAGATTTCTATAGCGCGAACTGTACCTGAAGGTATTGGAGCGCTTTACATGAGCTCCGGTTACGTTACACAAGGGCACATTCAGGCACGGGGAGATTATGTGATCGTCAGGCAGGGCTGCTCGGGAGGAGCGCTTGAGGCAGGCTGGCACAGTGTTTTATTATTTTATGCACATTTCTATAGCGCGAACTCTACCTGAAGCTATTGGAGTGCTTTACATGAGCTCCGGTTACGTTACACAAGGGCACATTCAGGCACGGGGAGATTATGTGATCGGCAGGCAGGACTGCTCGGAAGGAGCGCTTGAGGCAGGCTGGCACAGTGTTTTTTTATGCAGATTTCTATAGTGCGAACTCTACCTGAAGGTATTGGAGCGCTTTACATGAGCTCCGGTTACGTTACACAAGGGCACATTCAGGCACAGGGAGATTATGTGATCGGCAGGCAGGGCTGCTCGGGAGTAGCGCTTGAGGCAGGCTGGCACAGTGTTTTATTTTTTGTATGCATATTTATATAGCGCGAACTCTACCTGAAGGTATTGGAGCGCTTTACATGAGCTCCGGTTACGTTACACAAGTGCACATTCAGGCACGGGGAGATTATGTGATCGGCAGGCAGGGCTGCTCGGGAGGAGCGCTTGAGGCAGGCTGCCACGGTGTATTTTTTTATGCATATTTCTATAGCGCGAACTCTACCTGAAGGTATTGGAGCACTTTGCATGAGCTCCGGTTACGTTACACAAGGGCACATTCAGGCACGGGGAGATTATGTGATCGGCAGGCAGGGCTGGTTGGGAGGAGCGCTTGAGGCAGTCTGGCACTGTGTTTTATTTGTTTTTTATGCAGATTTCTGTAGCGCGAACTCTACCTGAAGGTAGTGGAGCGCTTTACATGAGCTCCGGTTAAGTTACACAAGGGCACATTCAGGCACAGGGAGATTATGTGATCGGCAGGCAGGGCTGCTCGGGAGGAGCGCTTGAGGCAGGCTGGCACAGTGTTTTATTTTTTTTTATGCCGATTTATATAGCTCGAACTCTACCGGAAGGTATTGGAGCACTTTACATGAGCTCCGGTTACGTTACACAAGGGCACATTCAGGCACGGGGAGATTATGTGATCGGCAGGCAGGGCTGCTCGGGAGGAGCGCTTGAGGCAGGCTGGCACAGTGTTTTATTTTTTAATGCACATTTCTATAGCGCAAACTCTACCTGACGGTATTGGAGCGCTTTACATGAGCTCCGGTTACGTTACACAAGGGCAAATTTAGGCACCGGGAGATTATGTGATCGGCAGGCAGGGCTGCTCGGGAGGAGCGCTTGAGGCAGGCTGGCACAGTGTTTTATTTTTTTTATACACATTTCTATAGCGCGAACTCTACCTGAAGGTATTGGAGCACTTTACATGAGCTCCGGTTACGTTACACAAGGTCACATTCAGGCACGGGAAGATTATATGATCGGCAGGCAGGGCTGCTCAGGAGGAGCGCTTGAGGCAGGCTGGCACGGTGTATTTTTTTATGCATATTTCTATAGCGCGAACTCTACCTGAAGGTATTATAGCACTTTGCATGAGCTCCGGTTACGTTACACAAGGGCACATTCAGGCACAGGGAGATTATGTGATCGGCAGGCAGGGCTGCTTGGGAGGAGCGCTTGAGGCAGGCTGGCACAGAGTTTTTGTTGTTTTATGCAGATTTCTATAGCGCGAACTCTACCTGAAGGTATTGGAGCGCTTTACATGAGCTCCGGTTACGTTACACAAGGGCACATTCAGGCACAGGGAGATTATGTGATCGGCAGGCAGGGCTGCTCGGGAGGAGCGCTTGAGGCAGTCTGGCACTGTGTTTTATTTTCTTTTTATGCAGATTTCTATAGCGCGAACTCTACCTGAAGGTATTGGAGCGTTTTACATGAGCTCCGGTTACGTTACACAAGGGCACATTCAGGCACGGGGAGATTATGTGATCGGCAGGCAGGGCTGCTCGGGAGGAGCGCTTGAGGCAGGCTGGCACGGTGTTTTATTTTTTTATACACATTTCTATAGCGCGAACTCTACCTGAAGGTATTGGAGCGTTTTACATGAGCTCCGGTTACGTTACACAAGGGCTCATTCAGGCACGGGGAGATTATATGATCGGCAGGCAGGGCTGCTCAGGAGGAGCGCTAGAGGCAGGCTGGCACAGTGTTTTTTTGTAATGCAGATTTCTATAGCGCGAACTGTACCTGAAGGTATTGGAGCGCTTTACATGAGCTCCGGTTACGTTACACAAGGGCACATTCAGGCACGGGGAGATTATGTGATCGTCAGGCAGGGCTGCTCGGGAGGAGCGCTTGAGGCAGGCTGGCACAGTGTTTTATTATTTTATGCACATTTCTATAGCGCGAACTCTACCTGAAGCTATTGGAGTGCTTTACATGAGCTCCGGTTACGTTACACAAGGGCACATTCAGGCACGGGGAGATTATGTGATCGGCAGGCAGGACTGCTCGGAAGGAGCGCTTGAGGCAGGCTGGCACAGTGTTTTTTTATGCAGATTTCTATAGTGCGAACTCTACCTGAAGGTATTGGAGCGCTTTACATGAGCTCCGGTTACGTTACACAAGGGCACATTCAGGCACAGGGAGATTATGTGATCGGCAGGCAGGGCTGCTCGGGAGTAGCGCTTGAGGCAGGCTGGCACAGTGTTTTATTTTTTTTGTATGCATATTTATATAGCGCGAACTCTACCTGAAGGTATTGGAGCGCTTTACATGAGCTCCGGTTACGTTACACAAGTGCACATTCAGGCACGGGGAGATTATGTGATCGGCAGGCAGGGCTGCTCGGGAGGAGCGCTTGAGGCAGGCTGCCACGGTGTATTTTTTTATGCATATTTCTATAGCGCGAACTCTACCTGAAGGTATTGGAGCACTTTGCATGAGCTCCGGTTACGTTACACAAGGGCACATTCAGGCACGGGGAGATTATGTGATCGGCAGGCAGGGCTGCTTGGGAGGAGCGCTTGAGGCAGTCTGGCACTGTGTTTTATTTGTTTTTTATGCAGATTTCTGTAGCGCGAACTCTACCTGAAGGTAGTGGAGCGCTTTACATGAGCTCCGGTTAAGTTACACAAGGGCACATTCAGGCACGGGGAGATTATGTGATCGGCAGGCAGGGCTGCTCGGGAGGAGCGCTTGAGGCAGGCTGGCACAGTGTTTTATTTTTTTATGCCGATTTCTATAGCGCGAACTCTACCGGAAGGTATTGGAGCACTTTAAATGAGCTCCGGTTACGTTACACAAGGGCACATTCAGGCACGGGGAGCTTATGTGATCGGCAGGCAGGGCTGCTCGGGAGGAGCGCTTGAGGCAGGCTGGCACAGTGTTTTATTTTTTTAATGCACATTTCTATAGCGCAAACTCTACCTGAAGGTATTGGAGCGCTTTACATGAGCTCCGGTTACGTTACACAAGGGCACATTTAGGCACCGGGAGATTATGTGATCGGCAGGCAGGGCTGCTCGGGAGGACTGCTTGAGGCAGGCTGGCACAGTGTTTTATTTTTTTATACACATTTCTATAGCGCGAACTCTACCTGAAGGTATTGGAGCGCTTTACATGAGCTCCGGTTACGTTACACAAGGGCACATTCAGGCACAGGGAGATTATGTGATCGGCAGGCAGGGCTGCTTGGGAGGAGCGCTTGAGGCAGGCTGGCACAGAGTTTTTGTTTTTTTATGCAGATTTCTATAGCGCGAACTCTACCTGAAGGTATTGGAGCGCTTTACATGAGCTCCGGTTACGTTACACAAGGGCACATTCAGGCACAGGGAGATTATGTGATCGGCAGGCAGGGCTGCTCGGGAGGAGCGCTTGAGGCAGTCTGGCACTGTGTTTTATTTTCTTTTTATGCAGATTTCTATAGCGCGAACTCTACCTGAAGGTATTGGAGCACTCTACATGAGCTCCGTTTAAGTTACACAAGGGCACATTCAGGCACGGGGAGATTATGTGATCGGCAGGCAGGGCTGCTCGGGAGGAGCGCTTGAGGCAGGCTGGCAAGGTGTATTTTTTTATGCATATTTCTGTAGCGCGAACTCTACCTGAAGGTATTATAGCACTTTGCATGAGCTCCGGTTACGTTACACAAGGGCACATTCAGGCACAGGGAGATTATGTGATCGGCAGGCAGGGCTGCTTGGGAGGAGCGCTTGAGGCAGGCTGGCACAGAGTTTTTGTTTTTTTATGCAGATTTCTATAGCGCGAACTCTACCTGAAGGTATTGGAGCGCTTTACATGAGCTCCGGTTACGTTACACAAGGGCACATTCAGGCACAGGGAGATTATGTGATCGGCAGGCAGGGCTGCTCGGGAGGAGCGCTTTAGGCAGTCTGGCACAGTGTTTTATTTTCTTTTTATGTAGATTTCTATAGCGCGAACTCTACCTGAAGGTATTGGAGCGCTCTACATGAGCTCCGTTTAAGTTACACAAGGGCACATTCAGGCACGGGGAGATTATGTGATCGGCAGGCACGGCTGCTCGGGAGGAGCGCTTGAGGCAGGCTGGCACGGTGTTTTATTTTTTAATGCACATTTCTATAGCGCAAACTCTACCTGAAGGTATTGGAGCGCTTTACATGAGCTCCGGTTACGTTACACAAGGGCACATTCAGGCACCGGGAGATTATGTGATCGGCAGGCAGGGCTGCTCGGGAGGAGCGCTTGAGGCAGGCTGGCATGGTGTTTTATTTTTTTATACACATTTCTATAGCGCGAACTCTACCTGAAGGTATTGGAGCGTTTTACATGAGCTCCGGTTACGTTACACAAGGGCTCATTCAGGCACGGGGAGATTATATGATCGGCAGGCAGGGCTGCTCAGGAGGAGCGCTAGAGGCAGGCTGGCACAGTGTTTTTTTGTAATGCAGATTTCTATAGCGCGAACTGTACCTGAAGGTATTGGAGCGCTTTACATGAGCTCCGGTTACGTTACACAAGGGCACATTCAGGCACAGGGAGATTATGTGATCGGCAGGCAGGGCTGCTCGGGAGGAGCGCTTGAGGCAGGCTGGCACAGTGGTTTTTTTTTATGCAGATTTCTATAGCGCGAAGTCTACCTGAAGGTATTGGAGCGCTTTACATGAGCTCCGGTTACGTTACACAAGGGCACATTCAGGCACGGGGAGATTATGTGATCGGCAGGCAGGGCTGCTCGGGAGGTGCGCTTGAGGGGGGCTGGCATGGTGTTTTATTTTTTTTATGCACATTTCTATAGCGCGAACTCTACCTGAAGGTATTGGAGCGCTTTACATGAGCTCCGGTTACGTTACACAAGGGCACATTCAGGCACGGGGAGATTATGTGATCGGCAGGCAGGGCTGCTCGGGAGGAGCGCTTGAGGCAGGCTGGCACGGTGTTTTATTTTTTTTTATGCACATTTCTATAGCGCGAACTCTACCTGAACGTATTGGAGCGCTTTACATGAGCTCCGGTTACGTTACACAAGGGCACATTCAGGAACGGGGAGATTATGTGATCGGCAGGCAGGGCTGCTCGGGAGGAGCGCTTGAGGCAGGCTGGCACAGTGTTTTATTTTTTAATGCACATTTCTATAGCGCAAACTCTACCTGAAGGTATTGGAGCGCTTTACATGAGCTCCGGTTACGTTACACAAGGGCACATTTAGGCACCAGGAGATTATGTGATCGGCAGGCAGGGCTGCTCGGGAGGAGCGCTTGAGGCAGGCTGGCACAGTGTTTTATTTTTTTATACACATTTCTATAGCGCGAACTCTACCTGAAGGTATTGGAGCTCTTTACATGAGCTCCGGTTACGTTACACAAGGGCACATTCAGGCACGGGGAGATTATATGATCGGCAGGCAGGGCTGCTCAGGAGGAGTGCTTGAGGCAGGCTGGCACGGTGTTTTTTTTTAATGCAGATTTCTATAGCGCGAACTCTACCTGAAGGTATTGGAGCGCTTTACATGAGCTCCGGTTACGTTACACAAGTGCACATTCAGGCACGGGGAGATTATGTGATCGGCAGGCAGGGCTGCTCGGGAGGAGCGCTTGTGGCAGGCTGGCACGGTGTATTTTTTTATGCATATTTCTATAGCGCGAACTCTACCTGAAGGTATTGCAGCACTTTGCATGAGCTCCGGTTACGTTACACAAGGGCACATTCAGGCACGGGGAGATTATGTGATCGGCAGGCAGGGCTGCTCGGGAGGAGCGCTTGAGGCAGTCTGGCACTGTGTTTTATGTGTTTTTTATGCAGATTTCTATAGCGCGAACTCTACCTGAAGGTATTGGAGCGCTTTACATGAGCTCCGGTTAAGTTACACAAGGGCACATTCAGGCACAGGGAGATTATGTGATCGGCAGGCAGGGCTGCTCGGGAGGAGTGCTTGAGGCAGGCTGGCACAGTGTTTTATTTTTTTATGCAGATTTCTATAGCGCAAACTCTACCTGAAGGTATTGGAGCACTTTACATGAGCTCCGGTTACGTTACACAAGGGCACATTCAGGCACCGGGAGATTATGTGATCGGCAGGCAGGGCTGCTCGGAAGGAGCGCTTGAGGCAGGCTGGCACGGTGTTTTATTTTTTTATACACATTTCTATAGCGCGAACTCTACCTGAAGGTATTGGAGCGCTTTACATGAGCTCCGGTTACGTTACACAAGGGCTCATTCAGGCACGGGGAGATTATATGATCGGCAGGCAGGGCTGCTCAGGAGGAGCGCTAGAGGCAGGCTGGCACAGTGGTTTTTTGTAATGCAGATTTCTATAGCGCGAACTGTACCTGAAGGTATTGGAGCGCTTTACATGAGCTCCGGTTACGTTACACAAGGGCACATTCAGGCACAGGGAGATTATGTGATCGGCCGGCAGGGCTGCTCGGGAGGAGCGCTTGAGGCAGGCTGGCACGGTGTTTTTTTTTAATGCAGATTTCTATAGCGCGAACTCTACCTGAAGGTATTGGAGCGCTTTACATGAGCTCCGGGTACGTTACACAAGGGCACATTCAGGCACGGGGAGATTATGTGATCGGCAGGCAGGGCTGCTTGGGAGGAGCGCTTGAGGCAGTCTGGCACTGTGTTTAATTTGTTTTTTATGCAGATTTCTATAGCGCGAACTCTACCTGAAGGTAGTGGAGCGCTTTACATGAGCTCCGGTTAAGTTACACAAGGGCACATTCAGGCACAGGGAGATTATGTGATCGGCAGGCAGGGCTGCTCGGGAGGAGCGCTTGAGGCAGGCTGGCACAGTGTTTTATTTTTTTTATGCCGATTTCTATAGCGCGAACTCTACCGGAAGGTATTGGAGCACTTTACATGAGCTCCGGTTACGTTACACAAGGGCACATTCAGGCACGGGGAGATTATGTGATCGGCAGGCAGGGCTGCTCGGGAGGAGCGCTTGAGGCAGGCTGGCACAGTGTTTTATTTTTTTAATGCACATTTCTATAGCGCAAACTCTACCTGAAGGTATTGGAGCGCTTTACATGAGCTCCGGTTACGTTACACAAGGGCACATTCAGGCACGGGGAGATTATGTGATCGGCAGGCAGGGCTGCTTGGGAGGAGCGCTTGAGGCAGTCTGGCACTGTGTTTTATTTGTTTTTTATGCAGATTTCTATAGCGCGAACTCTACCTGAAGGTAGTGGAGCGCTTTACATGAGCTCCGGTTAAGTTACACAAGGGCACATTCAGGCACAGGGAGATTATGTGATCGGCAGTCAGGGCTGCTCGGGAGGAGCGCTTGAGGCAGGCTGGCACAGTGTTTTATTTTTTATGCCGATTTCTATAGCGCGAACTCTACCGGAAGGTATTGGAGCACTTTACATGAGCTCCGGTTACGTTACACAAGGGCACATTCAGGCATGGGGAGATTATGTGATCGGCAGGCAGGGCTGCTCGGGAGGAGCGCTTGAGGCAGGCTGGCACAGTGTTTTATTTTTTTAATGCACATTTCTATAGCGCAAACTCTACCTGAAGGTATTGGAGCGCTTTACATGAGCTCCGGTTACGTTACACAAGGGCACATTTAGACACCGGGAGATTATGTGATCGGCAGGCAGGGCTGCTCGGGAGGAGCGCTTGAGGCAGGCTGGCACAGTGTTTTATTTTTTTTATACACATTTCTATAGCGCGAACTCTACCTGAAGGTATTGGAGCGCTTTACATGAGCTCCGGTTACGTTACACAAGGGCACATTCAGGCACGGGGAGATTATGTGATCGGCAGGCAGGACTGCTCGGAAGGAGCGCTTGAGGCAGGCTGGCACGGTGTTTTTTTCTTGTGCAGATTTCTATAACGCGAACTGTACCTGAAGGTATTGGAGCACTTTACATGAGCTCCGGTTACGTTACACAAGTGCACATTCAGGCACGCGGAGATTATGTGATCGGCAGGCAGGGCTGCTCGGGAGGAGCGCTTGAGGCAGGCTGGCACAGTGTTTTTTTTAATGCATATTTCTATAGCGCGAACTCTACCTGAAGGTATTGGAGCGCTTTACATGAGCTCCGGTTACGTTACACAAGGGCACATTCAGGCACGGGGAGATTATGTGATCGGCAGGCAGGGCTGTTTGGGAGGAGCGCTTGAGGCAGGCTGGCACAGTGTTTTTGTTTTTTTATGCAGATTTCTATAGCGCGAACTCTACCTGAAGGTATTGGAGCGCTTTACATGAGCTCCGGTTACGTTACACAAGGGCACATTCAGGCACGGGGAGATTATGTGATCGGCAGGCAGGGCTGCTCGGGAGGAGCGCTTGATGCAGGCTGGCACTGTGTTTTATTTGTTTTTTATGCAGATTTCTATAGCGCAAACTCTACCTGAAGGTATTGGAGCGCTTTACATGAGCTCCGGTTAAGTTACACAAGGGCACATTCAGGCACAGGGAGATTATGTGATCGGCAGGCAGGGCTGCTCGGGAGGAGCGTTTGAGGCAGGCTGGCACAGTGTTTTATTTTTTTAATGCAGATTTCTATAGCGCGAACTCTACCGGAAGGTATTGGAGCACTTTACATGAGCTCCGGTTACGTTACACAAGGGCACATTCAGGCACGGGGAGATTATGTGATCGGCAGGCAGGGCTGCTCGGGAGGAGCGCTTGAGGCAGGCTGGCACAGTGTTTTATTTTTTTAATGCACATTTCTATAGCGCAAACTCTACCTGAAGGTATTGGAGCGCTTTACATGAGCTACGGTTACTTTACACAAGGGCACATTTAGGCACCGGGAGATTATGTGATCGGCAGGCAGGGCTGCTCGGGAGGAGCGCTTGAGGCAGGCTGGCACAGTGTTTTATTTTTTATACACATTTCTATAGCGCGAACTCTACCTGAAGGTATTGGAGCGCTTTACATGAGCTCCGGTTACGTTACACAAAGGCACATTCAGGCACCGGGAGATTATGTGATCGGCAGGCAGGGCTGCTTGGGAGGAGCGCTTGAGGCAGGCTGGCACAGTGTTTTTGTTTTTTTATGCAGATTTCTATAGCGCGAACTCTACCTGAAGGTATTGGAGCGCTTTACATGAGCTCCGGTTAAGTTACACAAGGGCACATTCAGGCACAGGGAGATTATGTGATCGGCAGGCAGGGCTGCTCGGGAGGAGCGCTTGAGGCAGGCTGGCACAGTGTTTTATTTTTTTTTATGCAGATTTCTATAGCGCGAACTCTACCTGAAGGTATTGGAGCACTTTACATGAGCTCCGGTTACGTTACACAAGGGCACATTCAGGCACGGGGAGATTATGTGATCGGCAAGCAGGGCTGCTCGGGAGGAGCGCTTGAGGCAGGCTGGCACGGTGTTTTATTTTTTTAATGCACATTTCTATAGCGCAAACTCTACCTGAAGGTATTGGAGCGCTTTACATGAGCTCCGGTTACGTTACACAAGGGCACATTCAGGCACCGGGAGATTATGTGATCGGCAGGCAGGGCTGCTCGGGAGGAGCGCTTGAGGCAGGCTGGCACAGTGTTTTATTTTTTTATACACATTTCTATAGCGCGAACTCTACCTGAAGGTATTGGAGCACTTTACATGAGTTCCGGTTACGTTACACAAGGGCTCATTCAGGCACGGGGAGATTATATGATCGGCAGGCAGGGCTGCTCAGGAGGAGCGCTAGAGGCAGGCTGGCACAGTGTTTTTTTGTAATGCAGATTTCTATAGCGCGAACTGTACCTGAAGGTATTGGAGCGCTTTACATGAGCTCCGGTTACGTTACACAAGGGCACATTCAGGCACAGGGAGATTATGTGATCGGCAGGCAGGGCTGCTCGGGAGGAGCGCTTGAGGCAGGCTGGCACGGTGTTTTTTTTTTATGCAGATTTCTATTGCGCAAACTCTACCTGAAGGTATTGGAGCGCTTTACATGAGCTCCGGTCACGTTACACAAGGGCACATTCAGGCACGGGGAGATTATGTGATCGGCAGGCAGGGCTGCTCGGGAGGTGCGCTTGAGGCAGGCTGGCATGGTGTTTTATTTTTTTTATGCACATTTCTATAGCGCAAACTCTACCTGAAGGTATTGGAGCGCTTTACATGAGCTCCGGTTACGTTACACAAGGGCACATTCAGGCACGGGGAGATTATGTGATCGGCAGGCAGGGCTGCTCGGGAGGAGCGCTTGAGGCAGGCTGGCACGGTGTTTTATTTTTTTATGCACATTTCTATAGCGCGAACTCTACCTGAAGGTATTGGAGCGCTTTACATGAGCTCCGGTTATGTTACACAAGGGCACATGCAGGCACGGGGAGATTATGTGATCGGCAGGCAGGGCTGATCGGAAGGAGCGCTTGAGGCAGGCTGACAAGGTGTTTTTTTTCTTATGCAGATTTCTATAGCGCAAACTCTACCTGAAGGTATTGGAGCACTTTACATGAGCTCCGGTTACGTTACACAAGTGCACATTCAGGCACGGGGAGATTATGTGATCGGCAGGCAGGGCTGCTCGGGAGGAGCGCTTGAGTCAGGCTGGCACAGTGTTTTTTTTAATGCATATTTCTATAGCGCGAACTCTACCTGAAGGTATTGGAGCGCTTTACATGAGCTCCGGTTACGTTACACAAGGGCACATTCAGGCACGGGGAGATTATGTGATCGGCAGGCAGGGCTGCTCGGGAGGAGCGCCTGAGGTAGGCTGGCACGGTGTTTTATTTTTTTTTATGCAGATTTCTATAGTGCGAACTCTACCTGAAGGTATTGGAGCGCTTTACATGAGCTCCGGTTACGTTACACAAGGGCACATTCAGGCACAGGGAGATTATGTGATCGGCAGGCAGGGCTGCTCGGGAGGAGCGCTTGAGGCAGGCTGGCACAGTGTTTTTTTTTTTTTTTAATGCAGATTTCTATAGCGCGAACTCTACCTGAAGGTATTGCAGCACTTTGCATGAGCTCCGGTTACGTTACACAAGGGCACATTCAGGCACGGGGAGATTATGTGATCGGCAGGCAGGGCTGCTTGGGAGGAGCGCTTGAGGCAGGCTGGCACAGTGTTTTTGATTTTTATGCAGATTTCTATAGCGCGAACTCTACCTGAAGGTATTGGAGCGCTTTGCATGAGCTCCGGTTACGTTACACAAGGGCACATTCAGGCACAGGGAGATTATGTGATCGGCAGGCAGGGCTGCTCGGGAGGAGCGCTTGAGGCAGTCTGGCACTGTGTTTTATTTGTTTTTTATGCAGATTTCTATAGCGCGAACTCTACCTGAAGGTATTGGAGCGCTTTACATGAGCTCCGGTTAAGTTACACAAGGGCACATTCAGGCACAGGGAGATTATGTGATCGGCAGGCAGGGCTGCTCGGGAGGAGCACTTGAGGCAGGCTGGCACAGTGTTTTATTTTTTTATGCAGATTTCTATAGCGCAAACTCTACCTGAAGGTATTGGAGCACTTTACATGAGCTCCGGTTACGTTACACAAGGGCACATTCAGGCACCGGGAGATTATGTGATCGGCAGGCAGGGCTGCTCGGGAGGAGCGCTTGAGGCAGGCTGGCACGGTGTTTTATTTTTTATACACATTTCTATAGCGCGAACTCTACCTGAAGGTATTGGAGCGCTTTACATGAGCTCCGGTTACGTTACACAAGGGCTCATTCAGGCACGGGGAGATTATATGATCGGCAGGCAGGGCTGCTCAGGAGGAGCGCTAGAGGCAGGCTGGCACAGTGGTTTTTTTGTAATGCAGATTTCTATAGCGCGAACTGTACCTGAAGGTATTGGAGCGCTTTACATGAGCTCCGGTTACGTTACACAAGGGCACATTCAGGCACAGGGAGATTATGTGATCGGCCGGCAGGGCTGCTAGGGAGGAGCGCTTGAGGCAGGCTGGCACGGTGTTTTTTTTTTTATGCAGATTTCTATAGCGCGAACTCTACCTGAAGGTATTGGAGCGCTTTACATGAGCTCCGGGTACGTTACACAAGGGCACATTCAGGCACGGGGAGATTATGTGATCGGCAGGCAGGGCTGCTTGGGAGGAGCGCTTGAGGCAGTCTGGCACTGTGTTTTATTTGTTTTTTATGCATATTTCTATAGCGCGAACTCTACCTGAAGGTAGTGGAGCGCTTTACATGAGCTCCGGTTAAGTTACACAAGGGCACATTCAGGCACAGGGAGATTATGTGATCGGCAGGCAGGGCTGCTCGGGAGGAGCGCTTGAGGCAGGCTGGCACAGTGTTTTATTTTTTTTATGCCGATTTCTATAGCGCGAACTCTACCGGAAGGTATTGGAGCACTTTACATGAGCTCCGGTTACGTTACACAAGGGCACATTCAGGCACGGGGAGATTATGTGATCGGCAGGCAGGGCTGCTCGGGAGGAGCGCTTGAGGCAGGCTGGCACAGTGTTTTATTTTTTTAATGCACATTTCTATAGCGCAAACTCTACCTGAAGGTATTGGAGCGCTTTACATGAGCTCCGGTTACGTTACACAAGGGCACATTCAGGCACGGGGAGATTATGTGATCGGCAGGCAGGGCTGCTTGGGAGGAGCGCTTGAGGCAGTCTGGCACTGTGTTTTATTTGTTTTTTATGCAGATTTCTATAGCGCGAACTCTACCTGAAGGTAGTGGAGCGCTTTACATGAGCTCCGGTTAAGTTACACAAGGGCACATTCAGGCACAGGGAGATTATGTGATCGGCAGGCAGGGCTGCTCGGGAGGAGCGCTTGAGGCAGGCTGGCACAGTGTTTTATTTTTTTTATGCCGATTTCTATAGCGCGAACTCTACCGGAAGGTATTGGAGCACTTTACATGAGCTCCGGTTACGTTACACAAGGGCACATTCAGGCACGGGGAGATTATGTGATCGGCAAGCAGGGCTGCTCGGGAGGAGCGCTTGAGGCAGGTTGGCACGGTGTTTTATTTTTTTAATGCACATTTCTATAGCGCAAACTCTACCTGAAGGTATTGGAGCGCTTTACATGAGCTCCGGTTACGTTACACAAGGGCACATTCAGGCACGGGGAGATTATGTGATCGGCAGGCAGGGCTGCTTGGGAGGAGCGCTTGAGGCAGTCTGGCACTGTGTTTTATTTGTTTTTATGCAGATTTCTATAGCGCGAACTCTACCTGAAGGTAGTGGAGCGCTTTACATGAGCTCCGGTTAAGTTACACAAGGGCACATTCAGGCACAGGGAGATTATGTGATCGGCAGGCAGGGCTGCTCGGGAGGAGCGCTTGAGGCAGGCTGGCACAGTGTTTTATTTTTTTTTATGCCGATTTCTATAGCGCGAACTCTACCGGAAGGTATTGGAGCACTTTACATGAGCTCCGGTTACGTTACACAAGGGCACATTCAGGCATGGGGAGATTATGTGATCGGCAGGCAGGGCTGCTCGGGAGGAGCGCTTGAGGCAGGCTGGCACAGTGTTTTATTTTTTTAATGCACATTTCTATAGCGCAAACTCTACCTGAAGGTATTGGAGCGCTTTACATGAGCTCCGGTTACGTTACACAAGGGCACATTTAGGCACCGGGAGATTATGTGATCGGCAGGCAGGGCTGCTCGGGAGGAGCGCTTGAGGCAGGCTGGCACAGTGTTTTATTTTTTTATACACATTTCTATAGCGCGAACTCTACCTGAAGGTATTGGAGCGCTTTACATGAGCTCCGGTTACGTTACACAAGGGCACATTCAGGCACGGGGAGATTATGTGATCGGCAGGCAGGACTGCTCGGAAGGAGCGCTTGAGGCAGGCTGGCACGGTGTTTTTTTTCTTGTGCAGATTTCTATAACGCGAACTGTACCTGAAGGTATTGGAGCACTTTACATGAGCTCCGGTTATGTTACACAAGTGCACATTCAGGCACGCGGAGATTATGTGATCGGCAGGCAGGGCTGCTCGGGAGGAGCGCTTGAGGCAGGCTGGCACAGTGTTTTTTTTAATGCATATTTCTATAACGCGAACTCTACCTGAAGGTATTGGAGCGCTTTACATGAGCTCCGGTTACGTTACACAAGGGCACATTCAGGCACGGGGAGATTATGTGATCGGCAGGCAGGGCTGTTTGGGATGAGCGCTTCAGGCAGGCTGGCACAGTGTTTTTGTTTTTTTATGCAGATTTCTATAGCGCGAACTCTACCTGAAGGTATTGGAGCACTTTACATGAGCTCCGGTTACGTTACACAAGGGCACATTCAGGCACGGGGAGATTATGTGATCGGCAGGCAGGGCTGCTCGGGAGGAGCGCTTGATGCAGGCTGGCACTGTGTTTTATTTGTTTTTTATGCAGATTTCTATAGCGCAAACTCTACCTGAAGGTATTGGAGCGCTTTACATGAGCTCCGGTTAAGTTACACAAGGGCACATTCAGGCACAGGGAGATTATGTGATCGGCAGGCAGGGCTGCTCGGGAGGAGCGTTTGAGGCAGGCTGGCACAGTGTTTTATTTTTTTTAATGCAGATTTCTATAGCGCGAACTCTACCGGAAGGTATTGGAGCACTTTACATGAGCTCCGGTTACGTTACACAAGGGCACATTCAGGCACGGGGAGATTATGTGATCGGCAGGCAGGGCTGCTCGGGAGGAGCGCTTGAGGCAGGCTGGCACAGTGTTTTATTTTTTTAATGCACATTTCTATAGCGCAAACTCTACCTGAAGGTATTGGAGCGCTTTACATGAGCTACGGTTACTTTACACAAGGGCACATTTAGGCACCGGGAGATTATGTGATCGGCAGGCAGGGCTGCTCGGGAGGAGCGCTTGAGGCAGGCTGGCACAGTGTTTTATTTTTTTTATACACATTTCTATAGCGCGAACTGTACCTGAAGGTATTGGAGCGCTTTACATGAGCTCCGGTTACGTTACACAAAGGCACATTCAGGCACCGGGAGATTATGTGATCGGCAGGCAGGGCTGCTTGGGAGGAGCGCTTGAGGCAGGCTGGCACAGTGTTTTTGTTTTTTATGCAGATTTCTATAGCGCGAACTCTACCTGAAGGTATTGGAGCGCTTTACATGAGCTCCGGTTAAGTTACACAAGGGCACATTCAGGCACAGGGAGATTATGTGATCGGCAGGCAGGGCTGCTCGGGAGGAGCGCTTGAGGCAGGCTGGCACAGTGTTTTATTTTTTTTATGCAGATTTCTATAGCGCGAACTCTACCTGAAGGTATTTGAGCACTTTACATGAGCTCCGGTTACGTTACACAAGGGCACATTCAGGCACGGGGAGATTATGTGATCGGCAAGCAGGGCTGCTCGGGAGGAGCGCTTGAGGCAGGCTGGCACGGTGTTTTATTTTTTAATGCACATTTCTATAGCGCAAACTCTACCTGAAGGTATTGGAGCGCTTTACATGAGCTCCGGTTACGTTACACAAGGGCACATTCAGGCACCGGGAGATTATGTGATCGGCAGGCAGGGCTGCTCAGGAGGAGCGCTAGAGGCAGGCTGGCACAGTGTTTTTTTTGTAATGCAGATTTCTATAGCGCGAACTGTACCTGAAGGTATTGGAGCGCTTTACATGAGCTCCGGTTACGTTACACAAGGGCACATTCAGGCACAGGGAGATTATGTGATCGGCAGGCAGGGCTGCTCGGGAGGAGCGCTTGAGGCAGGCTGGCCCGGTGTTTTTTTTTTAATGCAGATTTCTATTGCGCAAACTCTACCTGAAGGTATTGGAGCGCTTTACATGAGCTCCGGTACGTTACACAAGGGCACATTCAGGCACGGGGAGATTATGTGATCGGCAGGCAGGGCTGCTCGGGAGGTGCGCTTGAGGCAGGCTGGCATGGTGTTTTATTTTTTTTTATGCACATTTCTATAGCGCGAACTCTACCTGAAGGTATTGGAGCGCTTTACATGAGCTCCGGTTACGTTACACAAGGGCACATTCAGGCACGGGGAGATTATGTGATCGGCAGGCAGGGCTGCTCGGGAGGAGCGCTTGAGGCAGGCTGACAAGGTGTTTTTTTTCTTATGCAGATTTCTATAGCGCAAACTCTACCTGAAGGTATTGGAGCACTTTACATGAGCTCCGGTTACGTTACACAAGTGCACATTCAGGCACGGGGAGATTATGTGATCGGCAGGCAGGGCTGCTCAGGAGGAGCGCTTGAGGCAGGCTGGCACAGTGTTTTTTTAATGCATATTTCTATAGCGCGAACTCTACCTGAAGGTATTGGAGCGCTTTACATGAGCTCCGGTTACGTTACACAAGGGCACATTCAGGCACGGGGAGATTATGTGATCGGCAGGCAGGGCTGCTCGGGAGGAGCGCTTGAGGCAGGCCGGCACAGTGTTTTTTTTAATGCATATTTCTATAGCGCGAACTCTACCTGAAGGCATTGGAGCGCTTTACATGAGCTCCGGTTACGTTACACAAGGGCACATTCAGGCAGGGGGAGATTATGTGATCGGCAGGCAGGGCTGCTCGGGAGGAGCGCCTGAGGCAGGCTGGCACGGTGTTTTATTTTTTTTATGCAGATTTCTATAGCGCGAACTCTACCTGAAGTTATTGGAGCGCTTTACATGAGCTCCGGATACGTTACACAAAGGCACATTGAGGCACGGGGAGATTATGTGATCGGCAGGCAGGGCTGCTCGGGAGGAGCGCTTGAGGCAGGCTGGCACAGTGTTTTTTTTATGCATATTTCTATAGTGCGAACTCTACCTGAAGGTATTAGAGCGCTTTACATGAGCTCCGGTTACGTTACACAAGGGCACATTCAGGCACAGGGAGATTATGTGATCGGCAGGCAGGGCTGCTCGGGAGGAGCGCTTGAGGCAGGCTGGCACAGTGTTTTTTTTTTTTTTTTAATGCAGATTTCTATAGCGCGAACTCTACCTGAAGGTATTGGAGCACTTTACATGAGCTCCGGTTACGTTACACAAGGGCACATTCAGGCACGGGGAGATTATGTGATCGGCAGGCAGGGCTGCTCGGGAGGAGCGCTTGAGGCAGGCTGGCACGGTGTTTTATTTTTTTATGCACATTTCTATAGCGCAAACTCTACCTGAAGGTATTGGAGCGCTTTACATGAGCTCCGGTTATGTTACACAAAGGCACATTCAGGCACCGGGAGATAATGTGATCGGCAGGCAGGGCTGCTTGGGAGGAGCGCTTGAGGCAGGCTGGCACAGTGTTTTAGTTTTTTTATGCAGATTTCTATAGCGCGAACTCTACCTGAAGGTATTGGAGCGCTTTACATGAGCTCCGGTTAAGTTACACAAGGGCACATTCAGGCACAGGGAGATTATGTGATCGGCAGGCAGGGCTGCTCGGGAGGAGCGCTTGAGGCAGGCTGGCACAGTGTTTTATTTTTTTATACACATTTCTATAGCGCGAACTCTACCTGAAGGTATTGGAGCACTTTACATGAGCTCCGGTTACGTTACACAAGGGCTCATTCAGGCACGGGGAGATTATATGATCGGCAGGCAGGGCTGCTCGGGAGGAGCGCTAGAGGCAGGCTGGCACAGTGTTTTTTTTCTAATGCAGATTTCTATAGCGCGAACTGTACCTGAAGGTATTGGAGCGCTTTACATGAGCTCCGGTTACGTTAAATAAGGGCACATTCAGGCACAGGTAGATTATGTGATCGGCAGGCAGGGCTGCTCGGGAGGAGCGCTTGAGGCAGGCTGGCACGGTGTTTTTTTTTATGCAGATTTCTATAGCGCGAACTCTACCTGAAGGTATTGGAGCGCTTTACATGAGCTCCGGTTACGTTACACAAGGGCACATTCAGGCACGGGGAGATTATGTGATCGGCAGGCAGGGCTGCTCGGGAGGTGCGCTTGAGGCAGGTTGGCATGGTGTTTTATTTTTTTTTATGCACATTTCTATAGCGCAAACTCTACCTGAAGGTATTGGAGCGCTTTACATGAGCTCTGGTTACGTTACACAAGGGCACATTCAGGCACGGGGAGATTATGTGATCGGCAGGCAGGGCTGCTCGGGAGGAGCGCTTGAGGCAGGCTGGCACGGTGTTTTATTTTTTTTTATGCACATTTCTATAGCGCGAACTCTACCTGAAGGTATTGGAGCGCTTTACATGAGCTCCGGTTATGTTACACAAGGGCACATGCAGGCACGGGGAGATTATGTGATCGGCAGGCAGGGCTGCTCGGAAGGAGCGCTTGAGGCAGGCTGACAAGGTGTTTTTTCTTATGCAGATTTCTATAGCGCAAACTCTACCTGAAGGTATTGGAGCACTTTACATGAGCTCCGGTTACGTTACACAAGTGCACATTCAGGCACGGGGAGATTATGTGATCGGCAGGCAGGGCTGCTCGGGAGGAGCGCTTGAGGCAGGCTGGCACAGTGTTTTTTTTAATGCATATTTCTATAGCGCGAACTCTACCTGAAGGTATTGGAGCGCTTTACATGAGCTCCGGTTACGTTACACAAGGGCACATTCAGGCACGGGGAGATTATGTGATCGGCAGGCAGGGCTGCTCGGGAGGAGCGCTTGAGGCAGGCCGGCACAGTGTTTTTTTTAATGCATATTTCTATAGCGCGAACTCTACCTGAAGGCATTGGAGCGCTTTACATGAGCTCCGGTTACGTTACACAAGGGCACATTCAGGCAGGGGAGATTATGTGATCGGCAGGCAGGGCTGCTCGGGAGGAGCGCCTGAGGTAGGCTGGCACAGTGTTTTATTTTTTTTATGCAGATTTCTATAGCGCGAACTCTACCTGAAGTTATTGGAGCGCTTTACATGAGCTCCGGATACGTTACACAAAGGCACATTCAGGCACGGGGAGATTATGTGATCGGCAGGCAGGGCTGCTTGGGAGGAGCGCTTGAGGCAGGCTGGCACAGTGTTTTTTTATGCATATTTCTATAGTGCGAACTCTACCTGAAGGTATTGGAGCGCTTTACATGAGCTCCGGTTACGTTACACAAGGGCACATTCAGGCACAGGGAGATTATGTGATCGGCAGGCAGGGCTGCTCGGGAGGAGCGCTTGAGGCAGGCTGGCACGGTGTATTATTTTTTTTTTATGCATATTTATATAGCGCGAACTCTACCTGAAGGTATTGGAGCGCTTTACATGAGCTCCGGTTACGTTACACGAGTGCACATTCAGGCACGGGGAGATTATGTGATCAGCAGGCAGGGCTGCTCGGGAGGAGCGCTTGAGGCAGGCTGCCACGGTGTATTTTTTTATGCATATTTCTATAGCGCGAACTCTACCTGAAGGTATTGGAGCACTTTGCATGAGCTCCGGTTACGTTACACAAGGGCACATTCAGGCACGGGGAGATTATGTGATCGGCAGGCAGGGCTGCTTGGGAGGAGCGCTTGAGGCAGTCTGGCACTGTGTTTTATTTGTTTTTTATGCAGATTTCTGTAGCGCGAACTCTACCTGAAGGTAGTGGAGCGCTTTACATGAGCTCCGGTTAAGTTACACAAGGGCACATTCAGGCACAGGGAGATTATGTGATCGGCAGGCAGGGCTGCTCGGGAGGAGCGCTTGAGGCAGGCTGGCACAGTGTTTTATTTTTTATGCCGATTTCTATAGCGCGAACTCTACCGGAAGGTATTGGAGCACTTTACATGAGCTCCGGTTACGTTACACAAGGGCACATTCAGGCACGGGGAGATTATGTGATCGGCAGGCAGGGCTGCTCGGGAGGAGCGCTTGAGGCAGGCTGGCACAGTGTTTTATTTTTTTATGCACATTTCTATAGCGCAAACTCTACCTGAAGGTATTGGAGCGCTTTACATGAGATCCGGTTACGTTACACAAGGGCACATTTAGGCACCGGGAGATTATGTGATTGGCAGGCAGGGCTGCTCGGGAGGAGCGCTTGAGGCAGGCTGGCACAGTGTTTTATTTTTTTATACACATTTCTATAGCGCGAACTCTACCTGAAGGTATTGGAGCGCTTTACATGAGCTCCGGTTACGTTACACAAGGGCACATTCAGGCACGGGGAGATTATATGATCGGCAGGCAGGGTTGCTCAGGAGGAGCGCTTGAGGCAGGCTGGCACGGTGTATTTTTTTATGCATATTTCTATAGCGCGAACTCTACCTGAAGGTATTGTAGCACTTTGCATGAGCTCCGGTTACGTTACACAAGGGCACATTCAGGCACAGGGAGATTATGTGATCGGCAGGCAGGGCTGCTCGGGAGGAGCGCTTGAGGCAGTCTGGCACTGTGTTTTATTTGCTTTTTATGCAGCTTTCTATAGCGCGAACTCTACCTGAAGGTATTGGAGCGCTTTACATGAGCTCCGTTTAAGTTACACAAGGGCACATTCAGGCACAGGGAGATTATGTGATCGGCAGGCAGGGCTGCTCGGGAGGAGCGCTTGAGGCAGGCTGGCACGGTGTTTTATTTTTTTAATGCACATTTCTATAGCGCAAACTCTACCTGAAGGTATTGGAGCGCTTTACATGAGCTCCGGTTACGTTACACAAGGGCACATTCAGGCACCGGGAGATTATGTGATCGGCAGGCAGGGCTGCTCGGGAGGAGCGCTTGAGGCAGGCTGGCACGGTGTTTTATTTTTTTAATGCACATTTCTATAGCGCAAACTCTACCTGAAGGTATTGGAGCGCTTTACATGAGCTCCGGTTACGTTACACAAGGGCACATTCAGGCACCGGGAGATTATGTGATCGGCAGGCAGGGCTGCTCGGGAGGAGCGCTTGAGGCAGGCTGGCACGGTGTTTTATTTTTTTATACACATTTCTATAGCGCGAACTCTACCTGAAGGTATTGGAGCGTTTTACATGAGCTCCGGTTACGTTACACAAGGGCTAATTCAGGCACGGGGAGATTATATGATCGGCAGGCAGTGCTGCTCAGGAGGAGTGCTAGAGGCAGGCTGGCACAGTGTTTTTTTGTAATGCAGATTTCTATAGCGTGAACTGTACCTGAAGGTATTGGAGCGCTTTACATGAGCTCCGGTTACGTTACACAAGGGCACATTCAGGCACAGGGAGATTATGTGATCGGCAGGCAGGGCTGCTCGGGAGGAGCGCTTGAGGCAGGCTGGCACAGTGTTTTTTTTTATGCAGATTTCTATAGCGCGAACTCTACCTGAAGGTATTGGAGCGCTTTACATGAGCTCCGGTTACGTTACACAAGGGCACATTCAGGCACGGGGAGATTATGTGATCGGCAGGCAGGGCTGCTCGGGAGGTGCGCTTGAGGCAGGCTGGCATGGTGTTTTATTTTTTTTATGCACATTTCTATAGCGCGAACTCTACCTGAAGGTATTGGAGCGCTTTACATGAGCTCCGGTTACGTTACACAAGGGCACATTCAGGCACGGGGAGATTATGTGATCGGCAGGCAGGGCTGCTCGGGAGGAGCGCTTGAGGCAGGCTGGCACGGTGTTTTATTTTTTTATGCACATTTCTATAGCGCAAACTCTACCTGAAGGTATTGGAGCGCTTTACATGAGCTCCGGTTACGTTACACAAGGGCACATTCAGGAACGGGGAGATTATGTGATTGGCAGGCAGGGCTGCTCGGGAGGAGCGCTTGAGGCAGGCTGGCACAGTGTTTTATTTTTTTAATGCACATTTCTATAGCGCAAACTCTACCTGAAGGTATTGGAGCGCTTTACATGAGCTCCGGTTACGTTACACAAGGGCACATTTAGGCACCGGGAGATTATGTGATCGGCAGGCAGGGCTGCTCGGGAGGAGCGCTTGAGGCAGGCTGGCACAGTGTTTTATTTTTTTTATACACATTTCTATAGCGCGAACTCTACCTGAAGGTATTGGAGCTCTTTACATGAGCTCCGGTTACGTTACACAAGGGCACATTCAGGCACGGGGAGATTATATGATCGGCAGGCAGGGCTGCTCAGGAGGAGTGCTTGAGGCAGGCTGGCACGGTGTTTTTTTTCTTATGCAGATTTCTATAGCGCGAACTCTACCTGAAGGTATTGGAGCGCTTTACATGAGCTCCGGTTACGTTACACAAGTGCACATTCAGGCACGGGGAGATTATGTGATCGGCAGGCAGGGCTGCTCGGGAGGAGCGCTTGAGGCAGGCTGGCACGGTGTATTTTTTTATGCATATTTCTATAGCGCGAACTCTACCTGAAGGTATTGCAGCACTTTGCATGAGCTCCGGTTACGTTACACAAGGGCACATTCAGGCACGTGGAGATTATGTGATCGGCAGGCAGGGCTGCTTGGGAGGAGCGCTTGAGGCAGGCTGGCACAGTGTTTTTGATTTTTATGCAGATTTCTATAGCGCGAACTCTACCTGAAGGTATTGGAGCGCTTTGCATGAGCTCCGGTTACGTTACACAAGGGCACATTCAGGCACAGGGAGATTATGTGATCGGCAGGCAGGGCTGCTCGGGAGGAGCGCTTGAGGCAGTCTGGCACTGTGTTTTATTTTTTTTTATGCACATTTCTATAGCGCGAACTCTACCTGAAGGTATTGGAGCGCTTTACATGAGCTCCGGTTATGTTACACAAGGGCACATGCAGGCACGGGGAGATTATGTGATCGGCAGGCAGGGCTGCTCGGAAGGAGCGCTTGAGGCAGGCTGACAAGGTGTTTTTTTTCTTATGCAGATTTCTATAGCGCAAACTCTACCTGAAGGTATTGGAGCACTTTACATGAGCTCCGGTTACGTTACACAAGTGCACATTCAGGCACGGGGAGATTATGTGATCGGCAGGCAGGGCTGCTCGGGAGGAGCGCTTGAGGCAGGCTGGCACAGTGTTTTTTTTAATGCATATTTCTATAGCGCGAACTCTACCTGAAGGTATTGGAGCGCTTTACATGAGCTCCGGTTACGTTACACAAGGGCACATTCAGGCACGGGGAGATTATGTGATCGGCAGGCAGGGCTGCTCGGGAGGAGCGCTTGAGGCAGGCCGGCACAGTGTTTTTTTAATGCATATTTCTATAGCGCGAACTCTACCTGAAGGCATTGGAGCGCTTTACATGAGCTCCGGTTACGTTACACAAGGGCACATTCAGGCAGGGGGAGATTATGTGATCGGCAGGCAGGGCTGCTCGGGAGGAGCGCCTGAGGTAGGCTGGCACAGTGTTTTATTTTTTTTTATGCAGATTTCTATAGCGCGAACTCTACCTGAAGTTATTGGAGCGCTTTACATGAGCTCCGGATACGTTACACAAAGGCACATTCAGGCACGGGGAGATTATGTGATCGGCAGGCAGGGCTGCTTGGGAGGAGCGCTTGAGGCAGGCTGGCACAGTGTTTTTTTATGCATATTTCTATAGTGCGAACTCTACCTGAAGGTATTGGAGCGCTTTACATGAGCTCCGGTTACGTTACACAAGGGCACATTCAGGCACAGGGAGATTATGTGATCGGCAGGCAGGGCTGCTCGGGAGGAGCGCTTGAGGCAGGCTGGCACGGTGTATTATTTTTTTTTATGCATATTTATATAGCGCGAACTCTACCTGAAGGTATTGGAGCGCTTTACATGAGCTCCGGTTACGTTACACGAGTGCACATTCAGGCACGGGGAGATTATGTGATCAGCAGGCAGGGCTGCTCGGGAGGAGCGCTTGAGGCAGGCTGCCACGGTGTATTTTTTATGCATATTTCTATAGCGCGAACTCTACCTGAAGGTATTGGAGCACTTTGCATGAGCTCCGGTTACGTTACACAAGGGCACATTCAGGCACGGGGAGATTATGTGATCGGCAGGCAGGGCTGCTTGGGAGGAGCGCTTGAGGCAGTCTGGCACTGTGTTTTATTTGTTTTTTATGCAGATTTCTGTAGCGCGAACTCTACCTGAAGGTAGTGGAGCGCTTTACATGAGCTCCGGTTAAGTTACACAAGGGCACATTCAGGCACAGGGAGATTATGTGATCGGCAGGCAGGGCTGCTCGGGAGGAGCGCTTGAGGCAGGCTGGCACAGTGTTTTATTTTTTTATGCCGATTTCTATAGCGCGAACTCTACCGGAAGGTATTGGAGCACTTTACATGAGCTCCGGTTACGTTACACAAGGGCACATTCAGGCACGGGGAGATTATGTGATCGGCAGGCAGGGCTGCTCGGGAGGAGCGCTTGAGGCAGGCTGGCACAGTGTTTTATTTTTTTTATGCACATTTCTATAGCGCAAACTCTACCTGAAGGTATTGGAGCGCTTTACATGAGATCCGGTTACGTTACACAAGGGCACATTTAGGCACCGGGAGATTATGTGATTGGCAGGCAGGGCTGCTCGGGAGGAGCGCTTGAGGCAGGCTGGCACAGTGTTTTATTTTTTTTATACACATTTCTATAGCGCGAACTCTACCTGAAGGTATTGGAGCGCTTTACATGAGCTCCGGTTACGTTACACAAGGGCACATTCAGGCCCGGGGAGATTATATGATCGGCAGGCAGGGTTGCTCAGGAGGAGCGCTTGAGGCAGGCTGGCACGGTGTATTTTTTTATGCATATTTCTATAGCGCGAACTCTACCTGAAGGTATTGTAGCACTTTGCATGAGCTCCGGTTACGTTACACAAGGGCACATTCAGGCACAGGGAGATTATGTGATCGGCAGGCAGGGCTGCTCGGGAGGAGCGCTTGAGGCAGTCTGGCACTGTGTTTTATTTGCTTTTTATGCAGCTTTCTATAGCGCGAACTCTACCTGAAGGTATTGGAGCGCTTTACATGAGCTCCGTTTAAGTTACACAAGGGCACATTCAGGCAAAGGGAGATTATGTGATCGGCAGGCAGGGCTGCTCGGGAGGAGCGCTTGAGGCAGGCTGGCACGGTGTTTTATTTTTTAATGCACATTTCTATAGCGCAAACTCTACCTGAAGGTATTGGAGCGCTTTACATGAGCTCCGGTTACGTTACACAAGGGCACATTCAGGCACCGGGAGATTATGTGATCGGCAGGCAGGGCTGCTCGGGAGGAGCGCTTGAGGCAGGCTGGCACGGTGTTTTATTTTTTTAATGCACATTTCTATAGCGCAAACTCTACCTGAAGGTATTGGAGCGCTTTACATGAGCTCCGGTTACGTTACACAAGGGCACATTCAGGCACCGGGAGATTATGTGATCGGCAGGCAGGGCTGCTCGGGAGGAGCGCTTGAGGCAGGCTGGCACGGTGTTTTATTTTTTTATACACATTTCTATAGCGCGAACTCTACCTGAAGGTATTGGAGCGTTTTACATGAGCTCCGGTTACGTTACACAAGGGCTAATTCAGGCACGGGGAGATTATATGATCGGCAGGCAGTGCTGCTCAGGAGGAGTGCTAGAGGCAGGCTGGCACAGTGTTTTTTTGTAATGCAGATTTCTATAGCGTGAACTGTACCTGAAGGTATTGGAGCGCTTTACATGAGCTCCGGTTACGTTACACAAGGGCACATTCAGGCACAGGGAGATTATGTGATCGGCAGGCAGGGCTGCTCGGGAGGAGCGCTTGAGGCAGGCTGGCACAGTGTTTTTTTTTATGCAGATTTCTATAGCGCGAACTCTACCTGAAGGTATTGGAGCGCTTTACATGAGCTCCGGTTACGTTACACAAGGGCACATTCAGGCACGGGGAGATTATGTGATCGGCAGGCAGGGCTGCTCGGGAGGTGCGCTTGAGGCAGGCTGGCATGGTGTTTTATTTTTTTATGCACATTTCTATAGCGCGAACTCTACCTGAAGGTATTGGAGCGCTTTACATGAGCTCCGGTTACGTTACACAAGGGCACATTCAGGCACGGGGAGATTATGTGATCGGCAGGCAGGGCTGCTCGGGAGGAGCGCTTGAGGCAGGCTGGCACGGTGTTTTATTTTTTTATGCACATTTCTATAGCGCAAACTCTACCTGAAGGTATTGGAGCGCTTTACATGAGCTCCGGTTACGTTACACAAGGGCACATTCAGGAACGGGGAGATTATGTGATTGGCAGGCAGGGCTGCTCGGGAGGAGCGCTTGAGGCAGGCTGGCACAGTGTTTTATTTTTTAATGCACATTTCTATAGCGCAAACTCTACCTGAAGGTATTGGAGCGCTTTACATGAGCTCCGGTTACGTTACACAAGGGCACATTTAGGCACCGGGAGATTATGTGATCGGCAGGCAGGGCTGCTCGGGAGGAGCGCTTGAGGCAGGCTGGCACAGTGTTTTATTTTTTATACACATTTCTATAGCGCGAACTCTACCTGAAGGTATTGGAGCTCTTTACATGAGCTCCGGTTACGTTACACAAGGGCACATTCAGGCACGGGGAGATTATATGATCGGCAGGCAGGGCTGCTCAGGAGGAGTGCTTGAGGCAGGCTGGCACTGTCTTTTTTTTATGCAGATTTCTATAGCGCGAACTCTACCTTAAGGTATTGGAGCGACTTACATGAGCTCCGGTTACGTTACACAAGTGCACATTCAGGCACGGGGAGATTATGTGATCGGCAGGCAGGGCTGCTCGGGAGGAGCGCTTGAGGCAGGCTGGCACGGTGTATTTTTTTATGCATATTTCTATAGCGCGAACTCTACCTGAAGGTATTGCAGCACTTTGCATGAGCTCCGGTTACGTTACACAAGGGCACATTCAGGCACGTGGAGATTATGTGATCGGCAGGCAGGGCTGCTTGGGAGGAGCGCTTGAGGCAGGCTGGCACAGTGTTTTTGATTTTTATGCAGATTTCTATAGCGCGAACTCTACCTGAAGGTATTGGAGCGCTTTGCATGAGCTCCGGTTACGTTACACAAGGGCACATTCAGGCACAGGGAGATTATGTGATCGGCAGGCAGGGCTGCTCGGGAGGAGCGCTTGAGGCAGTCTGGCACTGTGTTTTATTTGTTTTTTATGCAGATTTCTATAGCGCGAACTCTACCTGAAGGTATTGGAGCGCTTTACATGAGCTCCGGTTAAGTTACACAAGGGCACATTCAGGCACAGGGAGATTATGTGATCGGCAGGCAGGGCTGCTCGGGAGGAGCGCTTGAGGCAGGCTGGCACAGTGTTTTATTTTTTATGCAGATTTCTATAGCGCAAACTCTACCTGAAGGTATTGGAGCACTTTACATGAGCTCAGGTTACGTTACACAAGGGCACATTCAGGCACCGGGAGATTATGTGATCGGCAGGCAGGGCTGCTCGGGAGGAGCGCTTGAGGCAGGCTGGCACGGTGTTTTATTTTTTTTATACACATTTCTATAGCGCGAACTCTACCTGAAGGTATTGGAGCGCTTTACATGAGCTCCGGTTACGTTACACAAGGGCTCATTCAGGCACGGGGAGATTATATGATCGGCAGGCAGGGCTGCTCAGGAGGAGCGCTAGAGGCAGGCTGGCACAGTGTTTTTTTTGTAATGCAGATTTCTATAGCGCGAACTGTACCTGAAGGTATTGGAGCGCTTTACATGAGCTCCGGTTACGTTACACAAGGGCACATTCAGGCACAGGGAGATTATGTGATCGGCCGGCAGGGCTGCTCGGGAGGAGCGCTTGAGGCAGGCTGGCACGGTGTTTTTTTTTTTATGCAGATTTCTATAGCGCGAACTCTACCTGAAGGTATTGGAGCGCTTTACATGAGCTCCGGTTACGTTACACAAGGGCACATTCAGGCACGGGGAGATTATGTGATCGGCAGGCAGGGCTGCTTGGAAGGAGCGCTTGAGGCAGTCTGGCACTGTGTTTTATTTGTTTTTTATGCAGATTTCTATAGCGCGAACTCTACCTGAAGGTAGTGGAGCGCTTTACATGAGCTCCGGTTAAGTTACACAAGGGCACATTCAGGCACAGGGAGATTATGTGATCGGCAGGCAGGGCTGCTCGGGAGGAGCGCTTGAGGCAGGCTGGCACAGTGTTTTATTTTTTTATACACATTTCTATAGCGCGAACTCTACCTGAAGGTATTGGAGCACTTTACATGAGCTCCGGTTACGTTACACAAGGGCACATTCAGGCACGGGGAGATTATGTGATCGGCAGGCAGGGCTGCTCGGGAGGAGCGCTTGAGGCAGGCTGGCACAGTGTTTTATTTTTTTAATGCACATTTCTATAGCGCAAACTCTACCTGAAGGTATTGGAGCGCTTTACATGAGCTCCGGTTACGTTACACAAGGGCACATTTAGGCACCGGGAGATTATGTGATCGGCAGGCAGGGCTGCTCGGGAGGAGCGCTTGAGGCAGGCTGGCACAGTGTTTTATTTTTTTTATACACATTTCTATAGCGCGAACTCTACCTGAAGGTATTGGAGCGCTTTAAATGAGCTCCGGTTACGTTACACAAGGGCACATTCAGGCACGGTGAGATTATATGATCGGCAGGCAGGGCTGCTCAGGAGGAGCGCTTGAGGCAGGCTGGCACGGTGTATTTTTTTATGCATATTTCTATAGCGCGAACTCTACCTGAAGGTATTGGAGCACTTTGCATGAGCTCCGGTTACGTTACACAAGGGCACATTCAGGCACAGGGAGATTATGTGATCGGCAGGCAGGGCTGCTCGGGAGGAGCGCTTGAGGCAGTCTGGCACTGTGTGTTATTTGCTTTTTATGCAGATTTCTATAGCGCTTTACATGAGCTCCGGTTAAGTTACACAAGGGCACATTCATGCACAGGGAGATTTTGTGATCGGCAGGCAGGGCTGCTCGGGAGGAGCGCTTGAGGCAAGCTGGCACAGTGTTTTATTTTTTTAATGCAGATTTCTATAGCGCAAACTCTACCCGAAGGTATTGGAGCACTTTACATGAGCTCCGGTTACGTTACACAAGGGCACATTCAGGCACGGGGAGATTATGTGATCGGCAGGCAGGGCTGCTCGGGAGGAGCACTTGAGGCAGGCTGGCACGGTGTTTTATTTTTTAATGCACATTTCTATAGCGCAAACTCTACCTGAAGGTATTGGAGCGCTTTACATGAGCTCCGGTTACGTTACACAAGGGCACATTCAGGCACCGGGAGATTATGTGATCGGCAGGCAGGGCTGCTCGGGAGGAGCGCTTGAGGCAGGCTGGAACGGTGTTTTATTTTTTTATACACATTTCTATAGCGCGAACTCTACCTGAAGGTATTGGAGCGCTTTACATGAGCTCCGGTTACGTTACACAAGGGCTCATTCAGGCACGGGGAGATTATATGATCGGCAGGCAGGGCTGCTCAGGAGGAGCGCTAGAGGCAGGCTGGCACAGTGTTTTTTTGTAATGCAGATTTCTATAGCGCGAACTGTACCTGAAGGTATTGGAGCGCTTTACATGAGCTCCGGTTACGTTACACAAGGGCACATTCAGGCACAGGGAGATTATGTGATCGGCAGGCAGGGCTGCTCGGGAGGAGCGCTTGAGGCAGGCTGGCACAGTGGTTTTTTTTTTATGCAGATTTCTATAGCGCGAACTCTACCTGAAGGTATTGGAGCGCTTTACATGAGCTCCGGTTACGTTACACAAGGGCACATTCAGGCACGGGGAGATTATGTGATCGGCAGGCAGGGCTGCTCGGGAGGTGCGCTTGAGGCAGGCTGGCATGGTGTTTTATTTTTTTTTATGCACATTTCTATAGCGCGAACTCTACCTGAAGGTATTGGAGCGCTTTACATGCGCTCCGGTTACGTTACACAAGGGCACATTCAGGCACGGGGAGATTATGTGATCGGCAGGCAGGGCTGCTCGGGAGGAGCACTTAAGGCAGGCTGGCACGGTGTTTTATTTTTTTTATGCACATTTCTATAGCGCGAACTTTACCTGAAGGTATTGGAGCGCTTTACATGAGCTCCGGTTACGTTACACAAGGGCACATTCAGGCACGGGGAGATTATGTGATCGGCAGGCAGGGCTGCTCGGGAGGTGCGCTTGAGGCAGGCTGGCATGGAGTTTTATTTTTTTTATGCACATTTCTATAGCGCAAACTCTACCTGAAGGTATTGGAGCGCTTTACATGAGCTCCGGTTACGTTACACAAGGGCACATTCAGGAACGGGGAGATTATGTGATTGGCAGGCAGGGCTGCTCGGGAGGAGCGCTTGAGGCAGGCTGGCACAGTGTTTTATTTTTTTAATGCACATTTCTATAGCGCAAACTCTACCTGAAGGTATTGGAGCGCTTTACATGAGCTCCGGTTACGTTACACAAGGGCACATTTAGGCACCGGGAGATTATGTGATCGGCAGGCAGGGCTGCTCGGGAGGAGCGCTTGAGGCAGGCTGGCACAGTGTTTTATTTTTTTATACACATTTCTATAGCGCGAACTCTACCTGAAGGTATTGGAGCTCTTTACATGAGCTCCGGTTACGTTACACAAGGGCACATTCAGGCACGGGGAGATTATATGATCGGCAGGCAGGGCTGCTCAGGAGGAGTGCTTGAGGCAGGCTGGCACGGTGTTTTTTTCTTATGCAGATTTCTATAGCGCGAACTCTACCTGAAGGTATTGGAGCGCTTTACATGAGCTCCGGTTACGTTACACAAGTGCACATTCAGGCACGGGGAGATTATGTGATCGGCAGGCAGGGCTGCTCGGGAGGAGCGCTTGAGGCAGGCTGGCACGGTGTATTTTTTTATGCATATTTCTATAGCGCGAACTCTACCTGAAGGTATTGCAGCACTTTGCATGAGCTCCGGTTACGTTACACAAGGGCACATTCAGGCACGTGGAGATTATGTGATCGGCAGGCAGGGCTGCTTGGGAGGAGCGCTTGAGGCAGGCTGGCACAGTGTTTTTGATTTTTATGCAGATTTCTATAGCGCGAACTCTACCTGAAGGTATTGGAGCGCTTTGCATGAGCTCCGGTTACGTTACACAAGGGCACATTCAGGCACAGGGAGATTATGTGATCGGCAGGCAGGGCTGCTCGGGAGGAGCGCTTGAGGCAGTCTGGCACTGTGTTTTATTTGTTTTTTATGCAGATTTCTATAGCGCGAACTCTACCTGAAGGTATTGGAGCGCTTTACATGAGCTCCGGTTAAGTTACACAAGGGCACATTCAGGCACAGGGAGATTATGTGATCGGCAGGCAGGGCTGCTCGGGAGGAGCGCTTGAGGCAGGCTGGCACAGTGTTTTATTTTTATGCAGATTTCTATAGCGCAAACTCTACCTGAAGGTATTGGAGCACTTTACATGAGCTCAGGTTACGTTACACAAGGGCACATTCAGGCACCGGGAGATTATGTGATCGGCAGGCAGGGCTGCTCGGGAGGAGCGCTTGAGGCAGGCTGGCACGGTGTTTTATTTTTTTATACACATTTCTATAGCGCGAACTCTACCTGAAGGTATTGGAGCGCTTTACATGAGCTCCGGTTACGTTACACAAGGGCTCATTCAGGCACGGGGAGATTATATGATCGGCAGGCAGGGCTGCTCAGGAGGAGCGCTAGAGGCAGGCTGGCACAGTGTTTTTTTGTAATGCAGATTTCTATAGCGCGAACTGTACCTGAAGGTATTGGAGCGCTTTACATGAGCTCCGGTTACGTTACACAAGGGCACATTCAGGCACAGGGAGATTATGTGATCGGCAGGCAGGGCTGCTCGGGAGGAGCGCTTGAGGCAGGCTGGCACAGTGGTTTTTTTTTTATGCAGATTTCTATAGCGCGAACTCTACCTGAAGGTATTGGAGCGCTTTACATGAGCTCCGGTTACGTTACACAAGGGCACATTCAGGCACGGGGAGATTATGTGATCGGCAGGCAGGGCTGCTCGGGAGGTGCGCTTGAGGCAGGCTGGCATGGTGTTTTATTTTTTTATGCACATTTCTATAGCGCGAACTCTACCTGAAGGTATTGGAGCGCTTTACATGCGCTCCGGTTACGTTACACAAGGGCACATTCAGGCACGGGGAGATTATGTGATCGGCAGGCAGGGCTGCTCGGGAGGAGCACTTAAGGCAGGCTGGCACGGTGTTTTATTTTTTTTATGCACATTTCTATAGCGCGAACTCTACCTGAAGGTATTGGAGCGCTTTACATGAGCTCCGGTTACGTTACACAAGGGCACATTCAGGAACGGGGAGATTATGTGATCGGCAGGCAGGGCTGCTCGGGAGGAGCGCTTGAGGCAGGCTGGCACAGTGTTTTATTTTTTAATGCACATTTCTATAGCGCAAACTCTACCTGAAGGTATTGGAGCGCTTTACATGAGCTCCGGTTACGTTACACAAGGGCACATTTAGGCACCGGGAGATTATGTGATCGGCAGGCAGGGCTGCTCGGGAGGAGCGCTTGAGGCAGGCTGGCACAGTGTTTTATTTTTTTATACACATTTCTATAGCGCAAACTCTACCTGAAGTTATTGGAGCTCTTTACCTGAGCTCCGGTTACGTTACACAAGGGCACATTCAGGCACGGGGAGATTATATGATCGGCAGGCAGGGCTGCTCAGTAGGAGTGCTTGAGGCAGGCTGGCACGGTGTTTTTTTCTTATGCAGATTTCTATAGCGCGAACTCTACCTGAAGGTATTGGAGCGCTTTACATGAGCTCCGGTTACGTTACACAAGTGCACATTCAGGCACGGGGAGATTATGTGATCGGCAGGCAGGGCTGCTCGGGAGGAGCGCTTGAGGCAGGCTGGCACGGTGTATTTTTTATGCATATTTCTATAGCGCGAACTCTACCTGAAGGTATTGCAGCACTTTGCATGAGCTCCGGTTACGTTACACAAGGGCACATTCAGGCACGGGGAGATTATGTGATCGGCAGGCAGGGCTGCTTGGGAGGAGCGCTTGAGGCAGGCTGGCACAGTGTTTTTGATTTTTATGCAGATTTCTATAGCGCGAACTCTACCTGAAGGTATTGGAGCGCTTTGCATGAGCTCCGGTTACGTTACACAAGGGCACATTCAGGCACAGGGAGATTATGTGATCGGCAGGCAGGGCTGCTCGGGAGGAGTGCTTGAGGCAGTCTGGCACTGTGTTTTATTTGTTTTTATGCAGATTTCTATAGCGCGAACTCTACCTGAAGGTATTGGAGCGCTTTACATGAGCTCCGGTTAAGTTACACATGGGCACATTCAGGCACTGGGAGATTATGTGATCGGCAGGCAGGGCTGCTCGGGAGGAGCGCTTGAGGCAGGCTGGCACAGTGTTTTATTTTTTTATGCATATTTCTATAGCACGAACTCTACCTGAAGGTATTGGAGCGCTTTATATGAGCTCCGGTTACGTTACACAAGTGCACATTCAGGCACGAGGAGATTATGTGATCGGCAGGCAGGGCTGCTCGGGAGGAGCGCTTGAGGCAGGCTGGCACGGTGTATTTTTTATGCATATTTCTATAGCGCGAACTCTACCTGAAGGTATTGGAGCACTTTGCATGAGCTCCGGTTACGTTACACAAGGGCACATTCAGGCACAGGGAGATTATGTGATCGGCAGGCAGGGCTGCTCGGGAGGAGCGCTTGTGGCAGTCTGGCACTGTGTTTTATTTGTTTTTTATGCAGATTTCTATAGCGCGAACTCTACCTGAAGGTATTGGAACGCTTTACATGAGCTCCGGTTAAGTTACACAAGGGCACATTCAGGCACAGGGAGATTATGTGATCGGCAGGCAGGGCTGCTCGGGAGGAGCGCTTGAGGCAGGCTGGCACAGTGTTTTATTTTTTTTTATGCAGATTTCTATAGCGCGAACTCTACCGGAAGGTATTGGAGCACTTTACATGAGCTCCGGTTACGTTACACAAGGGCACATTCAGGCACGGGCAGATTATGTGATCGGCAAGCAGGGCTGCTCGGGAGGAGCGCTTGAGGCAGGCTGGCACGGTGTTTTATTTTTTTAATGCACATTTCTATAGCGCAAACTCTACCTGAAGGTATTGGAGCGCTTTACATGAGCTCCGGTTACGTTACACAAGAGCACATTCAGGCACGGGGAGATTATGTGATCGGCAGGCAGGGCTGCTCGGGAGGAGCGCTTGAGGCAGGCTGGCACGGTGTTTTATTTTTTATGCACATTTCTATAGCGCGAACTCTACCTGAAGGTATTGGGGCGCTTTACATGAGCTCCGGTTATGTTACACAAGGGCACATTCAGGCACGGGGAGATTATGTGATCGGCAGGCAGGGCTGCTCGGAAGGAGCGCTTGAGGCAGGCTGGCAAGGTGTTTTTTTCTTATGCAGATTTCTATAGCGCGAACTCTACCTGAAGGTATTGGAGCACTTTACATGAGCTCCGGTTACGTTACACAAGTGCACATTCAGGCACGGGGAGATTATGTGATCGGCAGGCAGGGCTGCTCGGGAGGAGCGCTTGAGGCAGGCTGGCACAGTGGTTTTTTAATGCATATTTCTATAGCGCGAACTCTACCTGAAGGTATTGGAGCGCTTTACATGAGCTCCGGTTACGTTACACAAGGGCACATTCAGGCACGGGGAGATTATGTGATCGGCAGGCAGGGCTGCTCGGGAGGAGCGCTTGAGGCAGGCCGGCACAGTGTTTTTTTAATGCATATTTCTATAGCGCGAACTCTACCTGAAGGTATTGGAGCGCTTTACATGAGCTCCGGTTACGTTACACAAGGGCACATTCAGGCAGGGGAGACTATGTGATCGGCAGGCAGGGCTGCTCGGGAGGAGCGCCTGAGGCTGGCTGGCACGGTGTTTTTTTTTTTATGCAGATTTCTATAGCGCGAACTCTACCTGAAGTTATTGGAGCGCTTTACATGAGCTCCGGTTACGTTACACAAAGGCACATTCAGGCACGGGGAGATTATGTGATCGTCAGGCAGGGCTGCTCGGGAGGAGCGCTTGAGGCAGGCTGGCACGGTGTTTTTTTAATGCATATTTCTATAGCGCAAACTCTACCTGAAGGTATTGGAGCGCTTTACATGAGCTCCGGTTACGTTACATAAGGGCACATTCAGGCACGGGGAGATTATATGATCGGCAGGCAGGGCTGCTCAGGAGGAGCGCTTGAGGCAGGCTGGCACAGTGTTTTTTTTCTTATGCAGATTTCTATAGCGCGAACTCTACCTGAAGGTATTGGAGCGCTTTACATGAGCTCCGGTTACGTTACACAAGTGCACATTCAGGCACGGGGAGATTATGTGATCGGCAGGCAGGGCTGCTCGGGAGGAGCGCTTGAGGCAGGCTGGCACAGTGTATTTTTTATGCATATTTCTATAGCGCGAACTCTACCTGAAGGTATTGGAGCACTTTGCATGAGCTCCGGTTACGTTACACAAGGGCACATTCAGGCACGGGGAGATTATGTGATCGGCAGGCAGGGCTGCTCGGGAGGAGCGCTTGAGGCAGGCCGGCACAGTGTTTTTTTAATGCATATTTCTATAGCGCGAACTCTACCTGAAGGTATTGGAGCGCTTTACATGAGCTCCGGTTACGTTACACAAGGGCACATTCAGGCAGGGGAGATTATGTGATCGGCAGGCAGGGCTGCTCGGGAGGAGTGCCTGAGGCAGGCTGGCACGGTGTTTTATTTTTTTATGCAGATTTCTATAGCGCGAACTCTACCTGAAGTTATTGGAGCGCTTTACATGAGCTCCGGTTACGTTACACAAAGGCACATTCAGGCACGGGGAGATTATGTGATCGTCAGGCAGGGCTGCTCGGGAGGAGCGCTTGAGGCAGGCTGGCACGGTGTTTTTTTTAATGCATATTTCTATAGCGCAAACTCTACCTGAAGGTATTGGAGCGCTTTACATGAGCTCCGGTTACGTTACATAAGGGCACATTCAGGCACGGGGAGATTATGTGATCGGCAGGCTGGGCTGCTCGGGAGGAGCGCTTGAGGCAGGCTGGCACGGTGTTTTTTAATGCATATTTCTATAGCGCGAACTCTACCTGAAGGTATTGGAGCGCTTTACATGAGCTCCGGTTACGTTACACAAGGGCACATTCAGGCACGGGGAGATTATGTGATCGGCAGGCAGGGCTGCTTGGGAGGAGTGCTTGAGGCAGGCTGGCACGGTGTTTTATTTTTTTTTTATGCAGATTTCTATAGCGCAAACTCTACCTGAAGGTATTGGAGCGCTTTACATGAGCTCCGGTTACGTTACACAAGGGCACATTCAGGCACGGGGAGATTATGTGATCGGCAGGCAGGGCTGCTCGGGAGGAGCGCTTGAGGCAGGCCGGCACAGTGTTTTTTTTAATGCATATTTCTATAGCGCGAACTCTACCTGAAGGTATTGGAGCGCTTTACATGAGCTCCGCTTACGTTACACAAGGGCACATTCAGGCAGGGGGAGATTATGTGATCGGCAGGCAGGGCTGCTCGGGAGGAGTGCCTGAGGCAGGCTGGCACGGTGTTTTATTTTTTTTAATGCAGATTTCTATAGCGCGAACTCTACCTGAAGTTATTGGAGTGCTTTACATGAGCTCCGGTTACGTTACACAAAGGCACATTCAGGCACGGGGAGATTATGTGATCGTCAGGCAGGGCTGCTCGGGAGGAGCGCTTGAGGCAGGCTGGCACGGTGTTTTTTTTAATGCATATTTCTATAGCGCGAACTCTACCTGAAGGTATTGGAGCGCTTTACATGAGCTCCGGTTACGTTACATAAGGGCACATTCAGGCACGGGGAGATTATGTGATCGGCAGGCTGGGCTGCTCGGGAGGAGCGCTTGAGGCAGGCTGGCACGGTGTTTTATTTAATTTTTATGCAGATTTCTATAGCGCGAACTCTACCTGAAGGTATTGGAGCGCTTTACATGAGCTCCGGTTACGTTACACAAGGGCACATTCAGGCACGGGGAGATTATATGATCGGCAGGCAGGGCTGCTCAGGAGGAGCGCTTGAGGCAGGCTGGCACGGTGTTTTTTTCTTATGCAGATTTCTATAGCGCGAACTCTACCTGAAGGTATTGGAGCGCTTTACATGAGCTCCGGTTACGTTACACAAGTGCACATTCAGGCATGGGGAGATTATGTGATCGGTAGGCAGGGCTGCTCGGGAGGAGCGCTTGAGGCAGGCTGGCACAGTGTATTTTTTATGCATATTTCTATAGCGCGAACTCTACCTGAAGGTATTGGAGCGCTTTACATGAGTTCCGGTTACGTTACACAAGGGCACATTCAGGCACAGGGAGATTATGTGATCGGCAGGCAGGGCTGCTCGGAAGGAGCGCTTGATGCAGGCTGGCACGGTGTTTTTTTCTTATGCAGATTTCTATAGCGCGAACTCTACCTGAAGTTATTGGAGCGCTTTACATGAGCTCCAGTTACGTTACACAAGGGCACATTCAGGCAGGGGAGATTATGTGATCGGCAGGCAGGGCTGCTCGGGAGGAGTGCCTGAGGCAGGCTGGCACGGTGTTTTATTTTTTTATGCAGATTTCTATAGCGCGAACTCTACCTGAAGTTATTGGAGCGCTTTACATGAGCTCCGGTTACGTTACACAAAGGCACATTCAGGCACGGGGAGATTATGTGATCGTCAGGCAGGGCTGCTCGGGAGGAGCGCTTGAGGCAGGCTGGCACGGTGTTTTTTTAATGCATATTTCTATAGCGCGAACTCTACCTGAAGGTATTGGAGCGCTTTACATGAGCTCCGGTTACGTTACATAAGGGCACATTCAGGCACGGGGAGATTATGGGATCGGCAGGCTGGGCTGCTCGGGAGGAGCGCTTGAGGCAGGCTGGCACGGTGTTTTTTTATGCATATTTCTATAGCGCGAACTCTACCTGAAGGTATTGGAGCGCTTTACATGAGCTCCGGTTACGTTACACAAGGGCACATTCAGGCACGTGGAGATTATGTGATCGGCAGGCAGGGCTGCTCGGGAGGAGCGCTTGAGGCAGGCTGGCACGGTGTTTTATTTTTTTTTATGCAGATTTCTATATCGCGAACTCTACCTGAAGGTATTGGAGCGCTTTACATGAGCTCCGGTTACGTTACACAAGGGCACATTCAGGCACGGGGAGATTATATGATCGGCAGGCAGGGCTGCTCAGGAGGAGCGCTTGAGGAAGGCTGGCACGGTGTTTTTTTCTTATGCAGATTTCTATAGCGCGAACTCTACCTGAAGGTATTGGAGCGCTTTACATGAGCTCCGGTTACGTTACACAAGTGCACATTCAGGCACGGGGAGATTATGTGATCGGTAGGCAGGGCTGCTCGGGAGGAGCGCTTGAGGCAGGCTGGCACAGTGTATTTTTTATGCATATTTCTATAGCGCGAACTCTACCTGAAGGTATTGGAGCACTTTGCATGAGCTCCGGTTACGTTACACAAGGACACATTGAGGCACGGGGAGATTATGTGATCGGCAGGCAGGGCTGCTTGGGAGGAGCGCTTGAGGCAGGTTGGCACAGTGTTTTTGTTTTTTTATGCAGATTTCTATAGCGCGAACTCTACCTGAAGGTATTGGAGCGCTTTACATGAGCTCCGGTTACGTTACACAAGGGCACATTCAGGCACAGGGAGATTATGTGATCGGCAGGCAGGGCTGCTCGGGAGGAGCGCTTGAGGCAGTCTGGCACTGTGTTTTATTTGTTTTTTATGCAGATTTCTATAGCGCAAACTCTACCTGAAGGTATTGGAGCGCTTTACATGAGCTCCGGTTAAGTTACACAAGGGCACATTCAGGCACAGGGAGATTATGTGATCGGCAGGCAGGGCTGCTCGGGAGGAGCGCTTGAGGCAAGCTGGCACAGTGTTTTATTTTTTTATGCAGATTTCTATAGCGCGAACTCTACCTGAAGGTATTGGAGCACTTTACATGAGCTCCGGTTACGTTACACAAGGGCACATTCAGGCACGGGGAGATTATGTGATCGGCAGGTAGGGCTGCTCGGGAGGAGCGCTTGAGGCAGGCTGGCACGGTGTTTTATTTTTTTAATTCACATTTCTATAGCGCAAACTCTACCTGAAAGTATTGGAACGCTTTACATGAGCTCCGGTTACGTTACACAAGGGCACATTCAGGCACTGGGAGATTATGTGATCGGCAGGCAGGGCTGCTCCGGAGGAGCGCTTGAGGCAGGCTGGCACGGTGTTTTTTTAATGCATATTTCTATAGCGCGAACTCTACCTGAAGGTATTGGAGCGCTTTACATGAGCTCCGGTTACGTTACACAAGGGCACATTCAGGCCCCGGGAGATTATGTGATCGGCAGGCAGGGTTGCTCGGGAGGAGCTCTTGAGGCAGGCTGGCACGGTGTTTTATTTTTTTATACACATTTCTATAGCGCGAACTCTACCTGAAGGTATTGGAGCGCTTTACATGAGCTCCGGTTACGTTACACAAGGGCTCATTCAGGCACGGGGAGATTATATGATCGGCAGGCAGGGCTGCTCAGGAGGAGCGCTAGAGGCAGGCTGGCACAGTGTTTTTTTGTAATGCAGATTTCTATAGCGCGAACTGTACCTGAAGGTATTGGAGCGCTTTACATGAGCTCCGGTTACGTTACACAAGGGCACATTCAGGCACAGGGAGATTATGTGATCGGCAGGCAGGGCTGCTCGGGAGGAGCGCTTGAGGCAGGCTGGCACAGTGTTTTATTTTTTATACACATTTCTATAGCGCGAACTCTACCTGAAGGTATTGGAGCACTTTACATGAGCTCCGGTTACGTTACACAAGGGCACATTCAGGCACGGGGAGATTATGTGATCGGCAGGCAGGGCTGCTCGGGAGGAGCGCTTGAGGCAGGCTGGCACAGTGTTTTATTTTTAATGCACATTTCTATAGCGCAAACTCTACCTGAAGGTATTGGAGCGCTTTACATGAGCTCCGGTTACGTTACACAAGGGCACATTTAGGCACCGGGAGATTATGTGATCGGCAGGCAGGGCTGCTCGGGAGGAGCGCTTGAGGCAGGCTGGCACAGTGTTTTATTTTTTTATACACATTTCTATAGCGCAAACTCTACCTGAAGTTATTGGAGCTCTTTACCTGAGCTCCGGTTACGTTACACAAGGGCACATTCAGGCACGGGGAGATTATATGATCGGCAGGCAGGGCTGCTCAGTAGGAGTGCTTGAGGCAGGCTGGCACGGTGTTTTTTTCTTATGCAGATTTCTATAGCGCGAACTCTACCTGAAGGTATTGGAGCGCTTTACATGAGCTCCGGTTACGTTACACAAGTGCACATTCAGGCACGGGGAGATTATGTGATCGGCAGGCAGGGCTGCTCGGGAGGAGCGCTTGAGGCAGGCTGGCACGGTGTATTTTTTTATGCATATTTCTATAGCGCGAACTCTACCTGAAGGTATTGCAGCACTTTGCATGAGCTCCGGTTACGTTACACAAGGGCACATTCAGGCACGGGGAGATTATGTGATCGGCAGGCAGGGCTGCTTGGGAGGAGCGCTTGAGGCAGGCCGGCACAGTGTTTTTTTTAATGCATATTTCTATAGCGCGAACTCTACCTGAAGGTATTGGAGCACTTTGCATGAGCTCCGGTTACGTTACACAAGGGCACATTCAGGCACGGGGAGATTATGTGATCGGCAGGCAGGGCTGCTCGGGAGGAGCGCTTGAGGCAGGCCGGCACAGTGTTTTTTTAATGCATATTTCTATAGCGCGAACTCTACCTGAAGGTATTGGAGCGCTTTACATGAGCTCCGGTTACGTTACACAAGGGCACATTCAGGCAGGGGAGATTATGTGATCGGCAGGCAGGGCTGCTCGGGAGGAGTGCCTGAGGCAGGCTGGCACGGTGTTTTATTTTTTTATGCAGATTTCTATAGCGCGAACTCTACCTGAAGTTATTGGAGCGCTTTACATGAGCTCCGGTTACGTTACACAAAGGCACATTCAGGCACGGGGAGATTATGTGATCGTCAGGCAGGGCTGCTCGGGAGGAGCGCTTGAGGCAGGCTGGCACGGTGTTTTTTTAATGCATATTTCTATAGCGCAAACTCTACCTGAAGGTATTGGAGCGCTTTACATGAGCTCCGGTTACGTTACATAAGGGCACATTCAGGCACGGGGAGATTATGTGATCGGCAGGCTGGGCTGCTCGGGAGGAGCGCTTGAGGCAGGCTGGCACGGTGTTTTTTAATGCATATTTCTATAGCGCGAACTCTACCTGAAGGTATTGGAGCGCTTTACATGAGCTCCGGTTACGTTACACAAGGGCACATTCAGGCACGGGGAGATTATGTGATCGGCAGGCAGGGCTGCTTGGGAGGAGCGCTTGAGGCAGGCTGGCACGGTGTTTTATTTTTTTTTTATGCAGATTTCTATAGCGCGAACTCTACCTGAAGGTATTGGAGCGCTTTACATGAGCTCCGGTTACGTTACACAAGGGCACATTCAGGCACGGGAGATTATGTGATCGGCAGGCAGGGCTGCTCGGGAGGAGCGCTTGAGGCAGGCCGGCACAGTGTTTTTTTAATGCATATTTCTATAGCGCGAACTCTACCTGAAGGTATTGGAGCGCTTTACATGAGCTCCGCTTACGTTACACAAGGGCACATTCAGGCAGGGGGAGATTATGTGATCGGCAGGCAGGGCTGCTCGGGAGGAGTGCCTGAGGCAGGCTGGCACGGTGTTTTATTTTTTTAATGCAGATTTCTATAGCGCGAACTCTACCTGAAGTTATTGGAGTGCTTTACATGAGCTCCGGTTACGTTACACAAAGGCACATTCAGGCACGGGGAGATTATGTGATCGTCAGGCAGGGCTGCTCGGGAGGAGCGCTTGAGGCAGGCTGGCACGGTGTTTTTTTTTAATGCATATTTCTATAGCGCGAACTCTACCTGAAGGTATTGGAGCGCTTTACATGAGCTCCGGTTACGTTACATAAGGGCACATTCAGGCACGGGGAGATTATGTGATCGGCAGGCTGGGCTGCTCGGGAGGAGCGCTTGAGGCAGGCTGGCACGGTGTTTTATTTAATTTTTATGCAGATTTCTATAGCGCGAACTCTACCTGAAGGTATTGGAGCGCTTTACATGAGCTCCGGTTACGTTACACAAGGGCACATTCAGGCACGGGGAGATTATATGATCGGCAGGCAGGGCTGCTCAGGAGGAGCGCTTGAGGCAGGCTGGCACGGTGTTTTTTTCTTATGCAGATTTCTATAGCGCGAACTCTACCTGAAGGTATTGGAGCGCTTTACATGAGCTCCGGTTACGTTACACAAGTGCACATTCAGGCATGGGGAGATTATGTGATCGGTAGGCAGGGCTGCTCGGGAGGAGCGCTTGAGGCAGGCTGGCACAGTGTATTTTTTTATGCATATTTCTATAGCGCGAACTCTACCTGAAGGTATTGGAGCGCTTTACATGAGCTCCGGTTACGTTACACAAGGGCACATTCAGGCACAGGGAGATTATGTGATCGGCAGGCAGGGCTGCTCGGAAGGAGCGCTTGATGCAGGCTGGCACGGTGTTTTTTTCTTATGCAGATTTCTATAGCGCGAACTCTACCTGAAGTTATTGGAGCGCTTTACATGAGCTCCAGTTACGTTACACAAGGGCACATTCAGGCAGGGGAGATTATGTGATCGGCAGGCAGGGCTGCTCGGGAGGAGTGCCTGAGGCAGGCTGGCACGGTGTTTTATTTTTTTATGCAGATTTCTATAGCGCGAACTCTACCTGAAGTTATTGGAGCGCTTTACATGAGCTCCGGTTACGTTACACAAAGGCACATTCAGGCACGGGGAGATTATGTGATCGTCAGGCAGGGCTGCTCGGGAGGAGCGCTTGAGGCAGGCTGGCACGGTGTTTTTTTAATGCATATTTCTATAGCGCGAACTCTACCTGAAGGTATTGGAGCGCTTTACATGAGCTCCGGTTACGTTACATAAGGGCACATTCAGGCACGGGGAGATTATGGGATCGGCAGGCTGGGCTGCTCGGGAGGAGCGCTTGAGGCAGGCTGGCACGGTGTTTTTTTATGCATATTTCTATAGCGCGAACTCTACCTGAAGGTATTGGAGCGCTTTACATGAGCTCCGGTTACGTTACACAAGGGCACATTCAGGCACGTGGAGATTATGTGATCGGCAGGCAGGGCTGCTCGGGAGGAGCGCTTGAGGCAGGCTGGCACGGTGTTTTATTTTTTTATGCAGATTTCTATATCGCGAACTCTACCTGAAGGTATTGGAGCGCTTTACATGAGCTCCGGTTACGTTACACAAGGGCACATTCAGGCACGGGGAGATTATATGATCGGCAGGCAGGGCTGCTCAGGAGGAGCGCTTGAGGAAGGCTGGCACGGTGTTTTTTTCTTATGCAGATTTCTATAGCGCGAACTCTACCTGAAGGTATTGGAGCGCTTTACATGAGCTCCGGTTACGTTACACAAGTGCACATTCAGGCACGGGGAGATTATGTGATCGGTAGGCAGGGCTGCTCGGGAGGAGCGCTTGAGGCAGGCTGGCACAGTGTATTTTTTTATGCATATTTCTATAGCGCGAACTCTACCTGAAGGTATTGGAGCACTTTGCATGAGCTCCGGTTACGTTACACAAGGACACATTGAGGCACGGGGAGATTATGTGATCGGCAGGCAGGGCTGCTTGGGAGGAGCGCTTGAGGCAGGTTGGCACAGTGTTTTTGTTTTTTTATGCAGATTTCTATAGCGCGAACTCTACCTGAAGGTATTGGAGCGCTTTACATGAGCTCCGGTTACGTTACACAAGGGCACATTCAGGCACAGGGAGATTATGTGATCGGCAGGCAGGGCTGCTCGGGAGGAGCGCTTGAGGCAGTCTGGCACTGTGTTTTATTTGTTTTTTATGCAGATTTCTATAGCGCAAACTCTACCTGAAGGTATTGGAGCGCTTTACATGAGCTCCGGTTAAGTTACACAAGGGCACATTCAGGCACAGGGAGATTATGTGATCGGCAGGCAGGGCTGCTCGGGAGGAGCGCTTGAGGCAGGCTGGCACAGTGTTTTATTTTTTATGCAGATTTCTATAGCGCGAACTCTACCTGAAGGTATTGGAGCACTTTACATGAGCTCCGGTTACGTTACACAAGGGCACATTCAGGCACGGGGAGATTATGTGATCGGCAGGTAGGGCTGCTCGGGAGGAGCGCTTGAGGCAGGCTGGCACGGTGTTTTATTTTTTAATTCACATTTCTATAGCGCAAACTCTACCTGAAAGTATTGGAACGCTTTACATGAGCTCCGGTTACGTTACACAAGGGCACATTCAGGCACTGGGAGATTATGTGATCGGCAGGCAGGGCTGCTCCGGAGGAGCGCTTGAGGCAGGCTGGCACGGTGTTTTTTTTAATGCATATTTCTATAGCGCGAACTCTACCTGAAGGTATTGGAGCGCTTTACATGAGCTCCGGTTACGTTACACAAGGGCACATTCAGGCCCCGGGAGATTATGTGATCGGCAGGCAGGGTTGCTCGGGAGGAGCTCTTGAGGCAGGCTGGCACGGTGTTTTATTTTTTTTATACACATTTCTATAGCGCGAACTCTACCTGAAGGTATTGGAGCGCTTTACATGAGCTCCGGTTACGTTACACAAGGGCTCATTCAGGCACGGGGAGATTATATGATCGGCAGGCAGGGCTGCTCAGGAGGAGCGCTAGAGGCAGGCTGGCACAGTGTTTTTTTTGTAATGCAGATTTCTATAGCGCGAACTGTACCTGAAGGTATTGGAGCGCTTTACATGAGCTCCGGTTACGTTACACAAGGGCACATTCAGGCACAGGGAGATTATGTGATCGGCAGGCAGGGCTGCTCGGGAGGAGCGCTTGAGGCAGGCTGGCACAGTGTTTTATTTTTTTATACACATTTCTATAGCGCGAACTCTACCTGAAGGTATTGGAGCACTTTACATGAGCTCCGGTTACGTTACACAAGGGCACATTCAGGCACGGGGAGATTATGTGATCGGCAGGCAGGGCTGCTCGGGAGGAGCGCTTGAGGCAGGCTGGCACAGTGTTTTATTTTTTTAATGCACATTTCTATAGCGCAAACTCTACCTGAAGGTATTGGAGCGCTTTACATGAGCTCCGGTTACGTTACACAAGGGCACATTTAGGCACCGGGAGATTATGTGATCGGCAGGCAGGGCTGCTCGGGAGGAGCGCTTGAGGCAGGCTGGCACAGTGTTTTATTTTTTTATACACATTTCTATAGCGCGAACTCTACCTGAAGGTATTGGAGCGCTTTAAATGAGCTCCGGTTACGTTACACAAGGGCACATTCAGGCACGGTGAGATTATATGATCGGCAGGCAGGGCTGCTCAGGAGGAGCGCTTGAGGCAGGCTGGCACGGTGTATTTTTTTATGCATATTTCTATAGCGCGAACTCTACCTGAAGGTATTGGAGCACTTTGCATGAGCTCCGGTTACGTTACACAAGGGCACATTCAGGCACAGGGAGATTATGTGATCGGCAGGCAGGGCTGCTCGGGAGGAGCGCTTGAGGCAGTCTGGCACTGTGTGTTATTTGCTTTTTATGCAGATTTCTATAGCGCTTTACATGAGCTCCGGTTAAGTTACACAAGGGCACATTCATGCACAGGGAGATTTTGTGATCGGCAGGCAGGGCTGCTCGGGAGGAGCGCTTGAGGCAAGCTGGCACAGTGTTTTATTTTTTAATGCAGATTTCTATAGCACAAACTCTACCCGAAGGTATTGGAGCACTTTACATGAGCTCCGGTTACGTTACACAAGGGCACATTCAGGCACGGGGAGATTATGTGATCGGCAGGCAGGGCTGCTCGGGAGGAGCACTTGAGGCAGGCTGGCACGGTGTTTTATTTTTTTAATGCACATTTCTATAGCGCAAACTCTACCTGAAGGTATTGGAGCGCTTTACATGAGCTCCGGTTACGTTACACAAGGGCACATTCAGGCACCGGGAGATTATGTGATCGGCAGGCAGGGCTGCTCGGGAGGAGCGCTTGAGGCAGGCTGGAACGGTGTTTTATTTTTTTATACACATTTCTATAGCGCGAACTCTACCTGAAGGTATTGGAGCGCTTTACATGAGCTCCGGTTACGTTACACAAGGGCTCATTCAGGCACGGGGAGATTATATGATCGGCAGGCAGGGCTGCTCAGGAGGAGCGCTAGAGGCAGGCTGGCACAGTGTTTTTTTTGTAATGCAGATTTCTATAGCGCGAACTGTACCTGAAGGTATTGGAGCGCTTTACATGAGCTCCGGTTACGTTACACAAGGGCACATTCAGGCACAGGGAGATTATGTGATCGGCAGGCAGGGCTGCTCGGGAGGAGCGCTTGAGGCAGGCTGGCACAGTGGTTTTTTTTTATGCAGATTTCTATAGCGCGAAGTCTACCTGAAGGTATTGGAGCGCTTTACATGAGCTCCGGTTACGTTACACAAGGGCACATTCAGGCACGGGGAGATTATGTGATCGGCAGGCAGGGCTGCTCGGGAGGTGCGCTTGAGGCAGGCTGGCATGGTGTTTTATTTTTTTTATGCACATTTCTATAGCGCGAACTCTACCTGAAGGTATTGGAGCGCTTTACATGCGCTCCGGTTACGTTACACAAGGGCACATTCAGGCACGGGGAGATTATGTGATCGGCAGGCAGGGCTGCTCGGGAGGAGCACTTAAGGCAGGCTGGCACGGTGTTTTATTTTTTTTATGCACATTTCTATAGCGCGAACTCTACCTGAAGGTATTGGAGCGCTTTACATGAGCTCCGGTTACGTTACACAAGGGCACATTCAGGAACGGGGAGATTATGTGATCGGCAGGCAGGGCTGCTCGGGAGGAGCGCTTGAGGCAGGCTGGCACAGTGTTTTATTTTTTTAATGCACATTTCTATAGCGCAAACTCTACCTGAAGGTATTGGAGCGCTTTACATGAGCTCCGGTTACGTTACACAAGGGCACATTTAGGCACCGGGAGATTATGTGATCGGCAGGCAGGGCTGCTCGGGAGGAGCGCTTGAGGCAGGCTGGCACAGTGTTTTATTTTTTTATACACATTTCTATAGCGCAAACTCTACCTGAAGTTATTGGAGCTCTTTACCTGAGCTCCGGTTACGTTACACAAGGGCACATTCAGGCACGGGGAGATTATATGATCGGCAGGCAGGGCTGCTCAGTAGGAGTGCTTGAGGCAGGCTGGCACGGTGTTTTTTTCTTATGCAGATTTCTATAGCGCGAACTCTACCTGAAGGTATTGGAGCGCTTTACATGAGCTCCGGTTACGTTACACAAGTGCACATTCAGGCACGGGGAGATTATGTGATCGGCAGGCAGGGCTGCTCGGGAGGAGCGCTTGAGGCAGGCTGGCACGGTGTATTTTTTTATGCATATTTCTATAGCGCGAACTCTACCTGAAGGTATTGCAGCACTTTGCATGAGCTCCGGTTACGTTACACAAGGGCACATTCAGGCACGGGGAGATTATGTGATCGGCAGGCAGGGCTGCTTGGGAGGAGCGCTTGAGGCAGGCTGGCACAGTGTTTTTGATTTTTATGCAGATTTCTATAGCGCGAACTCTACCTGAAGGTATTGGAGCGCTTTGCATGAGCTCCGGTTACGTTACACAAGGGCACATTCAGGCACAGGGAGATTATGTGATCGGCAGGCAGGGCTGCTCGGGAGGAGTGCTTGAGGCAGTCTGGCACTGTGTTTTATTTGTTTTTTATGCAGATTTCTATAGCGCGAACTCTACCTGAAGGTATTGGAGCGCTTTACATGAGCTCCGGTTAAGTTACACATGGGCACATTCAGGCACTGGGAGATTATGTGATCGGCAGGCAGGGCTGCTCGGGAGGAGCGCTTGAGGCAGGCTGGCACAGTGTTTTATTTTTTTATGCATATTTCTATAGCACGAACTCTACCTGAAGGTATTGGAGCGCTTTATATGAGCTCCGGTTACGTTACACAAGTGCACATTCAGGCACGAGGAGATTATGTGATCGGCAGGCAGGGCTGCTCGGGAGGAGCGCTTGAGGCAGGCTGGCACGGTGTATTTTTTATGCATATTTCTATAGCGCGAACTCTACCTGAAGGTATTGGAGCACTTTGCATGAGCTCCGGTTACGTTACACAAGGGCACATTCAGGCACAGGGAGATTATGTGATCGGCAGGCAGGGCTGCTCGGGAGGAGCGCTTGTGGCAGTCTGGCACTGTGTTTTATTTGTTTTTTATGCAGATTTCTATAGCGCGAACTCTACCTGAAGGTATTGGAACGCTTTACATGAGCTCCGGTTAAGTTACACAAGGGCACATTCAGGCACAGGGAGATTATGTGATCGGCAGGCAGGGCTGCTCGGGAGGAGCGCTTGAGGCAGGCTGGCACAGTGTTTTATTTTTTTATGCAGATTTCTATAGCGCGAACTCTACCGGAAGGTATTGGAGCACTTTACATGAGCTCCGGTTACGTTACACAAGGGCACATTCAGGCACGGGCAGATTATGTGATCGGCAAGCAGGGCTGCTCGGGAGGAGCGCTTGAGGCAGGCTGGCACGGTGTTTTATTTTTTTAATGCACATTTCTATAGCGCAAACTCTACCTGAAGGTATTGGAGCGCTTTACATGAGCTCCGGTTACGTTACACAAGAGCACATTCAGGCACGGGGAGATTATGTGATCGGCAGGCAGGGCTGCTCGGGAGGAGCGCTTGAGGCAGGCTGGCACGGTGTTTTATTTTTTATGCACATTTCTATAGCGCGAACTCTACCTGAAGGTATTGGGGCGCTTTACATGAGCTCCGGTTATGTTACACAAGGGCACATTCAGGCACGGGGAGATTATGTGATCGGCAGGCAGGGCTGCTCGGAAGGAGCGCTTGAGGCAGGCTGGCAAGGTGTTTTTTTCTTATGCAGATTTCTATAGCGCGAACTCTACCTGAAGGTATTGGAGCACTTTACATGAGCTCCGGTTACGTTACACAAGTGCACATTCAGGCACGGGGAGATTATGTGATCGGCAGGCAGGGCTGCTCGGGAGGAGCGCTTGAGGCAGGCTGGCACAGTGGTTTTTTAATGCATATTTCTATAGCGCGAACTCTACCTGAAGGTATTGGAGCGCTTTACATGAGCTCCGGTTACGTTACACAAGGGCACATTCAGGCACGGGGAGATTATGTGATCGGCAGGCAGGGCTGCTCGGGAGGAGCGCTTGAGGCAGGCCGGCACAGTGTTTTTTTAATGCATATTTCTATAGCGCGAACTCTACCTGAAGGTATTGGAGCGCTTTACATGAGCTCCGGTTACGTTACACAAGGGCACATTCAGGCAGGGGGAGACTATGTGATCGGCAGGCAGGGCTGCTCGGGAGGAGCGCCTGAGGCTGGCTGGCACGGTGTTTTTTTTTTTTTATGCAGATTTCTATAGCGCGAACTCTACCTGAAGTTATTGGAGCGCTTTACATGAGCTCCGGTTACGTTACACAAAGGCACATTCAGGCACGGGGAGATTATGTGATCGTCAGGCAGGGCTGCTCGGGAGGAGCGCTTGAGGCAGGCTGGCACGGTGTTTTTTTTAATGCATATTTCTATAGCGCAAACTCTACCTGAAGGTATTGGAGCGCTTTACATGAGCTCCGGTTACGTTACATAAGGGCACATTCAGGCACGGGGAGATTATATGATCGGCAGGCAGGGCTGCTCAGGAGGAGCGCTTGAGGCAGGCTGGCACAGTGTTTTTTTCTTATGCAGATTTCTATAGCGCGAACTCTACCTGAAGGTATTGGAGCGCTTTACATGAGCTCCGGTTACGTTACACAAGTGCACATTCAGGCACGGGGAGATTATGTGATCGGCAGGCAGGGCTGCTCGGGAGGAGCGCTTGAGGCAGGCTGGCACAGTGTATTTTTTATGCATATTTCTATAGCGCGAACTCTACCTGAAGGTATTGGAGCACTTTGCATGAGCTCCGGTTACGTTACACAAGGGCACATTCAGGCACGGGGAGATTATGTGATCGGCAGGCAGGGCTGCTCGGGAGGAGCGCTTGAGGCAGGCCGGCACAGTGTTTTTTTTAATGCATATTTCTATAGCGCGAACTCTACCTGAAGGTATTGGAGCGCTTTACATGAGCTCCGGTTACGTTACACAAGGGCACATTCAGGCAGGGGGAGATTATGTGATCGGCAGGCAGGGCTGCTCGGGAGGAGTGCCTGAGGCAGGCTGGCACGGTGTTTTATTTTTTTTTATGCAGATTTCTATAGCGCGAACTCTACCTGAAGTTATTGGAGCGCTTTACATGAGCTCCGGTTACGTTACACAAAGGCACATTCAGGCACGGGGAGATTATGTGATCGTCAGGCAGGGCTGCTCGGGAGGAGCGCTTGAGGCAGGCTGGCACGGTGTTTTTTTAATGCATATTTCTATAGCGCAAACTCTACCTGAAGGTATTGGAGCGCTTTACATGAGCTCCGGTTACGTTACATAAGGGCACATTCAGGCACGGGGAGATTATGTGATCGGCAGGCTGGGCTGCTCGGGAGGAGCGCTTGAGGCAGGCTGGCACGGTGTTTTTTTAATGCATATTTCTATAGCGCGAACTCTACCTGAAGGTATTGGAGCGCTTTACATGAGCTCCGGTTACGTTACACAAGGGCACATTCAGGCACGGGGAGATTATGTGATCGGCAGGCAGGGCTGCTTGGGAGGAGCGCTTGAGGCAGGCTGGCACGGTGTTTTATTTTTTTTATGCAGATTTCTATAGCGCGAACTCTACCTGAAGGTATTGGAGCGCTTTACATGAGCTCCGGTTACGTTACACAAGGGCACATTCAGGCACGGGGAGATTATGTGATCGGCAGGCAGGGCTGCTCGGGAGGAGCGCTTGAGGCAGGCCGGCACAGTGTTTTTTTAATGCATATTTCTATAGCGCGAACTCTACCTGAAGGTATTGGAGCGCTTTACATGAGCTCCGCTTACGTTACACAAGGGCACATTCAGGCAGGGGAGATTATGTGATCGGCAGGCAGGGCTGCTCGGGAGGAGTGCCTGAGGCAGGCTGGCACGGTGTTTTATTTTTTTAATGCAGATTTCTATAGCGCGAACTCTACCTGAAGTTATTGGAGTGCTTTACATGAGCTCCGGTTACGTTACACAAAGGCACATTCAGGCACGGGGAGATTATGTGATCGTCAGGCAGGGCTGCTCGGGAGGAGCGCTTGAGGCAGGCTGGCACAGTGTTTTTTTTAATGCATATTTCTATAGCGCGAACTCTACCTGAAGGTATTGGAGCGCTTTACATGAGCTCCGGTTACGTTACATAAGGGCACATTCAGGCACGGGGAGATTATGTGATCGGCAGGCTGGGCTGCTCGGGAGGAGCGCTTGAGGCAGGCTGGCACGGTGTTTTATTTAATTTTTATGCAGATTTCTATAGCGCGAACTCTACCTGAAGGTATTGGAGCGCTTTACATGAGCTCCGGTTACGTTACACAAGGGCACATTCAGGCACGGGGAGATTATATGATCGGCAGGCAGGGCTGCTCAGGAGGAGCGCTTGAGGCAGGCTGGCACGGTGTTTTTTTCTTATGCAGATTTCTATAGCGCGAACTCTACCTGAAGGTATTGGAGCGCTTTACATGAGCTCCGGTTACGTTACACAAGTGCACATTCAGGCATGGGGAGATTATGTGATCGGTAGGCAGGGCTGCTCGGGAGGAGCGCTTGAGGCAGGCTGGCACAGTGTATTTTTTTATGCATATTTCTATAGCGCGAACTCTACCTGAAGGTATTGGAGCGCTTTACATGAGCTCCGGTTACGTTACACAAGGGCACATTCAGGCACAGGGAGATTATGTGATCGGCAGGCAGGGCTGCTCGGAAGGAGCGCTTGATGCAGGCTGGCACGGTGTTTTTTTCTTATGCAGATTTCTATAGCGCGAACTCTACCTGAAGTTATTGGAGCGCTTTACATGAGCTCCAGTTACGTTACACAAGGGCACATTCAGGCAGGGGAGATTATGTGATCGGCAGGCAGGGCTGCTCGGGAGGAGTGCCTGAGGCAGGCTGGCACGGTGTTTTATTTTTTTATGCAGATTTCTATAGCGCGAACTCTACCTGAAGTTATTGGAGCGCTTTACATGAGCTCCGGTTACGTTACACAAAGGCACATTCAGGCACGGGGAGATTATGTGATCGTCAGGCAGGGCTGCTCGGGAGGAGCGCTTGAGGCAGGCTGGCACGGTGTTTTTTTAATGCATATTTCTATAGCGCGAACTCTACCTGAAGGTATTGGAGCGCTTTACATGAGCTCCGGTTACGTTACATAAGGGCACATTCAGGCACGGGGAGATTATGGGATCGGCAGGCTGGGCTGCTCGGGAGGAGCGCTTGAGGCAGGCTGGCACGGTGTTTTTTATGCATATTTCTATAGCGCGAACTCTACCTGAAGGTATTGGAGCGCTTTACATGAGCTCCGGTTACGTTACACAAGGGCACATTCAGGCACGTGGAGATTATGTGATCGGCAGGCAGGGCTGCTCGGGAGGAGCGCTTGAGGCAGGCTGGCACGGTGTTTTATTTTTTTATGCAGATTTCTATATCGCGAACTCTACCTGAAGGTATTGGAGCGCTTTACATGAGCTCCGGTTACGTTACACAAGGGCACATTCAGGCACGGGGAGATTATATGATCGGCAGGCAGGGCTGCTCAGGAGGAGCGCTTGAGGAAGGCTGGCACGGTGTTTTTTTCTTATGCAGATTTCTATAGCGCGAACTCTACCTGAAGGTATTGGAGCGCTTTACATGAGCTCCGGTTACGTTACACAAGTGCACATTCAGGCACGGGGAGATTATGTGATCGGTAGGCAGGGCTGCTCGGGAGGAGCGCTTGAGGCAGGCTGGCACAGTGTATTTTTTTATGCATATTTCTATAGCGCGAACTCTACCTGAAGGTATTGGAGCACTTTGCATGAGCTCCGGTTACGTTACACAAGGACACATTGAGGCACGGGGAGATTATGTGATCGGCAGGCAGGGCTGCTTGGGAGGAGCGCTTGAGGCAGGTTGGCACAGTGTTTTTGTTTTTATGCAGATTTCTATAGCGCGAACTCTACCTGAAGGTATTGGAGCGCTTTACATGAGCTCCGGTTACGTTACACAAGGGCACATTCAGGCACAGGGAGATTATGTGATCGGCAGGCAGGGCTGCTCGGGAGGAGCGCTTGAGGCAGTCTGGCACTGTGTTTTATTTGTTTTTTATGCAGATTTCTATAGCGCAAACTCTACCTGAAGGTATTGGAGCGCTTTACATGAGCTACGGTTAAGTTACACAAGGGCACATTCAGGCACAGGGAGATTATGTGATCGGCAGGCAGGGCTGCTCGGGAGGAGCGCTTGAGGCAGGCTGGCACAGTGTTTTATTTTTTTTTATGCAGATTTCTATAGCGCGAACTCTACCTGAAGGTATTGGAGCACTTTACATGAGCTCCGGTTACGTTACACAAGGGCACATTCAGGCACGGGGAGATTATGTGATCGGCAGGTAGGGCTGCTCGGGAGGAGCGCTTGAGGCAGGCTGGCACGGTGTTTTATTTTTTTAATTCACATTTCTATAGCGCAAACTCTACCTGAAAGTATTGGAACGCTTTACATGAGCTCCGGTTACGTTACACAAGGGCACATTCAGGCACTGGGAGATTATGTGATCGGCAGGCAGGGCTGCTCTGGAGGAGCGCTTGAGGCAGGCTGGCACGGTGTTTTTTTAATGCATATTTCTATAGCGCGAACTCTACCTGAAGGTATTGGAGCGCTTTACATGAGCTCCGGTTACGTTACACAAGGGCACATTCAGGCCCCGGGAGATTATGTGATCGGCAGGCAGGGTTGCTCGGGAGGAGCTCTTGAGGCAGGCTGGCACGGTGTTTTATTTTTTTATACACATTTCTATAGCGCGAACTCTACCTGAAGGTATTGGAGCGCTTTACATGAGCTCCGGTTACGTTACACAAGGGCTCATTCAGGCACGGGGAGATTATATGATCGGCAGGCAGGGCTGCTCAGGAGGAGCGCTAGAGGCAGGCTGGCACAGTGTTTTTTGTAATGCAGATTTCTATAGCGCGAACTGTACCTGAAGGTATTGGAGCGCTTTACATGAGCTCCGGTTACGTTACACAAGGGCACATTCAGGCACAGGAGATTATGTGATCGGCAGGCAGGGCTCCTCGGGAGGAGCGCTTGAGGCAGGCTGGCACGGTGTTTTTTTTTTTTATGCAGATTTCTATAGCGCGAACTCTACCTGAAGGTATTGGAGCGCTTTACATGAGCTCCGGTTACGTTACACAAGGGCACATTCAGGCACGGGAAGATTATGTGATCGGCAGGCAGGGCTGCTCGGGAGGTGCGCTTGAGGCAGGCTGGCATGGTGTTTTATTTTTTTTTATGCACATTTCTATAACGCGAACTCTACCTGAAGGTATTGGAGCGCTTTACATGAGCTCCGGTTACGTTACACAAGGGCACATTCAGGCACGGGGAGATTATGTGATCGGCAGGGGGGGCTGCTCGGGAGGAGCGCTTGAGGCAGGCTGGCACAGTGTTTTATTTTTTTTTATGCACATTTCTATAGCGCGAACTCAACCTGAAGGTATTGGAGCGCTTTACATGAGCTCCGGTTACGTTACACAAGGGCACATTCAGGCACGGGGAGATTATGTGATAGGCAGGCAGGGCTGCTCGGGAGGAGCGCTTGAGGCAGGCTGGCACAGTGTTTTTTTTATGCATATTTCTATAGCGCGAACTCTACCTGAAGGTATTGGAGCGCTTTACATGAGCTCCGGTTACGTTACACAAGGGCACATTCAGGCAGGGGGAGATTATGTGATCGGCAGGCAGGGCTGCTCGGGAGGAGCGCCTGAGGCAGGCTGGCACGGTGTTTTATTTTTTTTATGCAGATTTCTATAGCGCGAACTCTACCTGATGTTATTGGAGCGCTTTACATGAGCTCCGGTTATGTTACACAAAGGCACATTCAGGCACGGGGAGATTATGTGATCGTCAGGCAGGGCTGCTCGGGAGGAGCGCTTGAGGCAGGCTGGCGCGGTGTTTTTTTTAATGCATATTTCTATAGCGCGAACTCTACCTGAAGGTATTGGAGCGCTTTACATGAGCTCCGGTTACGTTACATATGGGCACATTCAGGCACGGGGAGATTATGTGATCGGCAGGCTGGGCTGCTCGGGAGGAGCGCTTGAGGCAGGCTGGCACGGTGTTTTTTTTAATGCATATTTCTATAGCGCGAACTCTACCTGAAGGTATTGGAGCGCTTTACATGAGCTCCGGTTACGTTACACAAGGGCACATTCAGGCACGGGGAGATTATGTGATCGGCAGGCAGGGCTGCTCGGGAGGAGCGCTTGAGGCAGGCTGGCACGGTGTTTTATTTTTTTTTATGCAGATTTCTATAGCGCGAACTCTACCTGAAGGTATTGGAGCGCTTTACATGAGCTCCGGGTACGTTACACAAGGGCACATTCAGGCACGGGGAGATTATATGATCGGCAGGCAGGGCTGCTCAGGAGGAGCGCTTGAGGCAGGCTGGCACAGTGTTTTTTTTCTTATGCAGATTTCTATAGCGCGAACTCTACCTGAAGGTATTGGAGCGCTTTACATGAGCTCCGGTTACGTTACACAAGTGCACATTCAGGCACGGGGAGATTATGTGATCGGCAGGCAGGGTTGCTCGGGAGGAGCGCTTGAGGCAGGCTGGCACAGTGTATTTTTTTATGCATATTTCTATAGCGCGAACTCTACCTGAAGGTATTGGAGCACTTTGCATGAGCTCCGGTTACGTTACACAAGGGCACATTCAGGCACGGGGAGATTATGTGATCGGCAGGCAGGGCTGCTCGGGAGGAGCGCTTGAGGCAGGCCGGCACAGTGTTTTTTTTAATGCATATTTCTATAGCGCGAACTCTACCTGAAGGTATTGGAGCGCTTTACATGAGCTCCGGTTACGTTACACAAGGGCACATTCAGGCACGGGGAGATTATGTGATCGGCAGGCTGGGCTGCTCGGGAGGAGCGCTTGAGGCAGGCTGGCACGGTGTTTTTTTTATGCATATTTCTATAGCGCGAACTCTACCTGAAGGTATTGGAGCGCTTTACATGAGCTCCGGTTACGTTACACAAGGGCACATTCAGGCACGGGGAGATTATGTGATCGGCAGGCAGGGCTGCTAGGGAGGAGCGCTTGAGGCAGGCTGGCACGGTGTTTTATTTATTTTTATGCAGATTTCTATAGCGCGAACTCTACCTGAAGGTATTGGAGCGCTTTACATGAGCTCCGTTTACGTTACACAAGGGCACATTCAGGCACGGGGAGATTATATGATCGGCAGGCAGGGCTGCTCAGGAGGAGCGCTTGAGGCAGGCTGGCACAGTGTTTTTTTTATGCAGATTTCTATAGCGCGAACTCTACCTTAAGGTATTGGAGCGCTTTACATGAGCTCCGGTTACGTTACACAAGTGCACATTCAGGCACGGGGAAATTATGTGATCGGTAGGCAGGGCTGCTCGGGAGGAGCGCTTGAGGCAGGCTGGCACAGTGTATTTTTTTATGCATATTTCTATAGCGCGAACTCTACCTGAAGGTATTGGAGCACTTTGCATGAGCTCCGGTTACGTTACACAAGGACACATTGAGGCTCGGGGAGATTATGTGATCGGCAGGGAGGGCTGCTTGGGAGGAGCGCTTGAGGCAGGTTGGCACAGTGTTTTTTTTTTTTATGCAGATTTCTATAGCGCGAACTCTATCTGAAGGTATTGGAGCAGTTTACATGAGCTCCGGTTACGTTACACAAGGGCACATTCAGGCACCGGGAGATTATGTGATCGGCAGGCAGGGCTGCTCGGGAGGAGCGCTTGAGGCAGGCTGGCACGGTGTTTTATTTTTTTTATACACATTTCTATAGCGCGAACTCTACCTGAAGGTATTGGAGCGCTTTACATGAGCTCCGGTTACGTTACACAAGGGCTCATTCAGGCACGGGGAGATTATATGATCGGCAGGCAGGGCTGCTCAGGAGGAGCGCTAGAGGCAGGCTGGCACAGTGTTTTTTGTAATGCAGATTTCTATAGCGCGAACTGTACCTGAAGGTATTGGAGCGCTTTACATGAGCTCCGGTTACGTTACACAAGGGCACATTCAGGCACAGGGAGATTATGTGATCGGCAGGCAGGGCTGCTCGGGAGGAGCGCTTGAGGCAGGCTGGCACGGTGTTTTTTTTTTTATGCAGATTTCTATAGCGCGAACTCTACCTGAAGGTATTGGAGCGCTTTACATGAGCTCCGGTTACGTTACACAAGGGCACATTCAGGCACGGGGAGATTATGTGATCGGCAGGCAGGGCTGCTCGGAAGGAGCGCTTGAGGCAGGCTGGCACGGTGTTTTATTTTTTTTATGCACATTTCTATAGCGCGAACTCTACCTGAAGGTATTGGAGCACTTTACATGAGCTCCGGTTACGTTACACAAGGGCACATTCAGGCACGGGGAGATTATGTGATCGGCAGGCAGGGCTGCTCGGAAGGAGCGCTTGATGCAGGCTGGCACAGTGTTTTTTTTCTTATGCAGATTTCTATAGCGCAAACTCTACCTGAAGGTATTGGAGCACTTTACATGAGCTCCGGTTACGTTACACAAGTGCACATTCAGGCACGGGGAGATTATGTGATCGGCAGGCAGGGCTGCTCGGGAGGAGCGCTTGAGGCAGGCTGGAACAGTGTTTTTTTTAATGCATATTTCTATAGCGCGAACTCTACCTGAAGGTATTGGAGCGCTTTACATGAGCTCCGGTTACGTTACACAAGGGCTCTTTCAGGCACGGGGAGATTATATGATCGGCAGGCAGGGCTGCTCAGGAGGAGCGCTAGAGGCAGGCTGGCACAGTGTTTTTTTTGTAATGCAGATTTCTATAGCGCGAACTGTACCTGAAGGTATTGGAGCGCTTTACATGAGCTCCGGTTACGTTACACAAGGGCACATTCAGGCACGGGGAGATTATGTGATCGGCAGGCAGGGCTGCTCGGAAGGAGCGCTTGATGCAGGCTGGCACGGTGTTTTTTTCTTATGCAGATTTCTATAGCGCGAACTCTACCTGAAGGTATTGGAGCACTTTACATGAGCTCCGGTTACGTTACACAAGTGCACATTCAGGCACGGGGAGATTATGTGATCGGCAGGCAGGGCTGCTCGGGAGGAGCGCTTGAGGCAGGCTGGCACAGTGTTTTTTTTTATGCATATTTCTATAGCGCGAACTCTACCTGAAGGTATTGGAGCGCTTTACATGAGCTCCGGTTACGTTACACAAGGGCACATTCAGGCACGGGGAGATTATGTGATCGGCAGGCAGGGCTGCTCGGGAGGAGCGCTTGAGGCAGGCCGGCACAGTGTTTTTTTTAATGCATATTTCTATAGCGCGAACTCTACCTGAAGGTATTGGAGCGCTTTACATGAGCTCCGCTTACGTTACACAAGGGCACATTCAGGCAGGGGGAGATTATGTGATCGGCAGGCAGGGCTGCTCGGGAGGAGTGCCTGAGGCAGGCTGGCACGGTGTTTATTTTTTTTTATGCACATTTCTATAGCGCGAACTCTACCTGAAGTTATTGGAGCGCTTTACATGAGCTCCGGTTACGTTACACAAAGGCACATTCAGGCACGGGGAGATTATGTGATCGTCAGGCAGGGCTGCTCGGGAGGAGCGCTTGTGGCAGGCTGGCACGGTGTTTTTTTTAATGCATATTTCTATAGCGCGAACTCTACCTGAAGGTATTGGAGCGCTTTACATGAGCTCCGGTTACGTTACATAAGGGCACATTCAGGCACGGGGAGATTATGTGATCGGCAGGCTGGGCTGCTCGGGAGGAGCGCTTGAGGCAGGCTGGCACGGTGTTTTTTTATGCATATTTCTATAGCGCGAACTCTACCTGAAGGTATTGGAGCGCTTTACATGAGCTCCGGTTACGTTACACAAGGGCACATTCAGGCACTGGGAGATTATGTGATCGGCAGGCAGGGCTGCTCGGGAGGAGCGCTTGAGGCAGGCTGGCACGGTGTTTTATTTTATTTTTATGCAGATTTCTATAGCGCGAACTCTACCTGAAGGTATTGGAGCGCTTTACATGAGCTCCGGTTACGTTACACAAGGGCACATTCAGGCACGGGGAGATTATATGATCGGCAGGCAGGGCTGCTCAGGAGGAGCGCTTGAGGCAGGCTGGCACGGTGTTTTTTTTCTTATGCAGATTTCTATAGCGCGAACTCTACCTGAAGGTATTGGAGCGCTTTACATGAGCTCCGGTTACGTTACACAAGTGCACATTCAGGCATGGGGAGATTATGTGATCGGTAGGCAGGGCTGCTCGGGAGGAGCGCTTGAGGCAGGCTGGCACTGTGTATTTTTTTATGCATATTTCTATAGCGCGAACTCTACCTGAAGGTATTGGAGCGCTTTACATGAGCTCCGGTTACGTTACACAAGGGCACATTCAGGCACAGGGAGATTATGTGATCGGCAGGCAGGGCTGCTCGGAAGGAGCGCTTGATGCAGGCTGGTACGGTGTTTTTTTTCTTATGCAGATTTCTATAGCGCGAACTCTACCTGAAGGTATTGGAGCACTTTACATGAGCTCCGGTTACGTTACACAAGTGCACATTCAGGCATGGGGAGATTATGTGATCGGCAGGCAGGGCTGCTCGGGAGGAGCGCTTGAGGCAGGCTGGCACAGTGTTTTTTTTTATGCACATTTCTATAGCGCGAACTCTACCTGAAGGTATTGGAGCGCTTTACATGAGCTCCGGTTACGTTACACAAGGGCACATTCAGGCACGGGGAGATTATGTGATCGGCAGGCAGGGCTGCTCGGGAGGAGCGTTTGAGGCAGGCCGGCACAGTGTTTTTTTTAATGCATATTTCTATAGCGCGAACTCTACCTGAAGGTATTGGAGCGCTTTACATGAGCTCCGGTTACGTTACACAAGGGCACATTCAGGCAGGGGGAGATTATGTGATCGGCAGGCAGGGCTGCTCGGGAGGAGTGCCTGAGGCAGGCTGGCACGGTGTTTTATTTTTTTTTATGCAGATTTCTATAGCGCGAACTCTACCTGAAGTTATTGGAGTGCTTTACATGAGCTCCGGTTACGTTACACAAAGGCACATTCAGGCACGGGAGATTATGTGATCGTCAGGCAGGGCTGCTCGGGAGGAGCGCTTGAGGCAGGCTGGCACGGTGTTTTTTTAATGCATATTTCTATAGCGCGAACTCTACCTGAAGGTATTGGAGCGCTTTACATGAGCTCCGGTTACGTTACACAAGGGCACATTCAGGCACGGGGAGATTATGTGATCGGCAGGCAGGGCTGCTCGGGAGGAGCGCTTGAGGCAGGCTGGCACGGTGTTTTATATTTTTTTATGCAGATTTCTATAGCGCGAACTCTACCTGAAGGTATTGGAGCGCTTTACATGAGCTCCGGTTACGTTACACAAGGGCACATTCAGGCACGGGGAGATTATATGATCGGCAGGCAGGGCTGCTCAGGAGGAGCGCTTGAGGCAGACTGGCACGGTGTTTTTTTTCTTATGCAGATTTCTATAGCGCGAACTCTACCTGAAGGTATTGGAGCGCTTTACATGAGCTCCGGTTACGTTACACAAGTGCACATTCAGGCACGGGGAGATTATGTGATCGGTAGGCAGGGCTGCTCGGGAGGAGCGCTTGAGGCAGGCTGGCACAGTGTATTTTTTTATGCATATTTCTATAGCGCGAACTCTACCTGAAGGTATTGGAGCACTTTGCATGAGCTCCGGTTACGTTACACAAGGACACATTGAGGCACGGGGAGATTATGTGATCGGCAGGCAGGGCTGCTTGGGAGGAGCGCTTGAGGCAGGTTGGCACAGTGTTTTTGTTTTTTATGCAGATTTCTATAGCGCGAACTCTACCTGAAGGTATTGGAGCGCTTTACATGAGCTCCGGTTAAGTTACACAAGGGCACATTCAGGCACAGGGAGATTATGTGATCGGCAGGCAGGGCTGCTCGGGAGGAGCGCTTGAGGCAGGCTGGCACAGTGTTTTATTTTTCTTTATGCAGATTTCTATAGCGCGAACTCTACCTGAAGGTATTGGAGCACTTTACATGAGCTCCGGTTACGTTACACAAGGGCACATTCAGGCACGGGGAGATTATGTGATCGGCAGGTAGGGCTGCTCGGGAGGAGCGCTTGAGGCAGGCTGGCACGGTGTTTTATTTTTTAATTCACATTTCTATAGCGCAAACTCTACCTGAAGGTATTGGAACGCTTTACATGAGCTCCGGTTACGTTACACAAGGGCACATTCAGGCACTGGGAGATTATGTGATCGGCAGGCAGGGCTGCTCCGGAGGAGCGCTTGAGGCAGGCTGGCACGGTGTTTTTTTAATGCATATTTCTATAGCGCGAACTCTACCTGAAGGTATTGGAGCGCTTTACATGAGCTCCGGTTACGTTACACAAGGGCACATTCAGGCACAGGGAGATTATGTGATCGGCAGGCAGGGCTGCTCGGGAGGAGCGCTTGAGGCAGGCTGGCACAGTGTTTTATTTTTTTTATGCACATTTCTATAGCGCGAACTCTACCTGAAGGTATTGGAGCGCTTTACATGAGCTCCGGTTACGTTACACAAGGGCACATTCAGGCACGGGGAGATTATGTGATCGGCAGGCAGGGCTGCTCGGGAGGAGCGTTTGAGGCAGGCCGGCACAGTGTTTTTTTAATGCATATTTCTATAGCGCGAACTCTACCTGAAGGTATTGGAGCGCTTTACATGAGCTCCGGTTACGTTACACAAGGGCACATTCAGGCAGGGGAGATTATGTGATCGGCAGGCAGGGCTGCTCGGGAGGAGTGCCTGAGGCAGGCTGGCACGGTGTTTTATTTTTTTTATGCAGATTTCTATAGCGCGAACTCTACCTGAAGTTATTGGAGTGCTTTACATGAGCTCCGGTTACGTTACACAAAGGCACATTCAGGCACGGGGAGATTATGTGATCGTCAGGCAGGGCTGCTCGGGAGGAGCGCTTGAGGCAGGCTGGCACGGTGTTTTTTTTAATGCATATTTCTATAGCGCGAACTCTACCTGAAGGTATTGGAGCGCTTTACATGAGCTCCGGTTACGTTACACAAGGGCACATTCAGGCACGGGGAGATTATGTGATCGGCAGGCAGGGCTGCTCGGGAGGAGCGCTTGAGGCAGGCTGGCACGGTGTTTTATATTTTTTTTATGCAGATTTCTATAGCGCGAACTCTACCTGAAGGTATTGGAGCGCTTTACATGAGCTCCGGTTACGTTACACAAGGGCACATTCAGGCATGGGGAGATTATATGATCGGCAGGCAGGGCTGCTCAGGAGGAGCGCTTGAGGCAGACTGGCACGGTGTTTTTTTTCTTATGCAGATTTCTATAGCGCGAACTCTACCTGAAGGTATTGGAGCGCTTTACATGAGCTCCGGTTACGTTACACAAGTGCACATTCAGGCACGGGGAGATTATGTGATCGGTAGGCAGGGCTGCTCGGGAGGAGCGCTTGAGGCAGGCTGGCACAGTGTATTTGTTTATGCATATTTCTATAGCGCGAACTCTACCTGAAGGTATTGGAGCACTTTGCATGAGCTCCGGTTACGTTACACAAGGACACATTGAGGCACGGGGAGATTATGTGATCGGCAGGCAGGGCTGCTTGGGAGGAGCGCTTGAGGCAGGTTGGCACAGTGTTTTTGTTTTTTTATGCAGATTTCTATAGCGCGAACTCTACCTGAAGGTATTGGAGCGCTTTACATGAGCTCCGGTTAAGTTACACAAGGGCACATTCAGGCACAGGGAGATTATGTGATCGGCAGGCAGGGCTGCTCGGGAGGAGCGCTTGAGGCAGGCTGGCACAGTGTTTTATTTTTCTTTATGCAGATTTCTATAGCGCGAACTCTACCTGAAGGTATTGGAGCACTTTACATGAGCTCCGGTTACGTTACACAAGGGCACATTCAGGCACGGGGAGATTATGTGATCGGCAGGTAGGGCTGCTCGGGAGGAGCGCTTGAGGCAGGCTGGCACAGTGTTTTATTTTTAATTCACATTTCTATAGCGCAAACTCTACCTGAAGGTATTGGAACGCTTTACATGAGCTCCGGTTACGTTACACAAGGGCACATTCAGGCACTGGGAGATTATGTGATCGGCAGGCAGGGCTGCTCCGGAGGAGCGCTTGAGGCAGGCTGGCACGGTGTTTTTTTAATGCATATTTCTATAGCGCGAACTCTACCTGAAGGTATTGGAGCGCTTTACATGAGCTCCGGTTACGTTACACAAGGGCACATTCAGGCACAGGGAGATTATGTGATCGGCAGGCAGGGCTGCTCGGGAGGAGCGCTTGAGGCAGGCTGGCACAGTGTTTTATTTTTTTATGCAGATTTCTATAGCGCGAACTCTACCTGAAGGTATTGGAGCATTTTACATGAGCTCCGGTTACGTTACACAAGGGCACATTCAGGCCCCGGCAGATTATGTGATCGGCAGGCAGGGTTGCTCGGGAGGAGCGCTTGAGGCAGGCTGGCACGGTGTTTTATTTTTTTTATACACATTTCTATAGCGCGAACTCTACCTGAAGGTATTGGAGCGCTTTACATGAGCTCCGGTTACGTTACACAAGGGCTCATTCAGGCACGGGGAGATTATATGATCGGCAGGCAGGGCTGCTCAGGAGGAGCGCTAGAGGCAGGCTGGCACAGTGTTTTTTTGTAATGCAGATTTCTATAGCGCGAACTGTACCTGAAGGTATTGGAGCGCTTTACATGAGCTCCGGTTACGTTACACAAGGGCACATTCAGGCACAGGGAGATTATGTGATCGGCAGGCAGGGCTGCTCGGGAGGAGCGCTTGAGGCAGGCTGGCACTGTGTTTTTTTTTTTATGCAGATTTCTATAGCGCGAACTCTACCTGAAGGTATTGGAGCGCTTTACATGAGCTCCGGTTACGTTACATAAGGGCACATTCAGGCACGGGGAGATTATGTGATCGGCAGGCTGGGCTGCTCGGGAGGAGCGCTTGAGGCAGGCTGGCACGGTGTTTTTTTATGCATATTTCTATAGCGCGAACTCTACCTGAAGGTATTGGAGCGCTTTACATGAGCTCCGGTTACGTTACACAAGGGCACATTCAGGCACGGGGAGATTATGTGATCGGCAGGCAGGGCTGCTCGGGAGGAGCGCTTGAGGCAGGCTGGCACGGTGTTTTATTTTTTTTTTATGCAGATTTCTATAGCGCGAATTCTACCTGAAGGTATTGGAGCGCTTTACATGAGCTCCGGTTACGTTACACAAGGGCACATTCAGGCATGGGGAGATTATATGATCGGCAGGCAGGGCTGCTCAGGAGGAGCGCTTGAGGCAGGCTGGCACAGTGTTTTTTTTCTTATGCAGATTTCTATAGCGCGAACTCTACCTGAAGGTATTGGAGCGCTTTACATGAGCTCCGGTTACGTTACACAAGTGCACATTCAGGCACGGGGAGATTATGTGATCGGCAGGCAGGGCTGCTCGGGAGGAGCGCTTGAGGCAGGCTGGCACAGTGTATTTTTTATGCATATTTCTATAGCGCGAACTCTACCTGAAGGTATTGGAGCACTTTGCATGAGCTCCGGTTACGTTACACAAGGGCACATTCAGGCACGGGGAGATTATGTGATCGGCAGGCAGGGCTGCTCGGGAGGAGCGCTTGAGGCAGGCTGGCACAGTGTTTTTTTAATGCATATTTCTATAGCGCGAACTCTACCTGAAGGTATTGGAGCGCTTTACATGAGCTCCGGTTACGTTACACAAGGGCACATTCAGGCAGGGGGAGATTATGTGATCGGCAGGCAGGGCTGCTCGGGAGGAGTGCCTGAGGCAGGCTGGCACGGTGTTTTATTTTTTTTTATGCAGATTTCTATAGCGCGAACTCTACCTGAAGTTATTGGAGCGCTTTACATGAGCTCCGGTTACGTTACACAAAGGCACATTCAGGCACGGGGAGATTATGTGATCGTCAGGCAGGGCTGCTCGGGAGGAGCGCTTGAGGCAGGCTGGCACGGTGTTTTTTTAATGCATATTTCTATAGCGCGAACTCTACCTGAAGGTATTGGAGCGCTTTACATGAGCTCCGGTTACGTTACATAAGGGCACATTCAGGCACGGGGAGATTATGTGATCGGCAGGCTGGGCTGCTCGGGAGGAGCGCTTGAGGCAGGCTGGCACGGTGTTTTTTTATGCATATTTCTATAGCGCGAACTCTACCTGAAGGTATTGGAGCGCTTTACATGAGCTCCGGTTACGTTACACAAGGGCACATTCAGGCACGGGGAGATTATGTGATCGGCAGGCAGGGCTGCTCGGGAGGAGCGCTTGAGGCAGGCTGGCACGGTGTTTTATATTTTTTTATGCAGATTTCTATAGCGCGAACTCTACCTGAAGGTATTGGAGCGCTTTACATGAGCTCCGGTTACGTTACACAAGGGCACATTCAGGCACGGGGAGATTATATGATCGGCAGGCAGGGCTCCTCAGGAGGAGCGCTTGAGGTAGGCTGGCACGGTGTTTTTTTTCTTATGCAGATTTCTATAGCGCGAACTCTACCTGAAGGTATTGGAGCGCTTTACATGAGCTCCGGTTACGTTACACAAGTGCACATTCAGGCACGGGGAGATTATGTCATCGGTAGGCAGGGCTGCTCTGGAGGAGCGCTTGAGGCAGGCTGGCACAGTGTATTTTTTTATGCATATTTCTATAGCGCGAACTCTACCTGAAGGTATTTGAGCACTTTGCATGAGCTCCGGTTACGTTACACAAGGACACATTGAGGCACGGGGAGATTATGTGATCGGCAGGCAGGGCTGCTTGGGAGGAGCGCTTGAGGCAGGTTGGCACAGTGTTTTTGTTTTTTATGCAGATTTCTATAGCGCGAACTCTACCTGAAGGTATTGGAGCGCTTTACATGAGCTCCGGTTACGTTACACAAGGGCACATTCAGGCACAGGGAGATTATGTGATCGGCAGGCAGGGCTGCTCGGGAGGAGCGCTTGAGGCAGTCTGGCACTGTGTTTTATTTGTTTTTTATGCAGATTTCTATAGCGCAAACTCTACCTGAAGGTATTGGAGCGCTTTACATGAGCTCCGGTTAAGTTACACAAGGGCACATTCAGGCACAGGGAGATTATGTGATCGGCAGGCAGGGCTGCTCGGGAGGAGCGCTTGAGGCAGGCTGGCACAGTGTTTTATTTTTTATGCAGATTTCTATAGCGCGAACTCTACCTGAAGGTATTGGAGCACTTTACATGAGCTCCGGTTACGTTACACAAGGGCACATTCAGGCACGGGGACATTATGTGATCGGCAGGCACGGCTGCTCGGGAGGAGCGCTTGAGGCAGGCTGGCACGGTGTTTTATTTTTTAATGCACATTTCTATAGCGCAAACTCTACCTGAAGGTATTGGAACGCTTTACATGAGCTCCGGTTACGTTACACAAGGGCACATTCAGGCACTGGGAGATTATGTGATCGGCAGGCAGGGCTGCTCCAGAGAAGCGCTTGAGGCAGGCTGGCACGGTGTTTTTTTTAATGCATATTTCTATAGCGCGAACTCTACCTGAAGGTATTGGAGCGCTTTACATGAGCTCCGGTTACGTTACACAAGGGCACATTCAGGCACAGGGAGATTATGTGATCGGCAGGCAGGGCTGCTCGGGAGGAGCGCTTGAGGCAGGCTGGCACAGTGTTTTATTTTTTTTATGCAGATTTCTATAGCGCGAACTCTACCTGAAGGTATTGGAGCACTTTACATGAGCTCCGGTTACGTTACACAAGGGCACATTCAGGCCCCGGGAGATTATGTGATCGGCAGGCAGGGTTGCTCGGGAGGAGCGCTTGAGGCAGGCTGGCACGGTGTTTTATTTTTTTTATACAGATTTCTATAGCGCGAACTCTACCTGAAGGTATTGGAGCGCTTTACATGAGCTCCGGTTACGTTACACAAGGGCTCATTCAGGCACGGGGAGATTATATGATCGGCAGGCAGGGCTGCTCAGGAGGAGCGCTAGAGGCAGGCTGGCACAGTGTTTTTTTGTAATGCAGATTTCTATAGCGCGAACTGTACCTGAAGGTATTGGAGCGCTTTACATGAGCTCCGGTTACGTTACACAAGGGCACATTCAGGCACAGGGAGATTATGTGATCGGCAGGCAGGGCTGCTCGGGAGGAGCGCTTGAGGCAGGCTGGCACGGTGTTTTTTTTTTTATGCAGATTTCTATAGCGCGAACTCTACCTGAAGGTATTGGAGCGCTTTACATGAGCTCCGGTTACGTTACACAAGGGCACATTCAGGCACGGGGAGATTATGTGAACGGCAGGCAGGGCTGCTCGGGAGGTGCGCTTAAGGCAGGCTGGCATGGTGTTTTATTTTTTTTTATGCACATTTCTATAACGCGAACTCTACCTGAAGGTATTGGAGCGCTTTACATGAGCTCCGGTTACGTTACACAAGGGCACATTCAGGCACGGGGAGATTATGTGATCGGCAGGGGGGGCTGCTCGGGAGGAGCGCTTGAGGCAGGCTGGCATAGTGTTTTATTTTTTTTTATGCACATTTCTATAGCGCGAACTCTACCTGAAGGTATTGGAGCGCTTTACATGAGCTCCGGTTACGTTACACAAGGGCACATTGAGGCACGGGGAGATTATGTGATCGGCAGGCAGGGCTGCTTGGGAGGAGCGCTTGAGGCAGGTTGGCACAGTGTTTTTGTTTTTTTATGCAGATTTCTATAGCGCGAACTCTACCTGAAGGTATTGGAGCGCTTTACATGAGCTCCGGTTACGTTACACAAGGGCACATTCAGGCACAGGGAGATTATGTGATCGGCAGGCAGGGCTGCTCGGGAGGAGCGCTTGAGGCAGTCTGGCACTGTGTTTTATTTGTTTTTTATGCAGATTTCTATAGCGCAAACTCTACCTGAAGGTATTGGAGCGCTTTACATGAGCTCCGGTTAAGTTACACAAGGGCACATTCAGGCACAGGGAGATTATGTGATCGGCAGGCAGGGCTGCTCGGGAGGAGCGCTTGAGGCAGGCTGGCACAGTGTTTTATTTTTTTTATGCAGATTTCTATAGCGCGAACTCTACCTGAAGGTATTGGAGCACTTTACATGAGCTCCGGTTACGTTACACAAGGGCACATTCAGGCACGGGGAGATTATGTGATCGGCAGGTACGGCTGCTCGGGAGGAGCGCTTGAGGCAGGCTGGCACGGTGTTTTATTTTTTTAATTCACATTTCTATAGCGCAAACTCTACCTGAAGGTATTGGAACGCTTTACATGAGCTCCGGTTACGTTACACAAGGGCACATTCAGGCACTGGGAGATTATGTGATCGGCAGGCAGGGCTGCTCCAGAGAAGCGCTTAAGGCAGGCTGGCACGGTGTTTTTTTTAATGCATATTTCTATAGCGCGAACTCTACCTGAAGGTATTGGAGCGCTTTACATGAGCTCCGGTTACGTTACACAAGGGCACATTCAGGCACAGGGAGATTATGTGATCGGCAGGCAGGGCTGCTCGGGAGGAGCGCTTGAGGCAGGCTGGCACAGTGTTTTATTTTTTTTATGCAGATTTCTATAGCGCGAACTCTACCTGAAGGTATTGGAGCACTTTACATGAGCTCCGGTTACGTTACACAAGGGCACATTCAGGCCCCGGGAGATTATGTGATCGGCAGGCAGGGTTGCTCGGGAGGAGCGCTTGAGGCAGGCTGGCACGGTGTTTTATTTTTTTTATACACATTTCTATAGCGCGAACTCTACCTGAAGGTATTGGAGCGCTTTACATGAGCTCCGGTTACGTTACACAAGGGCTCATTCAGGCACGGGGAGATTATATGATCGGCAGGCAGGGCTGCTCAGGAGGAGCGCTAGAGGCAGGCTGGCACAGTGTTTTTTTGTAATGCAGATTTCTATAGCGCGAACTGTACCTGAAGGTATTGGAGCGCTTTACATGAGCTCCGGTTACGTTACACAAGGGCACATTCAGGCACAGGGAGATTATGTGATCGGCAGGCAGGGCTGCTCGGGAGGAGCGCTTGAGGCAGGCTGGCACGGTGTTTTTTTTTATGCAGATTTCTATAGCGCGAACTCTACCTGAAGGTATTGGAGCGCTTTACATGAGCTCCGGTTACGTTACACAAGGGCACATTCAGGCACGGGGAGATTATGTGAACGGCAGGCAGGGCTGCTCGGGAGGTGCGCTTGAGGCAGGCTGGCATGGTGTTTTATTTTTTTATGCACATTTCTATAACGCGAACTCTACCTGAAGGTATTGGAGCGCTTTACATGAGCTCCGGTTACGTTACACAAGGGCACATTCAGGCACGGGGAGATTATGTGATCGGCAGGGGGCTGCTCGGGAGGAGCGCTTGAGGCAGGCTGGCATAGTGTTTTATTTTTTTATGCACATTTCTATAGCGCGAACTCTACCTGAAGGTATTGGAGCGCTTTACATGAGCTCCGGTTACATTACACAAGGGCACATTCAGGCACGGGGAGATTATGTGATAGGCAGGCAGGGCTGCTCGGGAGGAGCGCTTGAGGCAGGATGGCACAGTGGTTTTTTATGCATATTTCTATAGCGCGAACTCTACCTGAAGGTATTGGAGCGCTTTACATGAGCTCCGGTTACGTTACACAAGGGCACATTCAGGCACGGGGAGATTATGTGATCGGCAGGCAGGGCTGCTCGGGAGGAGCGCTTGAGGCAGGCCGGCACAGTGTTTTTTTTATGCATATTTCTATAGCGCGAACTCTACCTGAAGGTATTGGAGTGCTTTACATGAGCTCCGGTTACGTTACACAAGGGCACATTCAGGCAGGGGGAGATTATGTGATCGGCAGGCAGGGCTGCTCGGGAGGAGCGCCTGAGGCAGGCTGGCACGGTGTTTTATTTTTTTTATGCAGATTTCTATAGCGCGAACTCTACCTGAAGTTATTTGAGCGCTTTACATGAGCTCCGGTTACGTTACACAAAGGCACATTCAGGCACGGGAGATTATGTGATCGTCAGGCAGGGCTGCTCGGGAGGAGCGCTTGAGGCAGGCTGGCACAGTGTTTTTTTAATGCATATTTCTATAGCGCGAACTCTACCTGAAGGTATTGGAGCGCTTTACATGAGCTCCGGTTACGTTACATATGGGCACATTCAGGCACGGGGAGATTATGTGATCGGCAGGCTGGGCTGCTCGGGAGGAGCGCTTGAGGCAGGATGGCACGGTGTTTTTTTTTTATGCAGATTTCTATAGCGCGAACTCTACCTGAAGGTATTGGAGCGCTTTACATGAGCTCCGGTTACGTTACACAAGGGCACATTCAGGCACGGGGAGATTATGTGATCGGCAGGCAGGGCTGCTCGGGAGGCGCGCTTGAGGCAGGCTGGCATGGTGTTTTATTTTTTTTTATGCACATTTCTATAGCGCAAACTCTACCTGAAGGTATTGGAGCGCTTTACATGAGCTCCGGTTACGTTACACAAGGGCACATTCAGGCACGGGGAGATTATGTGATCGGCAGGCAGGGCTGCTCGGGAGGAGCGCTTGAGGCAGGCTGGCACGGTGTTTTATTTTTTTATGCACATTTCTATAGGGCGAACTCTACCTGAAGGTATTGGAGCGCTTTACATGAGCTCCGGTTACGTTACACAAGGGCACATTCAGGCACGGGGAGATTATGTGATCGGCAGGCAGGGCTGCTCGGGAGGAGCGCTTGAGGCAGGCTGGCACAGTGTTTTTTTTATGCATATTTCTATAGCGCGAACTCTACCTGAAGGTATTGGAGCGCTTTACAGGAGCTCCGGTTACGTTTCACAAGGTCACATTCAGGCAGGGGGAGATTATGTGATCGGCAGGCAGGGCTGCTCGGGAGGAGCGCTTGAGGCAGGCTGGCACGGTGTTTTATTTTTTTTTTATGCAGATTTCTATAGCGCGAACTCTACCTGAAGGTATTGGAGCGCTCTACATGAGCTCCGGTTACGTTACACAAGGGCACATTCAGGCACTGGGAGATTATGTGATCGGCAGGCAGGGCTGCTCGGGAGGAGCGCTTGAGGCAGGCTGGCACTCTTTTTTTTCTTATGCAGATTTCTATAGCGCGAACTCTACCTGAAGGTATTGGAGCGCTTTACATGAGCTCCGGTTACGTTACACAAGGGCACATTCAGGCACGGGGAGATTATGTGATCGGCAGGCAGGGCTGCTCGGGAGGAGCGCTTGAGGCAGGCTGGAAAGGTGTTTTTTTTAATGCATATTTCTATAGCGCGAACTCTACCTGAAGGTATTGGAGCGCTTTACATGAGCTCCGGTTACGTTACACAAGGGCTCATTCAGGCACGGGGAGAGTATGTGATTGGTAGGCAGGGCTGCTCGGGAGGTGCGCTTGAGGCAGGCTGGCACGGTGTTTTATTTTATTTTTTGCAGATTTCTATAGCGCGAACTCTACCTGAAGGTATTGGAGCGCTTTACATGAGCTCCGGTTACGTTACACAAGGGCACATTCTGGCACGGGGAGATTATGTGATCGGCAGGCAGGGCTGCTCGGGAGGAGCGCTTGAGGCAGGCTGGCACAGTGTTTTATTTTTTTTAATGCATATTTCTATAGCGCGAACTCTACCTGAAGGTATTGGAGCGCTTTACATGAGCTCCGGTTACGTTACACAAGGGCTCATTCAGGCACGGGGAGATTATGTGATTGGTAGGCAGGGCTGCTCGGGAGGAGCGCTTGAGGCAGGCTGGCACAGTGTTTTATTTTATTTTTTGCAGATTTCTATAGCGCAAACTCTACCTGAAGGTATTGGAGCGCTTTACATGAGCTCCGGTTACGTTACACAAGGGCACATTCTGGCACGGGGAGATTATGTGATCGGCAGGCAGGGCTGCTCGGGAGGAGCGCTTGAGGCAGGCTGGCACAGTGTTTTATTTTTTTTTATGCATATTTCTATAGCGCGAACTCTACCTGAAGGTATTGGAGCGCTTTACATGAGCTCCGGTTACGTTACACAAGGGCACATTCAGGCACAGGGAGATTATGTGATCGGCAGGCAGGGCTGCTCGGGAGGAGCGCTTGAGGCAGTCTGGCACAGTGTTTTTTCTTTTATGCAGATTTCTATAGCGCGAACTCTACCTGAAGGTATTGGAGCGCTTTACATGAGCTCCGGTTACGTTACACAACGACACATTCAGGCACGGGGAGATTATGTGATCGGCAGGCAGGACTGCTCGGGAGGAGCGCTTGAGGCAGGCTGGCACGGTGTTTTATTTTTTTTTATGCAGATTTCTATAGCGCAAACTCTACCTGAAGGTATTGGAGCGCTTTACATGAGCTCCAGTTACGTTACACAAGGGCACATTCAGGCACGAGGGAGATTATGTGATCGGCAAGCAATACATATAAGATCCTAATGGCGAGACCGATTGGCATTGCCAATGCTTGTTTTTACTTTCCTCGTTGCTGAAGGCATACAGCTCATTTATGGGTATTTATATTTTGTTGTCTGTTATGAAAAAATTACATCCTACAGCCTTTTTGTTCTCAGTCTCTGTACCCCAGCAAGATTGTCACATAATTCACTTTACATTTTTTCTATGACTGCAAAGTGAGAGATGTTTGTGAACACCAATCCCCATGTTAAAATAATAAACAGCAATTTGTCAGAAGACATAGCCTGACATTTGACCTGTGTCTTTGAAGAGCAGCAAATGTGATACAGAATTTAAAGGCATCTTTATTTATTGCTTGGACTTTCTCGACCTACCAAGAATCGGCTCCTCACGACCCACAGTTTGGGCTGCATTGGTCTATTCCTTAATGTTTATCTGCCAATAAATGCACAAGTAGGTGACGGGAAAGGAGGAATATCAGAGGGTGTTCTTCAACAGGAAATATTCTTTCGATGTCCTCAAAAATGTCATTTGCAAATTCGATTTTAATGCTGCCTTCTTAGATGCATTTCTGCACTCATTGGCACAAATTGTTAGTTTTCTTATGAGTTTGGCTTCTAAGCTTTCCTGTCAACATAAACTGATTGATGCTTGTTTATGATTCTTCACCTGTTGTTCTGTTAGTCAACAGATGCCTACAGCATGTGATATAATTTGAATTGCCTCAAGCACATATGATCAGTTACAGATGTTCATATAGAGCAGCATTGTTGAATAATAAGGGGCATATTATCAAGAGATGTATCGCCGCTTTTTCGGTACATAGCGCCGAAAAAGCGGCGATTTTATTATCGCACAATTTACAAGGACTCGCTACCATGCAGTAGCGCGAGTTTCCTTGCGATAACAGCCGTTTTTTTCCCCACTTTGATGTCAGCGATAGACATCGCTAATGACATGCAAAGTGGGCGTACCTTAGAAATACTACATGACAAACCCTCGCTATCACAGCTTCGCATTATTTACAACACTGCACCGGTTCCGCGAAGCAATGTCAAAAGTAGCGCTAAGGCCCCTTTTTCGCAGGTATTTAACTCCTGCTAATAATCTGACTTAACCATACTATGAATGGGAAGTGGATTGGAAGGTTAAGTCCACATCTCCCGATTACCAAGCATTTCATTAGCGCAGTTCCCATATCGCTGGATTACGTTCGCTAATGATGCTTATCGCCGTCTATCGCAGGATTTTACATCGCATGTGAGAAAAGCGTTGCTAATACAACGCTAACAGGGCGATGTAATCCGGCGATAGATGGCAATAATTAAAAACGCGCTAAGCGCGTTCTGCGATAATTATCGAGGGTTGTTGTTAATATGCCCCTAAGTGTTTTAGGTCATGGCCCTTATTTTTTAACCAGAAAGATGATAAGCATGCATTTATACCAGGATAAACATCTCTGTACAGAAGCAGTACCTTTTCAAGATATCTCTTCCTCTCTGGGGAAGCAAAAATCTCACATTGAGGTAGCATGAATCATGGGCGCTTCCATACTAGGCCATTATGCCGCATAATTTTTTCTTTCAAAATTCCATGTAAATTGTGAGAAATTACACATTTTCACATAAAAAGTTGGGAGACAGAATGCCTCTCAGTTGGTGAAACATTTTCTGTGTGAACGAGTCTCATGCTGGCATCTTAGAAGACTTAATTGATGTGCTCAGTTGGGTAAAAATCGTGCACAAAATTGGATCATCAAGAATTTCATAGAAATTTTAGGAATTTTGCCTTACACGAAATATGGCAAATTCATAGTCTTCACCAGTATAAAGTTCGCCCAGGCTTACATTTGCTAGGCTAGTAGCTCACTTGCACACTGTGATGATTTTGACACGGTTCTTTACCTGTTATTGTCTAATCTGAATAGGCCATGACAATGATTTTATCCCCATTTGAGAGGCATAAATAGTGCTATGATTGATGGAGAAACTGGTTTGGTGGTATCCCAGTAAATTTGCTCAGTGACCTTGCTCTCTTTAACATACAGCTAATCTGTTGAATCCTGGCAGTTTCACCTCAGCTTTCCAGCTTCCCGATGTGGATAAAATCAAAAGCAAACAGGATTAATTATAGGTAAAGATCAGAGGCTCCAATTTTGCATTTAGCAACCAGTAGTAACAAAAACAACCATATGAACTAACATAAGAAGCAACTATACTACCCAGGAGACAGGGGTGTAGAACTACCAATGTAAGGTGCTAATTTTTGGTCCCTTGTCTGAGGAGTTCTCCCTCTTTCTTACTGCTTCTGTGGACACTGAACTACTCTTTCACCTTACATCGTTCATTTGTACATATTTCAGTAGTTTTATTTAATTGGAATTACAGTATTGATCATTTATGCTTTAGAATGCTGTGCACTCTGTTCATTAGTTTTTCTCGGGCACGGCTTGCTTCTGTCTGCAGACCACGCCATGCTTTTCAGCCCATGTTGGATCCCGCTGATGCCACCATATGCACATCAACTTTGTCGGTACAGCCCTCTTCTTAGCATTTCCCGCAGGGCACGTTCAGACGTCTAGCATGTTCATGTTACATATGCAGTCAGGCTTATGCATGTTTATTTATTTAGAGTAACCTGAAAACTGTTGCTTTCATTGATCGTGGCGCTCATTTGTTTTTTCCTCAGGGCAGAACACGGCATACAGCTACCTCACTAATGGGGTTAGACGCCACCTTTGTGTTTCACAGACAATACAAGCGCTATTTCCCAAATCCAAAAAGGCCTGAAACAAACTAAACTTTATACATTTTTCTGGCACAAGTACAAATAATATTGTGGGCTGGTAAGCCTGCAGAGAGATCCATATCAGTCAGGTACTGGGAATCTTCTGTAACAAGATATGGACACCAGTGACAAGGTAAGGGAACATAAAGCACTGCATTAAAATTGTTGTGTCATCTGCATTGAATGCATCTATGACCTCTATTATTCACAATATTGGAAATACTATGAAAGCTAGTATACAGACCCAGCATGCTGGGATTAGCAGGAAAATTACCTCAAATAATAAATATGAAGACTGTGATCCTCATTCGTGTGTGGTGCAGTTTCCTTCAAAACCTCTAAATAAGCAGGGTTTAAATCCCTTGCAAATGAAATTATAGAGCCTCAGATGCCACAAAGACTCCATCCAGAAAGATTTCTGACATTGTTGCTTCAGAGATTGCGGGTGTTTCATGCTCCATTGATAGAGGTGTACTGCCAGAAAAAAGACCCTCCCGCATGGAGTTACATGTGAATCCAAGAAAGAGACCCTATCAGATTATTCAACATGATATAACAGGTGTTGACTCCGATGGTGTCCATTATTCCTTTGTTTTGGACTCTCATGATCAAAGCTTTAAAATTTGCAAATGAAAGCACAACCCTATTAATTCAGACCAAGATTTGTTATTTGGGTAGAAAATGGCTTTTTGAGCCATATCTAATTTTTTTATCCTTTGTCCACTTATTGGTCAAGTATTCCATATGTTGTGAAGTATATCAGGGTAAGATTTTTATTTTTATTTTTTATTTTATTTTTTTAACTTTTTATTAATCATCATCAGCTTATCAAATACATTACAGAGGAAGCTGTGGAACAGGCCACCTGGGGACAGTAGGTAACATCAATCAATACAACATAACACTGGGTGTGTTTAGGGTGAAGGGGGGTCTTCACTGTCGATGGAGAGGGGCGGTTGACATATGTGTCCACGATATGAGTTCCATAGGCCCCAGACACGGGTCCATTTTTTAGGGCAACCCCGGGCAACATACACCGTCTTTTCTCTGAACATTGCCCAATCCAGATCTTTTTTTCAGTCACCCACCACTGGAGGTTGAGACGCATCCCACCTCTGAGCAATATTTCTCTTGGCGAGCATAAGCCCCAGAGTGACCCATTGTATTGAACAACCATTCAGATCCGTTGGTTCCCAGATATTCAACAGACATCTACGAGAATCTAGGTTAAGTTGTGTGGTTAACACTGTATTGATGATATCATGTACATTGCGCCAGTAGGGTTGAATATTGCCACAATCCCACATTATATGCATAAAAGTGCCCAACTGGCCACATCCCCGCCTACAGAACCCCCATCTATTCTCCCCATCCGTACCAGCTGGGGTCCGGTCACGTAAATCCTATGGAGTACTTTAAGTTAGACTAGTCGGAGGCGTGCCGGTATTGCCACGACTCTAGGCGAGGAAACAGCTGCTTGCCAGTCCTCGTCGTCCATCTCTATTCCGTCCCTGGACCATTTCTCCCGAAGCGAATGAAGAGGGTCTGGCATATTATTGATCAACTTTTTATAGATCAATGAGATAGTGCTGTCTGGGATATGGCCATCCAAGACCCGGTCCTCCAATGGGGAAGACTCAGGAAGAGTGGTTCCACGTTGCAGATGGGAGAGCAGAGCGTGTCGGACCTGCGTATAACGGAAAAATTCCGAGTCAGCTAGATCAAATTGCTGTTGCAGGGTGGCGAATGACTTGATATCTGATTTGTCCCACAGATCTCCTATACGCGAGAGACCTATGATATCCCATTTGTCAAACCCTTTGCTTTTCCACAAACTTCCCAGCTGTTCTGCGTCCCACAGCGGGGTGACAAGTGTGAGCCTGCGATTCCAACCAAGACATTTAGTGGCAGAGTGCCAAACCTGGACTGAATGCTTGGTGGGGCCTGTGAGTTTAAAACGTTGTGGTTTGGAGTAAAGGGCTCTATTATAGTTCCCACCCGAAAGGAGCCATCTATCCATGTTATAGCCCGGGTCTCCGGGACGCAGGTAGGTACCATGATTGATGGCAGCTAGATGGGCCGCCCAATAATACTTTTTGATATCAGGGAGGCTGATGCCCCCGTCATACCAGTTCAAGGTGAGCTTGCCAAGAGCGATACGTGGCTTGCCACTCCACAACAAGTCCCGCTGAAGGCCCTCCACCTCCCCGAAGTAGGACGCTGGGAACGGATCCATGGAATTCTGTAGGGCATATAAAAACCGGGGCAAAGACATCATTTTAAAAAGTGCCACTTTTCCCAGTAGGGAAAGCGGGAGTGACTTCCAGCTGAGTATGTCCTTACGCAGCCTAGTCAAGGGGGGAAGTAGGTTCTGGGAGTAGCGGAGCGCCGGGTCTAGGGTAAGAAAAATCCCCAGGTATTTGAAACCGTCTGCACGAATTTGAATGGGGCATCCCTTCGGTGGGATAGGCGGTTCTCCAGCCAAAACGAACCACAGGGATTTACTCCAGTTAATAGAGTACCCTGAGAACCTACCGAAGAGAGCCAGGATATCCAGTACAACAATCAGCGACCGCCTCGGAGAAGTCAGATAGAGCAGAATATCATCTGCGTAGAGCGAGATGCGGTCCTCCCACTCCGGGGACCAGTGCAGTCCCCGAATCCTCGGGTCTCTACGTATCCAGGCCGCCAGTGGCTCCAAGGCAAGGGCAAACAGGAGGGGAGACAACGGACATCCTTGCCGGGTCCCCCGACCCAGCTCAAAGGTAGCAGATTTTTTGTTATTAACTACCACTTGCGCTAGCGGTTTAGCATACAGAAGCTGCACCCATTGAATATATTTCGGACCAAACCCCAACTTCTCCAGAACTGCCCAAAGGTACGGCCATTCGATGGTGTCAAATGCCATGGTGGCATCGAGGGAGACTATCACAGCTGGTTCTAAAATTGTTGCCGCTCGGCCTAGCACTCCATGTACCCTGTGCAAGTTGAGTGCAGTGTTACGATGCGGAATGAAACCCGATTGGTCTGGATGGACTAGGGTTTCAATCACTGTGATCAGGCGGTTGGCCAGAAGTTTGGCCAAAATCTTGGGCTCCGCATTCAGGAGGGAAATTGGTCTATATGACCCACAGTCGGTTCTTGGTTTCCCCTCCTTGTGGATGGCGATAATGGTGGCCGTCCTCTGATCCATCGGCAGGAGCCCCCTCTCCCTAGAGTCTTCGTACATAGCCCTGAGATATGGGGCCAGCCTGTCCGGTTTAAGTTTGTATAATTCGACCGGAAGCCCATTAGGGCCCGAGGCCTTTCCCGATCTAATGGATCTTATTGCCTTCGCTATTTCGTCATTGGATATGTCACTATCCAAAAATTCACGTTCATCAGCTGAGACCTTGGGAAGCGTTATGTCAGCGATCATCTGGCGGGAGTCCTCTACGGAATAGGGGGTAGTTGAAGAGTAGACCGCACAGAAGTGGGCAGCAAATTTATCTACAATATCTTGGGGATCTGTGAGAGGGCTACCTCCCTCCCCTTGAAGTTCTGGTACTATGCGGTTTGCCCATTCTCTCTTGTCTAGCCATGCTAGTAGTTTCCCAGCTTTATCTGCCGCCTCATATAACCGTCCCTGAGTAGCTCTTCCCAAGGCCTTCGCCTGTTCGGTTGCCAGCGCTCTGTATTCCTGCTGTCGGAGCTTTAGGTGGTGGAGTTTATCGGGTGTGACCTCCGAATCCAGGTCCGCTTCTAATTGGCCAAGCTCCGCCTCAATGGCCACCATCTCTCGGTGGTGGTCCTTTTTTTCCCCCGAGATTAGGGACAGGGCCTGGCCCCGAATCACCGTTTTGAAGGCTTCCCATAGCATCTGCGGGGAATCTACTGATCCCTCATTGTCAATAAAGTAATTATCTATTTCTGTGAGGAGTGCTTTGTGAATTTTGGGATCCCGGAAATACCACGGGTTGATGGGGGCCACCCTTCCCACTTGTTTGTAATCCAACACCACATGTAGCCAAACCGGAGAGTGGTCGGAGATACCTCTGGCCAGGTGTCTAGTCTCGCGAATGTGAGCAATCTGAGCTGCAGGGACCAGAAAATAGTCTATACGTGAGAGGCTCCCGTGCGCCCCAGAATGAAAGGTGTACTGCATTGTATTTGGGTGATAAGCCCGCCAGCTATCTACCAACCCCATGGTCTCAAGAAATTCATGAAGCCAACCGGAGGTGGGGCTCAGTATGCGGGGGGGATATCGATCTAGCTCACCCGAGACTACGGAGTTTAAGTCCCCTCCCAGTACTAACAAGCTTTCCGGAATAGCTAGCAATATAGTTCCTATATCACGAAAGGTGGTGGCCTGTAGGCCAGGCGGTATGTAAACCGAAAGGAGTGGGTTGGGGTGTCCCTCCCATGTACCCGTAACCCCGATGTATCGTCCCCGATCATCTGTCCAGGTTGCACTTACCACAAGTGGGAAGGATTTCTTCATCATAATACCCACCCCTCTTGAGCTGGAGGTGAAACCCGCATGCGCCAACATTATGTAGCCCCCTCTATGTAAGGCCTTGCATGCGTTTCCAATGAGATGGGTTTCTTGGAGCAATACAATGTCGGGGGCCTGACGTTTGATATACTGGAGAACAACACCCCGTTTGATCTTATCCCCTAACCCATTGACATTCCAGCTTAACAATTTGATTCCTACGTCTCTCCGCGTAGCCATGACTGATTGATAGATATCTCTACTCTTTTCACAGGAGTAGCAGCGTGGATTTCGGCTTCCTCTACAGGAGGTATTACAGATGATGCTGATATAATAACCACAACCAAACTCAAACAAAATACCCCCACCCAACAACCCCCCACCCCGCTGCCCTGCACTCTGGGCCTAGAACTGCCCATCGAAAACTTGCAGAGTGCCTGTCGCCCTTTGAAAGAACTAAAAGTAGAAGAAAAGGGGGAGATAGAGCGCTCCGCCTCCCTGTCCCCAACAAGTCAAGTGTACATCATTCCTTGAGCGAGTGTGTCAATTCTAAGAGAGTCTACTGTCATGAATAATCAGCTATAGAGAATTCCCACCCAGAACCCACCCGCCCCAGACCCAACAACCTCAGTACAGAGATGAGTGGCTATACAGCAATCCTCTCAGACATGGCGGGTGTCTTCACTCTCACTTCTGACGTGTCCGCCTGGGCTCCGCATTTCTCGGCTCTCGATCCAGTGGCCGCAGCCTCGGGTTGCTCGAAAAACCAGGCCCTTCCATCCGCCTCGACCCGGAGACATGCTGGAAAGAGCATCGAATATTTCACTCCTCTGTCTCTGAGCACTCGTTTCATGGAGAGGAACGACCTTCTCAGCGTCTGCACCCGCTGTGTGAAATCCGGGAAAAATGTTATGTCTGCATTTTCGAAGCGGAGGGGGGCCCCCGCTCTGGCGTTCTGGAGGACGACATCCCTGTCTCGAAAGTTTAGAACTCTGGCCAACATCGGCCGCGGGGGGGCGCCCGGCCTGGGACGTCCGCCCGGGACCCTATGTGTCCGTTCGATGACAAAGAACTTACTGAGGCCTTTAGGCTGAAGATGCTTCAGAATGAGATCTTCCACAAATAGGTCAGGGGACTGCCCTTCCGATTTCTCTGGAACACCCAGGATGCGGAGGTTGTTGCACCGCAGGCGGCCTTCGTAGTCGTCCAGTTTCAGGTCTGTAAGGTTGCGGGAGGTTTGTAATTCGCGGACTTCTCCTTGGAGTTGTGTGACATCTCCGACGAGACTCGCGGCGGTGATCTCCACCTGCTTAACCTTCTCGTTCAGTTTCCCCAGATCCGCCCTGATAAGATTGACATCGATAGCTATGGTGTCCATTTTGTGTTCTAGGGAGGTTTTAACTCCAGTGATCGCGTCCATGACATCTTTCAGTGATAGTTCCTGCTCCTCTCCACCCGGGCCACCCTGGGAGGCTGTTCCGGATAGTCGACTCTGAGGCGTGTCTTAGGGAACCGTGTAGCGGTCCAATTTGTTGGTTTGCGTTCCCTTGAGCCCCCGGGCCCCCGAGCTTTTACTCCGATCCATCACGCTGCGGAATAATTACTCAGGCCCCACCAAATCACCCTGGAGAGACGTCTGTGAGGGCCTCAGGCTGTCCTCCACCAGCTGGCGAATTAATGGTCCTGCAGGCCGCAAAAGGTCAGGTGAAGAGCGAACAGACCCAGGCTCCGAGATCCCCGTGCGGCAGAGCAGCAAGCCGAGGACCCGGTTTCAGAAGTGAGACTATGCCTCCCCAGACCCGGAGCGTCTTCTCCCCTGGGTCGGCACCGGTTCTCCGCCCTGCGCACCTTCTGTTTGCCAGGGGGGGGAGGGTGGGTTTATTTTTCCTTGGTTCTTTATTTTTCCCACCTTTTTGTAGGTCCCAGCTCGGGCAGCTGCCCACACAACCGTAGCACTCCCTGGGTCGTTGCCGGTGGCGTGGTCGTGTATTCAACACAGTAGGCCCCCCCGCTCAGAGTGCTATGTCCAAATTCGTTGCAGGTGGGGAGCAAGTAGCTGTTCCTCCAACCCTCGCGAAGCAGCCTCTCTGCTCATTGACTACACCCCCAATGCTCAGGGCGGCACTGTATCTGAGCCTTTCCAGCTGGATGGAGCCTCTGCACCGGGCCCCACCTGCCCTCAACGACCGGCGGGGTCTCGGTTTGTGTGGGGCGAGTCGCAATCCCTCTGTGGCAGAGATACGACCTGGGCCTCACGCCGGCGCGAAAAGTCCCCGATCCAGATGGGCCACGCCCCGGCCTCTCGCCACACTGTGCGTCCCGGCTTCAGGCCGGCAGGTAGGCCTCACCGTTCCAGCCCCGATAACCTCGGTGCCAGGGGTCGGATACAAGCCGGAGCGGGCGGGATGGTGACCGCTGATGTTCCGATGCGCGGATCCACTCTTGGATGATGCGGATCTATGAGCCGGATAGACGTTTAGGAAGGGTCGGGCGGCGGAGTTCTACTCTACGCGGCCATCTTGGATCGCTGCTAGGCCACGCCCCCCATCAGGGTAAGATTTAGAACTCATTTTGGAAAACCTATACAAAACAAGCTAAGGTCAGAATATCCTAGAAAAACTGATGCTGACCAGGTTTTGAGTATCCCAATAATAGATCCAACCTTACTTTCTTTCTTTACCTGGTCTGGAAAGGACAAAAGTAAGATGATAGCTTGCATATGGAATTCCTGTCAGGACAATTGTAGACACTGTGGGTCCTATCACAATGATTTCAAAATGGCCATAGAAGCCAAGGAAGGATCTGTAAACATTTACCCTTCAGAATTATCAAATTGTATTCAATGAATCACATGTTTAATTTGTAATGCAAATTCTGCCATTCACTGCAATGCTGCAAAGGCCTTCAAAAAAATTTGAATCCAAAATTATCTGAGTTAGCTTCCTCTGAGGCAGGGCATGTAGCCAAGTTATTTAATGTGGTGAAAACTTTATCAAGGAGTTTTATGACTATATCATACATATAATTCAATAAGCAAAGCTCAGTTCTCATTGAATAAGTTGTTCAAACATTGTGTTTTATCAAGGACAGGCAGAAAAGGGGGCATAGGGCGGGTCGTTTCCAGTCTGATAACCAGTTCCAGTTTACAAATAACAGAAGTCCAAACGGCTCCCCATAAAGTAGACTGATATATTTTCCCCAAAGATGCAGGGGCTATATAAACATTCACTCTAGAGGTAAAGAAAGAACTACCACAAATAATAGTGAGTGTCCACCCTGTTCCTTTACTGTTCAGATTGAACTGTTCATACACAATTGCCAATGTATAATGTCAGATCCTTTGGTGCTACAAACCATTATAAGCTTTCAACTAGAGGTCTTTGGATCACCAATTCAAAGTTTTTGGCTACACTCAACTAGACAAATCGCTTATAACTTTGGATGTTCAGGATCTTCCTTTCAAAAGGGGAATAGAACCGACTTCTCTGGATCTTTCAGATGTTATAAGGAAACGATTTTTACTCAAAAAAGAAATACAAGAAATGACATCCAGTCAGCAATCTCAGACAATTCAATCAATTTGTATTGTTTTGTCATCTCAAAATGAAGACTATTCTCTATTTAAGAGACTATCTCCAACCAGTAGATTATATGAGTTGCTTAGATCTAAAGGACGCTTAGCTGACTGTCCCTATTTTTCTTCCTCATCAAGATTTTTATAAGTTCCAATGGCAGGAAAAGGTATTCCAGTTGACAGCTCTCCTGTCTGGTCTTACTTCAACACCTTGGTGCTTCACCAAACTGCTCCAAACGGTTGTGTCTCATCTATGTTCCCAGCACAGCCACTTATTTGTATATCTAGAAAATATATTGCTAATGGCGCAGTACACGTTTCTCAACTGTCAACATCCATTCATCTACTAGAAAAAAAGGACTTTCCATAAATCAGTCAAATTCCTTACTCGTTCATGTTCAGTGAGTGGAATTCGAGGGTTTTTAGTGAATTCAATATCCTGCTCTCAAATTAATCACAATCAGAAAGGAATTATTGCATTTCTTGATGCACTAACTTTTATTTTTTTTATTTTTTTGGGGAGTTTTATATAGCGCTTACATGACCCGAAGTGTATCGGAGCGCTTTACAGCAGCATACATGAATAGAAACATAAACATTAGAGTACAGTGACTAGTATCTAGAGTACTGGAGGTCACATAGATCGAGGTCATTGGCCAGATGCAAAGAGATGACGGTTGAGGAGATTTCACTTCACCGTTTGGCTCTCTCCATTATTGTGCTCTTCAACATCTAATGATCCAACATTTGCAGAAAATAATAAGTTATTCAGGCATGATTCCTTTGGATCAGGAAACAAAGGAAGAGGCAACAGGGTTGTTAGAGGATCACTATGTGTGGAATGGAAGGTCCATTTACAATTCTACTTCAGAGTTTCTATTTGCGTTAGATGCAAACTTGTCAGGTTCGGAGGATCAATGCAGCCAGTTCTTGTCTGATAACACATGGTTAGAAGGGGGGATTTCCTTGCATAAAAACTGTTTAGAACTTCTTGCAGACTCCTTTGCTATCTAATACTTCACAAATAACACAGGCACGTCTCTCGGTCCAGTTGAGACTGGACAATGTAATCACAGTAAAGTGCATCAAGCATATTTAAAAAAATTCTAATAACACAAACAAAACACTTTTAGGAATACTGTCTTCTCCATTATGCATTAGTAACTGTAGAATATCTCCTGGGCCAATTCAAGAAAGTTGTGAATTGGCATTTGTGTCACCTCAAAGATCTAAACAACTGGAAATTAAATGTTCTAGTATTCTCTCTCCTCCAGGTGATATTGGGCCCACTATCAATAGATCTCTTTACTTCCAGGCTAAATAATTGGTGCCTTTTCATTGGCAGTGGACATGGATGTTTTACTTTAAAAATGGCATCAAGGCCTGTCTTATTCTTTTCATGTGTTCCTCATGATTTCCAGATGTCTATCAAAGATCAAAAGGGAATCCAGCTTGTTAGTGTTTGTAGCTCCATTCTGGCTGTCCCAGATTCGGTTTCCATATCTCTTGGAAATGTCAGTAGGTATTTTAATCCTTCTTCCCAATATCAAACATCTATGTCAATACAACATATGAATGTTATTGGGTGAACTGATGTCAAGGAAGATATCTGGCTTTCCTGGCTAGTAGTCTCTCAGACTCACTAAAAAGGCCTGGGTGTAGAGTTGTGAGAACTCTCTAGAGAATATGGAACTCAGAACCTATGTAACCATGGAGAATGTTTATCTTGGAAGGAAGAAGGGAGGTTGGAGCTGGGCAGCTGAAGGAGCAAGCTGGAAGTATCTGTTGAAGAATAAAGTGCAATTTTACTAAACATCTCTGAGTGGATTCTTACATAACTGGCGACGAGTTGAACCTATGGTCTGTGGTCTGTGCAGGGGACAGACATGAGATACCTCCACCCCTGGATATACAGTGCAACGATATGCATTCACGGAAAGGAAAATTGTAAGTACTGCTAAACTACTAAAAGAAATGTCCCTGTTTATGTATTCTTATGGACAGCTTTTGCACGTTCTCCCTACATGGTTTTGGTCATGAGTGCAGAGTACAGAGTGATTTATTGGTTTTACCACAAGTGCCTAGTATTGAGTGATTTCAGTTCACACTACAGAGGCAATTATCGGAAAAACTGTAGTCCACTAGTAGGGCATATTAAACATATTGTAAATTTTACAACTGCCACGTTTACTTTCAGAAAAGCTTACTAGAATGCCCTCACAACTTCGGAATCCTCGTCCCACACACCAACAAGCTCCAATTCCACTGATAAAACACGTTGGACGACGCTTCAGTGGCAGTCATCTTAACTGTCTGGGATACCCTCCGTAAACTTCAATACACTGCATGAAGAACTTTATTGGAAGAAAGGAAAAAAAAGAAAAAACAAACTCTATTTTTCACAGAAACTCACATTGGACGACGTTTGGGTGGCAGCCATTTTAAGACGATGGGACATTCTCCAATACTGTACACAAGGAACATCTTTCCATGATCGCAAATCGATTTACTCAAGAGTTCAACTGCACGTCAGGGACAACAAATACACAACCGTTTTACATTGCCGATTTTTACAAGGATCCCTGCAGTTGGTTTGTTGTTTTAACTTATTATATTAATTTATTATTTATTTACAATTAATCTCATTTTCCTTTGCAGGTTAGACTATGTTGCGTATCTCATTTTACCTTTGCAGGTTGGACTATGTAGCGTTTTATGACATGCCATTGTTTCACTATACACGTATGATCTCTCTGGGTCGCAAGTGCTAAATTAGAAAATCTAGGAAAATATTCAAGATAGTGAGCCTGAATTATGGCAGACCAGGGCTTGACTTCACCACCCACTTTTCTTGCCACTCCTGGAGAATCTCCCATACCGTGGAAGGAGTGGAAGAAATGTATTATTACTTATATGTTAGCAACAGGTGCTGACAAATATGGTCATGTAAGATGACAGACAATTCTGCTCCATCACCTTGGAGTAGAGGGACAATGATTATATGAAGATCTTCCTGAGATCTCTTTGGGCATGGGAGATGGTCAATCTAGTAATGTATATGAAATGACAATGCAAATGTTGGATTTACGCTTTGTAACTAAAGTGAATATTGTATTAGAAAGGCATACATTTTTCTCTTGCGTGCAAAGGGCAGATAAGGATATCACATCATATGTTGCTGCATTAAGGGGCCTCTCTTTGACTTGCCGATTTGAAGGTTTGAGGGATTCCCTCATACGAGACCAGATCGTGAGGTGCACCAACAATAAAATGGTTAAGGAAACATTATTAATCAAAGATCCTACTTTGGAAGAAGCAATTCAGGTGCTAAAGGATTGGAACATACTGATTTGTGGATTAAGGAAATGGATAAATGTGGTGGTGGTGAGCTATCAAGGGAGCACTTGACCAAGATGACAGAGGTGCATATGTCAATTGATGAAATGAAGAAAGTGAAACACAAGTTGTAAAACCTCAGCCCTCGGACAAGTTTAATGATAGGTTGCAGCCTCTACCTACCACCTCAAAGATTAACCCAAGGGTAGTCAAATGCTACGGTTGTAGTGCCCCTGGCCCCATCGCGTCAAGCACTAGGTGCATGGCTAGAAATGTAATTTGTTGAGCTTCTGGTAGGAAACGGCATTTTGACAAAGTCTGTAGAACTAGAGTCCAATTTAACCAAGTACAAGAGGTAGATGACACCTGTGAAAGAATTCAAGAGTTAATATTGAACGTGGAATAATGTGGAGCATCAGGAGAATCAGTGGGTGATTCTACTTTGCATGCAATGGTATTGTCAGGGAAAGTACTGACAAGTTAGAGAAACCTCATTGTACTGTGAGCTTGGATGAGTGTAATGTCAAGATGTTAGTTGATTCTGGGAGTCTATACACCTTGCTGTCTAAAGATACATATTGTAAAAACTGGAAGGGGTGGATCCTGTGTGGATTAAATCTGACACTAAGGCTGCAAGATATGCCGGAAAACTATAGAAATATTGTGATTGAAATGGATGGTAATAGGCTTTAATGGCAAGAAAGTATTTGGCCGAGTACACATGACGAAGCAAAATTCCGAGATGTAGGCTGGTGGCACCAAAAAGATCTCAATATGAGCTTGAATCCTAATGGCGCAAGGCCAGTTATGACCATGGTTGTGCATAATGTTGACAACTATGGTGTGGCCATAATGGGGAAATACCCTGAGGTGTTTACTGACAAGTTGGGGAGACTTAAAATTTTTCTCACTGAATCATCTTAAAAAATAATGCTGTCCCGGTTGTGCCACACTTAATGAAGGAACCTTTGCAGAAGGAACTTAAGAAGTAGTTAGGACAGGGCATAATAGAGCCAATTGAGGCTTCGGAGTGGTTAGCACCCATCGTGGTAGCACCCAAGGAAGGAGGAAAAATTCACCTGTGTGTGGATTTACATGACCTAAACAGGAATATATGGGTCGATAGGCAACCCATACCTAACATTTCTGAAATGCTGACAGCCATGGGTGGTGGTGAGATTTTTAGCGTGATTGACATGTCTGCGGCATATCACCAGATTGCTCTGCATGAGGAGTCTAAACATCTTACCTCATTTGTAACATCGCTGGGGGCTTTCCGTTATTGCAGGATGCCGTTCAGATTAGCATCTGCCTCAGCGGTGTTTCAGAGGGTCATGCAGCAGATATTTGGGGGACTTAAGGAAGTCCTTTGTTTCCAAGATGATGTGCTGATAGTGGGGAGGAACGAAGTAGAACATGATGAGGTGATGGATGAAGTGGATGAAGTGTTGAGGTGGATGAAAGGTCATGGGTTCACAATAAAAAAAGAGAAGTGCCAGTTGAGGAAGGATCGAATCACATACTTAGGGCATGAGATATCCAAAGAGGGGATTAGGCCGAAGAAGAGCATTGTTTTAGCAAGTAGCAGTTGAAGACTTTCCTCGGCTTGACAGAATATTGCTCAAAATTTGTGGCTGGATTCACTGAAATTGTAAAACCTTTGAGGCTACTAATGAAGAAAGGTGCAGTGTTTGAGTGGAATGAGCAATGTGTTGAAGCTTTTAACAAAGTGAAGGATGGAATTCTTCGTGCTCCTACGCTGGGTCACTTTGATGTCACGGATAAGACATATATTAAAACTGATGCTAGCGGTGTAGGGATTGGAGCAGTTCTGACTCAGCTAAAGGATGGTCTAGATAGAATCATAGAGTTTGCCTCTAGGCGCCTCCAGGACGCGGAGATTTCTTATTCCGTCATTGAAAAGGAAGCCTTGGACTGTTGCTGGGGGATAAAACATTTTAGATACTTTGTTTGAGGTCTACCTTTCAAAGTCCGTACTGACCACAAGCCCCTCATCCATTTGTTTAAAGGGGGAAAGGGCTTAGAAGGGAATGTGAAGCCTAGGATTTCCAGGTGGATGTTGTCCATCTTGGAATACAACTTTGAAATTGAGTGTGTTAAAGGTTTAAGGAACATGATTGCTGATTGTTTGTCAAGAATGCCGGTGGATGAAGTGGACCTAGAGGTAGATGGAGAGATTGAAATGGTAAGAGGCGGTGGCGAGGAATTGGCTCTTGAGAAAATGGAGTGGGCGGCAGCCATGTTGGAGGATGACATATTGCAACAGGTAGTCAAATGAGTGTCAGAAGGCTGGAAGAAAGATCAAATTGAGAATGTCTGGTTCAGGGGATACCACCATGAGGAGGGAGAATTGAGTGTGTGCGAATGCAAATTATAAAGGAGGAGTCAGTTTGTACCACCTGGGATACTTAGGAAAACAATTATCAATATTGCACATGAGGAGCATCTGGGTGTGTGCCAGTCGTTTTGTGCCCTGGCATGGATGGAGATATTAAGGATGTGGTGAAGGAATGCTACACATGTGCAAACAGAGATAAAACTAGAATTGTGAGACAACCTCCCCTGAGTTGTATAATTCTGCCCAAAAGGCCTTGGGAAAGAGTGGCGATTGATTTTTTGGGTCCGATATTTAAGCTCGGGATGCGGAGTAAGTACATAATGGTTCTGATGGACTACCATTCCAAGTGGTTTGTTGACGAAACCACTGATTCTATTTACACAGAGAAAGTCGTATGATTTTTAGAGAGGGAATTCATGCATGAGGGAATTCCTAAAGTCCTAGTGTCGAACAATGGAGTACAATTGGTGTCCAGAAGAATGAAGGAATTTTTGTGCAAAATGGGGATCAAGCATGAAAGGGTGGCTTTGTTCAGACCCCAAGCCAATGGATTAGTAGAGAGAGTTAATCGCCTGATTATAGAAAATATACACCTTTCTTTGTCGAATGGGTTGTCTTGGTGTGAAGAACTGAAGAAATTGGTGTTGTTTTATAGGGTGAACCCCATTCAGTGACAGGAGTGTCGCCGTTTATCTCTCTCAAAGGGAGGGAACATGGCCTAAAGGAGGTTCCAGGGTGGTTGAGAAACAAGGATTTTGTGTGGTTGGATCGTGCAGTGGTGGAGAGTGATGTGGCTCAGAAACAACGTATGGCTATGTAATACTACAACACCATTAAAGGTGTTAAAATACGAGACATAAAGGAAGATGATTGGGTCATAGTCGAAAGAGGTGGTATTGTCACCAAGGGCGAGAGCAAATTTTAGGAGCCATTACAAGTAAGAGGAGAAACGGAAAATGTTCTAATTTTGGCCAATGGTTCTGCATGAAGCGTGGGGAATGTGTGCAAATGTCAATGTCCCCAACCTTTTCTTGATAATGGTTGTAATGAGTAATATTGGAGCCTGACATTTCTGCCTTACAGCTCATTGTGTGTGGGCATTGTATATATCAGGGCATCATTGTGTGTGTTGTTGTATTGAGATTGTTCCTTCTAACGCCTATTTCTTTCTGTATTTTAAGCATATTTTTGTTGTATGTAAAGGGAGAGATGTGTGGAGTTGCTACAATTCTCTAGAGAATATGGAACTCAGAACCTATGTAACCATGGGGAATGTTTATCTTGGAAGAAGGGAGGTTGGAGCAGGGCAGCTGGAGGAGTAAGCTGGAGGTATCTGATGAAGAATAAAGTGTAATTTTACTACATATCTCTGAGTAGATTCTTACACTGGGCTTCTGGCACCCTAAGAATTTACAAATCTGCATGATCAGCATGGTATCGTTGGTGTTTGGAATCAAATTTTAATCCAGGTTTGTCAGATCTCTCACCTATTGCAATTTGTCTTAGTCATTTATCCTCCTCAGGTAAGTCCTACAAAACTATTAACACTCATAGGTCAGTGACTCTTTAAAATCATCATTATATAGCTGTAAATCCCATTAGTGACCATCCTCTGATCTGCAGACCTCTTCAAGAAATTAGAATGAGTAGTCCTCCTGCCTCAAAATATTCTACTTCGTGCCCAATCCATCATTATTTTGCACACTATGCTGCCTCAGTTTGGTTCCAGCCATATGCAAATCAGTCTTGACCCTGCTTCAATGGGAATAGTCGAGGTCAAACTGCCAGGCCCAGTCCTCCCTGAACTGGAATACAAGCAATCCAGGACTGGTTTCGTTCTTATTAGAGCTCATCAGCCAGGTTAGTTTGGTTCCAGGTACACAGTGTACATGGGTCCCACGTCTGGACATACACGTCCCACTTACGGCTATATGCTAAAGTTTACAAAAAGTGATGGATACAATGCTTGAATCAATCTCAGACACTGGTATTTACTCAAGGCTGCATTCCAGTTCCTTGTTATTTTGCGCACCATGCTTCCTCAGTCTGGGACCAGCCATATGCAAATCATTCTTCACGCTGCTCCATTACTGCCAGGCCAGGTCCTCCCAGTACACAAGCAACCCAGGATCTGATTCACTTTTATTAGAGCTTATTAGCCAAATTGAGGTGGCATGGTTTGCAAATTGACAATAGATTGTTGGGATGCGGCCGATTAGTTACCGGTGGACAAGATTGATTCAAGCATTCCCTCCATCAATTTTTTGTATACTTTAGTGTCTCACCTTAAGTTGGACGGGTATGCCCAGAAGCAGCTCTCGTGCACATTGTGCCCCTGGAACCAAGCTATACATGGCTACAGACAGTGAGACTAGCTATACATATCAGAAGGCTAATGGAAATATACTCAGGGGCCAAAAATATTCTTCCCTTGTCAATCCACAGGGAACAGAAGGACTGGGACACATACACATTTAACCTTTTCGATTCATGGTGAGACTCTACCTGTTTCTGAACATTGACACAATACAACCAGACTCTATTCTGGCTGATTCCTTTTTGGCTAGTCTGGTGGGTATGAACTTGATGGATTCAAATAGAATTATCAGGGATGCCGCCAATAGGGAGATGGACTCCTACCTCGAACAAAGTGCATTCCTGGTTCCATTTGGCTGTTCAAGTTGGGGTTCATGGGACCTATGCAGATTAGTGATTTCTGACATTATTGAATTCTTCAAAGCCAGCTGTGGACCAGTTGGAATTCTTCTGAAATGCCTTCTTTGACATGTGCCTCTTCCATGTCAGATAGGGCAACAGTGGTGGCTTAAAGCAAACTACACTTGAAAGGCTGGAATATGGATGCCTTACGGAATCCTGTTTATTTACCTTTATGTGCTAAATTTGTGTTTGGGATCATGTTGGAGTGTAAGTTTCACAGGCTGCTTAAAAAAGGAAGCACCTGTCATCAAACAGCCAGCAGCGCCAGCTTTTGCAGCTATGTCTGCCCATCACCAGCCCTCCATGAGGTAGCAGCTCCCTTCTACAAGACCATCAGGGATCTTTACATCTCATTCACATTTATAGCAGAACTCTGGATACTCTGGGATGTCTTAGTGGCCCACACTATAATCATGCTGGCAGAGACTTGCTCATCATAGAATTTATTCAGCATCTTGCCAAAGCCAACGAAACCAAACTTTTTTGATGCCTCGGCGCGCACGGTGTTCATGGAAGTCTATGATTCAGTTTGTATCCCTGCTGGATTAAAAAATTCTTTGTACTCTTAGTCTGTAGTGGGTTATGGTCAAAGATTATTGGGAGGCCTTGACTTTGAGGCTTCTCAATAGGCCCTCGTTCTTCGGGCTCATCTGGTTCCCCTTTTGAGCATTTACCTAGGGGAATGTATGTTTTTAACTTTGAAAGTGACCTACTTGGTGGCTGTCACCTCCGATCGCAGGATAGTAAATTTTGGATGATAGAGTCATCTTTTGGCCTGATGCTGCAGTCTGTGCTTTCATTTTAAAAGTCAAAAGAAGAGGTTGCTTTGTGTGTCTGTTTGTAGAGTTCTCCAAGGTCCAGTTGTGAGGCTTGGAAATTCCACAGAAGTAAACTGGAAGTGGGAAATATAGGTAATGACTGCGACAAGTTGAACTGGGTGATTTATTTTTTATTCCAGAGTAAGTGAAAGTGGATCGCGGTGGAATCTGCAAAATGTCGCTTATCAGTGTTTCTCTGCCAGAGAGAACCCCAAAGGACTACACAAACTGCACAAAAGTCCAAAATCTGCCCTTTTCTCAACATAGCCTGCAGAGTGGATTTATGAGGTTTATAAAGTGAAATTTCACTGTGCAAGGAAATTGAAAAAAAGGGTGGATTTCAACAGTTACACACTTTGCTCAAATGTTTTGTCTACCGCTGGTGACAAAAAAGAGTAGGGGTATTAGTAATGAAGATTACTAATAACTAATCAGGCCATTATTATCAAATTATTTGCTTACTCTAAGAAAACCATGGAGGGGCTAGTTCATAACAAGGAATGTAGCCTGTGCGAGTAAGCATATAAAGAATGTTAGTCAGAAATCTCAAATGAGCAGTGTTATATCTGTTTTATATCTTCTATTTTCTTGAAGATATGAGCACGACCTTTGATTCATACTAGAAATGGGGCTGATATGCTGCATACTGAACCTAATTATTAGGTAACTGATGCCCTCTTCCCCAACAGGCTAAAGGCACCTTTCAGCAGTGTTTCCTACATATTTATCATTAATTAGCAGCATCTGCATGACAAATGTGTGCACACATGATTTCGAGAGCTGTCCATCCACTTTCTAGTGATTGCATTCCAGTAAATCTATTATTTATGACATCATTAGGTTTTGACCTCCCTGGCGTGTACCGTTTCCATCCATTAGGCCTCTAGCCACTTTGGTATTACATGCATCATAAATGAAATATTGATTTTCTTCACAAATTGCTTTACTCTTTTTCATAAATAATTCCTTTAAATCTTGACATTTTCTAACCCTGCCTACACTTCAAAATATGTGATACAACCTTTATAAATTAATATCGAATCCACTAATAATTTCATATATACTTTCCAAATGTTGTTCTATGTGTTTCTACAAAGACCTTAAAGGCTGCAATTCCACAGTTCCTAATCATTATTGTGTTCTTTGCTAGTTAAAACAACTGAGCAAAATGTGTAAAGAAAATCTGCAATCAATCACCAAGTAGCTAGTTTTATTGCGACCACAGAACATGTTGAGAAACGTACACCCTAGGGACTTTTTTAATTGTATGGAGCTGGTATTCATTCACCCAGCTTTATTTCTAGTGCAGGAGTGGATAAGCGATCAAAATTAGGCCTGTGGCCAGCCAGTCAGGAACGTTTTGAGGGCGGCAGCCTCCCCCGCTCTTACCTGCCGTTCTCGGGGCGGCAATCGCCCCCGCTCTTCAATCGGCCGCAGCTGGGCGGCAAACACAGGGGCCGCCGCAGGCGGCCAAAGTGCTTGCTACGCCACTGAGAGCCCTACAATGTTACATTAATTTCTCCTTGCTCAGTCTCTAATAGGAGGGTGTTGGAATAGTAAAGGTGGGACATAGGCAGTGCTTAATTTGTGCAGGTGGTTTAAGATGGTGGGCACTGTTTTTAGGGACCACAGCATATTTTTCATAATAAGACTTTGAACCAGAGAAGGGAAAAAAAAGAGGACGAAGGGTGAAGAGAAAACATTGGTAGAGGGTGAAAGTGGGGATGAAAAGTAATCTGCACGAATGGCATATAGAGGGATAAAGTGTAGGGTAGTGAAAAAACAATGCAAGAGATTAAATCAAGAACTTTTTAAGCTTGAGTTTATTGAGAACAGATAACAGCATCAGTAATGGCATAAGCAATAGGAACAAAATAACAAAAATAGAAAAATGTGAAATACATCATAAAGTATACAATAAAACTAGTGAAAAATATATAAATATGAATAAAAATATATTTTATGCTGTACAAACCTGTTAAAATACATAAAATATATTAAGGGGGTTCAGTAAGAGGGAGGAGAGGAGGAGTGAAAAATATTATCGGAGTAAAATAGAGAAGAAGAATAATAGATACTATAGAAATGTTTGGAAGAGAGAAAAACATCCGATATATGCATTTTATAAAACTATAAAAATGTTGTATGACAAAAGACGGAGAAAATACATTCAAAGTGGTTTCCGTACCTCAGTAGAAACATAAATGGTTTTGCCGGCAAGTAAGTTAGATTGGGATAAACAATTAATGATTGGAAGCCATAAAAGTTCTCTTTTTAACTAAGGAAATGGGACAGACATAATTAGTATCCAGCTTGTGACGGAAAAATCAGCATTCCACCAAAGACTTGAAAGTAACATTGTGACCCTGCTTCCAATTAGATGTTATTTAGTGAAAAGCAACCACCAGTGATAAATATATTAATTTGTGACCTTGAGTTAACCAGGACCAATGAGGAGCTAGACTGCCCAAGAAAATATTTCAAGAGAAAAAGGGAATAGTAGCCTTAAAAATCATGTTGATTTGTTACCATACCAGCTGCATAACTGGAGAACAGAATGACACTCAAACAACATGTCTTAAATCAGCATTTAAACAAATATAGGCACAGCAAGATTAACTTATATCTGTAGAAAATGGTTTTAAGTTCATGGGAGTGAATAATAAACGATGAGAGACAAAATAAAGTGTTTAAAGCTCATGCAGACTTATGAAGTTTAAGTCAGATCTTATTCATAAAGCAATAGGCCAACAATCCAGCAAGTCTGTTTCCCATACTAATTCAGTTTTTGATTTAATTCTGTCAGTAGTAGTATGTAGTAGTTTATAAATGGTAGAGGCTGTGGGATTGGTAGTTAAGAGTGGAGAAAGTGTATCAGACTTAGAGGAGGGGAAATGTGTTTGGGGTAATTTTGAGATATAATCAGCTAAGGAAGTGTGAAGGGGATCATATTGTGTTCTAAAATTAGAGTGCAAATAAAATGTAGTTTGGAGATCAAGAAAATGTAAAATGTTATTGTTATTGAAAAGCAGCAATAACCAACACAATCCTTTGTCTCTCCAGGTCTTCCAATATATAGAATTTTTTTTAGTCTGAATATGTCTATGGGACCAAATGGACTGTTGTAGAAAAGAAGCAACCTTAAGATAGATAGAAAGAAGGAGAGGAGTCAAAATGTTATGAGAATGGGGAATAATTAGAGTACATATTTAAGAAATTAAGAGATTATGCTAACAATATCCATAAAGGGGTATGGAGAGGGGAAGCCTGATTGAGCCATCAGGCAAATTGTTTTAAAGAAAATGCATAATGATATTGCTTAAAATGTGGAAATTAAAGACACCCTGAGATTTATCTTTTTTTAGGGTTGATAAAGCTATATGGGGTGGTTTGCCTTTCCAAAGAAATTTAGACAATAGAGAGTCTATTCTTTTAAAATATTAATCAGGTATATGAACTGGAACCATGGAAATTATGTAAAGTATCATAGGAGTGACCACCATTTCAATAGAGTCCATTCTGCCCCACCGAGAAAGAAACAGTGGGTACCACCTTATGAGTGTATCATTTAAAGTCTTAGTAATGTGATCAACATTGAATTTAATCATGTCTTTAATTGTCTGTTTGAACTACAATCCAAGATATTTTATTTTTGTGGGCTGCCAAGTGAAATTTGAATGAGCAAAAAGCTGTTTATTACATAAAACACTTACAGCAGTAGCGGTCGGTGGTGGGAGTGCCGTCGGGCACTGACGTGGGGCGGGGGATGGGCAGGGTGGGGGGTAGTGAACTACGGATTACGGGCGATTACAGGTAAGTACACATATAAATAAATAAAACGAATTTCGTTTCTCGTGCTGCATCGCCAAATGTGATGCAGCGCGAGAAACGAAATTCAATTTATTTATTTATATGTGTACTTACCTGTAATCGCCCGTAATCCGTAGTTTACTACCCCCCACCCTGCTCCTCCCCCGCCCCACGTCAGCGCCCGGCGGCACTCCCACCAGCGACCCCTACTGACTTACAGGTAATATTTTAGATTTATCAGAATTTAACCAGTATCCTGATAATTTGGAAAAAATTTAAACTTGTTCGAGGAAAGCATGTGGCAGGTTTGGAGCAATATAAAAAGATGTCATCAGCATAAACTGACATTTTGATTTATTGCTCACCAAATTGAAATTCCTGAAATGCTTGGTTCTTGTCTGATTTTGGTTAAAAAGGGTTCTAGAGCAATAATAATAAAAGGGAAGACAAGGGACATTCTTGATGCATTCTCTAAACAAAGGAATATAATCTGAGATAATACCATTAACAAAAATCGCAGCTCTAGGACCTGTATAAAATAAAGAAATTAAAGGAAGTAATTTAGGTGGAAAACTAATCCATTTCAATGCCTGAAACATAAAGTCCCAACAGATTCTATTGAAGGCTTTTTCTACATTTAAAGCAATAGCAGCCAGGGGATAATCCAATGTGGAAGCTTTTCTTATGACATTGAAAAAGACACAAGCATTATCAGATGCCTTTGACAAAACCAGACTATTCTGGGCCTATGACATTTGGTAGGATAGGATCAATGGGTAGTGCTAACACTTTTGTGAACATTTTGTAATCAGTATTAACTAAAAAAATTAGTTGGTAGTTTTTACATTGTGTGAGATCTTTATTTTCTTTTGGGATTAAACAAATCATTGCTTCCTGGAAAGTGCCCTAAGAGGTGCCATTATGATGAAAAAAAGAAAAAAAAGTAAAAGGTGGAGGAGAAGGATTTTTGCAAAATGATAGTAAAATTCAGTGCTAAAACCATCGGGTCCCGGAGCTTTTCCTGTTCATATTGTAGAGACTGCATGAGTGATTTCTGACAAAGAGTTATCTGTATCCAGTGGTTAAAAATCAATACGTTGAGATTTAGGGGTGTAATGGATTGAAAGTAATTGGTCAAATCTGATGGAGAAGGGGTGTTTCTGGGGAGTATAGATTCATATAAAAATGAACAAATTCATTTAAAATATCTTTGTCTCTAAAGAAAACAGTCCCCTTAATATTTCTTAAAGATTCTAATTTATAGCTACCTTTTTTGACTTTTAAATAGTTGGCAAGTAATTTGCCCATCCAATTTTGGCAACCATAACATCTTACACTACTGTTTAATAAATAATTAGAAGCAGCGTTTGTAGTTAATTAAAAGTGAATTTGGCATCTATTAAGCTTTGTAAGGAAACCTCATTCTTGGTGTGGTAATAGGTGCACTCCAATTTTTTAAAATTTTATCAAGAAGCTGGGTCGACAGTGCTTCCATAAGATTTTTCTCATATGGAACAAAATTAATAAAACCTCGAGTTGCTGTTTAAAGGAATCCCAAATCATGGCAAAAGAGGAGTCAGTTGTTGTGTTAATAACAAAAAAATCTGAAGCAAAAATCTCAAACTGAGAAGTAAATTGAGCATCTAACAACAAGGAATTATTGAAACGCCATCTTCCTGAATGTTGTTAAAAGGGTATAAAATCGAAATCAGTGTATACTGGAGCACGGTCTGATATTAAAATTGATCCTATATCTACATTAAGGGTATGTTGAGCCAAAGACTTAAAGAGAAAGAGATAATCTATTCGGGATTGACAGTGATGAGAGGCAGAATAGAATCTATATTCCCGAAGATCCGTGTGACATAATCATCAAACATCAACTAAGGATTTGCGCTGAATGGCCAATTTAAATTGGATATGTATTTTAGCATGACCAAATTTGACTTTAGAGTGTCTATCCAATATGGGGCCATTAACCTGATTACAATCACTACCAAAAATAATTTAATCATCATCACAGCAAAGTGATTTGTTGGAGATAGTAGTCCAGGATGTGTTATCAACAGAGGCTGTGCCATAAACATTTAAAATTGTCATTGGTTTGTTATCGATAAGTAGTTTTGCAATAAACCATCTACCTTCAGAGTCATATTTTTGGGTTATAACTGAGATTTGCAATCTTTTATGACAAAGAATTACTACTCCATTATTTTTCCACATTGCAGCTGAGACAAATACATTTCCAACCCAGCACTTTTTTAGTTTGGCAGTCTTCAACTCAGAAAGATGTGACAGCCGAAGAAGTGCCACATCCCTTTTAAGTTTAGCTAAATGAGATTAAATTCTCTGTCTTTTAAGAAGGTTACCTAAACCCTTAATTTTCCAAGTAGTAACTCGGAATGTAAAATCTGAACAAAAGCATGCACATTTGTATGTCTACAGTAACAGGGTGGATATCAAATTGGAAATACGAGGATAGACAAAAATCAAATATTGAAAAGAGTAAGGAATATACTTAGTGAGGTGAAGGAAAGGCAGAAAGGAAGGAAGATGAGGCAAAAAAGAGAAAAGAAGATGGAGTAGAGCAACACAAAAGATTACAAAAAAGAAAACAGCAAAAAACAGAACTTAGAGACAGTACGAGTCCTACAAATGACGAATGAAAAACATACCTAGGGATACAAATAAAGATGAGGAGAGGATAGGAACACCAGAAGACAACAACAACAACATCTTCACTCCAAAGGATGAGCAGGGCAGTTATGAATGAATTAGAACATCACACGAAATTGGGACCATAAGGTAACAAGACGAAAAACAAACACCTTCATAAGGAGAAAAAAATAATATATAAATAGAGGCTGTCATGAAGAAAAGAAGATACCACAATAACAAGTCACACAAGAAACAGTTGTAACTTATAGATTATGAAAGAAAACATGTAAAAAACATAATAACAATTAAGTAATTCTCTAAGTCTCCATGTCTTCTCATCCCTGTTGCTGAAGAAATCTCCTGAGAGCAGCAGGATCTTCATAAGTAGAAGTTTTTTCTTTATAAGTCACCTTAATTAAGCAAGGATGAATTGAACCAAATCAAGCGTTCATGGCTCTCAACTGAGGACGTATGTACAGAAATTGCTTCCAATGATCTGCTGTAGTTTTTGCCACATCTTAGGAGAAGCAGAGACTGTGACCATTCCAGACTATCTGCTTTTTAGATTTAACAGCAGACATCACATGTAGGATATTCGTATATTGCAGAAAAAGTAAGATAATTCCTTTTAGTTTAGTTGAGACTCTGGGACCAAGTCCGTGTGCCCTTTGGATATTATGATGAGTGGTTATAGCTAGGCATATCCAGAAGTTTGGGGGAAAAACTTAAAAGACTGAAAATAGATGGTGAGATTAGAGCCCTCAGTGTTTTCGGGATAACCATAAATGCAAAGGTTATTTCTTCGATTCCAGTTTTCGAGGTCTTTTGTGTGCTTTTCAAGTTGGGAGATCTTTGAGCCCACATGAGTAACACATGAGGCTTTATATTGGCATCTTTTGTTCTATCAGCAAAACTCATGACTCCAAAGAGGACCATTTGTCATCCAGATGTTGTAAAGTCTTGATAGTGTCTTCCATGAAGGGTTTAAATGCATGAATTGCCTCAAGAATCACTTCCATGAAAATCAGATTAGATTTAACAGGGGATGGAGGATCTTTTATTGGTCTCTTATTAGATCCCGATGGCATTTTACCAAGCATAGACAATTTTGGAACTGTTCCTAAGTTAGTGTCAGATTTCTGAAAGGTGTTATCATCCATATCCTTGTAGGTAAATAAGTCTGACAGCAAAATATTTTTGAGGCTCCAGGCAGTTTAAGGTTTCTTGTTTTTTCCATATATGGTAAGGTGGCTAAAAGAGGGGTGAATTCCAGGAAAATGACAGTCTGACACAGCATATTGAAGATGGACCTCAATTGAATTGAAGAACAAAAATTGTTAATACAGTGAGAAAAACAGTAATTATGAGCACTGAGGAAAGAAAAAAGTCTTTAGAAAGAGCATTTTGAATAGAACAGAATCTACCTCTAGGCTGCATAGAGTGAAAAAAGTGTTAATATAAATAAATAAATATCAGCATCTCAGATATCACCAGAAAGCATAAAAGGTGGCTGAGGATACCAATTTAAATGTAGAGGTATCGGGTGATAGGACAAGCATATTTTCCTTGAGTATGGAAAGAATCTCTTGGGGCTGGCTGCAAAAAATCAGGCATATTGCTGCAGTAACAAAAGTTATTTTGTGAGGAGGCTTGTGGAAAAAAGAAAAAAAGAAATATGGTCACCACCTTAGAACGAGGTGAGCAACAATTCTCATGCTGAATAGATGAAATTAACTGCTGGGGCTGGCCGCAAACTGTAAAGAGGAGCCACCAGCTTAAATTGAAGTAAGCAGCTCATGAGAAGGATTTATGATGTGATTGGCAGGTTCAAGCTCTCCTGCCAATTAGAAAGACCCCGGGCGGACCATACAGTTCAGAGAGGAACCAGCATACAGAAAAGATTACCAGCGACTCACCGGGTGCTCAGAAAGAGATGCAGCGGTGTTTCTTCCGCTGGTAAGTGCTGGAGCAGCCCCAAATCGCTGAGAAGCTTCCTGATTGATATGGAACTCAGTGACACACTACCATTTTGTATGGCATTCAAACTACACCCCTCCTCCCCGGAAATCAAGACTAAGCAGCCTTTATTTACGGGAAACCCAGCAATAGTCAGCATTGATGTTGTATTTCTAATCAAAACTTTGGACAGTTGCACTTATATATTTTATACGTTAAGCACTGGACAGGGGGGGTCATTCACCATGTTATTATGGAAAAAACGCTGTTTCACCTCTGCCATCCCTGGTGTTTTGGGAAATCAGTTTTTATAACAACCAGTGTTTTCTTTTAATGGCCCAGGGATTGCATCCTCAAACTAATGTATGCTCCAACAGATTACTTTTAAACATTATCATGGGCAATATGTCAGTCTTTTCATGTTGTGATATTACATTTCATTATAGCTGATAATTTGAACCTTAACCCTTTAAGTGCGCCCGTCGGTCAACGGCCATCGCAAGCACTACCTCGGTAGTGCTGCGCACGTCCGTTGGCCAACGCGGCCCCGCCCACATAATGGAACGCCCCGCACTGCGGCGAAATTATCGCCGCGGTAAACGGGTTAAAGAACAGGCAGGAAACATAAAGAAAATATCAAAGTTAACAATATAATTTTTATAACATTTTAGGTGCTTTTGTATAGTTCCCATGCGGATGCCTCAGGACTTTCAAGCACCAAAAGTAGAAACATGGTGTCAGGGGAAGGAAGAGAAGAAGGCTTGAAATGTCTAAAAGAAGACTAAGGCTCAAACTCTGTATTTTGAGTAGAACAGGGGCATCCTGGCCTCTCTTCTGAACTTCAAATATTGGGCTTCCTAGTGAATAGAAGGCAGAAGAGAGGAAGCTTGATTGTTCTGGGATCCATTCATAAAATTGTGGGGATGGTACAGCTTCTCAGGTGATCAAAAGCATTCGTCTACATGGAGCCAAGATTACCAAAACTATGGGGTGGGGGCAATTTGCTACAAGAGTGATGAATAAAAGTAGCAGTCGGAGTCATGAGGATCACCAGTAAATATATGGGCCATTATCCAACAGGGTAAAACAGGCTGTCTATTTGATATTTGACCTAAAATGCATTGAGGGGTGATCATTGGCTACTTTGGTAATAATTCCTATTGATTTGGCAAACACCTCCTTCTTAGACGTGTATTTTCCTGAGTCATTGAAACACACATTTCTTTCACTACTGATTAAAAGTTGACGTTAAATATCTTTGAGTTATCTATATCATACCTTTTGCAGCTAAAATAATGAAAAGGATAATAAATATCAAGCAAAAAAATTGCATTGACTCCTTGGTCCTCCTACTAGTCTGAATTTAAATAACCCATGGGGTTGAACGTCAACTGGGGTATGTGTGAGAAAACCTACTTACTACACAATGATGGTCAAACAGCTGTATTACACTGCTAGAACTTTCAGCAGCATCTGAAATAGGAGAACACCAGTGCCTATCTGAAAGGATGGAGAATTGGATCTTTTCGTCCAACAGGTTTCAATAACATGGCTGCCATTCACTTTGGCTACTCTTAATTTGAGTATAGTACAATGTTCTGCACTGTTCTCTTTTTCTAGCATCTGTCATTGCTTAATTGAGCTGGTGGTTGCCGGTGAGGCCACGCCGGCATTCGTTTTCAAAGCCTGGCACTTGTTTTTTCCTCATTAGATGTTCACAGAGAGCAAGTGATGGAAAATCACACAAAGGGAAAATAAAGAGAAAGCGATAGATGGCAACGCCTCCACAAAGAGAGCAAGTATAAGCCTGCAAGAGTGAGATAAAGGGGCAGGGTTTGCCTGGCACTGAATTTAAGAAGAACCAAATATGAAGCCTTTGTATTCGGCACTCAGATATTTAATAGCACTTGCCCTGGGCATCTGAGCAGACCATTGGGCACCTGCAATCACTGCTTAAAAATTATGCACTGGCGTCTCTGAATGCCAGCTGAGGTACTCACCAAACAGGGGGCCTGATTGATAAAGGTAAACTTACACTTTTGTGTAAGTTTAAATATTTTCCTAGTCACCTAAGTATTTTATGAGTAGTATCTGTAGGATTGTGGAGTATCTGAACTTGCGGCGGAGTGCTGTCCTATCTTTTTATATGCAGTGTCTCCACCACGAGTGTGGGGACTCCGAAGCTTTAAAGATGCTTGTTGGAAGCCGGAGTCCCAGTCCCGCACCACTGTCACCAAATGCGAGACCCGGGACTCCTCACTCAACGTTAGGCCAAGTAAGGACATCGTTTGAGATAGCCCTGCTCACCCCCTTAGTAGCTTGGCACGAGCAGCCAGGCCTATCTCCAGGGCACGAGTGTACAGTATGTGCAACCACACTCCCAGCAACCCACTGGTGACACCACAAATGGACTCCACACGAGTTTGATAAAACGAGTATAAACTTTATGTACAAAGATATACGATCAGACCACACGATACATAAGCCAACATATAATAAAGGGTAATATTCGTTCCGGCTGGCTGGTAGGTTCGAATCCCAACCACCGCTTTCAAAATGCTATGCTGGTCGCAATGCTAGAATCACACACGTTGCAATGGACAAACAATAGTGCGCTGCGTAACGATACAATCCTGTGCTGGGCAAAGGATAAATAATACAATGCGTAACGATACACCCCGGTACCTTGCAATGGGAGAAATAATGCAATGCGTACCGTTACAATCATGTACTGCGCAATGAAGGAATAATGCAATGCGCCACACCCCAATCACGTACTTTGCAATGAAGAAATAATGCAATGCGCGCCGCTACAATCATGTACTTTGCAATGAAGAAATAATGCAATGCGGGCCGCTACAATCCTGTACTTTGCAATGGAGAAATAATGCAAAGCGTAGCGCTACAATCGTGTACTTCGTTATGCAGAAATAATGTCAGGCGTCATAAGACAGTCCGGCAGTTCGTTAGCAGCAATATTGGCAATGTGTATTACGACAGTCAGCCTCTTCGATAACAGTTGCCCCCCACACGTATCAACGATGACATAAAGTACAGCTTCTCACTCTGGCCCCAGTACTGCCACTCCTGAACGTAGTACGGGCCCCAATCTGAGCCGAGACAAAGGCTCACATCGCCAGAAGGATTGAGAGGCCGAGAGAGTGTCCCTCGAAGCCGGCACCCCGCCCAGGCAGTGATCAACGTTACCTGGGGGTGTGACCCCACTCTCCTCTCCTCCTTCAGAGAACTGGGCCTTCCGTGTAGAACTTTCTCAATGGGCCTCAGCGGCTTGGCCTGGCAGCTCAGCTCCTCCAGGGCTGCTGGTCTGGGCCGCGACTGTTAGGAAGGTCTCAGGCGGCTGCGGGGTACACGTACCCCGCGCCCCTGAGATTATGTTACTCCGGGTGCACGTTCACCACAGCACCCTCCGGGTCTCCTCTGGCACGAAGCCACACACACAACGCTGATGGGACTTCACGTCGACTCCGAGTGCACGTTCACCAGGCACTCCTTCCTGCGGTCTCAGTTGGCACCAAGACACGCACACCGCGTTGCAGAGACTCACTTTCTTCCGGTGCACACGATGATCAGCTGATCACCTCCACAGTCCCAGGTTGCACCAAAGCACGCACACTGCTTCACTGAGACTTACAAATATGAAGCCTTTGTATTCGGCACTCAGATATTTAATAGCACTTGCCCTGGGCATCTGAGCAGACCATTGGGCACCTGCAATCACTGCTTACAAATTATGCACTGGCGTCTCTGAATGCCAGCTGAGGTACTCACCAAACAGGGGGCCTGATTGATAAAGGTAAACTTACACTTTTGTGTAAGTTTAAATATTTTCCTAGTCACCTAAGTATTTTATGAGTAGTATCTGTAGGATTTTGGAGTATCTGAACTTGCGGCGGAGTGCTGTCCTATATTTTTATATGCAGTGTCTCCACCACGAGTGTGGGGACTCCGAAGCTTTAAAGATGCTTGTTGGAAGCCGGAGTCCCAGTCCCGCACCACTGTCACCAAATGCGAGACCCGGGACTCCTCACTCAATGTTAGGCCAAGTAAGGACATCGTTTGAGATAGCCCTGCTCACCCCCTTAGTAGCTTGGCACGAGCAGCCAGGCCTATCTCCAGGGCACAAGTGTACAGTATGTGCAACCACACTCCCAGCAACCCACTGGTGACACCACAAATGGACTCCACACGAGTTTGATAAAACAAGTATAAACTTTATGTACAAAGATATACGATCAGACCACACGATACATAAGCCAACATATAATAAAGGGTAATATTCGTTCCGGCTGGCTGGTAGGTTCAAATCCCAACCACCGCTTTCAAAATGCTATGCTGGTCGCAATGCTAGAATCACACACGTTGCAATGGACAAACACTAGTGCACTGCGTAACGATACAATCCTGTGCTGGGCAAAGGATAAATAATACAATGCGTAACGATACACCCCGGTACCTTGCAATGGGAGAAATAATGCAATGCGTACTGTTACAATCATGTACTGCGCAATGATGGAATAATGCAATGCGCCACACCCCAATCACGTACTTTGCAATGAAGAAATAATGCAATGCGCGCCGCTACAATCATGTACTTTGCAATGAAGAAATAATGCAATGCGGGCCGCTACAATCCTGTACTTTGCAATGGAGAAATAATGCAAAGCGTAGCGCTACAATCGTGTACTTCGTTATGCAGAAATAATGTCAGGCGACATAAGACAGTCCGGCAGTTCGTTAGCAGCAATATTGGCAATGTGTATTACGACAGTCAGCCTCTTCGATAACAGTTGCCCCCCACACGTATCAACAATGACATAAAGTACAGCTTCTCACTCTGGCCCCAGTACTGCCACTCCTGAACGTAGTACGGGCCCCAATCTGAGCCGAGGCAAAGGCTCACATCGCCAGAAGGATTGAGAGGCCGAGAGAGTGTCCCTCGAAGCCCGACCCCGCCCAGGCAGTGATCAACGTTACCTGGGGGTGTGACCCCACTCTCCTCTCCTCCTTCAGAGAACTGGGCCTTCCGTGTAGAGCTTTCTCAATGGGCCTCAGCGGCTTGGCCTGGCAGCTCAGCTCCTCCAGGGCTGCCGGTCTGGGCCGCGACTGTTAGGAAGGTCTCAGGCGGCTGCGGGGTACACGTACCCCACGCCCCTGAGATTATGTTACTCCGGGTGCACGTTCACCACAGCACCCTCCGGGTCTCCTCTGGCACAAAGCCACACACACAACGCTGATGGGACTTCACGTCGACTCCGAGTGCACGTTCACCAGGCACTCCTTTCTGCGGTCTCAGTTGGCACCAAGACACGCACACCGCGTTGCAGAGACTCACTTTCTTCTGGTGCACACGATGTCAGCTGATCACCTCCACAGTCCCAGGTTGCACCAAAGCACGCACACTGCTTCACTGAGACTTACTCCAACTCCGTTATCCAGGCGCTCTTCACCAACGCCTTCGGCCGCACCCCGACACGCTCACCGTGTCCGAGCCTCACTTCTCCTCCGGTGCACTCGATGACCAGGCGTTCTTCACCAGCGCCTCCGGTGCACCCCGACACGCACCCTGCGCGGCCGAGACTCACTCCACTTCCGATGCACACGTTGACCAGGCGCTCCTCACCAACACCTCCTGTGCACCACGACACGCACCCTGCACGTCCGAGACTCCCTTCACCTCCGATGCACCCGCTGACCAGGCGCTCTTCACCAGCGCCTGCGGTGCACCACGACACGCACCCTGCGCGTCCGAGTCTCACGTCACCTCCGATGCACACGCTGACAGCGCTCTTCACCAACGCCTGCGGTGCACCACGACACGCACCCAGCGCATCCGAGACTCACTTCACCTTCGGTGCACACGTTGACCAGGCGCTCTTCACCAATGCCTGCGGTGCACCACGACACGCACCCAGCGCGACTCACTTCACCTTCGGTGCACACGTTGACCAGGCGCTCTTCACCAACGCCTCCTGTGCACCACGACACGCACCCAGCGCGTCCGAGTCTCGCTTCGTCTCCGTGTGTCCAAGATCACAGGGCACACCTTCCGAGGGTCTCAAGATGCCACAACACGCGACCACCGCGTCGCTTGAAACTTCTCCGGAAGCTTTTATGTTCCTGTGTTTCCAAACAGGGAGCAGCTCACCTCGGGCCCTTGGGGTAACAAGACACAGCACAAAGCACAGTCTTCTTCAAGCAGGGGGACCCAGCGCACAAAGCACAGTCCCAACAGCCTCTTCCTTGGTTAAAACAGCAAACTGCAGACCAGCCCCAGATCACAAAGCAAGGGTCGGTCCTTCCCAGCAGTCTCTTCAGTTGTTCCTTCCTTAGCAGAGGTTCCTCTTGACCATGAAATGGTTCCAAGCCTTTTCAGTCTCAATCCATTTCTATTCCAACGTTCAGGGGTCTCAGCTCTCATAGTTATACCCCTAAATGTCTTTGAAGTTCGTTGTGCTCAGGGGTCCCTGACCCCTGCCTAAATCAGTTCTGGGTGTCTCCCTCCCAGTGTCACCTTTCTCCATTTGATACTGGGGGTCTGGATCCTTAATCACTCAGCAGGAGATGGGTCAATTGTTTTATAGCCGCAACCCAGCCCTCTTCACCTCCCGGTGCTTTTCCTCGCCTACTCTCCAGATGCAGGTCAGCCTGGTGCCATCTCAACCCCTCCCTGGGTCAAGACCTCCCCCGGCTCCTCTCCCCTCTCAGATCCAAACAGTCAATCCACATTCAGCAGAGACACACCGAAATGCTTAAAGCACAAAACTCAGCCACTTTCTAAAAGAGTGGTTTCTGAACACACAGTGACAAAACCACTTTCATAGAAAGATGTGTTATGACGCTGTGAGTTCATACATACTAAACTTCACCTCTCCATTTTAAACTTATGGGAAACTAGGCTAACAAACACAATACCCAGCCTCCCCCATTCTGTCCTATGGGCAGGATGGCCTTTCACCAGTGAAAAACGAAATGGAGTGTTTTTCACTGTCAGGACATAACACATACCTCAGTATATGTCCTGCCTTTTACTTACACTGCACCCTGCCCAGGGGTTACCTGGGACCTACCACTGGGGTGCCCACTGTGTACCCAAAAGGGAAAGTAAGGCCTGACAAGTGGTTGCACTTGTCAGGACAACATGCTAACTTAGCAAACTGCGCGCAGGCCCTACACTGCAGGCCTGAGTTCTCTTCTCCGCGTACCTTTGCATTACTAGCCCTGGCACACACAGTGCACATCACTAGGGACTTTACTAGTAAGGCAACATACCAATCATGGCCAACCAATTACCATCATACTTTACACAGGGAACACTTGTACTTTGACACTGATCAGCAGTTGCAAAGTACCCAAAGCATCTAAATTGGCAACTCTATGTCAGGAAAACGGTCTAGGGGGAAAGCAAAAAGTTTAGGGAACTTTAGCCAAAAAGGCCAAGTCCTACAATGCTACTCATAAAATACCTTTATGAATAGGAAAGCAAATATAAACTCACATAAAAGTGTGCTTTTACCTTTATGAATCGGGCCCAAGGTTTGCATTTTTAAAACATGTAGCTGATACATAGTGGACATTCTGCTTACATCAGATGAATGAGATGAGACACTGATATCTCCTTCAGTTCCTGAAATGGAACAAGACATCTTCTGAAAACTCCTATCCTAGGGCTGTCATTTAAAAGGGACAGAGCTGTGGTTCTGGTTGCCAGTACCCCAACCTCACATTTACTGGCTCCTTCTCCACTGCCCTAGGCAGAATGCATGGAAATAGAGCCCACATTAGCCAACAGTTTACTTATTAGTGAAAAGCACACCATCTGAATATTTGTATTATTACTACTTATCTACAAAAATGCCGCCTATGTGATTTTACCTAGATGAATTTTGCATTAACAGCAATTAGTGTAAAATAGGACTGGAGAAAAAACTTACCAGGTATCCCCCATGTAGGACTATTAGCATTTCCTCATCTCTTCGTGTCAAGATGGCTGCTTTTCTAATTTACACACCAAAATAGACTACCCTGACTTATTACCTCATTTAGAGTCTTGCAGTAAATCAGAAATCTGAGCTTGGTACAAGGATTTTGGGCATTCATACTGCTCCAGTTATAGCATGGAGGAATTTGTGCAACCAAATAAATACAGTTTGCACATGTTAAAAGAGAAAATTCAGAAGTAGATGGTAAAATAGAGGAAAGACCATCACTACGTGTTAACATTTTTCCACGTTTGTTTATCACTCTGTAAACAATCAATGCACTCGCAATGGGGTTGTTAGTATTGAATTAGCACAAACACCTCAATGTCAGCATAGATGTAGCAAACTGTAACGTAAACTATGGATTGCTAAAGAGCTACATGCTTAAAAAGTAGTCTTTGGTGAAAAAAAACCCTCTTTGTGCTGTATCAGGTGAATAATGTATGCTGTCATTATTTAGCAAAGGCAAACCTTCCACTCCTCATAATAGCATAATGTGTAGAAAGAAAACATCAGCGGCTTATGTTAGATTATGGAATTTGTACCCTGGTGCTTTATTTTCATTAATTGTATTGCATCACTGTGTTTGCACATCATTTGTGATACGAAGTGGAAGAGTGAATAGCACTCGTTTTGGGGTGGTAAGAAAATGCTTTTTGAAGTGCATGAAAAGCATTATTTTAGGGTTTTAGATTGGGCCTTAACTGCAGAGTTGAACAGCAACTGGAAATTGTGTATTGGGCCAGTCTGTAGCCAAGGAGGTTGTGAGCTGAACAATATCTTCTACCCCCACCTCTGCTCACCGGTTTCTGGATAAGTGATGGGGCCACAGTCAGATGAGCAGGCCTTTCTCCTGCGCTCACACCTTGTACGGTCCCTTAAGTTCATCCTGGAAAGGGCCTAAGGGCAGAAACTCTGGATCTCCACCATAAGAGTTTTAGGCAAGCAACTTCTACTTTTTTTTATAACTAATAAGCCGTAAAACTCTACCTATTCTACCAAACACCCCTTATACACAAACACTGAGTAACTTTATCTAACAATTCTCCCCTTAATCATGTAACTTTTCAAGAGCAACAACAACCACAACACTAACACCACACAACCTATCACAAACAATACAACAACTCAATAACCACAACCAAAATAACCTACAAATACACTGTCACTTGCTAGAAGGAAACTAAAAATCAAGGGAAGATGCACATATGTGTTCACAAGGTTATAAAATTGTACCTTCCCACCACAACCGCCACACACTACACAAATCACCAGACAAAACAGAAGTTACAATACCATGGCCCACCACAATGCCCCACACACATATATCTCAGAGTCCTCATTTCTCTAGCCAACCAAACTCTCTTTCACCTCCACCAAAAGCTACAAGCACAATACACCCCCATCTCAGCCACATCAAAATACTCTATCCCCCTCCATTGTCATCCTTACTACAGGGCATGAAGAAGAAAGAAACACAATAACTAAAATTCCTACTCTTCAATGGAAGATCCATGAACAAAAATCACTTTAACATCTTTGGCCTACTCTCAGAAACTACACCGGACCTCACCGTCCTTATAAAACATGGCTCAGCGAAGATTCTGCACCGGCATGCCACAAATAGCATGCATAACTGAAGCAGACTGCCCTTCCAAAGAACTCCATAAAAATGTAACAGAATTCCACAATCCAGAGTGCCTAAACACAGATACGCCACAATCACAAGACTTCTGTGAGAACATCTCCAATGAATTTGTTTGGACGGAAGCCCTCTGCATGTGTACCCCTCCCTGAGTGCCCAACTGTACTTTTATCTGGATCCCTAAAGGTGAGTTTTTGCCATAGAATAACATATATCATGTGTGTGCACCATGACATAGGCCTGTCGCACGGATTGCTGTCTTGTTTGACTGGGAGGGGTGTCAAAAGCGCTACCCTCATAGTGGTGGATGGCTACCGCTTTCGCCAGGAGTTAAGCAGCACAAGTGCGGTGGTGGCACCATACTGTGTAGTGACCAGTAATAGTGAACAGGACCTTTTTCACTGCTTTGTGCATAACTCACCCTTGGCCTACATCAGGTGCAGCACAGGAATATTGACGTAGCGTTGGGTGTATGTGTGCCTGAGAAAGGTACAGGACAAGGCTGGAGCAGTACTGTGCAGTGCATGTGTGGTTACTACATGTGCTGGGTGTATGTATGCCTGAGAGAAATATATAATATGAGAGATGGAGTGCTGTGCAGTGCGTGTGCTGGGTGTATATGTGATTGAGTGAAGTACAATACATGAAGGATGAAGTGTTGTGCAGCACGCACATAGTGAGTGTGTGTGCTGACACTGTGTGTGTTTGTAGATAACGCAGCCTGGTTAAAGATAGAAAAGCTACAGTGCTGAATAGTACACGCAAATTGAGTGTGTGTACTGCATGCATGTGGACTTGTAAAGGTACAGTGCATAAAGGTAGCAGTGCTGGACACAAAGTGTGCTGTGAATGTACACTGAGCGAGTGTGCCTGCCATGGTACATTGTATGGAGGACCCTGGGTTCTATTTTGGAAAGCCCAGGTCTGCCTAGTGAATACATGAGGAGGAGAGGAATCCCTGCAGATACATTTGTGTATTGCTGCATTCCTGGGAGATTGGTGGGACACACTGGAGGGGAAAAGGAAGACACTCTCTTTACATTTCAAAAGACTGCTCTTTGATTCAGTGATAGATCACAAGGAAGGGACTTGGACACATCTCAGGAAGGACTCTGAGGAGGATGTTGCATCCTCGCGGGACTCCAGTCAAGAGCCGAAGGACTGAAGTCCCCCTGCCAGGGTGAACTTGACTTACTGCATCACTGTGAGATGGATGCTTCTCTGACTGCTGGGGAAAGCGTGTGCACCACTCCGGAGAGTGAGCCTGCGCAGCCTAATGCTGCAGTGTGTACTGCAAGCAGCTCCGACCAGGATTTGATCTTGCGAGTGCCTGGCTGAGGGCACCCACTGTAATGTTGAATTCTTACATGCTGTAGAAAGGGTGAAATTTGAACTAGGACCTTTGGGTCCCTGGGGATTCGCTATTGAAGTTGCTGCAGCACCACGGACACTTTTGAGGAAAATCTTGAAAACTCAAAGCAAAAAAAAAGAGTGTGGCCTAATAGTGTGCATTATCTAGATGGGCCACCAGTGAATGGGCAATAATAACCCGAACACGTTACACAAAGGAGGGTGGAACAGGGATTCATGTGACAACTGCTAGAGCTCCGACCTCAAGGGGGACTGTGTTATTGAATTTGAATGTCGCATCTCATTGCATGTGTAGAGTTAGAAACAAAATACTACTTTTTCTTGTAAAAGCAAATATTTGGCTGGACATTGATTCATTGTTCGTACTGTTTGCACTTTGAATTATGAGTCATGTTCATTAACCTGTATCTACATACCCCTGAGGGAGCCTTGACTACTCGACCACAGCTACCACTGAGTGTCAAGTGTAGAAGGGGTACTTGGCTCAGCTGAGCAGGATCCATGGTAGGTCGGGCCCCAGGATATCAGGAGTAAAAGGCCTCAGCTACTACGGTTGGGCGCACTAACCCCTGCTTGCCCCTGTGGCCCTCCGAAAGGCGTTCTGACATAATTGATCTAAACCATTACAAAAATTGAAAATTACCTGAAAGAGAAAGTGGACAACACCACAAAAACACATGGCTTAACAAACACAGAAAGAAACACAAATAACTTTCCATCAATGCATACCTTCAATACCCTGTCACAAAAAGATTTCCTCAATATTATCATTGCTGCCAGACCCAGCACCACCAAGAATCTTTAAAGATATCCTTCGCTCAACCTGTGCAGGAGAGAGAACCAGAAGTCTACTCAACAAGTCCTTGGAAATAGCTCAAAACCTCCTACATCAGACCTCAAAAAGAAAAATCTCAGCTTATCTGGCCCATATCAAATGGACCATTCTTAGGAAAGGTATTGAGAAAGCAGTGTTTACTCACTTTTACTGAACAATATAGCTTACTGTCAGACCAACAGTCTGGTTTTAGACCAAGCAGAGACACAAAATCAGCCATCATATCCATCTGAGATGATCTAACATTCACAGTGGACACAATCGGAGTAGCTGCCTTATTACTTGTGGATTTATCAGCTGCATTCGACACTGTTCACCACCACACACTACTGCAAAGACTTTACAATATCAGAAACTGTGAAAATACTTTAAAATGGTTCACTTCTTATCTCATGGACAGATATTGTTCAGTATATCTACTCCCTTTCACACCACCTTCTCATACATAACACTGTGGCATTCTTCAGGGGTACATCATATCCCCTCAATTATTCAGCATGTACCTAACATGTACCTAACTCGTTTACCAAATCTGATTTAGTCATACAACCTCACCTGTTACAACTATGCAGAAGACACCCAAATCATTTAAAAATGGATAAGCCTGAGTTCCTTTACAGCCTTTGTGCCATAAACACATGGATGATGCATAATCATCTAAAGCTCAAAACCGAAAGGACAGATATTACGGCATGCAGACACTGGCAAAACTACCAGCCTACTGCTGAATGACCTAAAGAACTTGAAGCCCCTCTGACAACATCAAGAGAAGTTAGAAACATTGGTGAAACCATGGATTCAGACTTATCCTTGATACTCCTCGTAGCCTGCATTGGTTGCCAGTGAACGAGAGGGTGAAATTAAAATCTCTGGTAATTGCTCATGCCACTCTTTATGGGCATACCCGGCCTATCTGCGAACAAGATTTAGGTTCTATGTTCCGGCTAGGCAGTTGCGTTCTTCTACCAAGCTTATGACATGCATTCCTAGGTTTCGCAAGCAAAGGATTGGTGACAGCTCCCTTTGACGGATGGGTGCGGCAGCCTGGAACCAACTCCCGGTGGAGTTGCATGCCCTACGTGATCCTAAGATTTTCAGAAAGAGACTGATAGTTTCTGCTTTGTTCTACCACTTACAGGGCACGCGTCGGGACACTCCATTGGAGTAGCTGTGCGTGATACAAGTGCTGTCTAACATAACATAACATAACATACTGCATGCTAACAACATCACAAAGAGTGCCTTCTACACAAAGAAAACACTACGTTGCATCTTCCCAGACCTTGAATATCAACATAAATTGCAAGCCATCCTCATGTTCGTAATCTCCAAGCTTGATTATGCCAACACCCACATTTATTATACGCAATATACAACTCATCCAAAATGCTGCTGCAAGGCTTCCGCTCTACCTTCACCCAAGAGAACGCATGACTGCAGTTCTACAGTCACTCCACTGGCTACCTATAGCTAGAAGGGCTATGTTCAAGACATTCTGCATTGTCCACAAAGCCTTCCAAGGAAACGGACCCCTATACCTACAAGTTTAAGTCAAGCAATACCAACCAAACAGAACACGCGCCCCAGGCTTGCACAACTTATCATCATACCTCCTTACCATAAAAAATCCATAGGAGGCACTGCTTTCTCAGTAAAAGCCGCCAAGCTGTGGAACTCACTCCTAGCCAGCATTAGAAGCAACCAGGATTATATATAATTCCAAAGACAGATGAAAACTTTTGTCTTCCAATGTTGACTCATATACACAATTGTGACTCGAGTCAATTTTATACCTTGGATATTTGTTTTACCCCCTCGTAAAATCTGCCATTGTTTTACAGTGTAGGATTTACAAAGGTGAAAAATTGTTAATTTATCACACACCATATTCTTTCATAAAACCTGACTCTGTAAGTGCTGCATCAAGTCATTTTGAGAGGCTGTTAAGGAAAGGATTATCATCATTAACAGATGCTATCTAAGGTAAATTGACACCCTGCAAACTTATTGCCACGTTCAAAGAAACTGCATTATCTAAGTGCCACATAATTATGAAATTAAACTACATCAGAAAATACACACATCACATGATTTTCAAGATACTGATGAATAAACAATAGACAGGTTGACCATTAAGAGTTAGAGCTATTCTTTTGGAGCGCAATAAAAAAAATGTATTGCAGCATGTTGTATGTAAATGCATACTCAGCACTTCTCGATAGGGAGTCAGTGCAACTGACATAAGCCATTGGTGATTTAATAATGATGAGGGAACCGGAGGAGAAGCTTCACGGCTAAGTTCTGGATGAGATGCAGGCGATTAAGTAAATATTTTAGGAGTTCTTGTTAGAGAAAATGAGCATAGTTAAACATTGTAAGTATGACAGCTTGACTAACTGTCTTTCATCAGTGAATAAGAAGACAATGGACGATTTTAAATAGAAAAAGCAGCTAGAGCAGACTTTGTTGATCTGAACTGAAAAGGATAACTGGAATTCCTAGATTTTCACCAGAATGAGTGGGCACCGGTGGAAGGCCTAACTCAGTACCCACAGATATGATGTCCACATATCAGAGGAACTGACAATAATCAAAGTATATTTATATTTTTATATCTATTTAACTTTAAATTGTTATATTTTATTTATTGTAGGACTAAAAGAGGACCGAGATAAGGAGAATTTGATTGGTAAAATTGTGCATGGACAACCTGACAGTAGTCCGCAGGTAACAATTATAAACAAAGCATATTCCACCAAATGCTTGATTAAAGTGCAGTGGTTCACAGTGATGAACACTGATGACAAATAAAGAAGGATCAGGACGGAGGTACCACCTTGGTCTTTTGCCATTCTAAGATTGATTGCAACAGTCAGATGTACAGACTCTATATTGTATAAGGTGCAGATGTCTAATTGGATAGGATTGGGGAAGTGAATTGGCTTTGAAATAAGAAAACAATTGAAAGTTCACATGATTTTTTACAAGTTTCATAGGGAGAGGCAGTAGCAAAATAGAATAAAGTTGGCTAATCCAGAAGCATCAGCCAAAAGATTCTTCAACAGGCTTCTTCCATGAAATAGGACTGAGGCAGCAGTTGAGGAGGCATTTGATACACTTATTTATTTATTTATTTATTTACTTGAGTTTTATATAGCGCTGGCTAGACCCGGAGGCATCAGAGCGCTTTACATGAGGAGAGTTACATAGCTTACAAATTATACATTGTTACATAAGGTACAACAGTTACAGGTTACATTTATAGGTTAATGGCATGTAGAGGGGTAAGGGGGTAATGTAAAAGGGTGAGGGGAGGGAGAATTTAGCGGAGCATAGGCATAAGGATAGACAAAGCAAGCAGGTGGAGAGGAATTCAGGGGAGAGAGGAAGGGAAATGGGAGGTAGCCAAAGAATAAAGGAGGGAAACGGAGGTGGAGAGGGTAGGGGACACAGCGTGGAGACGGGGAAAGTAACTGTGTCTGACGTCCGGTCGGGTAGGACAGGGATCATTCTCAGTCCTCAGTTATGTGTGATTCCCATTTTCACGGTGGACTCTCTCAGCGGGGTCGCTGAGACTCCAGGGCATAAGATGCAGGATCCCTCCCCAACAAGGGGAGAGGAGTGCTTTGGTCACGGGCACACTCTGAGGAATGAAGGAGGGAAGAGGTGGGGGAGGGGGTGGGAAACCCAGCAGGAACACAGTGTCCGACGTCCGGCAGGGTAGGAGACGGCTCCCAGTGGTAAGGGGATCAGTCCCAGTCCTCCACTAAGTGTGTCACCCTTGTCACTGTGGACTCTCTCAGAGGGGTCTCTGAGACTCCAGGGCGAAGAAGCTGGATCCATCCCCAACAAGGGGAGTAGGAGTGCTTTGGACAAGGGCATGGTTGTGGGGGCCATTTAAGGGAGTCAAGCTGGTAGAAGAAAGGCTCTCCCTGAAAAAGGGTCTAATGGTATTGCCTCTTCCCACTTGGCTAGCGCCACGTTGACAAAGCACCAAATCGCCAGGCTGGAAGGAGGAGCTCCGTGTCAGAGGAATCAGAGCGCTTTACATGAGGAATGTTACTTTACATATTACAAATTACATACGTTACCAGAGCACAGAAGAACATGGGTAGAAAAACAATATAACAGTAATTAGAAGAAGGGAGGGGGAGAGAGTAGACAACGGCAGTGGTTACAGGGTTACATATATTACTGGAGCATAAACATAGCAAAGAGAATTATGTCGGGACAGAGTCGGGACAGACACAGGTCAAAAGGGGAAGAAGGTAGGGGGGAGGTATCAGAGAGCATTGCATGAGGTTAGAGTTGGAAAAGAGCAGAGATTACATATTTACATCTGTTAAAGCATGGCAAAGATAAACCGTGTTTCATAATTACATACGTTGCTTGGGTAATAAATAGCATAGTAGACAGGACCTCAGGTGCGGAGGGAGTAGTGGGGGAATGGAAAGGGAGAAGGAATGCAGATTAGTTCTGGCCGACCGAGGGTAGTACTACAGGGGGACACCAATGAATCAAAGTATGCGAGTCACCAAACCGGCAAGGGTCCAATAGATGAACAACATCCAGGGCCAAACTCCTTCACTGCGTTGGGTCACATTAGAAATGGAACAGGACCGAAGGAGGGCGAAGGGGTGCCTCACATTGACCATACCAGGAAAGAGGGGTGAGGAGGTTCCAAGAGGGGGTCGATTAAGGAGATGGTCAGATTAGAGAGTACAAGGCCCGGACCAGCGGCAGGAGTCGATCCGGGAAAAACTGTCTAGACCGCAAGATGGAGGATCCAGGACATGGACCCCAGTAAATTAGTAACAAAATGGCGGGGAAACGGGTAAACAAATCCGGTCGCAGAGCCAACAATGAAACCAACCCCAGGCGCAGGGTTAAATGACGGAGGGCAGCCACCAGATCTTGCGGGAGGAAAAGGCTGTAGGACGCCGAAATCTCTCGGGTCGTCGTAGTCCAGGGAGGTCAGTGCTAAGAGCCCAGGCAGCGGTCCCGGAAAAGGAAGGCAGCTGCGGGGTCAGGAGGGCGCACCCACTCGAGAGATGAACGGGAAAACAAAATTCTGTGGTGAAGCCGAAAACAAACTCTGTGGTTCAGGGCAGCAGCGATGCGTCATTCTCATTGCTGCTTTGTCAGGGGGATCGGACTCGTGTTGCCCAGCCATAGTCCCGGAAAGGCGGGGCTCCGAAGATATCCGCAGGGCTCGGGGGCCCAGACTGTAACCCCGGACAAGGAGAGGCAGCCATGGGGTCCGGAAAGGTGCGCTCAATCGGAATTCGCCATGCAGGACAAGGTCGGGGCCATTCGGACCTCGCATCGGAAAACAGGCTCGGGGGAACAATGCGGCAGCGTCCCTGCACTCTCGTTGCTGTACCGTCGGTGGCGTGTCTCAGCGGCAGTCCTAGAAGGCTTCGCGGGATGTTCCGGGAGGGGACCGCGGGATGCCAAGCACAAAGGTAGAGTCCGGACGGTAGGTGGCGGCCGGTGGGGCGATCCGTCAGCATACATCCTCTCAGCAGCGAGGCAGCTCAGCTGAAGCAGCGGCCATGATGGCATAGGTTCCAGGAGCGATCTCTCGGGAAGTTCAGAGGGTGAGTAGCAGGCCTCGAAAATCGCTCAGGGGGGAAAGGAAAAACCCCGGAGCACAGTCAATAGATCCCCGCTGGTGTAGTCGGCAGAAGAAGAGAGAAAATGCCGGGACAAGTGCCAAAGGCAGTCTCCAGTCGGAGGAGCTCCCGGCCGGAGCTCCTCACCCGGCGGCCATCTTGTCTAAGATCATGATCACTTGTAAGATCATGATCAATGTGGTCATTTGTGAAACAAGATGTGAGAGGTGCATGGGTCTGGGATTCAGAAAGAATTGAGTTGAGCAGTTTAGTAGTGGAATCAAGAATAAGAGGAACATTTTCAGCAAGAGAGCAATTGAACCAGTATGCTGAATCTAAACAAGTTAGAAAAACTGTATCAGGAGGAAGGTAACACAAAGAGAGATACTGAGATCCAAAGTCAGACTCAGACACTTCATCAGACATGATGGTCAGAAAGGTGAAACAAATAGTGTCAATTTTAGACTGAAAGCAAATCAGAAAGGCACGATTATAATTCCAGTGAAAGCTTCACCATGATGTTAGAACAGTAACAGAAAACTATAACTGCATTAATTAGCAGCAGAAGAAATCATAAAAGCATAATTGAACCCACAAGCCTGATAAATGGCACATTTGCAATCCTTTATGGCAGCAACATACTTTCCTTTAAGATCTATGTTGTAGCTGACTCACCACTGCCTTCTAACACAGGGAATACTGGATACCGACAAGCTCTTGGCAGAGACATTTTAAGGCATGAGCAAAGGGGGCAATTGCCCAGTTCCCCCATCTTTCAAGGGCCCCGTGCTAAAGTGAGTTGGGCAGTTGAAAATCTTGCTATAACAACATTGTCTCAGATAAAAAAAAACTGCTTATTCTCTTATTTGACAGTAGGACATGCTTAAGAAGACTTGGGAGCACATTTACTATTTTTCACAGAGAGCAGCAACCAAAGTTGCTGTGCTGGGTTGCGTGAAAGGAAGAGAGCAAGGCAGCACTTTATATTTTAAGATATGGTGCTGCTGTTTTCTTCTAAAGTGCTGGCTCACTGTCATTTTGCTAAGCACCACACACTACATCTTTGATCAATAGTTCAAAGGTGTCTGAGTCTAGCATCGGTTTTGTACTTGAATGTTACATTTCCAGTACAAAATGCTATGCTTAGACTTTAGAATATTTCCCACTATGTATGTGTGCTAAACAGTAATAAATAAACAACAAAGGAGTCTACCCTCAAGGATAGAGAAGTCTGTTCGTTAAGCACAGAGGATGCGCAAAGAAATAAAATCCTTTCTAAAAAGACCCCTCACTCACCAACCTAGTTGGTGACATGCTTCATCAATGGTACCCGGGTGTGCTCTGACACCTGATTACAGTGGAGCGGGTTGGTTCAAACAGCAGTGGTAGTGTAAGGTGAGTGCAAGAAGGTGGTGATTATTAAAAAATAGTCAAAGTTTAACTCCCTACAGGAATTTAATATGGAGTAACTCGACAAATATTAAAAACAGTGTGAGACACTAACCAGGCTAAATTGACCTGTAGTGTCTAAGTGAAAAGAGAAGTGATGGTCTACATGTTTCAACCTGTAATGGGATTACCAGGTTTTCTTCAAGACCGGAAATGGCCCGGGTGGTCTACACGCTCTAAGGTGTACCCAACCCAGGGACCATGAAAAATGCCACACTGGTATTACTGGTATTACTCACTGTATGGCGTCCCCTCATCAAATCATGTAAGGAGAAATTGGAGGCTTGAATCGGCCGTGCCCCATGGGAACCGGGGGAAGGCGCTGGCTCTTAGTCAAACATTTATCAAACCATGCCACCTGTGTCCGCACCTACTTGGTTGTCCCGCACGGCTCCCCGAGGATGTGTGTGCTAAACAGAACAGGACATATGCAAAGTTAGAAATATTTGGAAAAAAAGAAAATGTTGCTCCTTCTTTGTGTCTGCCTTGATGAGATGTATGTTTTTTATGCAAAGCCCCTAAGACTTTTGGGGCTTTTGCGCCAAAACTCATGGATGATTGCATCGGAACACAACGTACCATCAATGAGACGCCCCCTTGGCACAAAGTACATCAAAGCAGCGCTGCTTTACATTACTTTTAGGCAACTTTCTAGTGCACAAAACGTTTTTCCCAAATCAACACTTTGCACTGGTTTGCATTACTTTCGGTGACTTTAATCCAGTGCAAAGTGTTGATAAATCTGGCCATTAGTGTGCATGCTTGGCATGCCCAGCCTTAACACTCATACTCTCAGGTAGTTGGTGGAAATGACATTGAAAAATAACGTTTCAGTGCCATTTCCCTCTCCTCACTTCTCCTCACTTCTCCTTGCCTCTTCTACTTTAACCCTCTCGCTTAACATCTCTAATCTTTATATCTCTATGTACCTTCATCTTCTCTCTTTAGCTCAGTTTGTTCTACCGCCCTTTTGTCTACCTCATCTCTCGCAATACACCCAATGTACCTCACTCAACGTCATCTCTCCCATTTTCTCTTTCATAACCTTGCCCCTCTCGCTATCACTCTAGGAGCCTACCTTTATGTCTATTACTCCTGATCACCTCTTTGCCTTAACTGTCTGTCTACCGCATCCTTCTTTTTCTATTTCAATGCTTTTTTCTCACCTCTCTGTATTTCTCCTCCACCTGCCTCCACTCACTTCTCACACGACCTCATCATACCTCACATCTCTGTCTTTCTCCATCTCTCTGTTACCTTACCTCTCTCAGCCCTTTCTCTTCCTCGCCACTCGTCCTCACCTCCCTATCACATTTCTCTCTCATCTTACATCCCTCTCACTGACTCACATCACTGTATACCACCGCTCACTCTCTCACTTCCTAACCTCTCAATTTACATCACCACCTTCCCTTTCTCTCTGTGTTTTTACCTCTCTATATATCTTTCCCTTTTCTAGTTACATAATTTTCTCTACCTTCTCCTCTTTATTCTGTATTATATACTTCTCTCTCACTCTCTCTCTCACACAAACACATATCTCTCTCTGGACCTCCTTCTCCATTTAAACTCACTCCCTCCACGTCAATTTTATGTCTCAACCTCTTTCTTTATGGATATCACCACCTTTTCCTCTTTATCACACAACTCTCTACCTGTTATCTAAACTCATCTCTCTTTTCCATTTCATGTGTCTCTTAACTTCCTCTTTTGCTTACACCATATTTTTCTTTCTACCCTCAACCACTCTCTCTTTTTGCTCTTCTCTACTACTCTCTTTATCTGACCTGTTTATCTACACCGCTTCTCATTTTGTTCTGTCTCTACCTTGCATATCTTTGTTTTACTTAAATCTCTCTGTCTACCTCCACCTCTCTCTGCTTTCACTTTTCTCTAATTTACCTCTTTTGTACATTACCTCTCTTTCTACCTCACCCTTTGGGGTACTGGACTCATCTACTTCTCTTTACATTTCGTTCTTCCTATCCCTACCTCTCTCTGCCCCTCTACAGCACTCTAAAACCTCTAAAACCTTACCTATTCCTCTCTTTCTCTCTCTAAATTATCCTCTTTCTAACTCTCTTCATCTTTCCTTCCACCTACTGCTCCTTTCTTTATTTAGTTTATCTCTCTCTCTAGCTCACATATCTTTCTACATCATCTGCAGCTCTACCGCCTTCTCCCTCTACTTCGTGACTCTCTCTATACTGTTCTCTTCAAGTCTGTGTCCTTCACCTGTCCTGCACGTCCCATTTCTCTTACTCTGCAGGCACAGGTAACTGCCAGAGAATTGCATATAAATGTATAAAGTGGAGAAAAAGGACAAGGCTGGGGAAGAGAAATTAGGCAACAATAAACAGATTGTAACTAACTGAATAGTACAAATCCTCCGAGCAGTGATTTGATTTTCACCATGGCATCAAGAACACCATTAGTGAAAGGTCTTATATCTGTGATTCCAAATATCTAGCAACTAAAGATAACAATTCACAAGCTATGTGTAACTGTCATTTTATATTATGCACTAGTACATTAAACATCAACGAGGTCACCCAAAGCATGCTTTCCTACAATGGGAGTAACATATGGTAAATAGTGCTTTCCACTGTTAGAAGGTGAGGCGAGATCACACAGACTTTGATAGGATTGAAAAAAATGGAATTCTTTATTGAAAGTTTGTTTTAAGTCAGGATTAGGTTTTACACATCTTTTCTTTCTATGTAGCATTAACTTGTTTTCTCCGAGTGACTCTTTTCTTTTCCTCTTCGGTAGGTCATCCTGCTTCAGGAGCCGGATGCCTTGGATAAGAACACAAAGACCACTGGTAAGGACATATTCTTCATGTTTTCCTTCTTTGACCCTTCTCTTTTCTCTGCAGGGTTTGAGCTTCTTTTCTTTCTCTTATCTTCCTGACTAATCTCTTTCTTGTATTCTTCCCCTGTTCTCTGGTTTCTTCCCCACCTCTCTTCTCATTCGTTTTTTCTGCAGGGGTTTTCTCTTCCTCGACTAAATCTTGGGTTCCCTTACTATTGGAATTCTATCTATCCTTTCTTCTGTCTTGTCGAGCCTCATTTGTTAGCCAGAAGAAAAAAAATCTGTAATTCCTTATGTTATGAATTCATAAATGCAAAGGCCCCTTTTTAGCTCCCAAATAAACGCAGAGAGAAAACAAAAAACCTACAGCTAACCCTTTAAATCAAACATTGAAACCAGTGTACCAGTGACCAGTCAGTTCATCCCCTAAAATTCCCCTCTCTTCACCCCCTCCCTCCTGAATGACCTCGCTAGCCCATCATATACATGCACTAACCTGGGCAAGCCATGCTCCCTGGTGAGAGTGGCTAGGGCCGGGTGACTCTCCAGTCCCTCTGACTTCTAGGAGGCCCTACAGCAAATGTGGAAGCCTTCCAATAGCTTCTTCATTGTTCTTTTCCTGGCTGAAGTTGTAATCCCGAGGATACAGCGTCGGCATGTGTGTCTGGGGTTTTGTTGTCTGTGGACTCTCTCTTTCCTTCCAAGTTCAGTCACTCGTCTGTCCGCTACAGTTTGTTCCTTCGGCTTCTTGTAGTCCCCATTCTGGGACACCGCTCCTCCCTTCCTTCTCCTCTCTTACTTTCTCATCCTCTTCCTGCCGGGAAAACGTGAGTCTGTTTTTTATGTTTGCTAAATAGTTTTTCATTATTCCTTCTTTTTTTCATTCAGGGAGGATCAACATGGACGCTGCGTGGGACATTGACGTCATGATCGGTAAGTAGGGGCTCTCGTCGGTCTCTGATTTACCCTCCTCCTCACATCCACATAACATTATGCTATGTTACTTCAGGTTTAAAAAAATCTAAATCCAAAACTCAAAAAGAAATAGCTTAATCAATGCTTGTTGAAGCTTTCTTTTGCTATATTTTGGCTGGTGTTCACCAGGCAGCTTGATCTTTCAGTTGTTTTTTGTGACCCGGTTTCTGAAAACGTAATGTGTAATTCAGTATTGCTTGGCATGAATGAGCCGAAAAAGACCAATAAATTCAAAGTTGTTCCAAAAGGGGAGCTTCAAAGTTTTTAAGATGTCACTGGCTCTTGGGTAAACAAAGGAGCAGAATGGTAGTGATGCAAAACCTGTATTGGTTTAAGAGGTGCAATACATTCTAAATTAGTAAAAGCGCACTCGTAGTTATGAACAAACGTATAAATATTGTCATACTAAGTTGAAGTTTTCATACTACGGGCCACGGCAAGCAGGCTGGGTCTGAACTTGGCCCAGTGTTGAGTAAAAGAAATCATAGGAATCTAATTTAGAAGTGGTCAGACAAAACGAGCAAGGTCAGAGATAACATTTTTGAAAAGGTTACAGAAATAAGGTATAAGATATGCCCACCTAAATGAGCGAGCAGGTTACCATGTTGTGCCAGGGTCCCCTTCCTTCACTACCCAGGAGCAGCACTGAATGTCAGTCTGTTGGGAATGAGATTCGACGTCTTTCTGCCAAGGGTCCCCACCTTTTATGCCAGTCCGCAGGTAGCGATGCTATGGAACATCAAAACGATTTTCTACTGGGCCCTGTTTCTTTCATTCGCTAGGCACAGACCTGGATGTCGGTCTGCTCGGAGTCATGGCACTGAGCATCATAGCATCTTAATGCCCAGGGCCTTCATCGTTCATTGCTCTGATAAAGACCTGGATGTCAATCTGCAAGTGCTCGTGCTATGGAGCATCCTAATGCTTTGCTGCCTGGGGGCTCCTTTTTATTCGCGAGCACACAGTCAGCAGGTAGTTGAGTTACTGAGTATTGCAAATACCTACTGCTAGGGGTCCCCATCTTTTATCCCTCTGGCACAGCACTGGATGTCAGTCTGCACGTAGTCATGGTAGAGTATCACAATTACTTAATGCCCCGGGGAAGATCTTTCATTCTCCAGACCCAGACCTTGAAGTCAGTTTTCAGGCAGATAAGGTACTTAGTTTCAGAATGAGTTAATGTCCAAGGCCTCCTTCTTTTATTTCACAGACATAGACCTGAATTTCAAGCTGCAGGGAGTCGGGCTAGAAGCATCAGAATGATTTGCTGCTCAGGATCCCCTTTCGTCATTACCCAGGCCGGGACCTGGCTATCAGTCTGGATGGTGTGTGATACTGAGCATCACAATGACCTAATGCCCAAGGCTCCCATCTTTTGTTCTGCAGGGATAGACCTGGATGGCAGTCTGCTTATAGTCAAGATACTGAGTATCACAGTGTTTTACTGCTCATGTACCCTGTCTGTCATTCCTCAGGCACAGCCCTGAAAGTCAGTGCCCAGAGAGTCACTGTTCAGAACAGCACAAAGACTTTCCGAAGATCCTCTTCTTTTATTCTCTAGGCATTGACCTTGATATCAGTCTAAATGGAGATGCAATACTGAATAGAAAACTATCTGCATCCCAGAGCTGCCTTTTTTGTTTCCAAGACACAGATCCGGATGTCAGTCTGCAGCGACCCGTGCTATGGCCATTACTTGTTTTACATAAGAATAAGTCCTGGGGCCCAAATTTGTTCTCGTAAGCCCACTGCCGATGCTGCTGATATGTGGGTTGCTGAATACCAATAACAAGGCATCTACATTTAATTCTATGTTATGTGTTTTTCATCCGACCACCATACAGTCCCTGCCCCTTTATCTCACTTTTGTGGGTTCCTTTTCATCCATGTTTTATTCCTCTGTCACTGTTTTCCCTTCTTTCTCTTCTTTCATCTTTCCCTCTTTTAAGCTTTTCTCTGTCTTGTTTGGAATAAAAATCTATTGCTGAAAAATAATTTCTGCTCCCATAAATGAGTGTTGGTGGGCCCCACTAGCCACCACCAGGTTACATTAAGCACTAGCTATGGTGTGTCACAAGGAATGCATCCCATCATCCTCTTTTTTCATTTCCTGAGCATGTCATTGAGCAGGGAGCTGGGGTACTATTTATCACACTGGCTTAATGACCCATAGACATATTCTCCTATTCCCAGACACAGACCTCAATGTCAATTTGCGGAACATTGTGCTATGGTGTATCAAAATGTCCTGCTGGCCAGGGCCTACCTGGCATTCTCCTTGCACTCTCTGAGCTCCAGTACTAACTGTGATGAAAATAGCTGGGAGAGAGAAAACCTATTAAATTGAGCTCTTTCAATTTGTTTAATTTGATTGTGACTACACAGTGTTAGTTTTCTTTCATTAAAAATATGTATGCTTAATAATATGAATTATTTGCAATTGAAGCTAAAAAGCGGTAAAATGTAAAATTGTTTTAATGATCTAATGCTGCAAAACTAGGTCTCAACTAGGCATTGACTCCATCTTTGTAAAGATGGCTGCTGTCTCATAATATTGTACACAAAAAAACCCAGCAATTATAAATATAAAATTCACAATGAACACAGAAAGGCGAAGCGAACATGAATATATGTAAGAAAGAGCTATTTATTCATGCAGCAAATTATACAATAAATTTATTATCAATCTATGAATTCCATGTTACTAAGATTAAAGACAATATGATCTCTATAATCCAATAAATACATCATGCACTAATACAGTCATACCTTCAGACAAGCAGTCATGCAAACAACATTTATCACACCACCAAATAAGTTAACATAAAATACTGTTCAGTGTGTCAGCAGTAACTAAACTGAACACGGCTTCCAACCAAATTATTTCACAGGATTATTTCTGAACAATTCATGAACTGAGACAATTCATTTGTTTAGAACAGAAGAGCCTTGGTTTGTATTCTATCCAAATTGGATTACAAATGGGAAAGTATGCCTATGTGTAGCCATGAGGCTGTCCTACACGGTCAGTGAGCATGAGCTAAATCCCAACCACACGAGTGTCATTATTACATTGTTAAGTGATGCAAGATATTCTCCCCAATTTGGCTCTCAAAAAAAGGCATCATGAACTAGAGTTCCATGAGGGCTCTAGGTATATCACCACATTCACAACTATCAAGGACTATTCAAATACAAATAACTAAGCTTCAGCATATCGTTAACTGCAGCGATCTTCTAGGAAGCCATCAGGAGAGTCATTCATCCTGTAGTAAACGCTTTAAACTACAGTAGTGAAATCTTGGTCTTTGGAGCCATTCTGGAAGCTCACAGCAAAGCTCTGGATCACCTGTGTCAGACTCTCAAACTGCCAAGCTAATACTCAATGCTAATAAATGTGAGTTCCAAAACCCCAATTTGTGATCTTATCGATGCATTTTCTCAGGGGAAGGCATACGATCACATCCAGAAATGTTAAAAACCTTGAATGAGACACCAAGTCCAAGGCAAATGAGTGACATTCAGTAATTCCTAGGAAAGGCCAGCTACTCTTCGTTACATAAAGGACTATGCCATGATCAGTCACCCCCTCCGGGAACTCACAAAACAAGGTTGGCCATTCAGGTGGACAGCGGAATGGGAAAAGTACTACAAGGAAGTTAAACACAAGTGCCACTAACCTGGCTTATTTTAATCCCAGACTCCATACGGAGATCATGGTGGATGTCAGCATCATCAGGCTGGAAGCAATACTAGTGCAACACCACAAAGAAGATGAGGGACGCCAAATTGTAGCATATGCAAGCTGAAGTCTGACCGACACAGAAAGGGCTTGTTCCCAAGCTGAAAAAGAGAGCCCGGCAGAGATATAGGTGTGTGAACATTTTCATATCTTCATATATGGCAAGCATTTCACGATAAAGACAGATTATCAAGCTGTGCTGACCATCTTCTTGAACTCCTAAGGAAAAATGCTACTTTAGATTGAACACTGGGGACCACACCTTCAGAAATAGGCCTACACCATCATTTACATGTCATAGAAGGCAGAAAATCTGGCTGACTACATATCAAGGCATTCAATCTCTTCAACCAAAGAAAGGCGATCACCAACTGAAGAATATTGGCACTTTGTGATTCATCAGGCTTGACCACCTGCCATGCCATTAGAGGCCATCACAGATGCCACCAAAGAAGATGCCACTCTCTGGAATGTCAAGAGGCCTTTAGCCACAAATGAGTGCAGACATCAAGGATGAGATGTCAATGGCAAAATGTGGACTGGTAGTAAGAGACAAGCTCATTTTCATTCCCAAGAAATTGGGTCAAGTAATAGTGAACATGGCACATGAAGGGCACAGAGGCATAGTGGCAATCAAGTGAGCCCTAACAGAATGGTTTTGGTTCCCCTCCCTCGACCAGTTGGTTGACAACACACTAAAGGAGTGCCACCTCTGCCAAGTCATTGGCCAGGGAAAACACCCCCTACCGCTGGGGATGTCCTCACTACCGGTAGACATCTGGTGCAAGGTTGTGGTTGATTTCTTTGGTCTGCTGCAGCATGGGAAATACATCATCATCATCATGAACAAATACTCCTGGTTTCTGATAGCTCAGTAAGTGACGTCCACCAGTGCCAAACCCACCATCCCTGCCCAAGATTAAGTGTTCACTGCGTAGGGGATACGGGAGGTGATCAAGACCGGCAATGATCGTCAATTTAATGGACATGAATTTGTAATATTTATAACACACCTAAACTTCAAATTTTGTAAGATCACCTCACTGTGACCCCAGACCAACGGGATGGTGGAGCGGATAATGGCCACAATGAAGAGAACAGTTCAACAAGCTGAACATGACATATTAGGAGTCCAGCTTGCCCTAAACAAGGTATTGAGAGTGTACCGAGATACGCCATATAGCATGACAGGGAAGTGCCCAGAAACCATCAAGCCAGGGAGAGAGGTATGCATGAGGATCCCCAACTGAAAGGAGAGGGTCTTGGCACCATGTTAAAACAGAGAGCGGAAAGAACTACAGGAAAATGACAAGCAGCAAAAGGACAAGATCAAGAGATATGCCAACACACATCGAAGGGTTCAAGAGTCAGTTCGCAAAGAAGGAGACTGGGTTCTCATCAAATAAGAACAGACGAAGAAAACAGATGCCTGATACACCATCAAACTCCTTCAAATAATCTGCAGGAAAGGAACCATGGTCACCGCCATGTAGGATGAGAAGAGAGTTACTCGCAACATATACCATTTATGTCATAGGAAAAGTGGTGCTGGGCAAACTAGAAGAAAGCTACACCTCGAAGAAAGAAAGTGAGAGTTACTGACCTCATATGAAAGTGGTCACTGCTGAACATCCTCCCCTGTGTCGATCACTGAGAATTCTCTGGAAACCGGCGCATCTCATTGAAGAAATGTAAGAAACCTGTCCGACGGGAAACAGAGAAATGGAAGAATGAGAGCCACCCATCAAGTGCGAGGGGAGATGTCAGATCGTCACATAGGTCAGAGCAGGACATTAGTACCCTGATTCTTGGATGGCCAGTAGCTATATGGTCACCCCTGGGGAGGCATGGCTGAGAAGAGGAAAAAGAGAACTCAAGGGGACAAAGTGCTGTAAGAGGACAACACAGTATGGAGACGACATGCTGCATGACTGCAAGAGAATAAATAAGAAGTTACCTAGGACCTCTTGTGTGCTGCATCATTATTTGCAAAGGATCGGACAGAAAGTACGGCAAAACCTTTCTCTATCACTCTGCATTGGATAACCTGATTAATACCCAGTCAGTATCAACAGCGAGCAGCTTTGAAAAAATGTTAGCTACTATTATAAAAAATATCCAACTGTTTTTGGTGTTATTTGGATCTGAGAATCTGCCACCTTTCTCAGAGGAAAATATCAGCCATTTGTGTTTGTTTTGGAGTTCTGGGAGAGTCAGAAGCTGGTATGTGGAATAACCTGTGTTGCCATACTTTGTATTCTTTTTTTACACAGCAATTATGTCTCTTTTGCTTCGAGAAGACATTTAAAAATGATGTCATCAGCATTGATATTCTATTTACGTGTTTTCTTCTTGGATTTTTGCTTCAACTTATAGTCAAAAGGGTTAAAAATACTGGGTTGTAATGATTTTCTCAACCTTTTTTACCTGTCTTGGCATGAAAATACCAGCCAGGCCAGTTCAATGCTGGTCAGTGGCAATGCTAAGAATCTGACTTGTAAGGGCGTTACTCTGCCATAAAGAAGTAATTCTGAGTCACAGCAACTCTGCCTTTCCCTCTAATGAATCTGCCCCCATTAATGCTGGGAACATGCAGGCGAGCTCTCTCATACCTTGACCTCCACCTCTTGCAAAAGTGCCCAGAAAGAAGCTTTCACCTGCAGCATATGTGCCACAGGGGGGTAGTGCTTCGCATCTGATTCTCACATGTATACACGCCTGCCTCTGTATGACCCCCTCAGTTCTGATCTAGATGTGTAGTGGACTGTCGTTCCCTCTGTTACTGTGAGGCTCCTTTCCCACCCCTCCTACCAGCTAAAGAGTAAACTTGAAGCAGGGCTCCAGGCAAGCCTTTGAGAAAAATCTGAGTGGACTGTATTTTAAATAAATGCAAAGTTAAAAAATCCCTAAATACAGCAAAAAGACATTCAATACACAAAAAAGACCAATCTTAACTGATACTGGTGGTTATATAATTATCAAATTAGGAAGACATCACTAAAATACCATATTGCGGAGTACACACAGATATATCATAAAAACCAGCAAGTTTGCATATAATATTATATTTATTCAATACATTTATAAAAGACAATATTATAAAAACATTTCATTATTAAAAACATCATATTAAATACATAATCTTGAGAGCACAAATAAAATACATAATCTAAAGAAAAACAGTTGTCGACGCAGCGTTTCGGTGAATACGTGGAATAGACACCTCTTCAGGACAGTTTTCTGCATAACCAAAAACACATATTTAGTATACCACATTAACTCCACAATATCTATTTAACAATCACACTAATAATTTATAAAAAATTTTTAAAAAAAAAACAATTCCAATATGCCACTTTGTGTCTCCTATAATAACCACCACAGTAGAATCCAGTATCCAAAACTACAAATTTTCAAATTTTCGTGAATTAAAAACAAAGATTACAACCTACCTAATCAATTCTGCAGACGGTGTTAGTGTATAATAAAACTAACACATCTGGTGGTTACCCTCAATGTGAGTAGAAAATCGTGAAGACAGGAGATTAATGATATTCTCCTCTTCAAATTGTAGGCCCTTACATGTACAAGAAAAGATTAAAAATTAGGAATTAGAGAATTTATTTTCGAGTACTGATCACAATAATGAATCATACTAAACAGAAACAAAAAATGGAATACCTTATAGTGCAAACAATATGTTCTGTAGGTATGTATACTGGTGCCACCGTTGTTTGGCTAGGGTCCGGATCCTACAAGGGCCATAAATATTTAGTATTATTATTGGTATTATAGGTATTATACCCTACGTTCCAAGTCAACTCCAGAACCCGGCTTACCTAATATAAAGGAGCTGAATATTGCCAACCGATGTCGGGTTTGTCAGTTTCTACGATTGGGGCTGGTGTGCCACTGATTCAATAGGTAGTACCACTGATGGATAAATTTACAGCCAATGGTCCTGGCTTCTATATATCACCTATAACAGGATATTGCTTCATCAATATTGAAATTTGTTTATCAAAATTGTAGGGCATGTAAGAAATTATAATCACTGTTTTGTAAGGCCCCAGATAAATACCCAATATAAGCTAAGCTTATGTAATTTAAAAATACAAATTCGACCACATCATATATACAACTCTCGGTATGCACGCAAATAGTAACAAACTAAATATAAATCATAATTCGAAATTAATAACATTTAAAAAATTCTTCATAGCTTTATTTTGTCGTTAGAATGCGGGTGTAATTATCGACAAACGAGTATAATTACCAAAAGTAATCAACAAAGAGGGCCAGCAACACGTTGGGTATCCTTTACTACGCCGTGCCATTTGTTAACTGCTATTTTGCCTAATACCGTTATTCTAATAGCATAACCACATACGACAGAGACATCCAATATAAGAGCGGTGTGAGATCAGCTTTTGGTCAAAAAACATAACACCCTCTCCCGTGCTACTGCAGTCAGCTCACTAGAAGGTGGGCATTATCAGGGACAAAGGTTAAGGCTTTGGTTATGCCGATATCGGCATTTCGTGTGGTTACATATGGGCCAGTGTATTAGTAGTTTTCTGCCATTTTCGGTATTTCGGGCATTTGCAGTAGCACGGGAGAGGGTGTTATGTTTTTTGACCAAAAGCTGATCTCACACCGCTCTTATATTGGATAACGACAAAATAAAGCTATGAAGAATTTTTTAAATGTTATTAATTTCGAATTATGATTTATATTTAGTTCGTTACTATTTGCGGCATACCGAGAGTTGTATATATGATGTGGTCGAATTTGTATTTTTTAAATTACATAAGCATAGCTTATATTGGGCATTTATCTAGGGCCTTACAAAACAGTGATTATAATTTCTTACATGCCCTACAATTTTGATAAACAAATTTCAATATTGATGAAGCAATATCCTGTTATAGGTGATATATAAGAAGCCAGGACCATTGGCTGTAAATTTATCCATCAGTGGTACTACGTATTGAATCAGTGGCACACCAGCCCCAATCGTAGAAACTGACAAACCCGACATCGGTTGGCAATATTCAGCTCCTTTATATTAGGTAAGTCGGGTTCTGGAGTTGACTTGGAACGTAGGATATAATACCTATAATACCAATAATAATACTAAATATTTATGGCCCTTGTAGGATCCGGACCTAGCCAAACAACGGTGGCACCAGTATACATACCTACAGAACATATTGTTTGCACTATAAGGTATTCCATTTTTGTTTCTGTTTAGTATGATTCATTATTGTGATCAGTGCTCGAAAATAAATTCTCTAATTCCTAATTTTTAATCTTTTCTTGTACATGTAGGACCTACAATTTGAAGAGGAGAATATCATTAATCTCCTGTCTTCACGATTTTCTACTCACATTGAGGGTAACCACCAGATGTGTTAGTTTTATTATACACTAACACCGTCTGCAGAATTGTTAGGTAGGTTGTAATCTTTGTTTTTAATTCACGAAAATTTGTAGTTTTGGATACTGGATTCTACTGTGGTGGTTATTATAGGAGACACAAAGTGGCATATTGGAATTGTTTTAAAAAAAAATTTTTATATAAATTATTAGTGTGATTGTTAAATAGATATTGTGGAGTTAATGTGGTATACTAAATATGTGTTTTTGGTTATGCAGAAAACTGTCCTGAAGAAGGTGTCTATTCCACGTATTCACCGAAACGCTGCGTCGACAACTGTTTTTCTTTAGATTATGTATTTTATTTGTGCTCTCAAGATTATGTATTTAATATGATGTTTTTAATAATGAAATGTTTTTATAATATTGTCTTTTATAAATGTATTGAATAAATATAATATTATATGCAAACTTGCTGGTTTTTATGATATATCTGTGTGTACTCCGCAATATGGTATTTTAGTGATGTCTTCCTAATTTGATAATTATATAACCACCAGTATCAGTTAAGATTGGTATTTTTTGTGTATTGAATGTCTTTTTGCTGTATTTAGGGATTTTTAACTTTACATATATTCCCCCTGTCCCTGACTGGATCTTAGGGGACCTCCCTTTTGGTTTATTTATTTTAAATAAATGCAACAGGTACAGGGCAGCCTCACCTCCAAACCCCTTTGGGCTCACCACTGATAGCTAGGCCCCTACGCATTTTGCTCTTTCCTGGGTTAAAGAGTATATGTTAAAGGTCTAGTGTTAGCCAAAACATTTTGGTTTTACTTAAAATACATATATTGTAAAGCTAATTATAGGGACTTTCAGTCAGCCATATTCCATCCTATGCTCTGGTTTAGGGTCATTCACATTTGCGGGCATATATATATATATTTTTTATTCTTTTTATTAACATATGCTCAGCAATTAGTACAATCGGGAGACAGTTACATCGAATTACAGTATTTCCTGTTCTCATGTCATCTATGGTACATAAATCTTTACATTAGCAACTCATTCCATGTCTAAACCTACCCTACACTACTTCCCTCATAGGCCACTGTAGGTCTGCCAGGCTCCCCATATCTTCTCCCATTTCCTCGGGCAGCCCCTGCTCTTATATATTGTTTGTTCTGCTTGCCTGCACCAGTCTAAGTAAGTTTTTCACTCTCCTATTGCCGGAATCTCGGTTGCTCCCCATTTCCTCGCAGCATTCCACTTTGCCACTCCCAGTGACAATGACACCCACTGCCTTGTGTGTAAGGGCCAGTTTTCCTCCCCGGTAATCATAAGTAAAAACCATTTCTGTGTCAGCTGCACGTCTACTCCCATAACATCTGTTAGTACTACCCTAACACTGTGCCAAAACTCTTGTAACCTTGGGCAGCCCCATATCAAATGATAGAAGGTCCCCTCCGTTCTACACCCTCTCTGACACTGTGCCTCTTCACTTCGCCCCATTCGGTGTAACAGTGTTCTGGGGTAGTATACTCGGTGAAGGACCTTCAACTGGATCAGTCGGAATCTTGCCCTTATCACCACCTCTCTTGGGCCTTGTAATGCTTCCATTCATTCCTCATCTTCAAGCGGACCAATGTCCCCCTCCCAGGTTGCTCTCAGTGAACTCAATATTCCAGGGGCGTTGTTAGTTATTTCTTTGTATATCAGGGAAATGGTCTTTTCATGTAATGGCTCGATCAGTATTCTGTCCTCTAACAGTGAGGCTTCTTCCAGTGTCTCCCCTTCCCTTAGATAATTGTGTATAGCATGTCCTAGCTGCAAGTACCGCAACCACTTCCCTTTCCCCATCTCAAATTCCGTTTGCAGGGTTGCGAATGTAATGTAGGCTCGACCCCTCAATATGTTACCTAGCATCTCAATGCCCAACAGCTCTCATTTCGCAAACGCCTTTAGTTTACTCAATTTTCCCAGCCAAGCGCAATCCCAGAGTGGGGTCATCCCTGTAAACTTACCCTCCCACCCTCAGTATTTCGTGGCCACCCGCCAGACCAATGCCACTGTCTGGGTGTGTTGTGGTACGTTCCTCGCTAGTCGTTTGGTGTACAGTATCGATCGAGGCCCTCCCTTGCCCATGGCTAGTCTGTCCACCCTGTAGGCTGGTTCCGCTCGCTAAACATCCACCCATTTACTGTTACAAATTGGGCCGCCCAGTAGTAGATTTGGATGTCTGGTATTGCTAATCCTCCCTCATAGACCCCTCTCTCCAATTTGCATAGCGCTATCTGTGGTGCGCCTCCTCCCCACAGCAAGGATCGCAACTCCGCCTCTACTCTTTAAAAGAACAGTGGAGGTACGTTGTATGGTGTATTTTGCAGTGCATATAATAAATGGGGGAGGGTAATCATCTTAAACAAGGCTGCTCGCCCCATCAAAGTAAGGGGCAGGGTCTGCCAGTGCTTGGCATCCACAATTAATCTATCTAGCTGTGAACCCAGATTACGGCGATAGAACTCATGAGCGCTTCTCATTACTTATATTCCTAAATACTTAAAACCCGTCATCTCAACTGGCACCGTACATCTAGAAGTTAGCTCTGGGGCACCCCCTGCCAGTGGAAAGAGCAATGATTTATTCCAGTTAATTTGGTATCCCGAGTATATTTGCGGGCATATTTATTAACACTTGATGAAGTGCAATGCAGCAAGGCAACTTGCTACGCTGCGCCAAATAGAGAGGGCAGAAATGCACCATATCTACTTAGATATGGCACAATCCTATTCTTTCTCTGCACTGGCGCATTACTGGCTGCTAAGCATCAATGCAGGCCCCCTTGCCCAGTTGTGCAACGGTGCCTGAATAACAAGCAGGATTGCTTTTCTGCAGGAAGGGACACTTTGCTGCACAAAAACAATCCTCTGGGGCGTTTTCCTCTTTCTAGTTGTGCTGCAGAATGTAGCACAAGTAGAAAGAGGGAGAAATAATGAGAATTAAACATATTTCTCCTTGTTAACCCTCCCTGGAAAGCTTATCATTTTGATGCATTGGCAGGTTTACTATTGTTAGTAAGTCTGAGAATGCACCAAAAACCATGAGTGGATGTATGGGAACACCCATACTCCACCTATGGAATGCCTAACCAGGGCAGAGTAACGCAAGGCAGCAATATGCGCTGCCTTGTATTACTCCAGATTTACTATGCTAAGGTGGCTCTGTGTGTCATAGTAAATCTCACCTAAGGGCTTTCTTGCTCTTGCATCACCCAGCGCAATGCAAGGGAAGCTCAAGCCCTTAGTAAATCCAGGATTAAAATATATTTGGATCACTGACAAAATATGGATCACAACAATGGGCCTCATTACGATGCCGGTTGGACGAGCATCTGACCGGCATCATGTCAGAAACGGGACCGACCGACAAGGAGTCAGCGGTCCCGCTTCCCAAATTATGATGCAACCACATTCACGGCGGTCGAAAAGTGTATTTTTCCCATTGCGGCTTCCACTGCGGTCCGCATCACAAGCTGCAATAGGAAAAATGCCCTTTTTAAACATCCATGCACCGTGTGGCAGGCACCATGCATTCCCTGCCACATGATTCATGGATGTTTAGGAGGGCACCACAGGTGCCTTCAAGGGCACATAACTGATGGCTACGGGGGACAGGGACCCTCCTCGGGGCCCCAAAAGACCCTTTCCTCCGGAGTTTTTCCATAACTCCCAACCCTACACCTCTACAAACCCACCAACCTACACCTAACAAATAACTTACAAAATAAAGTTATTAAAACGTGCATAATTAATAATCAATTATATAATTAATTATAAATTGTTAATTAATTATTATATAACTTCCCACCATATACCCCTACAAAGCCAGTAACCCACACATAATATATAACTTAAAATGTATAATTACTCAATTAACATAATCAATTAAATTATTAATAATAAATGTATCATTATTAATTACTTAATTATACTTAACTATATTCCCACCCTACACCCCTACAAACCAGCAACCTGCTACAACAATATAAATTACTATTATATTTAAATTAAAATGTATCAATAACTTAACATTAAAAAGTATATATACAAATATAATTAACAATTATACAAACAATAATTGCACAAAAAATAATATATAAACTAACTCACATAAAGTTTATGTAAAAATGATATTTTATGATATTTTTTACAACTATATTATTGAAAATGGTATTTACAACAATGATATTCTTGAAAACATTATTATTTATCTAAAAATCGATATTCTTGATAACTATATTTCTGTATCACAAAATTGTTGTATCATGATATTTTCTGCATCTGATATTTCCAACTTAATTTTTTGTCCAAGGGCCTAATTTTGATGTCGGTCAGAGTTGCCTCCGACCGACAACGTTTCAGGGAAGGAACCGTCCAACCATGGGTCGGCGGTTCCGACAACCCCACAAGGGTGCGACCGCACAGGGTGCGGTCGCATACTTCCATTTCTCAATGGGAGCTTGTGCGGTGGGCCGAAACCGCCTGCAGCACAAGCTTCTATTGAAAAATGGAAGTTTGTAAATATCCCTGCCCTATTCAGTGCAGGGATGTTTAGGGGGCACCATAGGTGCCCCCAGGCCCAAATGTGGAGGGCGGACCTGCTAGGGGCCCCCAAATTCAGTTTCCGATAGCTAATCCATGTTAGAAAGGCCGACATGGATTGGCTGTCGGAAACCAACATCATAATCCCGAATTGCGGAAACGCCATTCTAATGGGATTATGAGTGCTTTACTACTGTCCGAAAGGCTCCTTGAGCCCGTCGGAACCGGCGCCATATTCCCCCGCCGGTTTAAACTCCGGCCGACATCAAGGCTTTCTGACCAACATCATAGTCAGGTGCCAAATATGACCTGTCAAAGCAAGGTCTAATGTTATGTTGTGTTAATTGAATTGTGATGTCATTGTGTATTTTGCCAATACAAAACATGAATGTATACTCCTAATAGGTGCCAATTGCACAGTTAAGTTTAACTTAAATGAGAAAATAGTTGTATGAATCAAATTCTGTCTATGTATGATTATGTTGACCTCTGTGGCCCAGTGGCTACACTCACTGGCTTTCAGTATAACCTTTTGACTAAGTAAATAATTTCATATTATATTCATTTTACATAAATGAGTGTCTTGGGAGTATTCTTAAAATTTGTTTTTGTTACAAGTCGAGCAGAATCATACACCCCTTATTGGACAAATGTATTCATTTTTCAGAATCAGATTTCCTAGCATTCAGCTTGTTTGGATAAATTCACTTCCTGCACTTCTCTACGGGACACTTCCATAGCAAACCCATAATTCGCTGTTGTAGTGTATAGTAGGGCCTGGCTTATTTCAGATACGAGTTTGTAGACAAAAAACAGCACTCTCTCCATCAAGATATTTGTTGTTCTCACAATTTCAATTCCGAACACTCCCAGTAGTATTGCTATGATGAAACAAAGGATAAAGATACGGTATTGAAGCAAAAAAGCCTCTGCCAAACACTGCTACTGAACCTATATATTACATCACTCATGATATGTTAAATGACATCATTTATGACATCACTGGTGACATCTCAAATGACATAATTAATGACATTACTGATGACATCACTGTTAACACCATAATCATATACAGCATGGAGTTACTGAGTGTACACGTGTGGGTTCATAGCGTGGAAATATGCTACTGCACAGTTTATCATTAAAGTTTCTGTTGCAAGTATTTGTCTGTATTAAACAAGGTAAAGGCTAAGAGCACATGAGGTGCATTGCAGAGGTATGTTTAAAAGTAGGTTGTGGCTTAAAGCTAGGTGCCTGATAGGTGCCTGATGGTTTAGGCGGATTAACTTCATGCAATCCATGTAGTAGCTAGGGGTGGGTGAAGAATTCCGTGCCGCCAGCGGAGTTCGCAGAGTTTTGCCCACTCCGTGCGGATTTCCCAAAAACTCAGTGAAGTGATGCGGAGCGGATTTTTTTTCTCAAGAGGATTGCCAACGGTAAGTAGGCGAGCGCTTGCGAGAAAAAATATTGCGTTAGACCTCCTCCTAGTGAGACTTCTCATCGCGGGCGGTCGCAGGAGGTCGCGACTGCTCGCGTTGAGAAATCTGCCATTCGCGTTGAGAAAGCTGCTGCTCAAGTAGAATATCTACTCGAGTGGCAGAAAGCAGCAGCACACTCTGGCGCAATGCATAGTGCCATTCGCTCTGTACAAACTCCTGGTGCTAAAAATCAGTGCGAGCAACATGACTTAACAGACTCTTCCACTGGCGGAACTCCGCAGAGCGCAGCTGAGTTTTTCTGGCACTTCTCGGAGTTTCGCAGTGTAAAACTCAGCAAACTCCGCCCAGGCTTAATGTTAGAACTGGGGGTCTCTAGTTGGCAGAGGTAGGTACCTTTGTCCAAATAGGGACCCTTGCTTCTAGTCAGGGTAAGGGGGATACACACTTTAGATAACCCCTGCTCACCCCCTCGGTAGCTTGGCACGAGCAGACAGGCTTATCCCAAAGGCAATGTGTAAAGTATTTGTACGAACACTCACAGTAACATAGTGAAAACACCACAAATGGACACTACACCAGTTTAGAAAAATAAAGTATCTTTACTAAACTTAAACAAGACCAAAACGACAAAAATCCAACATTCAAAACTCAGTAAAATGTCTTTTAAAAGGTTGTTGCAAAAATAAGCTGTAGAAATCAAATAGCACCAACTGGGGCTATCACGACGTCAGGACAGTACAAAATCCAAAGTACGGCGCCGCCAGCGAGGATCGCGGCGTCTGGCGCGGAGTTACACAGACCTCCAACAACAGTACCTTGAAAAATGAAGTTGGTGACAATGCACGGCGTCAGCGAAGAACAATGTTGTCTCCGGTGATGATGCGACGTCGGCGGTTCTTGCGAGTCACACTCGGCCGTTATCGGCGCCGCGATAACAGGAGGCCGGCACTTGGCGAAGACACACAGTCGATGCGAGCGCTGGCGTCGGTCACGGCCGATCGCTGCCGGTGTCGGCGGGCATCGTAGGGCGTCGGAGCTGCGGAGCAGGCCGGGCGCAGCATCGTCACTTCACGAGCGGCTCCACGGGCCTCGATGCCGGTTGCGGCGTCACAGCGGCGGCGTCGACGGCGTCGGAAAACAGATTTTCTTCCTCTTCTTACTCTTGTTCAGCTCCCAACAGCAGAAAGGCCTCACACACAGTTACAGGCCCTCCTGGCAGACTGGAACTCCCAGCAAGGAAGTTCAGGGAGGCTGGAGGTGAAGTCCTTTTGTGCCTGGGACTTCAGAAACAGGAGGCCAGCTCTACTCAGGCCCTTGGAGACTTTTCTTCAGAGGGAAACAGCACACAGCAAAGTCCTTCTTCAAGCAGGGGGACACAGCACACAGCAAGTCCCTTAGTCCTCTCCTCAGTGGAAACAGCAAACTGCAGGCCAACCCCAGACACACAGCAAGGGCAGTACTTCTCCTGAGTCTCTTCAGCTGATCTTCTTTGGCAGGGATTCCTCTTGATCACGAAATAGTCTAAAATTCAGGGGTTTCAGCTCTAGTATTTATACCCCAAAAGTCTTTGTTCTCTATGTGTGAGGGGTCCTGGACCCAGTCCAAACCAGTTCAGGGTGCATTCTGCCAGGGCACCTCTCCTTCCTTTTTGAGTGTGGGCCAGGGTCATCAGACACACCGCAGGAGGTGGAGCCAGCATTGTGGAAGGCAGGCACAGCCCTATTCAGACCCAGGTGCCACTCCTCCCACCACTCTACATGTAGATAGGTCTATTCAGCCTAGTGCTGACTCACCCAGCCTCCTGCAGCCACCCCCAGCCCCTGTCACTCACAAACCAGACGGTCAATTCACAAACAGGCAGAGGCACACAGAAAGGTTGAACAAGAAAATAGCCACTTTCTAAAAGTGCTATTTCCAAACTTAGAATTTTAAAATCATCTTCACTAAAAGATGTGTAATTAAATTCTGAGTTCAGGGGTACCAGATTCCAACTTTCTATCTTGCTGCTATGGGAAGATATGCAGGTAACCATGTTACACAGCATTCCCCATGTTAACCTATGGGCAATATAGCCTTTCAATAGTGAAAAACTAATTTGGCAGTATTTCACTATTAGGACATGTTACCCACATTAGTACATGTTTTACCTTTCACATACATTGCACCCTGCCCAGGGGGGTACCTTGGGCCTACCATAGGGGTGTCCAATGTGTAAGAAAAGGGAAGGGTTAGGCCTGGTAAGTGTGTACACTGGCCAGGACAACATGCCAGTTCACAAACTGCGCACAGGCACTGCAGTGGCAGGCCTGAGACACCATCTTAGGGCTACTCCTGTGGGTGGCACAATCAGTGCTGCAGGCCCACTAGTAGCATTTGAATCACCAGCCCTGGCACACTTAGTGCACATTACTAGGGACTTATTGGTAAAGCAAATATACCAATCATGGATAGCCAATCACAATAACAATTTAACCAGGGGGCACTTGCACTTTGGCACTGATCAGCATTGGCAAAGTGCCCAAAGCATCTAAACCAGCAAAAACGAATTCCAGCACAGTGTCAAAAATACAGGAGGTAGAGGCAAAAAGTCGGGGGAAACCACGCCAAGGATGCCAGGTCTCACACTTAGTATTAGCATAGCCAAAGATTAACCTATTTATAAAACTGTATTGTGCTTTACATCTTCTGTGCAAAAATGTTTGCCTCTATCTCCATGCAAATAGATGCTGGCCTCTCGCACACAACTCTAACCATCTTATATTGTCAGGGTTCAGACCTATACAAGAACACAATGGCAGGAATACTTGAGGCCTGTCGGAGAATTTCAGACATTACATAGATCCATTTGGTACCAATGAAGCCTGTCTGAGGATTTCACACATTACGTAGGACCAAAGAAATTCTATGATACATTATATTTCTCGTTCACTGACTCTGATTAGATACCATGGGTTATCTCCTCTGGTCAAGGACTGAGCGGCCCTGTGCTGAAGGATCAGATGTTTGTTCAGAGGGTTTCCTTGTGTGACCACAGAGCATACCTGTCTGGTACCAGCCACTCCACAGTAATGGTTGGCAAAGCTGGCAGGCAGGGGGTTAGGGCATGCTAGGGCCAAATCCTTCTCTGCCAACTGATAAGAATTCTGGAAAACCAACTCTTACGGATGTCTCTGTCTTGGTAGGATTCATTAAAATAATCCTGACCTATATATTGGTTATCAATAACTGCTAAGCAGATATTGAATATACAACTCTTTGCTGCAACTAAGGGAGTGAGCTAAATCATTTGATGCCATGCACTATACCTGGCTGAGAGCACACTGGTGGGAGATTTATGTGGCTACTATCTGTGACCCATGCTGCATGCAAAGTTGAGTAGCACATTGTAAGTTCTTTTAAATTTTGTTAAACCTTCACTGAAGAAGTGCTGGAGCAGGAATCAGTTTTCTTGGTTTATCGTTGCACACTCAGTGCTGACCCCCACTGTGCTGCAGCCCAACAGGTCAACGGACCTTGCCCATTATGGTTACGAAGATCGGGAGAAAATCTTCACATAAAAAGTCATCACAATTTCTATCAACATTTTTAATCAATAATGAGAATTACTTGCAGTTTTTAGGGATTTTATTTCTCAAAGTTTAAGATCATATTTATTCAAAATCATAACTTTATTCATGATAGTTGCAAATAATCAATCTTTTACAGAATTGATAAAGAAATAATGGTTAATGAATTCAAATACAATCCATTAAGCATGTTCCATAAAGGAAGAAAATCCATATTCTAAGAAGAGGACGAAAGGTGTCAGTAGGAACCAACAAAGAGTTCAAAATCAAAAGAGAGGGAGATCCAGCATAAAGAGAAATTCATGAAACTCAGTAGAGTCTACAAGCAGTAAGGAATAAGCCCGGGAAATGCGGGGTAGCTGTAGCAACCACAACCAGCAAAGGTGTCTGAGCAAAGGCATAAAAGTATTCGGACAAATGGTGAGGGTAAATGTAGAATGTGTGGGTTAACCTACTCAAGGAGCACGTACTATTGTAAACCGTCAAAAAATTCACGTTGCAGTTATTGTTCCATCTTCCCCTCCTCTTGTCAAATCATCTTTTATGGTTCTTCCTGTGAACAGGTTCAATCCTCTTCTTCTCACATGAGTACAATTGTGTACAGACAGTGTTCTCCGAGTGTGCAACTTTGTTGTTTTAGTCTAACTGCATATGAGACTAAACATCCTTTCCCACAAATAGGACTAGAGCTCTCAGCCTTCTAATAAAGCAAATGGTATGTTAGCTAGTAATGAGCAAGGTAAAGATCAAAACATCTGCATTACAGACAGAACATTATTTTTACAACTTCATCCTTTGGGAATAAAACAAGCATGTTAAAAGAGGTCTAGTTCAGTTTATGTGCTGTATTCTATGTGTGATTATTCTTCATAATTCTACTAAATGATAAATTCGAAACGCAACTCTCATTGTATAAGTAGAAACATTTCACAAAGTTACATGAAATATTTATTTATTAAAAAACAGGATCACAGAAAGGTCAAGAATTAAACATTTGATGTTTGCTTCAGCGCATTTTAGTCAAACTACTCATTAAGCAATGCTTCTTTAAACAGTTTTGAGGCCTAGTATGTGTAAGTGTGGCTATTTACTGCATTTGGGTGCATTGTTAAACACATTTTGTTTATTTAACTCTGTAAATTAAAATTGCATATACATTGTAACTAAATTAGTTTGCGTTATGCTAAACATGCCACTCTTCAAAAGCCAAACCTTGACTCTACAGTGGAAAGTAACTACATACCTATCTCCCTTCTTCCAGCTGTTACCAGATTATGGAGGAAAAATCTGTCCCAATAGCACTCTAATCATCTAGAAAATTGCTAACTTTGAATGAAGATCAAGTAGGCTTCCGCCCTGGTATGAGTATGTAAATCGCCCTTCTATCAATCCTTAATAATTTGAGAATGAGCCTTTATGCTCACCGCTTCACTGAACTCATTTTGTTAGATTGGTCTGTAGCATTTGATGTGATTGATCACTCCATTCTTTTGGACCTGCTAGCCACGGTTGGAGTTGGTGGCCCTGCTCTGTCCTGGTTTTCTTCCTTTCTTACAAGATGTAGACAATCTCTGGTTCTTTCCACCTTTTGGTTCACCTCCTTTCCAGTTAATTATGGAGTTCCACAGGATTCGTCTTTATCACCTATTCAATTTATTATCTAAATCGGGCCCCTCATTACCTTCATTAGTTTTTTGGCCTAAGCTGTACGTCATATGCTGATGATACATGCCTACTTTTTAGATTTGACCATTTCAGAAGGAAATTCAGCATGGTCTTCAATCCTGCTTTTTGACCATCCAAACATGGATGAGCTTTAGGCACATGCTAGCAAGACTGAGGTGTTAATATGCCATCCAGACCATCAATGGAAAGCCTTGGCCAAGCCAGCGGGATACACCTCCTTGTCCTTTTAAGTTGGCTAAAAATGTGGGTATCTGACTTGACAAAGATCTTTCTTTAGCACAGCTGTTCTACTCAGTGGCAGTTGCTAGCATTTTATAATTACAACTTCTGAAAAAGATTATCCCCATGATCCCTCAGAAAATGAAATAAATAGTGGTTGATGCAGTGATTCTATCAAGACTAAATTACTCAAACACTTAATATTTGGAGCTTCGTGTCAAAACTATTTTCTAACTAGCGTTGCTTAAAAATATGATGGAGAGATTAATCCATTGGATGCGAAAATTCATGCACGTGCCTGAAGCCTGTCCTAAATTACATTGATTGTCTTTGGAACAGAGAATTACATTACGCTTCCTCTTGCGTTTTGATAATTGTACAGGTGATGTGTTGCAGGTAGCAGAGGCTGTTGGTGGGTTTGTTGCAATATTAGGTTGCCTGAAACTATCAGCTTTAGTTGTAATTTGTTCATTACTGTCTAAAATGTCAAGATTGCGAGGCAAGGGGTGTATTTCCTTGCTGAGTTCCACAACATTGTTCAGTGAACAGGCTTTTTTGGGATACTCCACTGGAACTGTCGATGATAGTGGCTATTCAGAAATGCCTGGCAAAGCTGTTGGTGGCAGTGTAATTTGAGAGTTCACATGTGAGGATTGTGCTTTGCCAACTATTTTTACTTTCTGTAATAGGTCGCCCACTATAGAAGGTAAGGCTAGCAGCTTGTCCATAAGGATAACACCAACACACTCTTATGTAGCTGGATTATGAGTGGGTGGATTATGGACATTTAGAAGTAAGCTGCTTATGGTGGCGTTAAGATGCTCAAAGTGTGAATCAATGTGTATTGAACTATTGTCTCTAATAGAGAGATTTGGATATCAAACTTTTTGGACTGATATTCCAGGTCTTTAGCACTAGTGTCTAATGTATTGATTAGTTGTTGACAGGTCTTAATATCCAAAGGCGAGTTGGTTGTGCAATCTTGGAGACAGCTTGAAAGCCGCCCATAAACGTTGATTCATGAGTTTCTGAGGTATTAACAATAATATTGGCAGACAAAGGAGTGAGCTAATTGCCCCGATCTGGTTCATTGTTCACCACTGTCTCAGCGCCTGTGAATGAGTCCAAGGTTATTAATGGGGTTCCCTGTTCAAACTGTGGAGTTTGTTGTTTCAAGGACGGACCATTACTAGATGAGTCGCTTTTTGTATTGTGCAGTGTGTCATTTGATAAGGTCCAGCTAGACAGCAAACCCACCTCAGATTTTGCAAGAAAGATATCCTGTTGGCTATTTCCTTTTTGTGCTAGTGGGACCAAAATAGATGAATCCATTTGCTGCTCAGGGGGAGAGGTTACAATGGTTGGAGTGGTCCATTGAATTGCCTTGTTGTTCTACCTGGGCAGCGGCTTCTCCCTTGCCTGCAAGCCTGATAGGGGCATTAGTGGGGGCTGTAATGTTGAAAACACTCAATTTACTTCCTCAATGGATGGATGTAGAGCTGCCCCTTCATCTTCCATGATAGAAAACTTTGTCGGTGTTTTCTGGAGCCTGGGGCATGAGGCAAATGTATTGGACGAAGATGTAGTAAAGAGTGAGACAAAGGTGCCAACCATGGTGGATGGAGAGCTTTACTTGGGTTTGGCAGTTTGGGAATCTAGGCCAGATGTCTTTTGGCCCTTCCTTTTATGCTTGGCCAGTTGGGGATCACCCCTGGATCTACCTGACCTCATTATATAGCAGTTGCCACAGCAAGTCTTTGATGGCGTTATTTGTTTTGGTATTGACTGATGCAGTAGGAGCTGCAACAGAGGCAGTTTCTGTAGCTGCTATATAGATTCTGTGCTGATGGAGCTGTAGCTGTTAAAGCAGAAATACTAAAGCAGGGACAGGCACTCTTCCAGGATGGCATGAGGGCAGGGAAGCACACAGAGTGATGTAAGCCGCACCGAGACTTAGCCCGGTCACCTCCGTGACACTCCGGTTCATCCCTAGAGCAACGGCTCTAACGCCGTGACCACGCCCACCACCGACTGACACTTGACTGCAACCCTTCACAGTGTTTTTGTGGCATTGCTTATGTGGCAGTATATATCGATGCGTGGTCACAGTTCGCTGCTCCTAGTCTTTATGTGTGTGCCTATGAAAATTACCATCAGAGGGCCAGCAGATTTGACTGACAGGCTGGATTAAAAGTAATGGGAGATCAAAGGGACAGAGGCACAAATGAAAATTCATTGATTTGGTACTAGGCTGATGGGCTGGTAAAGGAACTGGGCAATGGTGGCCGCTTTAGAAGCAGTAGTAAGCAGATTATTTTATTTATTTATTTTATTTATTTGAAAAGTTTTATATAGCGCTGGCTAGACCCGGAGGTATCAGAGCGCTTTACATGAGGAGAAGCAGTCAAGAAAAGTAATTGTTCAGGGTCAAAAAACAAAACAAGCAAGTACATATACAATTTAAGTTAAAAGGGGGCAAAACGCATTTTACATGAGTAGAAGCAATCAAGGAAATCAATTGTTCAGGGTAATCAAAGCAAGCGAGTACCTATCCCATTAAGTTAAGGGGAGCAAAATCTGAGTGGATGACAGGTTATATACGACTGAAAATAAGATGGTGGAACAAATCAGGGCAGAGAGGAGAGTATCGACAGGGAAGAACAAATTGTCAGGGTAGGGGGGGTAAGGGAAGGAGAAGGGGATGTGATGAGCAAAGTAGGGTAAGGGTAGACAGGAATAAAATGTAAAAAGGGAGGGCTGGGAAGAACAGAAAGATAACCAGTGTAGAGGAAACAGAAAGCAAGGTTGTAGGAGTGACTTATGGACCCCAAAATTTGTTGAGGAGGTGATGTTTTAGGTCTTTTTTAAAGCTGAGGTAGGATGGGTTACAGCGCAGGTCCCTTGGGAGGGCATTCCAGATGTTCGGGGCATTTCTGGAGCGAGATTGGGTGGTTTTCTTTTTTAGTAGCGGGGGGACTAGGAGGAGAGCATTGGTGCTTCTCGTCAGTCTGGAGCAGCCCGCTTTATTGAGTTTGTTAGTTAGGTATAGCGGGGATTGTTGGTGAAGAGCTTTGTGTGTGATGCAGGCAGTCTTATAAAAGCATCTACCTTCAATGGGTAGCCAATTTAAGGATTTAAGGGCCGGCGTGATGTGGTCGAACCATTTAAAGTCAGTGATGAACCTGGCCGCCAAGTTGAGCACAGCTCTAAGGGGGGCTAGGTGTACTTTTGGGGTTCCGGTGAGGATAGCGTTGCCGTAGTCCAGTTTAGAGAGGACTAGAGATTGGACAACCCATTTGAAATCGTCTGGAGGAATGAAGTGTTTGATTTTCTTAAGGTGCCGGAGTTTAAAGAGTGCTCCTTTGGCCGAGTTTTTTATGTGGTCTTTAAGATCCAGATTTTTGTCATAGGTGAAACATAGGGATTTCTCCCAGTCGGACAAGGTGAGCGGACAATTGAGGGCATTGAGGTCAGTGATCCAGCCTTGGATGGGGAGATGGTTGTTTTTGGGAGAGAAAAGAATAATTTCAGTTTTATTGGGGTTCAGTTTGAGATAGAGTAGAACCAGGATTGGATTTTGCTCAGGGTATTGTTTAAATGAAGTACATCGGAATGGGATTTAATCTTATAGTAGAGTTGGATGTCATCAGCATAGAGGCGGTAGTTAATTCCAGCTTGTTTCAAAATGAGGGTAAGGGATTCCATAAAGAAGCTGAAGAGAGAGGGGAAGAGAATGGAGCCCTGGGGGACACCTAAGGAGACAGGGGTAGGATTGGAGAGGCAGGCATTGATTTTTATTTGTTGTGTTCTGTGCTGGAGGAAAGAGGAGAACCATTTGAGGACCGACCCAGTAAGGCCAAAGCGAGCTTTAAGTGAGTTAAGTAAGGAAGAATGGTTGACAGTATCGAAAGCAGCAGAGAGGTCAAGGAGAATAAGCAGGCAAGTTTCTCCATTGTCTAGGGAGCTGTGGATATCATCCACAATGTTCAGCATGGCGGTTTCTGTACTGCAGCCTTTCCTGAAACCGGATTGAAAGGAATGGCAGGCAGCTGTCAGCATAGATGACAAAAGATATGATAGACATGCTCCTCACCTACTACGGAAGACCAGTTAATGCAACAGAAACATCTGTCATTTCTCTGCCCCTCTGCCTAGTCTCAGGACTCCCAAGTGATGGACTCCCAAGTAAGTCGCTTGCTCCTCTCTGATCAACCCCAGTCCTGCGATGGCGTTTGGTGTCATCTAACGCCAGATCCCACGTGGGCATTTGGAACACAATCAAGGTTCAGGCAGCTCCCCCACTCACCAATTTATACATTGCAGCCTTGCTGTTGGTTTTGATTTGTTCAACAGGGTAGAGGAGGCAACTGATGGCACGCAAGACCATGCGGCTCACTCCCTTCACTACGCCTGCAGGCCTGGGGCTGGGTGCGAGAGCAGTGCTTTCAGTTGCGGCAGGAGAACCAACCTGCCAAACCCCCACTGCCGCACACCTGCCACCACTCCTCTCCTGAAGTGCAGCGCCGGGCGCGGGTCATGAATGTTTTCACTTGCAGCAGCCTGCGATGATGGCCTAGATAAAAGCACTGATGAAAGCGGCACTCATGAGCAGTCACTGGCCTCGATTCAGGAGCTCCTCCTCTCCCGTATGCACAATATGGACGTGAAACCCCTCCCTGGGGCGATTCTTCCTCCCCCCCTTGTCCATTTAACTGCGTCCCTTTTACCTTTACATCATACCACTGACAACGTGATTTGGTGCCTTAAAAGGTCGCAGTTTATTCAGATATAACAGGGTTGTACATTTGCAATTTCATTGGTCATTCATAGCATCCATGTTATTGTATACTTCCTTTGTCTTTGTACATTCATTGCTGTTATTTGCTCCCAAACAGTATCGTTTTTGCGAGGTGCCCCTTTGGCCGGGCCTCTGTGTCTGCAGTTCCAGGCTTCAACTTGCTACCGAATTTGGTGGGTGTACGTCAGGACCTGCCTGGGCTGCAAGTGCTGTTCCGCTTGCCCTGGACCCTTTGCTGGCCCCTGGCCTGCTCCTCTGGAGCCCCTGCCATGTGGCATCCCAAGGACCCTGTGTGAGCATCTCATCTACTCAGCCTGTGGCTGTGCCCCGTCATTTAGCTCCCTCAGTGCCCCTACTGTGAGGCATCCCAAGGGCCCTGTGGGAGCATCACCTCTACTCTGCCTGTGGCTGTGTGCCGTCCTTAGATCCCTCAGTGCCCCTGCCGTGAGGCATCCTAAGGACACTATGTGAGCCTTCCATCTACCTCTAGTAAATGTTCTCTCTTTTGTATATCTTTCCTGTGGCTGTATGCCGTCAATAGCTCCCTCAGTGTCCCTGCCGTGAGGCATACCAAGGACACTGTGTGAGCCTTCCATCTACTTCTAGTACATTTTCTCTCTTTTGTATATCTTTCCTGGGTTTCTTCCGCCACTCTAGCTACGATTTTATGATCGGAGGGTGCTCCCCCTGCTCTCCCTTCCCATCCTTCCTCATGAGAAAACCCATCTGCGTTTTCGACCAACGCAATAGGCTCTTCATATAACCTGCTACTAATCCCACGTCTGCCCGGCATCTGTGGGGTGTTCCTGAGTTACCTGCTGCGGGGGCCACAATCTCACTGGCCCTGTATGCCCCAGCGAATGCCAGCGTGACCGCTCCCTAGACAGCGCAGCCTCTAGTTCCGTGGAGGCTACCACATCTAGTGCCCATCTTATTTTTGTAGTGCTGCAAAAAACATGGGCCGCATTAGTGCGCTTGCTGACAGTTGTGGGAGATGAAAGCGCTTGCTCCTATCAGCGGAAAATTGGTGGGATTTGAACCCGCGAATGCTAACTAATGATTCAGCTATCATTTCCCAGCACCAAGTGGGCTGCCAATGTGAGGCCGTCTTACAACTGGCAGCGTGCCTTTGCCATTATTACCATATAATGCAGTGATTTCAGCTGCATTTCCCTTATGTAAATTATTTGTGGTCTCCCTGCCTACCAACTTGGAGGCCACTGGAGCCTGATTTGACATACCCGAAAGTTACACTTTTTCAACTCTCTAAGCTGATGTTTCAAACCGTCTCTTAAACAGTTTACAGGTGGGAGACAGGTACCTTATACCGCACCCTAACCTAAGTTGAGATCAGACACCCCCACCCCCCCTCCTTCATGGCTCTCGATGGCGCACATTTTGAGGTTATGTTCCTAAGTGCATTCTGTTGGGCTCTTGTAAAATAAATCTTCCTTCATCAATTGAAAACAACCTCTGATCGTCTTCAGCTCAACCGCTGGCCTTGCTCAGCTTTTATATACACACATAAGGAAGGCTGTGTGCTTTCCTTAGAAAGACAGCGTCACTGGAATTGTCTGTCGCCTTCATCTGAAGCCCGGGGCTGACTAAGCATCTACATGAAGACCCTCCTAGAGCTTCTGTACTTCCAAGAAGTCACATATTGATCCACTCCTACCCGCATGGCCAACTGTGGCTCCCATGCCACGATTTAACTGAATGAACCTTATCCCGTCCGTATGTATCTCTACCGCCGGTATGTATTTGTACCCTCAGCTGCCTGCGGGTACTGAGTATGTCTTTGTGTGAAGTGTCCTCCTTTCTGAGGACTGTCAGGCTGCACTTGCCTATATGCACAATGCAAAATACATAGCTGTAAGATGATCACACTGGCCCTGTCTGAATGTTGCTGAGTTCCTTCCCCTACAGTAGATACTTGTGGGGTCATTTAGAATTTGGCGAAGTGTCCGCATTGCTGGAGAGCGGCACAGATTCTGCCTGCAAAACAAATGTTTTCGTCCACTTTCTTTAGAGTTGGGGGAGTGTTGTGTTTGTGCCAGCAGACTCTCTGCAGGTTCTGCTAGTTTGAACCTATGGCACCCCATCATTTGCCTATTTAAGGAGAACACGTACCACAGTGGACGAGATCCATATATCTGTGGTTGTATTGTGTTGAAGACACACACTGAGATTTATTCTTAATAGTTCTCGCGGATTTCCCCTGTGAAAACTGGATATACAACCTATGATCTTGTGATTTCCTGTCAACTTGTAAAGGTTCCTACCATCCTGATCACAGCACTGTCTGCATTCTGGCTATATCTTTGTTTGCTTATATAAACCACCAAGCCTTTTTTTTTTTTACAGAAAATAGTGGCCTTATTTGCATTTATATTCGTCGACACATTGCATGCAGCATATAACAATGGGACAAGTAATTCCTTTATCCCAGTCCTCTGGGCTACATATACCCCCACAACCATATCCCGTGGCATTGACTGCTAATAAATGTGAGATCTATGCTGTGGTGGGTCTGGCACATAACTGCCAAGGTTTCTGATTGCTTATGTGTGTCATTTTCTTAATTTTAGTGTAATTATGAGTGACATTCAATGATTATGAGTGACACTTTCTCGCAAGCAAAATCAAGCAGTGAAGATGCTGTGGTGGGTCTGGCACCTAGCTGCCAAGGTTTCTGATTGCTTATGTGTGACATTTTCTTAATTTTAGTGTAATTATGAGTTACATTCAATGATTATGAGTGATACTTTCTCGCAAGGTGAGGGTGTTATTGTTTGTCCTACGAAAATCTCCGCTGTTCTAAGTCACTTTACAATTAAATTCTAGTTTTTTGTAGGCCGCTAGCAGGACCCCGTACATTCTCTTTCGTGTTTGCGTTACACTGTGGAAGAAACAGCGTTGGCGGATAACGTGCCATGATACTGCCCGCACTATGCAGTTTTGCGCTTTAGTACCATGACAGTAATTTCATGCGTTGGTGCTGTGTGGTATAATCAAAAGCTAAGATTTACCTTCCGCATTCTGAAATGCCCCATACTTTTCTTACTCGCTGGAGCAGGCATCTCCAGCAAGTAGCTCGTGAGCTACCAGAGCTCTCCAACCTGTGAGTGGCTCTCCTGGGTGCAGCATGTAGTCAAGACAAAATTGTGCTTGTTTTCACCACTCAAAACCGATGTTTGGAGAGAATCGATGAATTTTCACAATGCCTTTCAAGCCGTTATTGAGTAGGAGAGATTCATTCTCATCTGTTCTTTCTTGATTTGGCCCTTTGCGTCTCTTTAAACCTCTCGTGTTTGGCACCGGGGGGGGACGAGCATCTGTCCTAGGGTCCGGCGTGGTTTATTTATTGTATGTTTACCCACCACGCTTAGTCGCTTTTGTTTTTGCATGTACATGGGAGTATTAAATGCTAGAGACAGATGTGTGCTTTAAATTGAAGTCTCGGATACTGTGTGATAATATGGGTGTGTGGAATGTTAGTGACGATTGCGCTAACGGACGTGACACAGATTTTGCTCTCGCTATTAGAGGGACGTTGTGAGTAAAATGTTAATAGTGAGTGTGGCCTTAAAACCAACCCGTGTATATAAAAAACTTTTTTACCAGGTTACATCTCTTTGGTGGCTGTGTTTATGAAATCATGTAGAATTTGTGTTGTAAGACTTTCTGTTTCTGGCACTATAACATAGAAAAAGAGTGGAATGCCTGTAGGAGTTAATTGAAGCTATTGAGGATTTGTCTTTCTTCACTCTAGGGGGCACTACACGCCCAGGTGCTCGAGAAAAGCTGTAGAGGGGACGGTAGTAACTGATGCCAGTCATAAAGGTATTCACCGATTAAATTGTTGCTTGTCCTTTTCTCTCCGGAATTCCGAACACAGGATCAATAGGGGAGGTGAGATTTTGCTCTGGTGTTTGTTGTACAAGTGTGGTACAAATTTGTTTTTATAATAAATTATTCATGAAAGATGATCCAAATGGGGTTGTGTTTTCCTCTATTGATAGAACAAACAAAAGGGAGACCTGCTCTGTATTCATTGATGTAGTAGAGGATTTCACCAACCGTTGAGTTAACAGGAGAATCCCTTGAGGTAAGACTCGGCAATTTGTAGATGCCCATTAGGGTGTGGACTTGTAATTGGGTTGCTCATGTACCTTCGCCTGGGTTAGTATTTAGAATGTTCTCTTTTCCTTTATATTCCTCATCATTCAGGTTGTAATATTACATTAAAGGTCCTTTCTTGGAATCACATAAATTGATTGCACACAGGACTTCCCACAAGTTGGATTAGTGGTAAGCCGATGTAGCTTATATTGTTTTGATATTTTTTGATGGTTGTGGAGCTTCAATGTAGGGGGTTTTGTTGATCGAATTCGACTGGGATGAATATCTGTGAGTGGACAACAACAGGTGGTACTACTGTTAATCAGACTAGGTATAAGAGTGGCAACGTTGACTTAAAATGAGAAGAATTAATGGAAATTTAAATAGTAGAAGCTAGCACTACCGTTCGACTAGTTTAGGCATAACAACATGAAGCCATTGATTCTGCTTGGAACTGGATATACAAAGTGTCACACAAGTCAAAGCCCAACTTGAGGGACATTACAACAGAGAGGAGATTATCTGACAGCAAGTGTATAAGAGCTATATTTAGGGAATAGTATTGAACTAAGGCTAAAGAGTTATGATACAGGAAAACTGGAAGCAGGTTAATTGATAGTAATGAGACTGAAGATAATGTTTTACCTTGTTGCTTTTTATGTAAAAGTACGAAGAGTGTATATTAACTGGTGTGAATATGAAAATTGATTGCTTGCATATTACAACATTGTCTTTGGTCTACTGAAAAATGGCGTGTTGGATTTAATATATGTGTTTTATGAATTAGTTGTAAAATATAAACTTAATGTTTTTAAATGTGTGTTTTGTATGTCTGAATATAGAGCATGTTAATTACAAAATGACACTGTTTTTTCAAAAGAGTTTTTCTAAATGTTGGTCTATTTGTCTTTTTGTCTGGTTGTTTTTCTAATATAGTATTTGTGTTGTATGTTCTTATGTTTAAACAGCCCTGAAGAAGTCCCATGAGAACAGGGATGAAACGCGTAGGCTGTTCCCAATGTGCATTTGTCTTTTTGTATTATTACACATTTTGAGAAAATAAAGAAGATGAAAAACAATCTGACATTTGGAGTATTGTGAAACTAGAACATGTTTTCCTGCTGTCATTTAACTGAGTGAAAAGTAAGGCACTTGCTGTCATTGTGCTTGCATATAAGTATCATACAATCTTGGATGTATCTTTGATTAACTTTGGACTCTTGGTGGAATGTAAAATATATATACAGTGCTCCTCTAAATTGTGGAATTGTAGGAAGAGATTTGGGTTTTTTCGGTTGACCCAGAAGAGTGAGCATTTTTTTGAAAATTAGTAGGGACAGACGGTGTGCAGGCGATTTTTGTAACCAAAACCGTTTTCCTGTTGTATAATTCGTAGATTGCCGTTTGGGGTCAGGGCCTCAGTTAGCTGGCAGGTGTATTCCCATTCCTTCTGCGTGATTTGAGGCAGTAATTGTTCATTCCACCGGGCTAGACTGCTATCGGTGGCAGACACGCATTCGTCTCTGACCGCTAAATATAGTCTGGTGATCAGTTTGTTTCTCGTTGGGCTCGCAAGTAACATCTGTAGTGCTTGAAGTGTCGGAGGCTCGTCGGGGAAGGGGTGATAGTGTGCCTTTACTGCCTCCCTTAGTCTGCGGTATATAAACATGAATAGTGTTGATTTATTTTGTATGTATTGCAACCCCTCGGGCTTTAAAAAAGTACCCTTTGGGAATAGGTCTTGCATTTTGTCTATACCCGTGAGCTCAAGCGCACGTGTAGCCCCCACCTCTTGTGTGACCGATAGTGCTGCATGGTGGGAGAGGGGGAGTAAAGTGGCATACAGCAGGAGTTTCACCGCCAATTGACCTAGATCATGCCAAGCTGATATTGTGCAATCTACAGTGTTGATTTCAGCTTTAGGAGTGCCTCGTTTGGAGTGTGACAGGATACTGTGCAGACGGATTGGGTGTGCATCCCCGTCTTCCACTGCTACGTGTGGGATGAACGCATGGGGGTTATACCAATAATGGGCATACTGCGCTTGAGCACACAGATAATATAGGTGCATATCGGGTACTCCGAAACCTCCTTTTTTGTAGTCCTGTATAAGTGTGTCCCAGCTCACCCGGGGTTGCTTGCCACCCCAGATCAGTTTCAGCAGTTGTGAGCGTAAAGTCTTAAAAAATTGTCTGGTTAGTTTAATCAGGATGTTATTAAACAGATACAGAAAGCACGGGAGCACTATCATCTTAATGAGTGCAATTCTGTCTGCCAATGAAAGCGGCAATCTGGTCCATCTTGCAACCTGGTTTTCTAACTTGCAGTGTGCCCTGCCATAATTTTCTCTCACCACTATGTCTGGGTTGCGGTGAATCCATATGCCAAGATATTGTTGGGGGTCAGTAGCCCACTCAAGGGGAAATTCCAGGGTGTGCTGGGTCGTGCTATCAGTGAGAGGCACAGTAATCGATTTAGCCCAGTTTATATTTAGGCCTGAGAAGTGACCAAAACGGATATATTCCCGTAAGATGGGCTCCAGGAATGTCTGTGGCTCTCTTACATACAATACCATGTCATCCGCGTAGAGCGATTTATTTACCGGTCTCAGTGGGAATCTAAGGGCGGATTCCCTGTGGCGCTGCCTGATGATCAAAGCCAGGGGGTCCAGCAGTATTGAAAAGAGAAGGGGCAATATCGGGTACCCTTGTCTAGTGCCTCTGCTAATTTTTATAGGTTCCGAAGTCTGTCCCTCAATCCTTACCCATGCTATTGAGTCAGTGTATAGTAGTTTCACCCACCTGCAAAAAAACACCGGGAGCCCTATTCTATCTAGTATTTGAAACATGTAGCACCACTCAATGGAGTCGAAAGCCTTGGCTGCATCTAACAGTACTGCCACCGCTTGTAAGTCAGGGTTTAAAGTGTGGAACAAGAAAAAAATCGTGCGTAAATTGTTCGAAGTTGACCTCTCCGGTGTAAATCTGGATTGATCAGGCAGTACTATATTCGGGAGTAGGGGTTGAAGTCTGATGGTAAGAATCTTTGCAAGTATCTTCATATCAATGTTGATAAGTGATAGCGTGCGATACGATTCACACCGTGATGTAGGTTTGTCTTTTTTTAACAGGGCAATAATTAGAGCCTCTCTGAGTGTGGGTGGTAGACTTCCCTTCTCATATGCCTCCTCGAACATCGCCATCAAGTAGGGCACAAACTCATCTGCAAATTCCTTATAGAATTCGCTTGTGAGTCCATCCCCGCCTGGCGCCTTCCTGTTGGGTAGGGCCTTAATCGCATCTTTGATTTCTTCAACCTCTATCGGGCGAGATATATATTCTCGCTGCGCATTTGACAGCCAGGCTAGTGAAATATCCTCTAGATATTCGTTCAGCTCACCAGGTTCTGCCCCACCCTTTGAAGTGTACAGATCAGCATAAAAGTTCCGGAATTGATTTGTGATTTCATGTGGCGAGTAGTAATTTTTCCCCATATCATCAGTGATCTGGCTAATCGTAAATGCTGATCATGCTAACTTCAAGGTTATGGCCTGGTCTACTGCCCTCACCGTATGCCCTTGAAACATGCCTCTTCAACAAGTATTTCCCCTCATCTGCCGCCAGTTCGTTATATTCCGTCACTGCTTCTTTTATTTGCGCTAGTGTGTCTGAGCACGGAGCGAGCTCTTCTGCACTCTCCAGCTGTTTGAGCGTCACTTCCAATCTCAATAGCCGCCCCCTAATGTCCTTTAGTATGCCTGCATTGGTGCTGATGCATGTCCCTCTGATTGTGACCTTAAAGGCCTCCCAGAGTGTGGCTGCCTCACTGACCGACCCCTCATTGAGAGTGAAGTATTGCTGTATAGCTTCCCTAATCTTAGCCGTGTGTAACGGGTCAAGTAAAACCTCGGCTCTAATCCTCCATGTGAATTAGCGGGGATCGTATTCGGAATACATATCGTGAGCCCGACCGGATTGTGATCTGACAATGTTCTAGGCAGTCTGGCTATGTCTGTCACCCATGCGTTGACCCCTGTGCTGATAAGCCAGTAATCTAATCTCGACCAGCTTCCATGAGCGGTGGATGCGCATGTGCCCTCCAAGTATCGACGTTTCGCGTTCTCCACGTGTCCACTAACCCTAGTTCATCCATTCCCGCTTTGATGACATGGGCAGCTCTAGGAGAGTGTCCCCTCTGCTGACTTGATTTTATCCTTAGAGAGGTCCAGGTGTGTATTTAGGTCCCCACCTCATATTATTTCTGATTCTGGCCACTCACGCAGCACCTTCAGCAGCTCCTCGAAAAATTTAGGTTCATCTGTATTAGGCCCGTATTTGTTTACTATAGTGATGAGCACCCCGTGGAATTTGCCATGTACAATAGCATACCTGCCATTGCTGTCAATGGTTGAGTTAATAGCTGTGAAGGGAGTACCTTTTTTGATTAGTATAGCCAACCCTCTTGCATACGATGAGTAAGATGAGAACAGCCGGTAGCCCGCCCAGTGTGCGCCCACCTTAGCCTCATTAAGTTTAATCAGGTGCGTTTCCTGAAGGAGAGCGACCTTGATTTGATGTCACTCTAGGTGGGCTAAAATTTGTCTAATCTTCTTCGGGCATTTCAGCCCACGCACATTCCATGTTATACATGCTATTGAAGCACTGTCAGTCTTTTCTACCCCAGCCATCTAAGCTACCATAATGTTTTGGAAATAGCCGGGTGCGACCAGATACACAAAAGAAGATAACATGTTGACAGCAAGCCACATAACTGTCCCTCGAACCACACCCCCGCCCCTGCCCCGCCCCGCCCACATCAGCATCCCAATCATGCTGAGGACAATATACCCCAATACTCTCTCCCAGCCCTAGGAACCTGCTAGGTGTAACGAAAATGAAGAACGGGGATCACCCAATGGAGGGTCATTAGGAGGCCGGACATCCTCCTCAGCTGAGGTGGCCAGGTGAAGCAAAGTTCTAGTCAACCCCACTGCAAACACGTTTAAGTCTATATCATGCTCACATGCACAGGGCAAGTGCTTATCGGTGGTCTGCTTTCATCTTCAGTCCAAGTCCGTCGGTTCATGCGAGCGCTGAGCACGTGTTCTTTTTAACGTAGTTTTCAGGAATTCTTGCACAGCTTTAGGGGAATTGCAGATTTTCTGATGACGTTCGTACTCAATTCGCAGTCTTGCTGGGAATAGCATGGCATACGTGATGTTCGCCTTCTGCAGTTGTTTCCTGACCGCTAGGTATTCTCTCCTTGCCACCTGCACATTGGCCGTAAAATCAGGATAAAAGGCAACCTGGAATCCCTGGTAGTTGAGATCCGCCCTCTCGCGGGCCTGGCGGAGAACAGCATCTCGGTCTCGGTAATTTAAAAGTTTTGCAATCACCGGACTGGGGGGTGCACCTGGGGGTGGTCTGGCTGCTAAAGTTCTGTGGGCACGTTCAACCACGAACATCGCTGATAGACTTTCCCGGCCAAATAGATCAGTGAGCATCTGCCCCACGTACAGCTCCATCCTACCAGTGTTGATGGTTTCCGGAATGCCTAAGATTCGGACATTGCTGCACCTAGAGCACGTCTCTAGGTCTTCGTTTTTGGCTTGAATGATGGTGACAAGTTTTTCCAGTTCAGTACTGGTTGTAGCTTGTGTCTTGTCCTCCACGTTAGAGATTCTCTGCTCCGCTTCTGCGATTCTAGTTGCCTGCTTGTCTAGTTTGGAGGACATGGAGTCCATTCGCTGGTTTAGTGCGTCCATTTTGTGTCTATGGACAGTAGTCTCTACTGCATGGCTTGGAGCGTCACCACTAGTTGCATGGGATCCGGTACAGTAGGGACCTGCTCCTGCTCTTCCTGATCGCCCTGCGTGGTTTTCAACGATTTTTTGGCTTCAAAGGTGAGCCGAGGTTGTCCTTTGTCTGGTTTGCCCATCGTTATGATTAATCCTGCGAGGGTGCTGGTTCACTCTACAATGTCTGGGCCTTAGTCAGAGCGCAGCGAGCTGAGCTCTCCAGGCGCTACAAAGTCACAGACGTTAGCCTTTAAGGATCAGTTTTATTGCCCCACCAGCTCGAAAGTCGATTTCTCTAGAGCTCGTCCTATTCGCTTCTAGAACTGCACAGCACCTCTTTGGTGTCTCCGCAATTGTCTTTATTGAATCCTGTTTGGTTGCTATTGGCTTTATCATTCACTAGGCCTGCCCGAGCTCTCAGTCTTCAGCTTAGCAGGGGGGGAGGCGTAGCTCTTTATTGCACCTTATCGCGCCGCAGTCCCAGCAGGGTTCACGCGGACACCTCCGCAGTTCACTGTGTGCCACGCCTCCTACGGGCCTCCTCACCCTGAATCCTTCCAGGCCCTGGGTGCTCGCCAACAAAATGGCATCCACTCCAAATTACTGCAGGCCGTGTACACCTCCCGCAAGCTGTCCCAGAGTTCTGATCATATGGTAGCTGCCCTCAATTGCTTCACACTCCCAGTGCAGGCCTCCGCATGTAGGCTGAGGCCGCGCAATGACGCAGAGCTTGTCTCTGTGCTCCTCCCACAGCCCCCCGAGCCTCGGCAGATCAACTCACCATCCGTATACACCCAGTTCAGGTCACAGCTCCCGCCGTAGTCCTGGCGTTTTAGGTCCGGGTCCCAGGCAGCGGGATCCCAGCTCACCGGACCACTGGCTTCGCTTTCAGCCAACCGCACGGGGCAACAGGCTCCGCCTAGCCTCGCCACGACGAACTTCGCAGTTGCAGCGAGCCCGCCCCGCTGCACGACTTCACTGGGCTATATTTTACCCTGTACACCTTCCGCTCAAACTTCGTGTATTTTTAGAGCCCGTGTGGGCTGGAGTGAAGGATATTAGTCGGACATTATTCGCCTGGCCGGCAGAGCTGCACTAATGTGCGGCCATCTTGCTTCGGGCTCTCTAGCGCCCCCCTCTCCGGCTGTAAGTTTGTGAACGCCATTTTGTAGTATGTGAGTAGAAGTACTTTACTACTACTTTCCTACTGCAAAATGTAGTGTACGAATCAGGCCCAGAGCCCCTATGTCTGGTTCATCGAGCTCTGTACAGTACTAGTGCCTCTTCAAGCAAAAATATTGAGGAAGCTGCCCTCACTCCCTCTTTGATCTTATTTCCATCCCACATTCACGGTCCCCAGTTTTTTAATGTGCATGGCTAGGAGGCGGAACCTTTGCAGTCATAGCTCTAAACTATAGAATCACCTCCGCATTCACTCTGTAGTATTTCTGTCCACTTATTCTTCCGCAAAGCACTGAAAATTTTCTTTGTTTCTGTAGTCCACACATTTTTTAAAAGCTGTATCACTCATTCAGGCCTAGCACCAAGATTCCTCTGGGTGAAAGTTCTTTCTATGTGTTTCTCATTTGTTCATTCATTCCTTCAAGTCAGTTAGCAGGGCAGACCACTTATCCCCTTATCTTTGGAAGCCTATAAGATTTTATCTGTCAAGGTGTGGGGCTCTATCAGTTATTAAGGAATGATATACCAATGACCCTGGCTAAGAAAAGCAGCTAGGCACAGAGCATTATGAGAAAGAGATCGTAAGCCTCTCTGGAATGTTCAGATATTTGTTGGAGTATAAAGGCCGAAGAACAAAACATTTTTGCCTGATGCTATTTCATGTACTTGATGGTAAATTAAGGCAGTGCTTGCTCCAAACTCTGTTTACCACAGTATTATGAGAACAGGATTCTGGAGGTGGTAGTATGTGACAAGAACGTCTATGCATGTTGGCTGTGTAGAATTTTGTCTTTGTGGTAATTGGTTCTGTTGTTTTTGTGCTGGCATGTTTTTGTGCTGCAATATTGCAGTGTAGTTTTGTTCCATTGTACTGTGATGTTGCATTCTGTATTGGCTATTTTGTTGTGATATGCCATGTTATGTTTTAATTGTTTTATGTTGTTTGTGTCCGGTATTTGTGTTATGTTCTGCTGCTTATTTTAGACATGTCAACAAATCCTGCTATATTTCTAGCCAAAAAAAGCACATTGCGTTGACCATTCCTGTGAAAAGCAACCATTTATCACTCTCTAAGATGGTAAAAGAGCGGTGATCCAACTCTTCAGCTACTTATGGCACCAGTCAGCCTAAAACTGTGGTAGAGACTGTGTCTCAGCTTATCGCTCCAAGTGTGCTACGGCCGTTACGGTTGAATGGAAAGCTTTCAAGATGACGGTGCACTGAAATTGCAGAGATCTATAGGAAATCTTTTGCACCTTCAAGTACTACCAGTTTCCTAAATGGTGTAAAACAGAGAATCGCTACTCAGGGAGTTGGCTAAGCAGTGACTCATTATCTGGGAATACTGATTTGCATTATGTACTTGCTTCCCTTTCGAACCAGTCCAGCATCTTTTAGAGAAAGGTTAATACAGCTATAGCGGTTTAGATAGGATATCCATTTTTTTTTAGTTTAAAGAAACTTTATAAAAATGATTCAGCAAAACGGTACAACCTACGAAAACATGTCTGATAATTACAATAAGGGATAATATATATATATGAGCCAAGAATATACGGTACATTTTAAACATTTACAGATAGTAAAGGAGACTGCATTTTAGAACTACAGACCAATAAAGAGAACTTAAGAAAATGGTATCTTACTAAAACAGCATTTTATGTTTTGTGATTTGAAGGAAAGGAAAAGAAAGAAAAGAAAAAGAAAGGGTAAGAGATAATAAAGGGAGGGAGAGAGAGAAAAGGTAAGCAAAGTAAAAAGAAGGATAAGGATACAAAATAAACAAACTTACCAAAGGAACTCATTATCGATTAGTCAATGCATTATACAACAAGCATTGGCATAGCCAATAGGTCTTGCTTTTGGGACCTTATAAGTATTTAGTTATGCAGCACAATATCCTTGGTACAACAACATCAACTGTTGCATGGCTAAACACTTATAAGGTCCCAAAGGTGAGACCTATTAGCTATGCCAATGCTTGTTTAGGACTTGTGCCCTGCCTACAGCACAGGCGCATACCGGGCAGGTACTGTCAGGATCTAGGTACATATAGTATAGCACAGTGCTAGGGTCTTCTGCAAAGCCGCCAGCGTGTGCGTGGGACAGTACCAGCGCCTTCACCAGAGCGGCCCGCTGTCAGGAGGAGAGCGGTACTGATGCCTGCAGTGGAGGCTAGGCGCTGTCAGGACTTTACGGACCCCCGATCCTCGGCGTTGTCGGGAGGACAGTACTCCTGAACTGACGCCGACAGTACAGCCCTGGCGCTGTCAGGAGGACAGTACTGACGCCCACTACAGAGCCTCAGTGCTTGTGAAAGGGCACGTGTGTGTGTGACGTTCTCTTGGTCCAGTGGGCCGTGAGGGCACACTAAGTACACACACTCACTCTTTTAAGCTGGCCTGTGTGGCACTGTCAGTCCGGCACTGGTGACTGCTAAACACAACAGCACTGGTAGTTTTCAGCCAGGCCACAAAAGTGGTTAAAAGCAATTAAGCCACATGGAATTAACCACCTCCGTTCGCTTTCACTTTTCCACTCAGGGCTACAAGGGAGGTGATATAAATTCCTGTCAAAAAATAACCTGAAAAGACGAGCTCTCCATCAAGACACCTGTGCACGACCCAATTTGAACGGAATTGAGATGAAAGGCCCATGTGCCCTCATAAATGCCCTTACCCCCCCTTCAGCACAAAAAAGAGGCGGATCACCCTCTCATCCCCCCACCCTCCATTAAAAACAATCCCCCACACTCCCTTTGAGTCGGAAATGACAAAAGCCGGCCCTTCGCTGGATATAATGGCAGAGTCCGATGTGAGGGCACGGCGGGGCTCCCGTCGATGTGTGTACACGTGAAGCTTCAGCCCTCTGGGTACATACACCCGCGTGGATTCAGGTGGATGGGAGGAGACAGGCTTCAGATCCCAGGGCACAGGGGAAAGAAACTGCGTGCCACCGCAGGGCTTGCGGAGAGCCACGGTGGGGAGGGACTCTCGGGGCTAAGGGGGGTTCAGAAGAGGGCACACAGCGGGAAGAGGGCACACAGCGAGTGAGTTCAGATAACGTTATACAGGGGCAAGAAGAACCTTCTCGGATTCCAGGGCACACCTAGCCAGCGGGCTTACCCTCGAAGGACACGGAGAACCAGAGCCAGGTTTCAGGTATCGGAGCGCGAGTGTACACACGTAGTGATGAAGAAACATCGCAGGGTTCACAACTCAGTGACACAGAGAGCCCTGAAAGCATCTCGCGGCAGTCATCCATCTAGGGTGCTTTACCCAGAGCACCTCGAAATCTGCCCCACACAGTTAGTTAGCCAGGGCACCCCAAATAGCGTTTCAGCCGGCATCTGAAGCTCCGAAGAAAAAATTAGTTTATGCTTTGCTCCAAGGCTCCCCTCAACTGCCGGGGTAATCCGGGACTGCAAGGAGAACACAAAACAAATTTACCATCGACAATAACTACTTCTAATGCTCTGTGAGCGCCGCCCTGCTTTCGAATCTAAAGAAACAAGCGCGCGCGCCTCGCACGGCAGCAGGGGGAGGGGGAGAGGAGGGGGCCTGCGCGATTCCCTTGCGGGAGCAAGCGGCGCCAGGAGTGATAATTGCTACCATATGGCGCCGCTCGCTCCCGCAAGTGAATCGCCAAACGTGCACTCGTTGCCATTGAAGGCAATGGAACGCGTGCACGTTTTGGCTGAAAAGCCGAAGCGAACCCAAAAGGCCTTTTTCCTAAGCAGCGCATGTGCGCTGCGTAGGCGAGACCTAAAAATGGATAATAATAACAAGTAAGTAACAATTAATTATATTATTATATTAATTATGTTATAAACAATAGATAAAAATTTCATGGCAGATGAAAAACAGAATAACTGTCCTGGATCCATGCTAAGTGGATGGACAAGTAGTTACTAAGAGGTGACCAAAGGTATCCTTCTGAAGGAGTTGGTGTGTGGATGTGATGGACGTTCTATCAGTTTTATGATGAAGACAGAGAAGGTTCCACCACCCAGTAAAAGTGACTTTGGTGGCATCTTTCCAATTAGATGTAATGATTTGAAGGCAATAGCAATAAGTACACAAACTTACCGAGTTTACGAGCATCAATTCAAATAGGTTGTGTTAAATTAAATTTACTTATTACCTCATTTCTGAATTTCTATGCTTAATAAATCATAATTTCTTGTCAATGCAAAGCGAGGAGTCCGTGGTGCTCAAATGAAGGAGGAGAAGACCAATAACTCGAGTTAAAGGGAGCGCTTCCAGCACCAAGCGGGCACAGGAGCAATCTCTGAAGTCCCTCTATTTAAGTGGGGTCTTTATTTTCAACAGTAGAATATTTATACAGTCTTGGTCACGAGGCAAAATAGAGGAACCATCAGGTCGTGGCAGATAGAGGAACAAAGATTCAGCAAGAGGAGCAGAGTGTGAAGAAATGGGGGCGTGTCTTAGGCTTCGTGAGGGGACTTGCGATGTGAAATAGTCTGACAGTTGGAAGGGGAAGGCTTCCTCATTTGGGGGTTTGTGCTCGTGCTTCATGTCAGAAACATGAACCATCTCTGCGGGGGAGCAGGAACTCATGTACTGGTTTCCCGGACTTGGCAGAAACCACAGAGACAGATGGTGAAAATGAGGAAAACCAGGTGCAGGGGTGCCGTGCTCGTGCTCGGGGTCTTGGGACACCAAAGGGTGAATTAAAAACAAAATGGTGCCGGCTTTTAATGTGGGCAATTATTAATCGCGCAAAGGGGATCGCGCAAAGGGGCATAATTAGATCGCGCAGAGGGCAGCGAAGGGGCATAATTATAGATTTTATTTCCACAAGGTGAGGAGCTTCCCAGGAATATAGATTTGATCTCAAACAGGAAATTAATAGAGCATATTGCAGAAATTGTTTTGCAAATCTTCTGCCAAAAAGAGTTAATGTTTGGACAAAGGAAAAATGAATGTGCTTGTATATGTGAGAGGCATTGAGGGAGGAGGAGATGGTTAATTGTGCCAGGAGGAGATCCGGTGTAGGAGGAGGAATCTGTGAAAGGATGGAAATATGTTGGGTAAGAACATGTTTTAATGATTTATGTTTAAGAGTAGAAGCAGCAGATAGGCGAAATTTGGTGTGAACTTCAGAAGAGGAAAGAGGATGCGTCTCTCAAAGTAATTGCTTAACCGGAATTATTCCTTTACCACCCAGGTTTTCAAAAAGAATTGCAATTTGGTACTTTAATACATATATTATGCCATATGTAGGAGTCAAAGAAAACCTGTAGTAGTGAGAGAGATTTGGTAAGGCAATATTGTGGATATAGAATGTGTAATGGTTGGTAATGCAAAGGAATGCGGATGATGGGAAAAATTAGCCAGTGACTGAAAAGAGAAAGAGAGAATCAAAACGTCCTCCAATTTATGCCAGGCCACTAAGGGTGTGTAATTGGGGGAAGAAATGGGAGGTAAAACTTGTATTATTAAAAATGAAGATTGATACTGTTAAAAATTTGGAAAATTTACCCCGCCCCTATCTTTGGGTCTGTATAAAGAAGATAAAGATATGTGTGCTTTCCGTCAATTCCATAAAAATGTTTCTAGGGAACTATTAAGGGATTTAAAAAAACTTCAAAGGAATTTTAACTGGTAGCATGGATAAGTAAAAATTAATGCCAGGGACCATCATCATTTTGATTGGGTCCAACCAACCCCACCAGGATAGATACAAAGGCAACCATTTCTCAGACATTTGAAGAACGTTTTGAAGGACATCGTCCAGATTGAGCCAGACGGTTTTTGCAACTAAGGAGGAGTAGTTTAGTTTAGTTTAGTTTATTAAATTAGCACAGTTAATTAAAACCATTGCAATAAAAGGAGGAGTATTTAATCCCTAGACCTTTAATATATTTAGAATTACACGTAAAACCATTATCTGTGAATATATCTTTTAAACTATATTTATTTAATTAAAGGACTTCAGATTTTGTGAAATTTAATTTATAGCCAGATAAGTTAGAATAAGTATGTGAAAGGTCTGTAAAGGCAGGTATGAAATGAGGGTGAGTGTCAGAGCGTGTGAACAAAAGGTTCCAGAGATAGTATAAAAAGTAAGGGTGATAGAGGGCAATCCTGTCAAGTACTATGTTGGAGTGCACAATATGAGGATTGGGTGCCATTAACAAAGACAGAGGTGTTTGGACAAGAATGAAGCAAACTAATTCGTTTTAAAATACCAGGACCAAAACCATGCCATTTGAGTGCTCGCATCATGAAGAGCCAATGTACTTGATAGAAAGCTTTCTCTGCATCTAAAGTAATGGCAGCTGTAGGAGTAGAACTTTTAGATGCAAGATGTAGTATGTTTAAGAATTATCGGACATAGATTTACCCTTAACAAATCCAGTTTGCTCAATCCTGGTAAGGTCCGGAATGACTTGATTAAGTCGAAGAGCTAATATTTTAGCAGAAATTGTACAGTCTATATTAATAAGGGAAATAGGGCAATAGTTAGCGCATGAGGAGAGATCTTTGTCTTTTTTTAGAATCAAACAGAGCATTGCTTCCAAAACAAATGACACAAGCCCTTTTTTTTTTTTTTACATTTCTTTATTGGGTTTTTACATAGATTTCAACAGTTGCCAATAGTGAACATACGTATATATACATCGCACAAATGAATCATGCATCAAGCAATAAATGACATTTCAACATATTAGACAGTACTTTGGTTTCTTAATTTATATGCACCCACTGCCCCAGATGTTACTTTTTGGCCTACAATATTAGCTAAATTGATGTCTTTTCAAGATGATTATTTGTTGGTTGGTGGGGGTTGTAATTTGGTGATGTATGATGATACAACGCGATCATTTAGATCGCGGTACATTTCATCGCTGTTTTTACACGCAAGTCGTTACAACGACTTGCGCTGGAGGACGCTGGACTTAGGAATAGTGTGATTTACTATTCCAACTCCAGTCTACGTACAGTAGGGAAGGTGTTGGAATAGTAAATTACACTATTCCTTAGTCTAGAGCGCCTCCAGTGCAAGTCGTTGTAACGACTTGCGTTTTAAAAACAGCGATGTAAATGTATTGCGGTGTTTTGACCGCGTTGTAAAGGTCGTTTTCCGTAATTTGGTTATGGACCCTATTCTTGACCGCAACTCCCGTTCTAGATTCAGCCCCTCTCCTATGCATTCTCAATTCACATCCACTATTCAACAAAGATCTCTAGTAGATGCCTGGCGGTTATGTATCCTATACTCCGAGAATACTCTTTCTTTTCTCCAGTACACTCTTCTCAATCTCGTTTAGACTACTTATTCACCTCAAAAGCACTCGCCCAACATATTATTCACTCAGATATTGGTTCAATATTGATATCCGATCAAGCTCCCGTCTCTTTAGATCTCGACCTTCTTCCCCCTAATCATGGTACTCGTAGATGGAGATTTAACAACTCTCTTTTATTGGACTCCAATTTTACCCAACAATTTGAATCTTTTATCTCCACTTTCTTCCGTGAAAATGAGACTCCTGATGTGTCTCCACAGATTGTTTGGGATGCCTTTAAAGCAGCCTCCAGAGACTTTATTATCTCCTTTGTATCCCAACGAAGGAAATCCTCTTTACATACCTTACAATCTCTTACATCCCGTATCAAGCAATTAGAGCACTCTTTTTTCCAGACAAATTTTAAATCTATCTTGGATCAATTAATCAAAGCCAAATTTGAATTTAACAAATTATCGACAGACAACGCTAACTCATTTTTGCTTAAATCCTCAGCTAAGTATTATGGGGGTCAAAATAAAGCGGGGAAACTTTTAGCCAATTATCTTAAAATCAAAAAAGAATGCACTAAAATTAGTTCTATTCTGTCCTCTGACAACCACTTAGTTTACAAAAATGAAGAAATTTTGTCAGAATTTACTCAATTCTTCCAAACTCTTTACACTCCTGAAAACCCGGTGTCCCAGGACCTTATATTACAATACTTATCCTCTGTTAACCCTCCTTCTTCTACTGGTCTAGACTTCTCGGTATTAGAGGAAGAAATTCGAGAATCAGACATTCTTTCTGCTAATCGAGTTATTAAACGGGGTAAAGCCCCAGGACCTGACGGTTTTACGACTGAATTTTACTCTCATTTCTCTCGTCTTCTTATCCCTAAACTACATCTTCTATTTCATTTCTTTATTTCGTCTAAAAAGTCTAGTGGCTCCTTTCAAGAAGCCCTGATATGCCTTCTTCCCAAAGAGGGTAAAGATCATAGTCTTTGTAAAACCTATAGGCCCATCTCTTTAATTAACTTGGACTATAACATTTTTGCAAAGATTTTAGCTTTTCGTTTAGAGAAATTTTTACCCCAATTAATCGGAAGGGAACAATGTGGTTTTATTAAAGGAAGACATCTCTCCGACAATACTAGACTCTTTTTTAATGTTCTCACTAAAGCTAAATTATGTACGGACTCTTTAGCAGCTATATCTCTTGATGCTGAAAAAGCTTTCGACAGAGTTGGTTGGTCTTTTATCTTCTCTACTCTGTCTTGGTTTGGTTTTGGTCACAAATTTATAAATTATATTTCCTTACTTTACTCCTCTCCTACTTCCTCCATTTTGGCGAATAGTCTTGTTTCTTCCTCTTTTCCTTTACATCGGGGGGTAAGACAGGGTTGTCCTCTTTCTCCTCTTCTTATTATTTTAGCTCTTGAACCCTTTTTGATTAAAATTCGCTCTAATTCAAATATTATTGGTTTTAAATACGGCTCTAATCAATTAAAACTCTCTGTTTACGCTGACGACATTTTACTTTTTCTATCACAACCTCAATCCTCTTTACCGGCCTTTCTATCGGAAGTTCAGTCCTTTGCTGCTGTTTCTGGTTATAAACTTAACTTTGACAAATGTGAAATCCTCCCTTTAAATACATTATGTTTTTCCGTAGATTTCCTTTCTTCTGGTTTTCGTTGGAACCCAGATAAAATAAAATACTTGGGTCTGTGGTTTAAATCTTCCATTAAAGAGTCTGTTACATTAAATCTAAAGGAATTACAAAAAATGCTACGTCCAAGTGGAATCCTTTATTTTTATCCTGGTGGGGCCGCCTTGACACAATAAAGATGATGTTAGTTCCTATAATACTCTTTTATATTTCCAATCTTCCCATAAACATTCCTAATTCACATTTTAAAATAATTTATTCTATATTATCGAAATTTCTGTGGAATAATAGGAAACCGCGTATGTCTTTACTTAAACTTAAAAGACCAAAACAATTAGGAGGTGTCAATTTTCCAGATTTTCAAGCCTATCATACTGCATTTTTTCTTAAACAAACTTCTGTTTTACTTCAAGAAAACAATGATGATCCGGTTTTATCATTGTGGACTGTTATCGAAAAGCAATTTCTTCATCCTTTCTCATTTCAGGAATTTTTATCTTTTACTCATCGTCCTCTCTCCCTTTCTCTTCCTATTTTCAATAATAATTGCAAAATTCTTCAACCTTTATTTATTGATCACCTTTCTCCTAAAGATCGCTTTTTGCAATCCTCTTTATGGTATAATAATCGTCTTAAAATTAATCGTAGAGTCATCTTTTGGAAGGAGTGGCACGCTAAAGAACTTCACTGGGTTCATCAACTTTTCCAGAATGATACTTGTATATCTTTTTCAGCTGCTCAAGCACGTTTTTCTCTATCTAAATATACCTCTCTAACTATGCTGATCCAATTAACATATAATAATTTAACATCCATTACCCCTTCCTCCTGTTCTTCTCCCACCATTCTTCCGCTCGTGTCTCTTTCTCCATCCGCATCCCAAGTTTATAAACATCTCTCCTCTTCCCCAATTACTCGTGATAAAACGGCAGCAGAAATTTTATGGGAGGCGGATCTCAAATTGTCCTTATCTGTTTCTACTTGGAACAAGATCTGGATTAAGATCAGGAAATCCTCTAGAGCTGCTAATACTACCCAAACATTATTTTTTATCTATAATAGGTTATTATTAACCCCTACATCCTTGCACAAAATAAACCATTCTCTCTCTTCTTCTTGTTGGTCCTGTAACAAGCCCCCTGCTGATTTGCATCACATGTTATTCACATGCCCCCTTGTTTATAATTTTTGGTTGCTGGTCTGGAATCAAATTAACAATATTTTTCATACACAGATACCCTTCAATTTTGTTAATATATTTTTAGGTAGTGTATCTTCGGCATGGGAATCCTATCCAAATACTTTTCATATTGTAGATTTACTTCTTGCGGTTGCCTTTCAACAAATTACTAGGGCATGGAAAAACACCACTAATATCTCTTATCAAGCTTGGTGGTATGGGGTCTGTTACAATCATAGGTTAGATAGAGCATATGTCCATCCTGTATCCCTTGCTATAAAACGAGAATGTTTATGGTCACCGATTACTCATTTTCTAGACACTTCTGCAAATGTATCACAAACCCATAACCCCCGTATTGAAGAAGTTTCTAAACCTCCATGAACTGTTTTTTATTGTTATTTATTCTTGCTTACTTCATTTTTTATGCTTCTTAATTATGTTTTTTGCACAATTATTACTATTTACATAAGTGGTTATGCTAAGAATAATATTGTATATATATAATTTCCTTTCCCTTCCCTCCCTTCCTCCTTTCCTCCTTTTCCCCTTCTTTCCTTTTCTTTCAAATTAGCTAACAGATTATACAGTTAAGATTGTATCCCCCATTTTTGTATTTATTGTACTATTTCATATTACTTCAATAAATTTCCTTTTCAAACTTAAAGACAGTACTTTGGCGAGGTGCATGTGCGTTATCAAGTATATCAGCATGTTAACACATTAGACAGTACTTTGGCGAGATGTATGTGCGTTATCAAGTATATCAGCATGTTAACTCTTGGGGAATAAACTGTAGGGTAGGGGGAGGGGAGGGCCTCGTCTATGCGGCTTAGTAGGTGCAGATACCTGTGTCAGTGCGCTGTCTGCATATCACTATACACCCTAACTCTGCACCTGCGTACTGTTTGCTTATACTACTTTTCCCTCTATTTTTTGCTATCTATTCCTGCTTCCCTCAGTGAAGCTGTGCGCCGCCTTACTTTGCTGTGTTCTCAAATATGTTTTGACTTGGATATATATCTGGGTCACTTCACGCCCTGCACCTATATCTTTCCTTTAGAGCGGCGCCGCATGAGGGCACCAGTTCTTATTGTGTGCTATTCATTTGTTCTTGCGCTGTGTTTGCCTCTTGGGGGGTTCCCTGTGCCTCCAGGCGTGTCTGCCAGGTGCCACAAAGGTCTGTGAGTATCGCATCCCATGCTAATGCCATTGGTATTTTACGCATGCCGGTGACATTTTTGCATCTGAGCGCCATGCTTTCCGCTTGCGCCCAGCATACCATGGAGTGAAACCAGGCATTCACTGACGGGGATCAGGGGACTCCCAGCACTTAGTGATGAGGCGCTTTGCCACTATAAGTCCCAAATCTATAAAGCGGGTTGTCGCCTTGTGTTTCTTAGGTCAATGATATAAGCCCAAAAGGCATCCCTCCCAGGTCCATTCTAGTGTGCGGTCGCTGCATTGCGCCAAGTGTGTTGTGATTGTCTCCCAGTATGTGGTCATTGTGATGCATGCCCATAACATGTGTAAGAGATCGCCACCCACCAGCCCGCACCTAGGGCACTGGGCATCGTCTCGGCCAAAGAATTGGTTTATCTTAGCTGGCGTCATATAAGCTCTCGGGGTTATATAGTATTGTATAAGCCGGAACCTGGCATTCTTCGGGATGAAAGTAGGTCCTTCTAAAATAGTTGCCCATTGGCGTTCCGTGCTTTGTCTCTGCATGCCTGTGTCCCATCGGCATTTGAGTGTCATCAGTGGGGTTGCCGCATGTGTGCGTAGTGACTACGCTAGCCATCTGGTGAGGTGTAGACCCGTGCCCATTATGTGCAGGTACTGTATCGTAAGGTGCGTCCCTGGTTCTTCTGCTATGTCACCCCAGACTGCCCGCATCGCCCTTGTCAATGCAGCATGAAGTAGGAATTGGCCTTGTGGTTGGTAATACCCGTTCACAAGGGCGTCGAATGGCATCAGCTGCCCGTCTTGGTATAGATCCCCTATAGTTTGGATCCCTGCCTCTTCCCATGTGCGGAGTTGCCTTGACCTACCTAGTATAGGAAGGGTGGGCGCGTATGAGATGACTGTCTTGGTGAGACGCATGCTACGCCGGAAACAGGCATAAGCCACCTTTACTAACAGTTGGGTAGGCCTCACTCTTTACCTGCCAGGGTGGAATAAAGCTACAACCTGCGGATGAATATAGCCCGGCTGATGTGAAGCGGTGTCAGTAAGCTGCAGGCCACTAAGCCATCGGGCCACCCATTGCAGCTGTGCTGCTAGGTAATAATGTTCCATATTGGGCACAGCTAACCCGCCGCTGTTGGTAGGCAAGTAGAGTTTGGCTAACGCCACCCTGTTACGGGTGCCATGCCAGATGAACTGTCTCAGATCGATTTCAAATGCTTGAAACAGCGCAGGCCTAATATATATAAAGGTAAGTTTGTGAAGTTATATAGGAGTCTTGGAAGCACCACCATTTTTAACAGTGCTATCCTGCCCATAGTGGCAAGAGGTAACGTGCGCCAGAATGCCATCTGCGTTCTGATCGCCGTTATTGTACGAGTATAATTACCCTCTAGAAGATCCGTTGGCTCACGATAGACTCGAATTCAAAGTAGTGAAATGCTGTCTGTTGCCAATGCACTGGTGTGCCGTTAACTGTCAGCGCAGGATCAGGGGTTGACTCACCGAATGGGTACAGGCATGACTTTCCCCAGTTTACTCGCAGTCCCAATAGGGAGGCGAATTCCAAGAGCGCTCTTTCTATCGCATCGCACAGCTGACGAACATCACGAAGGTATATCAGCAGGTCGTCTGCATACAAGGATACTGCGTGTATGCCATCTCCCAGGGGGATACCCTTAGTCTTCCATTGTTCCGCGCAGAGATCCAGCCAGCAGCTCAATGGCTAGTGCGAACAATAGTGGGGAAAGAGGGCAGCCTTGCCTCGTTCCTTGTCCTATTGGGATTGGTTTAGATACATATGGCCCTGTCTTAACTCTGGCTGTAGGCCGTGTATACAGTAGTTTAACGAGCCCCAAAAATTCAGCGCCCAAGCCGTATCTATTTAGAGTGGCAAATAAGAAATCCCATTCTAGCGTGTCGAACGCCTTTTCCAAATCTAGTACTAGGCATCCTGTGTGGCAAGCGCTCCCTAGAGTAATGGGCTACTTCAAAGAACTGCCTCAGATTCAGCGAAGTGCAGCGTGCCAGTACGGATCCATTCTGGTCCGCATGCACTAATTGTGGGACTGCTGGGGCCAACCTGCTCGCCAATAGCTTAGCTAGTATTTTGTAATCCGAATTTAACAATGCTAATGGGTGATATGAGCCTAGGAATTCTGTATTTCTATCTGGTTTAGGCAATGAGACAAGTAAAGACTCGCGCAGCATCGGTGGTAGGACAGATTTCTCCTGTGAACTACGATATAGTGCAAGTAGTTTCGGGGCAAGGATTTCCTGGTACGTCTTGTAAAACTCTGCAGGTAGCCCATCAGGGCCAGGTGCTTTGCCCGTAGCCAGCGCTCAAATTGCCAGTTGTACCTCCAGCAATGTGATCGGCTCGTCCAGTTCAACTTGCTGTGAGTCAGTCTCAGTCGGCATAGGTAGTTGGGACAAATAGACTTCTAACGCTTCTGGCGTCGTATGCACCACTGGTTTGTATATTGCGGTATAGTGAGTGGTGAACTCACAATGAATGTCGTGTTGACATGTCAATAGTTGGCCTGTCGTGGATCGTAGGTGCAATATTGACTGTTGTGTATTCTCCTGCTTAATTAATCTTGCCAGCAGTCTGCCAGCCCTGTCAGCTGTTGCATGGCTGCGAGCTGAATGTGCAGCATAGTTCAGGCAGCGCAGCCTTTCCATGACCTCACCTCAGCATGTTTCTGTCTCTGATCGTCTAGAGCTTGCTGTGTGCCAGTGTTGCCTCCTAAATCAGTTTCTAGCCTTATGAGCGTATCCTTAATGTGCTTAACTTGACGGTCCAGTTGGCGGCGGATGCTCCAGCTCAGGCCCAAGCATTGGCCTCTAATCACTGCCTTGCATGCATCCCACAGTACACCCTGGTCCGTCACTGAGTCTGCGTTTGTGTCGAAATATGTTGTTATGGTTGTACCCACCGAGTCTCAAAAGGGGGGATCCTCTAGTGCCGCTGTCTGCAGCCTCCACAATTTAGGGGCCGATTCCGATTCCGGCCGGAAATCTCTCCGACCGAGCCGGACCCGGAGAGAATTCCGACCGAACCGGACACTAGCAGTCCGACTGGACGAGTACGATGCATTCGCATGCTATCGGACTCGATTCGGTCGGACTCCCATTGAAGTCAATGGGAGCCGGTCGTACGACGCGTACGCGGGCTCCCATTGACTCAATGGGTGCGAGGCGAACAAGGGCGCCCCCTACAGCGGGTACACGTCCATGCGCATCGCGGCGTACATGCACAGGTAGGGGGGACCCATGGTTCCCCCCTGTGTGCGACTCGCGCACCTACGCGTACAGGGGGGTCCGACGCGGACCCCCAAAGTCTGGCTCCGACAGCTCTTTCGAGCCGGACGGCGCGAGTCGGTCGGACTGCTCGCGGCGCGCATCGTACTTACCCGGCCGGGAAACGTCTCCACAGCGCGGTGCGAGTCGTGTCCGTGCGAGTCGGTCGGAGCGTGTTCAAGCCGCGTACGAGTCGGTCGGAGATTTCACGGGCGCTTGCATCGTACTCGCTCGGCCGGACCCGCGTACGATTCGGTCGGGAAACAGGGCTCCGAATCGGATCCGGTAAATGCGAATCCGATTCGGAGCACTACCGGCCGAGATCGGAATCGGCCCCTAAGTGGTGTGTTCCAGAACCTCTCCACGCAGTTGCAACATATGCGGGTTGTGGTCTGAATGCTTGCAGCCAAGATAGTCCGCATTGGTGCAGTCCGCAAAACAGCACAGTGCTTCCCACGAATCTATCTATGCGCACATGTAGGCGTTGAGGATGTGAGAAGTGTGAGTAGAGGCATGTCTGTGGGTTTAAGGACCTCCATATATCTACCAAGCCTCAACTGTGCAACCATTCTCGCAAACATCTGGCGTTCGATGCGGCGGTTGTTTGTTGTAGTGGCGGGAAGGATCTGCCCAAGCTCGTGTCTAACACTGTGTTGTAATCACCTCCTAATAACCAGGGGATATCACACCATCGGGACAGTTTTACTGATAATGTGCACCAAAAAGGAGCTTGTTCTGTATTTGGGGCATATATGGAACCCAGTACTATTTGCCTCCCATTTAGTCGGCCTTTCATTAATGCAAAACGGCCGTGTATGTCTATTTCTGTTTCTTCTGGTGCATATTGTGTGCCCGGTCTGACCCATATCAACGCACCTCTTGCGTATGAGGAGTATCCTGTGGTGAATATCTGCCCCCTTCACTTGCGTTGTAGTCTGTGTATCTCAGGCTGCGATATGTGTGTTTCTTGTAGGAACACTATATGGGCTGCATGTCGCTTCAGATATGCGTAAGTTTCGTAACGGCGCGCTGGCCTGTGCATACCCCTGACATTCCAAGTAATTATAGTAGTCGGCGGCATATGTCAACTATGTGGAATAGTTGCGTGAGTAATAGGCGTACTGACCTACAGGTGGAGCGGTAAGTGTATATGTGTGCTCTAGGCTTACCCTGCATCCTTGCTGCTTGTATTTCCGGTCGTAGCGTTTGCGAGGCATGGTGTGGGGGAATAGACATTGTGTTGTGTAACTGGGACAGGGCAGAGTGACAACGTGTGTCTGCCCAAACTTTGAACTTTGTCATATGGCAACTGCCGGCCGTTCGCGCCGTGCTACTCTATATGGGGAGGGGGGGGCAGTTTAGCTTGGATTACAGAGGGCTGGCGTAAGCTCGGGCCCTATGTTTATACTTAAATGGGCTCACCGCGCTTTGTACTTCCTACATACCGGCGCCTCCATAGCGGGGGAAAAAAAAAAGATAACGCGCTCGTGTTTAATGTTTGCAGCCAATGGATTTAGATCCACTGCTATAATGTGTTTTGCTTGCAGTAAGAAGAACAATGTGTCTTATGCGTGGGCACATAGTTCTATGTTTAAGCTGCTGCGATATTCTTCAAGCTTCTATGCTATGTGGTCTGCCATCTGGGGTGTCACTTCTGGTAACGCCTGCGAATCCTCGCCCAATGGCCACATCGTAGACGAACTATCTGCACTCATGGATCACTCTGAAGAGGCGTCTGTATCTCTGCTGTCTTGGTTTCTCTGCATGGTCGCTGTCGTTTGTAGGGCATTGCGTCTTTCCTGCAGTCTTTGTTCTAAGTTAGGAGCTGCCTTGAGCTGCGCTGGGCCTTTCTTGGCTTGTTTCCGGTGCCTGCATCGGTTTCTGCAGGCGCCCAGTCCAGAGCCGGCAGCATTATGTTGCCTACTGGGCGATGTGTGGTGTCCTGCAGCTTCGAGCTAATCCCATGCCTCTTCCGCTGCATTGAAGAAGTGAGTGGAACCATCCATGACCACTCGGAGGCGAGCCGGGAATAGGAGTGAGTAGTTTATGTCTAGCTCTCGCATTCGCTTTTTGACTGCTATGAACATGCTCCTTTGTTTCTGTACCCCCAGGGAATAGTCCGGAAAGAATAGAACTGGGGAGTTATCAACTCTGACCTCTATCTTGCGTAACTCACAAAGTATCTCATCTTGGTCCTTATAGTTTAGGAGGCGGAATAAGAATGGACGGGGGCTAGCACCCGGTGGCGGGTGGCCCGACGGGACTCTGTGAGCTCTTTCCACTGTGAAGAAGGGGGAGAGCGAATTTGCTGACATCAGGGACTGCAGCCAGTTCTCCGTGTAGGCCACCGCGTCCCGTCCCTCCGTCCCCTCGGGTAGGCCTACCACTCGGACATTGTTGCAGCGGGAGCACCCTTCCGCATCATCCACCCTGTGCTCCAGGATGTGTACTCTTTCTACAAGCTCTCGTACTTCAGTGGTTGAAGCCTTAGTGGCTGGGTGGATCTCTTCAATTTCTGCTTCAATTTCATCAACCCTCTCAGTTAACTTGCGGTGGTCCGCATGCAGCAGCGTGAAATCCGATGTGATCTTATCTATGCGTCATTCCAGGGATGTTCAGGTTTGCGTAAGGGAGACGCCTATCTGTGTCGCTACCTGGAGTACAGAGTCTATTTTAGATTCCAGTGTAGGGTTCCCAGAGGGTTCCCCTGGTACATTTTCCTGTTCTGGCTGTTTAGGATGTGTTGCAGACTGCGTGGCCGGTACATTTGTCCTTGCTCATTGTCTGCCCATTGCCAATGCCGACCGTGTATGGACTAGGTGTATTCACTGCGTCAGCGCAAGGCAGGACACTGCTCCCCCGTCTAGTTCACTGGCTGCCCTACTTTATTAGTATAGTCATAATGCGGTTCGGAGAGATTGTGCAGCACATTGTGATTTCGTGTGTGATTATGCGCTGCTCCTGGCACCACGGCCCCCACGTTGGGTCACCGGGTAAGTTTCAATCCAGAGCTGACTCAATATCCTGGCCTCCGCAGGACGTTTCCTATGATAACAGAGGGCTCCACTGTGCTCCAGTCTTCACAGGGTCCTGATTTCCCTCTCAACCCCTGTTCTGCGTGATTTGGGGAGTGTGTTTCACGAGTTCTTTCTTCTATGTGGCCCTAGGCTCGACACAACCCCCGGGCCCCTGCAGGCGTCCGCCCGCGGCGTCCAGTCGCGTCCTCTACCAGGCTGTTGTCCCTGTGCCCAGGGTTTTCTGTTATCTCTGCACACGTCGTTGGGCAGAACCGCGGTTCCCAAAGGGGGTGGGCCTGTGGCTCAAGTGTGACTCTGCTGCTTCTGCTCTACGGCTCTCTGCTTCGTTTGCTATCGCAGTGGCCTCTCCAGCACCGGCACCGCCATGTACTTCCCCCAGCCGGGCCCGGGCTCGGTACAGCCCCCGGATCCCCGCCACGTGGCCAGCGCAACAGCTGCTGTAGTTTTCGGTTCCGGGGCGCTTTGGGCTGGGGCACAGCCTCCAGGTTTATATAGCCATTGTACGCACGCTTCTGGGCCACCGCTACCACCACTCTTCACCTCCTGCTCCCGTGTATTTGACGTCTGTCTCATTTCAGCCCCGGGCGGGCCCGGGCTCCACACAGCACCCAGATCCCCGCAGCATGGCTCATGCAAGGGCTGCGTGCTCCTCTGGCCCCAGCGCACCTTGGTCTGGGCCTCACTGGTTCTTTTCTCCCCATGGTTTTCTGTGGCTGGGCTATGGCTGCACGTCTCGCTACCTCATGTGCGGGCTCTTTATGGTTTGACCTCCGATCAGCATCCAAGCGCAGGTCTGTTACCCCCGCTGCCGGTGGCTCCTCCAGTATGGAAGCATGTAGTTCCCTCTCTCATGGGTGGGCCTGTTGGTCGCTAGCTGCAGCTGGGCCTGGGCTCGATACAGCCCCCGGGATCCAGCCGCCCAACACTCACGGCAGTCGCGTGGTCACGCGAACGCAGGGCTCTTCAGGCTGGGCCACATTTGGTGGAGTTTCCGCCCAGGGTCCCATGCATCTGGGCCTTGGCAGTGCGCCTGCACCGTTCCCCCTCGCTTCTGCCTCTTACCGGTGTCAGGATGTAAGCTTGCCACCTCAGTCGCCGGCGGCCTGTTCAATGCTCAGACGTGTGGAACGCTCGCTCGCGGGGCTGTTTCTGGGCGGTGCCTGGATCGTTGGCCATTTCAGGGTTTAGGAACCTCTGCCGATTCAGCAAGATGGCCGCTGCCCACAGTGTGCCATGGGGCATTCTGGAACTCACATCTGGCCCATGTCACGTCCTATCTTCCACATACTCAGCCTTGAGGTGCACTCCGATGCCAGCTGTCTGTGGCACAAGCTCTGGTGTCTCGATGGCGTCAGTGGCTACCATATTCTTATGGATAAGAGGGCCTCAGTGCGGAGCCACCTCAAAGTGCGTCCGCCATCTTGGCCAGCTAGCCACCCCCCCCAAATGCCACAAGCCTCACTATTGAAAAGAAAGTATTGATATGATGAGAGAAGATGGCGAAGCAGAATGTGCGAAAAGCATAAATAAAATTCGACTGTAAACCCATCCAGACCAGGGGCTTTGTCTTTAGGTAATTTGGCTAGAGCTGTCTTTAGATCTACTATATATATATCCTTGTCAAGGAATGAGAAATCTTGGGACTGAGGAGAGCAAGGCGGAAGAGAATCAAAGAAAGAGTCTAGGGCTGCATCTGATGGGGAGAGTTCCAATGTGTATACGTTTTAACAAAAATCAGTAAAGCACTTTAACATTTTCTCGTCCTTGAAATGATCAATGCCTTTATCGTTGATAATATTTACTATTTTGGACTGTTATAACTTGACTTTAAGGTAATTCTCTAACAACTTTCCTGCTCTGTTGCGGCCAGAGTAGAACTTAGAATTGATCTTTAATAACAAGCCCGAAGCCTCTTCTGTAGATTTCCTATTGAAGGCCTATTCTGCCTGGACAAATTGTTGAAGGGTAGTTTCATTGTTAGAAGTATAATATGCATGCTCAAGTTGTTTAATGGATGAATGTAAGAGCGAGGATTCCAATGTAATCAATAATAAAACCTTGAGCTATTACATTGAAAGCATCCCAAATGATTTGGAATGGTAGGTCTGGGGTATTTTTTAAATGGAAATTCAAAAACGTTTCACATTTTCCCACAAAAGTTTGATTTTAGAGTAAATAGTTGTTAAAATGTCATCTTTTTGATTTAGAGGGTTCAGAAAAAACGTTTATATCAATGAAAACCGGTGCATGACCTGATATTAATATAGATCAGCACAAACTAAAGTGGAAAGCAGCTGGGGTGTCAGAAAAATATAGTCAATTCTGCACATAGAGTTGTGTTGCAGAGTAGAAAGTGTCTGCATTGTAAATCCCGCATGCATCAACCAGTCCCCTGGATTGAATAGCGTTTTTGAATGTTTTTGCATTTTGTTAGGAACAAACCTAGCGAGAGATTTTCTTTCAGTAAAGGGATCCATAATTTGATTACAGTCTCCTCCATAAGAAGATTGGTATTTGAACAGGAGTATTGGATATGAGACATATGTTCCAAAATTGTACGTCAATACCAGCGGGCCATATATGTTAAGGAGGGAAATTGGAGTATTATTGATAGTAAGATGACGGAGAAGTCATCTACCATCATCATCTTTTGCTCCTGTTCAATTGTTAAGAAAAGCGACTTGCGAAATAGTGTGACCAACCCATTCTTGTTTTGTTTTATGGGAGAGCAGAAACCTTAACTACCCAGTGCCTCTTTAATGAATTTATTTCTTTATCTGCAAGGTGAGTTTGTTGTAGCATAACAATCTTGCATTGTAATCTAGTTAAATGTGTAAGCACTCTATGTTTCTTTATTGGGTTGCTTAAACCTTTCCTATTCCAGGATGCAACATGCATATTGCTAGCCATATAAAAAGTGGAGAAATGCATAGAAATCCTTAATTTGATCAAATAAACAATGCAAAATGTTAAGAATAACCAAGCCATCAGGATACAAGTATAGCATATGTTCACAAGGTAAGGTTCAAATAATCAAAAAAGGAAGAGATACAGGAATGGAAAAAGGGAAGAGAGAGAGAGCAGATAGTAGAGAAAGAGAGGATGGCAAAAGGTCCAAAGGCATCAACCATAGTTAAAACAAAACATGCCCAATGTGGCAACAATATCAAGGTGCGGTGGGAAAGCGTGAAGGAAAAGATGGAGAACAGACTAAAGACGATTGGTTGTGAATGACAAAAGGCACGAAGACAAACTATAAGTAACATATCAAAAATAAGACAGCAGTAAAAAACATATAGTATAATTGAAAAAAAAGGAATGCCAAAATAAAGAAACAACAGAATTGACTGATAAAAAACACTTACCGACAAATGTATAAAGTAGGTCTGGGATGGGAGAGATGTAGGAGAAAACACAACTGGGATAGGGATCCAGACTAGACAAAAAAACATCTGTAAAGAAAAACATTATATTAGTAATTGAAATGACTTAGAGTAAAAACGATAGCAATATCTTCAAAGATAGCCAATACATTTTGAATGTAAAGAAACGCATAATAATAACTGCAAAACAATAGAAACAGTACAGGTCTTTCCAAGCTTCATTTCTTCTCCCTTGTAGGTCATCCGGATGTTCAAATGAAAAAGTCCTCTCCGTGTAAGTCACCTTGAAAAAGCATTGATATACAAGGCCATATCATGCATTAATAGAACGTAGGGCGGGATGGAGGGATAACAATTCCTTTCGACGAGCTGCAGTAGCATGAGCCACATCCTGTGAGAAGAATACTTTCTGACCAGACAATAGCCTTTGCTTCCATTGCTTGTCCGCTGAGAGAACCATAAATAGTCAAGTAGTTCAGTATATTCCAGAAAGAGAACTATGATTCCTCTTGGTCAGCCTGATGATGAAGCTCCCAAAGATTTAGGTCCAATTCAATGATCACGTTGTAGATTAACATGAGTTCCATCTTTGAGCCCAACTATCTTTGGCATGTGTATCTTAAGGAAGGCAAGAATGTCAGAGCCCTCTGCCCAGTCAGGAATGCCATAAACTGTAAGGTCGTTACGTCTATTTGAGTTTTCCAAATCCTCAGATTTTTGCTTTAGGAGTGCGATTTCCTTAGACATACCCTCTATCTTTTTTGTGGCATCCTGTACATTGCTAATCCATTGCTTTACATCGGTAACCCTGGATTCAAGATTAAACCATTTTTCCTCAATCTGTTGAAGCATAGAATTGGTTTCCATGTCAAAGGGTTTCAAGAGTTTTATTTTTTCCATGAGGTTGTCGAGGGTCAAAGGTAATGGAGACTTCATTGGAGAACCGAGACCAGGAGAAAGTCCTTCTTGTAACGTTTTGTAGCTGTGTTAGGGTCCTTGCGGGTAGAAGGCATAGTTGCGGAAGGAGTTGCAGCCTTGTGACAGGAGGATGAGGAGGATTCCATATGGATGAGTTAGAGCAGAGTCTATAAGCCACAGGGAAAGAAGTAGAGAACTTGTAAAAGGTGGTACCCCAGGGGGTACCATTTTTGGTATATATACACCATATCTTGCTGAGGTAGTCAGAGGAGAAAAGGACTTCCATGCTGACACACTGATGCGAGACGCTGAGGCTCCTGCACGCTAACACTCCAGCTTGCACTGGTCTGACATCCCTTGCGGGGTGTCCATCTCGACACCAAGACGGGGTCCCACAGTCTCTCACTTCAGGTAATGGGGTTGACTGTATCCTAGAGGGATTCTTGGCTTTATACCCACATACATGCTAGGTACACTTAGGTACAGCTAGTTAGGGTCGCATCGTAGGAGTACACATTTTCTTGTCATGTATTTTATATACTTGCCTGTATTCATTGTTTTAGCATGATGGTAGAAATCTACCATCCTTTTACTCTGTTAGTGCTTATAATCATTTATATTTGTTACTGTCTAATGGTTGCTTCAGCACACCTATTTTACACTAGAATGACGCTGGTTCAATAAATGCTTATTGAAAAACGTCCCCACCGTTTATTCTGTGTATCTCTCTGAGACGAAGTAAGCACGAGTGACTGAGCGAAAAGTATCACACTGCTTCCACGATCCCTGATGGGACAGGGTTGTCATGTTCGAGAGTTGCCAAGAACTATTCTCTCCTTGGCAAGAGGGGTTTCTAGTGGCACTGTGAGCTAGCTGGTATACAGGCTAACATAACTGATAGGGGTTTCTAGAATCAGTGTGACACCAATCCTATAGTGTATGTTGTCTAAACGTGCAGATCCTATATAGGTGTATAGGAACTACACGACATGGCAGGTAGGAGCGCAATAGAAGGAGCCCTTTGTCTCAGTTCACATATGTTATTTAGAGAAGCAGGGTTTAATTGAACAAAGACAACTGTATGAGGAGAAGAGTATTCAAACGGCCCAGTAAAGTGTAGCCAGACTAGATGCAGCTGAACCGATAAGAGGAGACAGCAGAAGGTGACTCATTGATAAAGGAGTTGAACTCCAACAAGTTCAGCAGAGCATGCAGCTATTTTAAAACAGTAGGCAGTTTAAAGGGCATGCAGTCAAAATACAAAGCCATTGAAGAGTGTTGTGTGGCAAAAAGTGGTTGCCAAGACAGACCTCCAACATGCTGGGCCAGTGTAAATTCACAGAAAAAGACGCATCAAAGGGGAGCCCTTTAATGTAGGAAAAATAGCCAACTGAGGGAAGGACTGTTCCTAAAAGGTTTATAGAGTTATATCTAGTCTATCCTGTTTTAGGTTTAAATCTATAATAACTGACAAAAACCCACCAAAAGGGAAATAACCCTCACCAGTGTAAACATATAAACTCTGAAAAAGCACTTGCACAACCACAAAGTAAATGCCATTAAAAGAAAGGAAAAGGAGAGTGAAAGGGTCATTTTTATTTCTTGCTGAAGGGGCCAATACAATGTAACTTTGTTATACAAGGTAGCAGCAAAAAAGACTTGGCTAACATTATTCTGCTTGAGGTTTGTTGTTTAGCGATGTTACCAAAATATTTCTTCTTCCTTTTGCTTTTTTCAGTTTTGTGGTCTTTGGTCTAAAGATGCAGGGTTAAGAAGCATGTTTTAGTTTTTTTTAAATTATTTTGTACACTGTAGAGAATTAGGAAATATCAAAATCATATTTTATATTTTGACTACGTTTGATTCTTTCACTGATAGGTAAAACACAGGGGTAGGCGTAGCTCACGGAGTTTCACTCCGTGGAATTCTGTGGAGTTACCGAAAAACTCAGTTGAATTCCGCCGAGTTCTGTGAGTGGCAGAGTATTTCTTGGCTGTCATGCACTCAATGAACTGGAGCCGTTTTTGCTGAAAAAGTAGACGTGAAGCACTTCTGCAAAATCTTGACCCATCATATGCAGTAAATAAAGCAACAGATTTGTGTCATATACTGCCCAATTCCAAACATAGAAATTTAAGTCACTTTAAATGTAATTCCAACTGGTAATAATTATTAAATAAATTAGTTTTCAGCACAAAATCTATTGAGGCATGTGTACTTAGTTTCTGTACACATGCCTGAATGGTAAACATACCTGTCCTGTTCCTGTATGCCTGGCCCCTGAGCCTCCAAACTTAAACGGTGGGGCACCTAGTCCTATGGAGCTGCAGTAGCAGGCACCCTTGCAAGTCACCCCTTCATAGCAGTTTCGGGCAGATCTAAAGTTAACTACAGAATGAGTAAGCCCTGGAGGTGGGGGCTGCATCACCGGCACAAACCCGTGCCCGCTCAACTGCTGCAGCGCAGATTGGGAGTTGGGACGTGGGCCCCCTGCATGAAGGGATAGAGGGGTTGGAGGGGTTGACTTGACAGAGGTTCACAAGAGGTAATGCGCTGACACTGGTAGAGGCCAGAGTGGCTCTCGGTGCATATGGCACCAAAGCGCTGCTAACGGGTGGGCCCCAGCATTCTTTCTAACCCTGCAGCATACCAGGTCGGCGAACAGAGTGCTCACATTCGGTAAGCGTCAGTATGCCATCAAACGGCTGGACCTCAATTCCGCAATTATACTCATGATCCGAGGCTGGTTTTGCAGGTAAGACGTGCACTGCCACACATTTTTATTTATTACTTGTAAATGTATTTAGCGCTGCGCTTGGCCAGAAGGATCAAATTGCATGAGGAAAACACATTTACTCTTCAGGAGCATGCGTCACAGCCCAATCCAGCGAACCAAATTGGAGTTTGGTAATTATTCTACAGGGTTATGCAGGGTTAAATGATTTGAAAGGCACGTCTTTCTCTCCTGTCAGCAAACATCTTGAAAGGAAGCAATAAAAGAAAGAGCTGACGGATATTTATGATTCAGTGACACGTATCTGGGATACAGAACGGTATCGAAGTGGTGCCTCTTTATCACCACTGACTGGATATTAATTTTAAAATGCCAAGTCTTAAAGCAGAAAAGCTCAGTGCCCCTGTAAATCAATATGTGCTGGCAGTTTTGTTCTGTTTAAAGTACAAAACTTTCACAATAGACCCCGGGCAAAAAACTAGGGTGAGAAGCGTGCCGGAAAACTCCGCTCCGTTGGCAGTTGCAGAGTTTTTGCCGAACTTCGCAATCAAAGCAGAGTGCGGAGTGTCAAACTTCGCAAACTCCACCGGCGGAGCGGAGTTTTCCGCCCACCCTTAGTAAAATGCCTGGTTTCATAAGAATCTTTCCCAATATGTACCATCACATTTAGCCACAGTGAATGGGTAAAACCCTTTCATGCATCAGCCCTCTTTTCTAGCGAGTCAGTATTGATAGTAGGTAAATTGCCAAACACCCCAGGCTTTAAACATTCAATGCAAAGTGTAGTGACAGGTATATGTGAAAAGAGTGCTGTCACCAAGTATCTGGGATAGTGGTGAAAACATGACCTCGGACTTTTGAAAAAAATGCAACAGAGTGTCACTTGGAATGCTGCTGCAAAAAGTTCTTACCAAGTTCAACAAAGATTGGCTTGATATTGTTTGTCACAGATAAAAGTTCACATGGGAAGGAAAGAGCTAGTGCGCATGACCGAAGACTCACTAAAGAAGTATTGTATGGTGAACTACAATAGGTTTGAATTTGTAAAAATGTATTTGGATCTCATATACACTGTACGTAAATTATCTATATATATTGCACTATCAGTGCAGAAATCATTAATAAAAGCAAAGCGTTCCATAAACACCGGAAAAACACTGATTTTCAGTTGTTTTTAATGGCGTGAAAATGGGTAACCACTGAAAACCACTGTTTTTAGGTAGTGAAATCACTTGAAAACACTGAAAAAGCCCCACCAGAATTTACCAAAAATAGAAACTGAAAACACGAAAGAGCCTAGTTATATCTGATCTAGAAGTCACCCAGACGAACATGAAGAGATAGCAGTCATTATGTCATGTAAAGCAGGGCTTCCAAAAAATATACAAAGCTCTGTTTTAAAACAATGTTTGCCAATGTAGCGTCTATCCACGCAGCAGAGGAGTTGATAAAATATATAATTGGCAGACAAAAGAGACTGTAGTGGCAAGCCTCCAGCAAATTCAGCAATGCACAGTGTTATTGAAAAATATAAGCTTAACATTTGTGCAGACAGCCTAAAGAGACAATGGGAGACAGTATCCAAAAGCAAAGAGCTTGTGTATGTATCTTTAAACAAGATGTACATGACTTGTAGAGAGGAATTCACTGTCGGCAAGTGGGGCAGCGCAAGTAGGGCTGGAACTCTATTGCGCATTGCAAACAGAAAATGGCGGCCATGGCCACCAAATGCGAGGAGAGAAGCGCAGGGAAAAAAAAAAAATAGAAATAGGCTCAGAATAAGCCAAAACACCTTATGCTGCAAGGCTCGCATCCTCATATGCCTCACTACATTCCTAGCGTACAATGAACGGCAGCCTTGTTCCAAAAAAAGTCCGCGGCCATCTTGCGGGAGGTTCATCCATCCCCCTCAGGATTTCCATTTCTGAACATTAAACCTGAAACAGTTTACCTACATCTATTGCTCAGTTTGCCTCAATCAGTTGGTCAGCTGTTGTATCTCCCCAAACCGCTCCTTCAAATTGACAAGGCTTCCTATGATTATGATTAGCCCTATTGTCATGGTGCTGCTTATTACATCTCTATTTCAGGAATATTTTTGGGACATTTAGCTATAACATCCATGGCGATGAAAGCACTGCTGTTCATTTTGTGAATTATCTGAACTTTGTCACATATTTAACAACAAATAGTGACTGACTCAAATCTTTCATGCACACCGCCACCAAGGGAATTTTACTCCCATCTCAAGATTTCATGCTCCATGTAATGCACTCTGTAGTTCACATGGATCTTATCTGAGGTGTTGAAAACTTAATTGAATGACACATTTAACTGCACATACACGAGCAGCACACTAACTTTAAAATGCCACTGGTAATTGCTGAATGTAGGCCTAGCAAGAGTTAGAATTGTTTTCCTTTAAAGTAGATGCCATGAGAGCCAAATGATTTTTGTGAAGGATTCCGAAGTACCTAGATGCCCTTCAAAAAAATATATGAAACAAACACTTCTTGTATTCTTAGCAGCAATATATATAATACGTATGTTGTAAATCTGAAAGCTAAATACTCCAGTGAAGATTAAATTTGTGCTGCATTTTTTGACCCAAGGAACACTTTTTGGGCAAAATCGGTCCACATGGATACAAAGTCTAGTTTAGCCAATTTTGCTTTTAAATGCAGCACTCAGGTTCCACACAGGCTAATAGCTGGTGTGAATACAAAGCCAAAAATCCTGTCGAGCTGGCAAAAATTGCTGCCATTTCACTGAGCGCAGCGATACAAAAGGGGATGATGGACGGAACGTTTGAGCCAATCAAGCACTCACCCCCAGTCAACTGATCTGGGTTTAATCCATCATCATTCTTTAGCTCACTCCACCACCCCAGTTCAGACATGGCCATATGCAAATCAGTCTGACCCTGTGCCTCATGGGAACAGTCCAGCCCGAACTGCCAAGCCATGTCTTCCCTGGACCGGAAATAAGCATCCTAGGACCGGTTTCTGGCATTCCAGCCGTCACCAGCCAGGCTTGCCTGAATCCAGTGGCAAAGTGAGCAAGGGACCCACGTCTGGGCATACCCCCGCCAACTTAGGGCGAACAAAGCGATACAAAAGGGGATGATGGACGGAACGTTTGAGCCAATCAAACACTCACCCCCAGTCAACTGATCTGGGTTTAATCCATCATCATTCTTTAGCTCACTCCACCACCCCAGTTCAGACATGGCCATATGCAAATCAGTCTGACCCTGTGCCTCATGGGAACAGTCCAGCCTGAACTGCCAAGCCATGTCTTCCCTGGACCGGAAACAAGCATCCTAGGACGTGGTGAGCAAAAGAATGATGGATTTAACCCAGATCTCTTGACTGGGGGTGAATGTTTTGATTTGTTCTGCATTCCGTCCATCAATTGTGTGTCTTTTGCTTTCTCGCCTAAGTGCGCCAGGTATGCCCAGACGTGGATCCTGGGCTCACTGTGCCACTGGAATCAAGCTATCCTGGCTGAAGAGGGGTGAAACCCGAAACCGGTCCTAGGATGCTTGTTTCCGGTCCAGGGAGGACCTGGCTTGGCAGTTCGGGCTGGACTGTTCCCATGAGGCACAGGGTCAAGACTGATTTGCATATGGCCAGGTCTAAACTGGGGTGGCATGGTGAGCAAAAGAATGATGGATTTAACCCAGATCTCTTGACTGGGGGTGAATGTTTTGATTTGTTCTGCATTCCGTCCATCAATTGTGTGTCTTTTGCTTTCTCGCCCTAAGTGCGCCAGGTATGCCCAGACGTGGGTCCTGGGCTCACTGTGCCACTGGAATCAAGCTATCCTGGCTGAAGAGGGGTGAAACCCCGAAACCGGTCCTAGGATGCTTGTTTCCGGTCCATGGAGGACCTGGCTTGGCAGTTCGGGCTGGACTGTTCCCATGAGGCACAGGGTCAAGACTGATTTGCATATGGCCAGGTCTAAACTGGGGTGGCATGGTGAGCAAAAGAATGATGGATTTAACCCAGATCTCTTGACTGGGGGTGAATGTTTTGATTTGTTCTGCATTCCGTCCATCAATTGTGTGTCTTTTGCTTTCTCGCCCTAAGTGCGCCAGGTATGCCCAGACGTGGGTCCTGGGCTCACTGTGCCACTGGAATCAAGCTATCCTGGCTGAAGAGGGGTGAAACCCCGAAACCGGTCCTAGGATGCTTGTTTCCGGTCCAGGAAGTCCTGGCTTGGCAGTTCGGGCTGGACTGTTCCCATGAGGCACAGGGTCAAGACTGATTTGCATATGGCCAGGTCTAAACTGGGGTGGCATGGTGAGCAAAAGAATGATGGATTTAACCCAGATCTCTTGACTGGGGGTGAATGTTTTGATTTGTTCTGCATTCCGTCCATCAATTGTGTGTCTTTTGCTTTCTCGCCCTTAGTGCGCCAGGTATGCCCAGACGTGGGTCCTGGGCTCACTGTGCGACTGGAATCAAGCTATCCTGGCTGAAGAGGGGTGAAACCCCGAAACCGGTCCTAGGATGCTTGTTTCCGGTCCAGGGAGGACCTGGCTTGGCAGTTCGGGCTGGACTGTTCCCATGAGGCACAGGGTCAAGACTGATTTGCATATGGCCAGGTCTAAACTGGGGTGGCATGGTGAGCCAAAGAATGATGGATTTAACCCAGATCTCTTGACTGGGGGTGAATGTTTTGATTTGTTCTGCATTCCGTCCATCAATTGTGTGTCTTTTGCTTTCTCGCCCTAAGTGCGCCAGGTATGCCCAGACGTGGGTCCTGGGCTCACTGTGCGACTGGAATCAAGCTATCCTGGCTGAAGAGGGGTGAAACCCCGAAACCGGTCCTAGGATGCTTGTTTCCGGTCCAGGGAGGACCTGGCTTGGCAGTTCGGGCTGGACTGTTCCCATGAGGCACAGGGTCAAGACTGATTTGCATATGGCCAGGTCTAAACTGGGGTGGCATGGTGAGCAAAAGAATGATGGATTTAACCCAGATCTCTTGACTGGGGTGAATGTTTTGATTTGTTCTGCATTCCGTCCATCAATTGTGTGTCTTTTGCTTTCTCGCCCTAAGTGCGCCAGGTATGCCCAGACGTGGGTCCTGGGCTCACTGTGCCACTGGAATCAAGCTATCCTGGCTGAAGAGGGGTGAAACCCGAAACCGGTCCTAGGATGCTTGTTTCCGGTCCAGGGAGGACCTGGCTTGGCAGTTCGGGCTGGACTGTTCCCATGAGGCACAGGGTCAAGACTGATTTGCATATGGCCAGGTCTAAACTGGGGTGGCATGGTGAGCAAAAGAATGATGGATTTAACCCAGATCTCTTGACTGGGGGTGAATGTTTTGATTTGTTCTGCATTCCGTCCATCAATTGTGTGTCTTTTGCTTTCTCGCCCTAAGTGCGCCAGGTATGCCCAGACGTGGGTCCTGGGCTCACTGTGCCACTGGAATCAAGCTATCCTGGCTGAAGAGGGGTGAAACCCGAAACTGGTCCTAGGATGCTTGTTTCCGGTCCAGGGAGGACCTGGCTTGGCAGTTCGGGCTGGACTGTTCCCATGAGGCACAGGGTCAAGACTGATTTGCATATGGCCAGGTCTAAACTGGGGTGGCATGGTGAGCAAAAGAATGATGGATTTAACCCAGATCTCTTGACTGGGGGTGAATGTTTTGATTTGTTCTGCATTCCGTCCATCAATTGTGTGTCTTTTGCTTTCTCGCCCTAAGTGCGCCAGGTATGCCCAGACGTGGGTCCTGGGCTCACTGTGCCACTGGAATCAAGCTATCCTGGCTGAAGAGGGTGAAACCCGAAACCGGTCCTAGGATGCTTGTTTCCGGTCCAGGGAGGACCTGGCTTGGCAGTTCGGGCTGGACTGTTCCCATGAGGCACAGGGTCAAGACTGATTTGCATATGGCCAGGTCTAAACTGGGGTGGCATGGTGAGCCAAAGAATGATGGATTTAACCCAGATCTCTTGACTGGGGGTGAATGTTTTGATTTGTTCTGCATTCCGTCCATCAATTGTGTGTCTTTTGCTTTCTCGCCCTAAGTGCGCCAGGTATGCCCAGACGTGGGTCCTGGGCTCACTGTGCGACTGGAATCAAGCTATCCTGGCTGAAGAGGGTGAAACCCGAAACCGGTCCTAGGATGCTTGTTTCCGGTCCAGGGAGGACCTGGCTTGGCAGTTCGGGCTGGACTGTTCCCATGAGGCACAGGGTCAAGACTGATTTGCATATGGCCAGGTCTAAACTGGGGTGGCATGGTGAGCAAAAGAATGATGGATTTAACCCAGATCTCTTGACTGGGGGTGAATGTTTTGATTTGTTCTGCATTCCGTCCATCAATTGTGTGTCTTTTGCTTTCTCGCCCTAAGTGCGCCAGGTATGCCCAGACGTGGGTCCTGGGCTCACTGTGCCACTGGAATCAAGCTATCCTGGCTGAAGAGGGTGAAACCCCGAAACCGGTCCTAGGATGCTTGTTTCCGGTCCAGGGAGGACCTGGCTTGGCAGTTCGGGCTGGACTGTTCCCATGAGGCACAGGGTCAAGACTGATTTGCATATGGCCAGGTCTAAACTGGGGTGGCATGGTGAGCAAAAGAATGATGGATTTAACCCAGATCTCTTGACTGGGGGTGAATGTTTTGATTTGTTCTGCATTCCGTCCATCAATTGTGTGTCTTTCGCTTTCTCGCCCTAAGTGCGCCAGGTATGCCCAGACGTGGGTCCTGGGCTCACTGTGCCACTGGAATCAAGCTATCCTGGCTGAAGAGGGGTGAAACCCCGAAACCGGTCCTAGGATGCTTGTTTCGGTCCAGGGAGGACCTGGCTTGGCAGTTCGGGCTGGACTGTTCCCATGAGGCACAGGGTCAAGACTGATTTGCATATGGCCAGGTCTAAACTGGGGTGGCATGGTGAGCAAAAGAATGATGGATTTAACCCAGATCTCTTGACTGGGGGTGAATGTTTTGATTTGTTCTGCATTCCGTCCATCAATTGTGTGTCTTTTGCTTTCTCGCCCTAAGTGCGCCAGGTATGCCCAGACGTGGGTCCTGGGCTCACTGTGCCACTGGAATCAAGCTATCCTGGCTGAAGAGGGGTGAAACCCCGAAACCGGTCCTAGGATGCTTGTTTCCGGTCCAGGGAGGACCTGGCTTGGCAGTTCGGGCTGGACTGTTCCCATGAGGCACAGGGTCAAGACTGATTTGCATATGGCCAGGTCTAAACTGGGGTGGCATGGTGAGCAAAAGAATGATGGATTTAACCCAGATCTCTTGACTGGGGGTGAATGTTTTGATTTGTTCTGCATTCCGTCCATCAATTGTGTGTCTTTTGCTTTCTCGCCTAAGTGCGCCAGGTATGCCCAGACGTGGGTCCTGGGCTCACTGTGCCACTGGAATCAAGCTATCCTGGCTGAAGAGGGTGAAACCCCGAAACCGGTCCTAGGATGCTTGTTTCCGGTCCAGGGAGGACCTGGCTTGGCAGTTCGGGCTGGACTGTTCCCATGAGGCACAGGGTCAAGACTGATTTGCATATGGCCAGGTCTAAACTGGGGTGGCATGGTGAGCAAAAGAATGATGGATTTAACCCAGATCTCTTGACTGGGGGTGAATGTTTTGATTTGTTCTGCATTCCGTCCATCAATTGTGTGTCTTTTGATTTCACTGAGCGCAGCAGTAATACCACAGAAGCTGGGGTTTTGCCTGTTAAGCCAAGCTCTCAGTGACCAGGGGTGTAGCTATCAGTAGTGCAGCCTGTGCAGTGCATGCAATGCTGTTACTTTGAAAGCTGCTGAGTGAGGCCTAGGGTGAACACCTCACTGCAGGTCTTCACAGGTGCCATCTCCAGTCCTGAAGTTTTAACGCACAAACTATTGTTTTGGAAGAATGAAAGCAATATAGGACTACAACATCCAGAATGCATTTGGCTATCATACGAAGTTCTGCAGGGTGGTGATCACCCTAAAGAGGCCTCTTTAACTGTCTTTATATAAAGGAAAGGTCTCACCTCTGTTTTCTGACATCCATGAGCCTCCTCTGTGTCCTCCGGGTGGGATCCAGACTAAGGAGCCGGGCAGTGGAGGTGTTATGTCAGATAACTGCACAGAAGACATGAGAGTATACTACATTTACCAGTATGACACATGGCATACAATTAGAAGGGCGCAGTCTGGAACAGGGATTTCCTAATACTGCAGCCTGTGATTCTGTGCAAGATTGTCTTTCAATATTTAAGGTGAATGCAGCGCACTGAGGTCCTGCATAATTCTTCCAGAGTCTAAATCTTCCCCTTTCCTTTGCAAAAATAAATAGCCTTTTCATCAAGAAACAACTGTGACTTCCATGAGCAGAATTTAGGAATTAACCCCTGTGCAAGTGCCTAGCGAGAGAGTGAAGACATTTCTTTAGGATGGAAGGTCGTGACTCTCTGCCTGAGCCCAGTGACATAGACCTCTTTACTGGTAAAGTCAGATTTTAAGCTACAATTCTGAAAATGCCACTTTTAGAAAGTTTGCACACTCTTGTCCCAACAATTTGGTACCTGCAGCCTCGTCCTGGGTCACATGACTAGGTGTAGATGGCAGTAGGTCTTTGTGTATTGTTCCCAGACAGTGAGATTAAGGGAAGCTAGGTGTGGGCAGGAATGGTAACTCTGATTTAACAAGGAAGAGGAGCTATCACTTACCACTCTTGCACATCAAAAGGCTCTGCCTGAGCACTCTCACCCAGGGTTTGTCACTAATCAGACAAAATGGGGCAAGGACACAGAGGAGGGGGATGCCTAACACCTCGGTGGGGGGGAGCCTCTAGAAACTTCTCCTACTTCAAAGTAGGCACCAGTTATAAGTGCTGGAGCTTAGACCCCAGCTCTTCACTACACATCTGGACCTGTGGAAGACTCAGAAGAAGGACTGTTGTGCTTTTTTGCTGCACGAAGGACTGCCACTCTGTTGCCCTGCTGTGCTGTCCTGCTGACCTCCTGCCTGAGTGAGAAGGACTGGACTTGCATCTTGAACCCAGGACCACCAGAGTGACTCCAATAGCTATTTGGATGGCCTCCTAAACAGAAACCTCAGGGACAGAACAAGCTTTCTGCCAACTGTGGGTCCTGCCATCATATGTGGTGCCACCCCAGTCCTGCCACCCCAGTCCTGGACCCTTGGAAGTGGGCCTTAAGGTGCTCTTCCAGCCCAACTGTGGTGCCAGCAGAACCTACACATCGCCTCTCAGAAAACTCCGCATTTGGACCGATGCTTGACATATTTCCGGCACAAGACTTCACATCCTTGCCCGCGGCTGCCCAGGAACTGTGACTGCGTGACCCGTCCTCCATGCAGGCCTTTGCATCACAATCCCCTCATCAATGGCATCCTCGATGAGGACGCAGGACTCTGCATTGCAAGCCTCAAAACTTTTTGGGAACCAGCTTGTGCAAAACGCATCTTTGGCACAGAACTTTGCATCGCAAGCCCCTCGTCGATGGCATCCATGAAGAGGTACAGGACCTCACATCGCAGCTCCTAGGAAGTGCCATGGTGCGAAGCATCCCCGATGCGGGACTCTAATTGCTCTGCAACCTGGATTTAAAGTACTTTGTTTAGCAGGCCTAACTTGGTCCCCGAAGCCGGCCCGTGCTCCATCACTGTCGAACTGAAATTGTGACTTTATCCCGGTCCAGCGTGACTCGATAACCACAGTTAGTGATTTGGAATTTTTGGAGCTATTTTCACTTAAATCTTTAAAATTGCATATCTCTGGCTCTACTGATTGGATTTTTGTTGTTTCAATCTTAAATTATGTATTACATTTTCCTCTATTTTCAAATTGCTGTGGGATTTTTACTTGTGTTGTTTTTTTATGTATTACCCTGTGAATTGCTGCATAAATACTTTACACATTGCCTCTAAGTTAAGCCTGACTGCTCTGTGCCAAGCTACCAGAGGGTTGAGCATATGTTAATTTGGGGTTTGCTTGTGACTTTACCCTGACAAGGATTGCGGTTGCTTCTTGAGTATGGTTTCACTCCCCCTCAACATGTAACCCAAATTCTGACAATACTTTTTTAATGTCAACCTCAAATTGAACTTATCTCCTATCCCCCTAGGCAGTATTGAAAAACTGGGATCAAACGGTGCATTTTACAGCAGAATGTTTTAGAATATGTTGCTATTATGCACTTAATTTTGCTGGCAGTTTTGAATTAAATTCCAAAACTAATGAAATATTCCAATGTCTCAATGGTCTCCAGAATCCCCAGAAACCACTAATTTCCAGGCCAGTTTTCATGATGCCACAATATGTAAGTCATCCCTGGCAGGCCAGCTTGTACAATGTATGTAGAGATGCAGCACTGTAGCCAGGCCAATATTTGCAAAGTAAAGCCATACGTAAAGCACCACAGTTGAGCCTGTATTCAACTAGTGTTTGCAGCACCATAGCTGGGCAAGCATCCACAATTCCTAAAGTATCATCATCATAACAGTATACATAGGGCTAGTATGTAAAGCACTGCCTGTTCCACAGGCCAAAATCCACAATACTGCAGTATGTAAAGTACCATCTCACAGCCAGACTCCTATATAGAAAACGCTATCCTTGACCAGTATCCGCCATGCCCCAATATGTAAGATACTATCAGAAAGTAAGTATCTGTAATCCCCTGGTATGGAAAGCCATAACACCAGACCAGTATCCACAAAGCCCCTGTACAGAGAGTGCTGTACATAGTCCAGATTCCTCAATGCTCCAGTACCTCACGAAATATCTCGAGGTCAGTATGCAATATCCAACATGTCTAAGTATGTAATGCGATGCCCCAGTCTAGCATGTGTAATGCCCTAGTTTATAATTTACTGTTCCTTTGACAGTATCTTTAATGCCTCAATATGTCATGCAACATAACCAGGCCAGCAACTCCAAAACCCCACTATGTAATGCACTACCGCTTGGCTAATACCTACATTGCCTCACTCAAGTACCTACAGCGATTGGTATATAAACCATTTACAAGAATTAATCCCTGGTGAAACTGGAGAGTAAGGGAGGCACAGATTCCCAAAAATGTAGAGGGTGCCTCTGCTGGGGTATTGGGAGTGGACAGTCAATAAGACTGTTTATGTTGCCCTCACATATCCCCTAGAGGATGTCATGCTTCATCATCGGGCGTTGCTCCTCGTTGGGCTGGCGCTGCAATGCCCAATGGGTCCCCCGAAGGGTCGCTTTAGCGGAGATCTTTTCCGAGGTTGCCGTATCGATGAGTGCAAGTGAGGGGGGTTATTTTTGGCGTGGGGTGGGGTGTGGTGTGTAAGGTTAAAACTAGTGAGGGATTTTCCTAACGCAACACTTTTTTGACAGGAATACCCTTCCAGGGATAAAAAGCCTATTGTAGGTTGGGGCTACCTCTGGGTTTCAAAGGAAACCAGGTAGTCAACAAGTGTGAAAACAGGTAAGAGAACTACACTTACTGTCTAAAAAGTGGGACCTAATGGTGGTCATCCCTAAAAAAAATTGTTGGTGTTGACATGTTTCGTGCTTCTGTTGGTCATAAGGATCCGGGGCGCTACATCAGGACAAAAAAAACATACAAACATATAGTGGATAAACTACCCCACACTGAGCGGTGCCAGTTCATGCTACCTACTGTGTGTGTGTCATGTTGTTCCAAGTCCGACCAGTAAGGAGAGAGAAAGCACAGTGGTCGTAATATTAAAGTACTTCTATGGCGGTTGTAGTCCCAACAGTGGAATCCCATGGTCGGAAGGATCTCCCATAGTACCCCATTCATGCATAGAATTGACTATGGTGGAGAGTGAAAACAAAATTATATACAAGTAAATTAAAATATGATAAGCAAAGGCACTGATTGGCCAAAAAGCTGATTGGCAAAAGGACTCAGAATGATGGTCATTGTAATGGACCCACAGGGTTCTAATAGGCATAGTGCAGTCCATGGAAGACCTTGATGCTGTGGTCTGAGGCTTCTAACGCATATGTATCTTGCTGGAAGGACCCAAGAGAGTTCTAAAACATATAATGATGCTGATTCAGGTGTTACCATCTGTATAGCTTAATAGAGTCTAGCTGAATGGTATATATATCAAATTTAAACTACAGACTCGAGTCCCGTGAATTGTCTCAAGATGGTGTACATAGCTCGCTTATAGCATACAATCCTGGTTGATTAGATACCCATGGTCAGTGTCACCTCGTATCTTCCCCCGTTTTTGGATGATCGTAGGTGTGTTATGGCGGTGTTGTTGTTGCATGTGGCATACATTGTATTCATACAGTGCAGCGTTTAAGTATGGGGACAAGTGGACATATATACATTGACATACAAACACACAACTAATGCCCACTCAATAAATGCATCATAATAACTGCGGAGGCTGTGGTGAATGGTATAGCTGTGTCAAGACATCACCACCATTGTGCGACCATACACACCGTGCTTGCCAAATAATATCTGATCTCATAACTCGTAGTGCACAAAAAAAGGAGGGGGGAAAGGGGAGGGGAAATTGATCCAGAGGGGAGTCCAGGGTAATGAGCTTACCTAAAGTTCGGTGGATTACAGCATCATCGGGTGATGCAGAGGTGCCGCGTGATACGTGCGCTACCTGAAAGTATTTATACAAATTATGGCCCTGCAGTAATTGTAACCGACAAAGGAGCATGTTAGTCGGTGTCGGGCCGGCTTGGTCTGTACTCACGGTTTAGTTGTGCGGCCCAATCAACAGCACCTACCTTCCTACGAGTCCCTGGAAGAATCTGAACCGCTGGAGATGCGGTTGGTTTAAGACTCGTTCGGCCTTGGCCAAGCTAGAGCGCTAACCCCTCTAGTAGACTGTACTGCGCATGGCTAGCGGCCATCTTAGAGTGGAGGGGGTGTGTCCCATGAGAAAAAGAGAAAGATTGAACAGAAAAAGGGAGAGAGAAAGCATCGTAATCAGAAAAGTTGGTGCAAAATTTACGCAGGGTCCCTTTGTAAATTAGCTAAGCTCATCCTAACATGGATAATGCAAATGTTCTAGTCTTAGTGTCAAATCATCCTTATCCCTGTTAAATAATTAGCAGAAAAAAGGGAACTAAGCATGGTGTGAGGTAAGGCTCAATGAGTTAGTGCAGCTAGTGCAACAGCAGGCGCATAGAGTGCATCATCCGGGTTTCCCCTATATAAAGCTCAAAGCTGTAGTGACGTATAAATCCTGTAAAGGTGAATAGTGCGGCATGGTCGGCCCCAGGTGATGTAAGGGCGATCCAATATGTGTGCCAAACTGAGTAATGTGGTGGCTGATGTTAGACATCAGGCAATCATAAGGGCGCAGGTGACATTGAGTGAGGGTGTCTATATCTCAGTCCAGGGGATCTCTTCATTCAGCCCATTTCTGTTAGTCTGGAGACGGAACACCCACCGTTGTTCACGTCTGAAGATAGTGCTCGTGCTCCAGGACGGATCCAACTCTAACACAGTACACCTGAGGTCGGTGGACGGGTGATTGGCCTCTTTAAAGTGGTTGCTCATTTTAGTGGCATTCCTGCCACATCTGATGGTATTCCTATTTTCCCCCATTCTTAGCTTGACTGGTCTCGTGGTCATGCCAACATAGTACAGAGTGCATGGGCAGGTAATAAGATAGATACCGTTTTTTGTTTTGCAATTTGTATGTTGTCTTTGTATCCATCTGAAGCTGCCCAGCTGTAGGACCTCTGAGTGGCTATTGGAGTTACATGCAGAACAGCTCCCACACGGATGGTATCCTGTGACTGGTGGGAGGTTCCAGAGGGTGCCTTGAGTGTTGTGTTTTTTAGTCGGCGGTCTAGTATGTACCAGTTGGTCCCTCAAGTTCGGTGTTCTCTTGAATGCAAAGCGCGGGCGTTCCAATGCCATGTTCCCCATATTTAGGATCCTCCAGTGTTTTAAAATGATAGATTTCACTTTATTGGAGAGCGGAGTGAAGGAGGTGACGTACGTCATAATGTTTTCTTTGGTGCGCACATTGTCTTCCAGAAGAGCTTCCCTGTTATTATTGCGGCCCTCTTTTCTGCTAGTCTCACTATCCTCAGTGGATATTGTCTTTCCAGAAGGTTGTGCCTGAGTTCCTTGGCCTGTTCTTGGTAATCTGTAAGGTTGCCACAGTTCCATCTGAAGCGAAGGAACTGTCCGCAAGGGAGATTCTCCCGGAGGGCTTTAGGATGGTGGCTCGTGAAGGAGAGGAGGCTGTTACAATCCGTACTTTTTCTGTAGGTTTTGCTTAACAGTGGGCCTTATTTAAGACTGATATGGAGGTCCAAGAAAGGGATTTCCGAGTTGGAAATATGACTCGTGAACTTGAGGTAGGGGTTGAGAGTGTTGATCCATTCTTTGAAGCAGGTACAGCTCTCCGAATCTCCCTTCCAGAGGACCAAGACATCGTCTATATAACGTTTCCACAGCAAGATGTTTATCGTGAAGGGGTTGGTGGTGCAGAGAATGTGTCTTGCTTCAAAGTCTGCCATGTTCAGGCAGGCCAAACTGGGAGCAAACGTGCTGGCAATTGATGTCCACTATATCTGGTGGTAGAGCTGTGTCTTGTATTGGAAAAAGTTGTTCTTGAGTGCAAGGGTAGCACATTCCATGATGAATTCTGCCAGCGTACCGGTGGGGAGGTTGGTGGTTCTGAGGAGGCTCTCCACTGCCTCTAAAGTGGCATCCTGGGGATGTTGCTGTAGAGAGCCTCCATTTCCAACGTCACGAAAAATGTGATTTCTCCTGGATTCTGGATTTTCTCAATGAGGTTCAGTACATCTTTTGTATCCTTCAAGTACGATGGTGTAGTCAGGACTATGGGTCGTAGGAAGAAGTCACAGAATTGGCTAAGTGGTTCTAGGATGGAACCTATTCCTGACACGATAGGTCTTCCCAGTGGTGGACGTGTCTCTTTGTGGATTTTAGGAAGTACATAAAAGTACAAGGTCATGGGTGTTTCGTTGATCAGGAATGCTGCCTCTTTCTTTAAAATCCAGCCTTGATGTTCAGCTGAGTGAGCTAGATTATGTATCCTTCTCTGGTGGTTGCTAGTGGGGTCTGTGTCCATTTTTGCATAGTGGGTTTTATTGGCCAGTTGTCATTGGCACTCGCGGTCATATTCTTCTTCGTTCATAATTACCGTTGCTACACCTTTATCAGCCGGTTTTATGACGATCGATTCGTCCTGAGTGAGTTTGTTAAGTGCAAAGTTCAATCTTTTGGGGAGGTTGTCGTATTTGTTATTCTTTTTTAAAGCACCCACATCCTTCAGGACGCTTTCTCAAAAGTGAGTATTTCACTGGGAGTCATGGCTGCAGTTGGAGTGAAGGTGGACTTGGGTCTCAAACCTGAGTCTGCGGTGGTTGTGGAGATCTCATTTTGAAAAAAGGAATGAAATCTCACTTTTCGAAAGAACTGATGTAACTCGCTTGTAAGGTGAAAAGAGTCCTCTCGTGGGTGGGAACAAAGCCTAGCCCCAATTGTAGAGCTGCCATCTCCTCTTCGTTCAATGTCCTATTGGAGAGTTTGACTATCAGGTCCGGTTGAATGTTTGGCTCCGTGTTTTTCTCTGGTCGTCCATTACCTGCCATTGGACTTGTTTGTCGGTTCCTCTTCTTCTTCCTCTGCCTCTGCCCCGAAAAGGTTGAGGGATAGGGTTTTGGAGGAATGGTGGATAAAGATGGTGTCCTGTAAATCCTGGGTATCAAAATGGTTTTCCGACTGGAAGTGGTCGTCCTTGGAAGCAAAACATCGGGGGCCAGGGAGTAGCTCCTGTTAGCCCCTGTTGTTGTAGTGGCCCACATTGCTTGAATTACTGTGTATAGAGTGGTAAGATCTGTTAGATGTGGTGGAGGTGGTGGAACCCTCACTGGAGGATTGGTTGTTTTCCGTTGGTTGGTTGGTTGGTAATCCCTGTTGGTTGGTTGGTTGGTAATCCCTGTCGAATTTGCATATGTCTTTCTGTAATTTTTGTATCTTTTGCTGCATTAAGTAATCCTTGTGTTCATTGAGCTCAGAGTTAATCTCTGCAAGGCGGGATTTATATGCTGTAATACTGATGCTGGTTTTCAATGCGCCCTCTGCAATGTTAATTTTGATTATGAGGGCGTCTGCGAGTCGTTTTGCAGTGCTGATTATCAGGATCAGCCAATCCCGCGTGCATTTCCACGCTATCTGGCTCCATTCTTTTCTAAAGATCAAATCTTCTAGAAAGAGGTGTGGTGCTATATTCACAAGTAGGCCATTAGGTGCTGCATTGGCCCTCAAATATTCTGTCATGATTGCCCCAGAAGGGCAATCTTCATGTGTTTTTTTTTCATGGATGCGATAGTGTTCCAGTCACCTTCGGTGTTACTGGAAGAGGTGCTGCCATCATTGTTTAATAGTGATGGTGTTCTGAGTATCTCTGTAACCAAATCCTCACCATAACTGAGGCCAAGGTTGGGATTCATATCTGAGTCTTGCTGTGATCCAAGGAGGATACAGAGGAGTCAGGGGGAAAAAAAGAAGACGAGATAGGAATGTCCCTCGGCTAGGCTGCCCTACTATTTACGTTCCAGATGAGAAACCCTTTCAGAGAGGAAAGAGATTCAAGGGGGACAGGGAGCTAGTTCAAGTGGTCCAGAAGCCCACGGTCCTAGGGACAAATACAAAAATCAATCATAGGGCTAGTGTTCCTTGGTGAAACTGGAGAGTAAGGGAGGCACAGATTCCCACAAATGTAGAGGGTGCCTCTGCTGGGGTATTGGGAGTGGACAGTCAATATGACTGTTTATATTGCCCTCACACATCCCCTAGAGGATGTCATGCTTCATCATTGGGCATTGCTCCTCGTTGGGCCTGCGCTGCAATGCCCAATGGGTCCCCCTAAGGGTCGCTTTAACGGAGATCTTTTCTGAGGTTGCCGTATAGATGAGTGCAAGTGAGGGGGGTTATTTTTGGCGTGGGGTGTAGTGTGTACAGTTAAAACTGGTAAGGGAGTTTCCTAATGCAACACTTTATGAACAGGAATACCCTCTCAGGGATAAAAAGCCTATTGTAGGTTGGGGCTACCGCTGGGTTTCAAAGGAAACCAGGTAGTGAACAAGTGTGAAAAAAAGGTAAGAGAACTACACTTACTGTCTAAAGAGTGGGACTCTTACCAGTTTTAACCTTACACACTACACCCCATGCCAACAAAAAAAACCCTCACTTGCACTCATCTATACGGCAACCTCAGAAAAGATCACCACTAAAGTGGCCCTTCGGGGGACCCGTTGGGCATTGCAGCACCGGTTCAACGAGGAGCAACGCCCGATGATGAAGCATGACATCCTCTGGGGGATGTGTGAGGGCAACATAAACAGTCTTATTAACTGTCCACTCCCAATACCCCAGCAGAGGCACCCTCTACATTTGTGGGAATCTGTGCCTCCCTTACTCTCCAGTTTCACCAAGGAACACTAGCCCTATGATTGATGTTTGTATTTGTCACTAGGAGCGTGAGCTTTTGGACATCTTGAACTAGCTCCCTGTCCCCCCTGAATCTCTTTCCTTTCTGAAAGGGTTTCTCATTTGGAACATATATACCATTTAGACAGACCAGAATCCACAATGGGGCACATGCTATGTGTTGGCTCCAGTATTTAATGCACTATCATAGGCCAGCATCCACAACTGTATGCAACTGAAGTGTTTACACCTATCCCAACTGCAACTTGTGTTCCGGTTCATAGTGGACCTGGCTTTGTAGTTTGGGCTGGACAGTTACTATTGGAGCAGGACAATGACTGATTTGCATAAGGCTGGGTCTAATATGAAGTAGCATGGTGGGAAAAAGAACAATGGGTTGGAATGCTATACCAAGAGATTGCCAGTGTTTAGACAAGTTACAAGCATTTCCCCAATCACCTTTTGTGTGTTTGAGGTAACGTTCTAAGTGGTGAAGGATGTGCCCACACCTGGGTCCATTTCTCACTGTGCCAATGGAACCAATCCGCACTCGACTGAAGTGTCCCAATCAGGTTGAAGCCAGTCTTGGGTTGTTTGTGTTCCATGTTAAGAGAGGATCTGGCTTGGTCTGGATCACTCCTAATGGAGGAGGAGGAAGATGGATTTTTTAAATGACTGTTTCTAATCTGAGCTGGCATGGTGGCAAAAGAACAATGGGTTGTAATGCTACTCCAGTTTTAGAAGGGTTCTCTGGATACCAGCCAAGGTAGGGACCAAATCCACAGGTACCAATATTGCTCAAATGCATTGGTTTTGAGCATAAACATTTGATCTGTCCATGTTTCGTTTTGCAGCCATCCCTGTTGAGGGACCTAGGTCCACCCACACATGGGAGGTACTGTTTTTTTCTGGAGGTGTGTGGGAATGCTGGTTGGTAGCAAATTTGGTGATCCCCACAGATTCTGGAATCTTCCCTCATAGAAATGTGAGGAAAATGTGTATTTTTAGCCACAATTTGAGTTTTGCAAGGTCTTCTTGGTAAGAAAACCTCATGAAAGCCGCAAAAGGTATACCAGTCTGGACTTAACTGGATGTCTAGTTTTCAGAAAAGCCTTGGTATAGTAGGTTTCCCTGGGTGGAGGCTAAGCTAGGATCCAGAATCCACAGCTGCCCTGACTATGATACATCGTGGTTGCAGGAGCTAGGCCCAGCCACACAAGCAGGGTACTGTTTTTATCAGGAGATGTGTGGGAACACAGAATACTAGAATATTTATTTTTACCAATTGGATTTCTCTGCATTTGTGGCTTCCAAATGTAAGCTGGTGTGCAAGAAAGAAGACATTTTCCAGAATGTTCTCTGAATCACATGATAATATGGGTAACCACAATTCAGATGTGTGCAAATAAGCTTGGTTTATAAACTCAGTATCGTAAGTACATTTCAGAAATGCATAGGGTTCCTTTGTACACATTTTTCATCCCTTATATTGTACCATAAGAATTGCTGTATCAGCAGTACAAAATGAAAAATCATTGTTAGGCGCAGCTCAGATGTTGGCTCCGGGTATCATGTGTTTTTGGAGAGCCTACAGCCCTAACATATACTTGCGACCAGAAGGATCGGTCGGCAGCAACGGTATATTGATTTTGTAAATTGGCCATCATGACAAGAAATAACAGATGAAAAAATTGTCACACATGTTTGTGTTTTCCAATTCATTTTCATGATTTTATTATTTCAACAATTAGTTTCTTTGGGAAAACCTTTCTGTGTCTGCATAAATGACCCCTTGCTGAATCAGAATTGTATACTTTTCAGAAATGTATAGCTTTTCAGGATCACTCTAGAGTTACACACCCATTTCCACAACAAACTGCAAGTAGGCTGATAGTGTATCAGAGAAGCTGTTTCTGAATGGATTCACATCCTGTCAAAAAGTGCAAGTCACAGTAGTGCCAGAGATCAAGACAAACATGAGGGTCATCGTAAAAAAACAACTGTTTTCACAACTGTGTGCAGACAAGCTTAAAAGTGAAGGTCTTATCATCAGTTTTCAGGTTAGCAAAGGCAAAAATATGCATCCAAATACAACAAGGTGTGTGATTATGAGGGGTGTTAGGTGATAGGTTGATGGGTTCAGGTAATGCTTGCAATGTTTGAGTAGCAATGGTGGGGTTGGCTGATGATTTCAGACCACAGTCTAGGGGGATGAAGCAGGTTAATTTTCTTTGCATACGTTATTGGCTAGGGATTCTGGTTGTATAGCATTTATTTTTCTGACAATTCTGTCTGTATTTATCCATATTTAATTTTTGCAAATTTTACCTGTATTAATTTGTATTTATTTTAGGTTCTGTGAAAAAACAGAAGCTGACACTAGTATTGTTCCACATTTATTTAACTGATACATGTGGGCTCATGCTTGAATGCCTGCCAGGTTTCAATGATATGAACACCCGCAGATGATAAATCAATACACTTATATAAAAACATGCAAATGTAGTATCAACCTTGTTCATATTAACTGCTGTTTAAGCCTCTTGAATAAAATTCCTTTCTTATTTTAGCTCCCTAACCAGTCAATCCGCACAGCTTTTGGCCTGGCAGTCATGGATTACATTATTTAGAATCACTCAAAAACAATGGTTATCTGTCTGTATTTATCTGCACAAATCAGTAAAAGGGAAGACAGGGAGCTTTCATTATGAAAAGTTTCAGCGCTCCGTCCATCATCTCCTTGTGTTAGCTTTCATTATGGCCCCTGACAACCTTGCTACGCCTCTGTAAATGAGCCTGCATGTGAGCTGTAAAGCCTTACACTCACTCAGACTGACCGTTCCTGGGCAGGGCCGGACTGGGAACCGAAACCGGCCCTGGCACACTGCTCGGTCGGCACCCCCCTAGGGGGGAGGAGAGGGGTGCGGCCGAGCAGTTTGCAGGGCCGGTTTTGGCCGATTTTGTTACAGGGGGCCGATATTGCCGGCCCCTGGTAACAAAAACGGCCCCCCAGGGACCTAAAACCGGCCCCCAACCTGGCGGCCCACCGGGGAAACGCCCGGTGCCTACTACGCCCAGCCCGGCCCTGTCCCTGGGGCTTTGATGGCTGTAGCCCTGAAGTGAAACAACTCCGTTAGCTGTTAAAGTAAGAATCTTTAGGTCTGGAGTAAAGAAACATTTGAAACTAGGAGTTAAGTTAAATGCTTTCACACTGGAATTTGGATCACTATCAAATAATCGAATAACGTGGATTATTGGGCATGTAGAAAATGATAGTCCTGTGTTTCAGCTTTTCCTTCATATTCTGCCAAAAAATAGCCTCAAATGCAAACCTGTTTCGAACTTCCATTTGAGCTCAGTGATGACATTTCAATGAAACCCTTTATCTATTAAGGGCCTGATTCTGATGCGGTTAGGAAGGCCTCCTAATGGCATTTGCTCCTTCCAAATCGGATCGGGAATGTTTCTTCCTGACCCAGGGCCCAATTATGATGCGGTTAGGAACATATGCTCCCATTGAAGTCAATGGGAGTCCAACCAAATCGTATCTGGAAGCATCCGGATGCATCGTACTCCGTCGGTCGGACTCTCCCGATCCGAGTGGGTCGGAAACCATTTCCAAACCGATTCGGTTGGGAAGCTTTCCAACCCGCATCAGAATCAGGCCCTAAGTGTTTTCCTAGAAAGCCGAGCCGAGGAGTATACATTTCAGTGGTTCTGCTCGATTAAATAATGGGCAGCACATGTTTTTGTTTGAATGAGATTGTTTGAAGTGATTTAAGTATTCGGTGCCACTTGCGGCATATTGGTGAGAAGGAGTTAGCAGCTTAAGAGAAACCGAGGGAAAGGGAGATATATAGTCTTTATATATAAACAGCAAAAATCGAATTCTGGAATGGAGCCTTAAAAGGCTTTGGGGCTTTATTTAGAGTTTGGTGGATGGAATATTCCATCACAATGTGACCGATATCCCATTCTCCTCATTCCAAGTGCAACAGGCTAAACGCAATTGTAACACCACGTTTATGACGTAGTGTCACATTTGCAAAGCTCTACAGAAGGTTCATAGTCCAATACCTACCATGCTTGTAAAGTTTCAGGTTAAATATTTTAAAAGATGGAAATTATGCTCAGTTCATACTTTTTTTGTGTGATTTTCTCTCATTTTTATTTTCGATTACATTTTTCACCAAATTTCTGCATATGCCAGACTAGTTCAGGCAGAAAAACTCTTGTGGCACCTTAGATAATGCTTGTGCTATGGCAAAATATTTTCTGCTCAAAACCGGTTTCTACCAGCATCTCACAGGAGTTTTGTATGAGAGGTTTGCTCTTGCATACAATTTACTCACAGAAGACAGGTGACGTGATTGATTCATAAAAAGCATAATTTTGAGTTAAAAAAAAAATATTAAGCATGGAAACACTTTACTTCGCCCACTCCATACAAAAACTCTGCTTTCTTATGCAAATATATCCATGATATTCGGAGATTTGCACGTCTATCAACTGAGATATCAACTGTTAGAAAATTATGATTTGGAAACTGTCCTACGACACAATATTTACATCTGCTTCCTAACCAAATCCTGGCTGAGCGGCCACTTCTCTCCTTTCATTGATCTCCTCACCCCACTGGGCTTCTCAATCATTCGTCGCGACCACAAGGATTGCACTGGTGGTGGACTAGCCATCATACACAAAAACAATCTTCACCTAACTACCTTCCACAATACCGTACCTATGAATATTTAGGAGTTCAGCTCTCTTCTAAAGCCCCCAACCCCATCAAGGTTCATGTCATCTATCACCCTCCAGGAAAAAACCCACAATTCCTTGAAGACTTAACAGACCTAATAATGCAAAACTCCCTAAAGGGCAGCACAGACATTATATTAGGACACCCTAAACCTGCACCTGAATAATGCTTAAGATCTTTCAGTAGAATCCCTATCTACCCTCCTGAAAGCAAACAATCTTACCCAACACTGCAATAAACAAACACACAGTAAGGGCTCTACCTTTGACACAATCATCTCTAAGCACAACACCCTATCCCTCCACTCTATCCTACCGTCTGACTGGACTGATCGACATCTAATTCTTTTGGATCTCAATACCATCCAACCAATGGCTCACCCCCATTCTAGCTGTCCCAAGCACTGGGTGAGGCACATTCACATACACCAAGTCCCCAGGTAGAGTTAGAAGCATTAGTAAGTTCTCAAATACTACCCCCACACGATCTCTCCTCAGTCAATGACCTGACTGCCCACTTCAGCATAAAAATGGCAGAACTCGTTTAAGCAGTGACCCTTCTGAAACTCAAGAAATCAAGAAGCATCCCCTCCAGATCCTGGTTCAATAAAGACCTCAACAGAGAGAGGCGACAACTCTGATTGGCTGAAAGAAACTGGAGTCAACAGCCCTCGTTAACCAACCTCTCGATCCTCTAGGCTAAATAGCTAAAATACAAAAAACACATCTTCAGGGAAAAATACTCCTTCTTCTGAGACTAACTTGACCAGTCTAGGAACAGACCCAAAGACCTCTTTAACATCATCAAACAACAAACCTCCTGCTTCCCTCAACACTCAATTAATGAATCTACTAAGCACTGTGAAGAATTGGCAACATTTTTCTCTAAAAAATATCTAACATTGAACTCTCTCTTGAGCAGTGGCGGCTCGCACAGGTATTGCTGTGAGGCGGTGAGGCGGGGCGGGGCTGGGTGGGGGGTAGTGGAGTGTGACAAATGACGGGAACATTTAGAGTAAATAAATAAATAAACAAAAGCACTTACTTTGTGCTTGCAGCATCGCCGAGTCGGCGATGCTGCGAGCGCAAAGTAAACCCTCACCCTTGAAACAACTGAATGGTCTGTTTGTTCCCACCCCACACTATCTCAATAAATATGAGCGTCATTACCTTGGGGAAAAACTGTGCATCTACTCTCCCCACCATCTCAACACCCTACCTTGCTACCTCAGAAATATATCATTCAACTATACTACTGTCCATCATAATTTCCTTTATATATTGTTTACTTTGTATTTTTATTTACTCTACACTCAACTCATGCAATTGCTGCTGTGCTAACTATGTAAGGCGATATATATATATATATATATATTCACTGAGAAAACCATAGGTTTCAGGGACGTTATAGTTAGAAATTAGCATTTAAAAAACCTTAGATATTCACTGAAAAAGCCACAGGTATCAGGGACGTTATAGTTCGTTGGACATTTCACTCGTACAAAACCAGAGAAATGAGTCCGTTATAGTTAGTTGAGCTAACTATAACTCGCGCCCCCGCAATACACTGCTGATGACGTCACATATTACATCACTCATGACATGGTCAGTGACATCACTGATGACATCACTGATGACATCTCAATTGACATCACTGATGACATCACTGATGACATCATCCAGAGACTGGGTGATTTTTAAAAGTTTAAGAATGTTAATTATAGATACGCAAAGGTGTATTGAAGAATGAGTAGGTGTATGAGTGTCTGAATGGATGATTTAGTGGGTGAGTGACTGACTGTTTAAGTGAGAGATTAAACGTGTCTTAGTGAATGAATGGGTGAATGACTAATCTGTGTGAATGTCTGTATCAGTCTGTCAGTTGGTGTGTAAGTGGCTGCATGGGTTGGTGAGTAGCTACATGAGTGTCTATTTGGGTTACTGATTGGTTGTCTGATTACCTGCATGGGTGCCTGAGTGTCTGTGTGGGTGCGTGGGGCGTGTGACTCCCTCCATGGATGTGTGAGTGGGTGATTCAGTGGAGGTATGGGTTCATGAGTGCATCTGCGAGGGGCTGTATGGGTGAGTGAATGTGCATATGGCTGTGTTGGTGAGTGATTGGATGTCTCAGTGGTATATCAGTGAGTAACTACATATGTGAAAGGCAGTATATGTGAATTTTGGAGTATATAAGTGACTATATGTGAGAGTGAGTGATTGTGAGAGTGGCTGTATGGATGAGTGTGTGCTTGTGTCAGTGATTGTATAAGAGAGTAAGTATGTGTTAGTATCTGTATGAATAAGTGAGGTGGTGTGTGTATAACTGTATTGGTAAGTAAATGGCAGTGTGATTGAGTCTTTGGGTGACTGACTAGGTGTGTGAGTATCTCTGTGGATGAGTGGCAGTATGTGAGTGTCTGTATGGGTGTATGAGTGCATATATCAGAGGCTGTATTGATTAGTGACTGCATGTATGAGTGACTGTATCAGTGAGTGAGTGGATGTGTGTATACCTATGAATCAGTGAGTGGGTATGTACTAACTGGTATTGGTGTGTCTATGGTTTCGAGAATGGTAGTCTGTATTTTAGAGTGGGTGTATGAAAGGTTATATTAGGGTGTGAGGAGGTGCGTCAGATATTAAGTGGATGATGTTATCAGTGATGTCATCAGTGATGTCATTTGAGATGTCATCAGTGATGTCACTGACCATGTCAGAGTTGCAGAATGAGGCAAGAGGGGTGCAGAAAGAGGGAAGAGGGGTGTGAAAGAGGCACGAGGGGTGCAGAAAGAAGCAAGAGGCATGCAGAAAGAAGCAAGAGAGTTGCAGAAAGAAACAACAGAAGTGCAGAAAGAAGGAACAGAGGTGCAGAAAGAGGCAAGAGGGGTGCAGAAAGAGGGAAAAGGGGTGCAGAAAGTGGCAAGAGGGGTGCAGAAACAAGCAAGAGAGGTGTAGAAAGAAACAAAGAAGTGCAGAAAGAAGCAACAGAGGTGCAGAAAGACGGATGAGGGGCGGAGAAAGAGGCAAGCGAAGTGCAGAAACAAGCAATAGAGATGAAAAAAGGGGGAAGAGGGTTGGAGAAGGAGGCAGGGGCGGTGCAGAAAGAAGCAAGAGAGGTGCAGAAAGAAACAAAAGAAGTACAGAAATAAGCAACAGAGGTGCATAAAGAGGCAAGAGGGTGCAGAAAGAAACAAAAGAAGTGCAGAAAGAAGCAACAGAGGTGCATAAAGAGGCAAGAGGAGTGCAGAAAGAGGGAAGAGGGGTGCAGAAAGAGGCACGAGGGGGGTGCAGAAAGAAGCAAGAGAGGTGCAGAAAGAAACAAAAGAAGTACAGAAAGAAGCAACAGGTGCAGAAAGAGGCAAGAGGGGTGCAGAAAGAAGCAAGAGAGTTGCAGAAAGTAGCAAAAGAAGTACAGAAAGAAGCAACAGAGGTAAGAGGAGTGCAGAAAGAGGGATGTGGGATGCAGAAAGAGGCACAATGGGTGCAGAAAGAAGCAAGAGAGATGCAGAAAGAAGCAAGAGAAATGCATATAGAAGCAACAGAGATGCAGAAAGGGGGAGTGGGGTGGAGAAAGAGGCAAGAGGGATACAGAATGAAACAAGTGAGCTGCAGAAAGAAAGAAAAGAAGTGCAGAAAGAAGGAACAGAGTTGCAGAACGAGGCAGAGGGGTGCAGAAAGAGGGAAGAGGGGTGTGAAAGAGGCACGAGGGGTGCAGAAAGAAGCAAGAGGCATGCAGAAAGAAGCAAGAGAGTTGCAGAAAGAAACAACAGAAGTGCAGAAAGAAGGAACAGAGGTGCAGAAAGAGGCAAGAGGGTGTAGTAAGAGGGAAAAGGGGTGCAGAAAGTAGCACAAGGGTTGCAGAAAGAAGGGACAGGTGCAGAAAGAAGCAAGAGCAGTGCAGAAAGAAGCAACAGAGATGCAGAAAGAGGGGTGGAGTAAGAGGCAAGAGAAGGGCAGAAAGAAGCAGCAGAGATGCAAAAAGGGGGAACAGGGGTGGAGAAAGTGGCAAGACGGGTGCAGAAAGAAGCAAGAGAGGTGCATAAAGAAACAAAAGAAGTGCAGAAAGAAGGAACAGAGGTGCAGAAAGAGGCAAGAGGGGTGCAGAAAGAGGAAAGAGGGGCACAGAAAGAAGCATGAGTGGTGCAGAAAGAAGCAAGAGAGGTACAGAAAGAAGCAAGAGTAGTGCAGAAAGAAGCAACAGAGGTGCAGAAAGAGGCAAGAGGGGTGCAAAAAGAGGGAAGAGGGGTGCAGAAAGAGGCGATAGAAGTACAGAAAGAAGCAAGAGATGTGCAGAAAGAAACAAAAGAAGTGCAGAAAGACGTAACAGAGGTGCAGAAATTGGCAACAGGGGTGCAGAAAGAGGGAAGATGGGTGGAGAAAGAGGCAAGGGGCTTCAGAAAGAAGCAAGAGAGCTGCAGAAAGAAACAAAAGAAGTGCAGAAAGAAGGAACAGAGGCGCAGAAAGAGGCAAGAGGGGTGCAGAAAGAGGGAAGGGGGTACAGAAAGAGGTAAAAGGGGTGCAGAAAGAAGCAAGAGAGGTGTAGAAAGAAACAAAAGAAGTACAGAAAGAAGGAACAGGTGCAGAAAGAGGCAAGAGGGATGCAAAAAGAGGGAAGAGGGATGCAGAAAGAGGCACGAGGGGTGCAGAAAGAAGCAAGAGAGGTACAGAAATAAGCAAGATTAGTGCAGAAAGAAACAACATAGTTGCAGAAAGACGGATGAGGGGTTGAGAAAGAGGCAAGCGAAGTGCAGAAAGAAGCAATAGTGATGAAAAAAGGGGGGCGAGGGGTGAAGAAAGAGGCAAGAGTGGTGCAGAAAGAAGCAAGAGAGGTGCAGAAAGAAACAAAAGAAGTGCAGAAAGAAGCAACAGAGGTGCAGAAAGAGGCAAGAGGGGAGCAGAAAGAGGGAAAAGGGGTGCAGAAAGAGGCACAAGGGTTGCAGAAAGAATGAACAGAGGTGCAGAAAGAGGCAAGAGGGGAGCAGAAAGAGGGAAAAGGGATGCAGAAAGAGGCACAAGGATTGCAGAAAAAATGGACACAGGTGCAGAAAGAAGCAAGAGAAGTGCAGAAAGAAGCAACAGAGGTGCAGAAAGAGGGATGAGGGGTGCAGAAATAAGCAAGAGAGGTGCAGAAAGAAACAAAAGAGCAGAAAGAAGGAACAGAGGTGCAGAAAGGCAAGAGGGGTACAGAAAGAGGAAAGAGGGGTGCACAAAGAAGCACAAGTGGTGCAGAAAGAAGCAAGAGTAGTACAGAAAGAAGCAACAGAGGTGCAGAAAGAGGCAAGAGGGGTGCAAAAAGAGGGAAGAGGGGTACATAAAGAGGCACGAGGGGTGCAGAAAGAAGCAAGAGATGTGCAGCAAGAAAAAAAAGAAGAGCAGAAAGAATAAACAGGTGCAGAAAGAGGAAATGGGTGAAGAAAGAGGGAAGAGGGGTGGAGAAAGAGGTGAGCGGTGCATAAAGAAGCAAGAGAGGTGCAGAAAGAAGCAAGAGAAGTGCATAAAGAAGCAACTGAGATGCAGAAAGGGGGAAGTGTGGTGGAGAAAGAGGCAAGAGGATACAGAAAGAATCAAGAGAGTTGCAGAAAGAAACAAAAGAAGTGCGGAAAGAAGGAACAGAAGTGCAGAAAGAGGCATGACGGGAGCAGAAAGAGGGAAAAGGGGTGCAGAAAGAGGCACAAGCTTTGCTGAAAGAGTGGACAGACGTGCAGAAAGAAGCAAGAGAAGTACAGAAAGAAGCAACAGAGATGGAAAAATGGGGAACAGGTTGGAGAAAGTGGCAAGAGGGGTGCAGAAAAAAGCAAGAGAGGTGCAGAAAGAAATAAAAGAAAAGCAGAAAGAAGGAACAGAGGTGCAGAAAGAGGCAAGAGGGGTTCAGAAAGAGAAAGAGGGGTGCAGAAAGAAGCACGAGTGGTGCATAAAGAAGCCTGAGAGGTGCAGAAAGAAGCAAGAGTAGTGCAGAAAGAAGCAACAGAGGTGCAGAAAGAGGCAAATGGGGTGCAAAAAGAGGGAAGAGGGGTGCAGAAAGAGGCACAAGGGGTACAGAAAGAAGCAAGAGATGTGCAGCAAGAAAAAAAGAAGTGCAGAAAGAAGGAACAGAGGTGCAGAAAGAGGCAACAGGGGTGAAGAAAGAGGGAAGAGGGGTGGAAAAAAAGTCGAGGGGGGCAGAAAGAAGCAAGAGAGCTTCAGAAAGAAATACAAGAAGTGCAGAAAGAAGGAACAGAGGTGCAGAAAGAGGCAAGAGGGATGCAGAAAGAGGCATAAGGGGTGCAGAAAGAAGCGAGAGGTGCAGAAAGAAACAAAAGAAGTGCAGAAAGAAGGAACAGAGGTGCAGAAAGAGGCAAGATGGGTGTAGAAAGAAACAAAAGAGGTGCAGAAAGAAGTAACAGAGGTGCAGAAAGAGGCAAGAGGAGTGCAGAAAGAGGGTAGAGGGGTGCAGAAAGAAGCAAGAGAGGTGCAGAAAGATGCAAGACAAGTGCATAAAGAAGCAACAGAGATGCAGAAAGTGGGAAGTGGGGTGGAGAAAGAGGCAAGAGGGATACAGAAAGAAGCAAGAGAGTTGCAGAAAGAAACAAAAGAAGTGCGGAAAGAAGGAACAGAAGTGCAGAAAGAGGCATGACGGGAGCAGAAAGAGGGAAAAGGGGTGCAGAAAGAGGCACAAGCTTTGCTGAAAGAGTGGACAGACGTGCAGAAAGAAGCAAGAGAAGTATAGAAAGAAGCAACAGAGATGGAAAAATGGGGAACAGGAGTGGAGAAAGTGGCAAGAGGGGTGCAGAAAAAAGCAAGAGAGGTGCAGAAATAAATAAAAGAAAAGCAGAAAGAAGGAACAGAGGTGCAGAAAGAGGCAAGAGGGGTGCAGAAAGAGGAAAGAGGGGTGCAGAAAGAAGCACGAGTGGTGCAGAAAGAAGCAAGAGAGGTGCAGAAAGAAGCAAGAAGCTATACTGTATAATATCACCCGATTACGGATTTTGAACAAAGATGCACAGGTATGATATACTATTTAATGGAAGGTCAATTACTGATAACTTAGGGACACTCAAGGGAGGTACAGGAGTCAATTGTCAATAGGTATACATTTATGATATGTGTTACTAGTGACAGGCCGGCTGACATGCGGGGTGGCCTTTGGGGCTTATTAACGGTACTGTTCTTGGCTTAATGTATGCTACAATTAAGTATGCACACTAATGGTAAGACTTATACTTATTCTGTCTTGCAGCTACTGAAGCTGCTATTACTTACGTCGTGAATTATATAAAGAAACAATAAGACAAACGCTTCTCTTACTGGAGATTCCAATATCACAGAGATACAGGTTTAGTTTTGCTGAGAATAATGCAGTAGAATTGTGACTTATGAATAAATAGATAAGTTGTGGAGGGATTGTAATGCCCCATTATCTTTACATATTTTTTAGAAAACTATTGCAAGGTGCTTTTTATATGAGAAGAGGGAACACTCATACAATTTAATGGACAATTGATGAGGTAACCACACAAGGCCAATAACCATTGATTATTAACCTGTATTGCTCTGGGGTGTTTCTGTTAAATAAATATTTATGAAAGTCTGTTGATCTCCCAATATTGTTGTGTACAGTTATATGAGTTGGTTTCATTTGAAATCCTCACTCAGGACTTTTCTGCTCAGCGTGTACATATGTATATATGTATATAAACAAAAAGAAAGTATATACTTATGTTGTTAGTGTAAGACAGTACTTATATAATAAGTTTCCCATACTGTCGTACTTATATGATTTCCGAAAAACATGCTCAAATGTTGCAAATATGAATCTAAGGATTGACATGTATGGAGGGATCATGGCCTCAAAATTACTGGATCGTCCGGCTTAATAATAGTGTAGATATGTAAATAGAGCATCAATGAATGGTTACATAAATTGTGTGATTAATCTTGTTCATATACACTTTTAAGTTTTTATGAGGTTTTAAAATATTGTATGTTGTCTATGTCTTGTAGCCCTGAAGAAAGTCCTTAAATAGGACGAAACGCATTGGCTACTGTGGCTACTGTGAAGAGAGGAGAACAAAATTTAAAGAATAAAGGAATGTGTGAATCACAACACTTGGTGGAACTAATTCTTTACCTTTAATGTGTGCAGGTCAAATTATTCTTGTATATTGTCCAGGCCTCCCCTGCCGGAGTTTCGGTCAGCAGCAGGAGGCCAGACCCGTGTCTGTGGCAGCGGCATCCATTTTGTGATGCCAAGGCTCTGAAAAGTTAATACCGGGTATGCCGGTGTGTACATGTCTCTCCCTTTAGAAGGGTGGAATGCTACCCCCTGCCGCCAGGACTGGCGGGGGTAGTATTCCAAGGTGTTTGACACCAAACACGACATGTTTTGGTGCAGCCAGTCCAAAGTTAGCATTCTACCGCGAGGATATAATGCACTTAAGAGTATATGGTCAGGCTGTACCACAAACAGCACCAGAGGATTGACTCCGAACGCTGCAGAGGGGCTCTGCTCATGCAGGGGCACCCTCTCACATAAAAACCAAGCACTCTGCCTTCAGGATTGTTAAGGCCTGCCATAGGAGTGACTTATAGGTTTATATGTGTGTGCAATGGTAGTGATATAGGTAGCCTATACCACAGTAAGGGGTGCATGCACCACCTTACCCAGGCTGCAGTAGCAGACCTGTGGTGTCATTTTGGAGGGCTTCCCAGGGGTGGCATAATACATGCTTCAGCCCCTGGTAGGCCTCTGGGGTACTTATGCCCTGGGTACATAGTATACCATATACTAGGGACTTATAAAGGCACCGCAGAATCCAATCAAAGAGGTACCTAAGGTACCTGGAAACCATTTTAGAGAGGAAGAAGCTAGGCTGGGGTTCTGATTAGCAGGGCCCCAGCCAGACTAAAGTCGAAAAACAGTGAAGCATCAGCAAAAAGTGGGGGTACCCATGTGAAGCAGATCCTACTCTCCTACAGAAAGAAGCAAGAGAGTTGCAGAAAGAAGCAAAAGAAGTGCAAATAGAAGGAACAGATGTGCAGAAAGAGGCAAGAGGGGTGCAGAAAGAGGCACAAGGGTTGGAAAAAGAAGGGACAGAGGTGCAGGAGGGCTGAGGGGTGGAGAAAGAGGCAAGAGAAGTGCAGAAAGTAGGAACAGAGGTACAGAAAGAGGCAAGAGGGGTGCAGAAAGAAGCACGAGTGGTGCAGAAAGAAGCAAGAGGGTTGCAGAAAGAGGCAAGAGAGGTTCAGAAAGAGGGAAGAGAGGTGCACAAAGAGGCAAGAGAAGTGCAGAAAGAAGCAAAAGAGATGCAGAAAGAGGAAAGAGGGGTGCAGAAAGAGGCAAGAGAGGTGCAGAAAGAGGGAAGAGAGGTTCACAAAGAGGAAAGAAGGGTGCAGAAAGAGGCAAGAGGGGTTCAGAAAGAAGCAAGAGAGGTGCAGAAAGAGGCAAGAGGGGTACAGACAGAGGCAAGAGAGGTGCAGAAAGAAGCAACAGAGGTCCAGGAAGAGGTAAGAGGGGTGCAGAAAGATGCAAGAGAATTGATTGCAGAAATAAGCAACAGAGGTGCAGAAAGAGGCAATAGAAGTACAGAAAGAAGCAAGAGGGGTGCTGAAAGAGGCAAGAGAAGTGTAGAAAGAAGCAAAAGAGGTGCAGAAAGAGATAACGGGGCTGCAGACAGAGACAAGAGAGGTGCAGAAAGAGGTAATAGGGGTGCAGAAAGAGGCAAGAGAATTGCAGAAATAAGCAACAGAGGTGCAGAAAGAGGCAATAGAAGTACAGAAAGAAGCAAGAGGGGTGCAGAAAGAGGCAAGAGAAGTGTAGAAAGAAGCAAAATATGTGCAGAAAGAGACAACGGGGCTGCAGACAGAGGCAAGAGGGGTGCAGAAAGAACCAACAGAAGTGCAGACAGAGGCAAGAGGGATGCAGAAAGAGGCATGAGAAATGCAGAAAGAAGCAACAAAGGTGCAGAGGGAGGCAAGAGAACTGCATAAAGAGCCAAGAGAGTTGCAGAAACAGGCAAGAGAGGTGCAGACAAAGGTAACAGGGGTGCAGAAAGAGGAAAGAGAGGTACAGAAAGAGGAAAAAGGGGTGCAGAAAGAGGCAAGAGGGGTGCAGAAAGAGGCAAGAGAAGTACAGAAAGAAGCAAAAGGTGCAGAAAGAGGCAAGAAAACTGCAGAAACAGGTAAGAGAGGTGCAGAAAAGAATAACAGGGCTATTGATTTATCTTGGAGAGTCCTAGTCAAGCAAAGAGCTCTAAAGATGACCGCATATTCAGGCAGAGCAAGTTAGCGGTCTAGTTGTTTTCCCAATGAGCGCTCGAGAGCAGAGGCTCAAGTGAAGCGCGTGCGTAAGCGTCCATACTGCGCACTTCACTAAAGATTTTCCGGCAGTTAGTGTTACTTCAGAGTCTCCTCAGATTTGAGCCTTAGAGTAGTGTTGAGGGATAGTTTTCCATTGCGCTTGGGCATCGGAAGATTAGGGTAGCGTCTGGCCGTCGGTCTCATTGTTTGTGCTCATTCGAGTAGCTTAACTCAGAGAAATTCACTTTTATTTTGATAGAGAATCCTTTCAGTTTCACTTAGAAGTTCTACTGAAGCATATCGTTATAAGTCTTCTATTTGTACCACCTACCAGCGGTTCCAGTGAGCTGGTCCTTCTTCACTCGTCAGCAGCAGCAGTCCCGCTAAGTACCTGTAAGAAGAAGAGAACCAGTGTTAAGAAATTCAAATAAGTCTTGATAAACATAGTATATTAAATATTAACTAGCAGTATACCTTACTGAAGAAGTTCTGTTTGGTTGTAAAAAGTCAGTGTGCCTATTTCCTTATTGGAATTTAGGAATTAGAATTAAAGATACAGCTTCCTTTGAATATTAAACATATATTTATATATATATACATATATATATATTCATTTGCAGCGTTCAACCAGAGTAAAGGTCTCTACGGTCTAAGTGGTACATAGAACATGTAGTACTATTAAGCCTTCAAGAGACATTAGAAGAGAAGCTACGCCTGTTCTCTCTTGGGGTAGGTGTTGGGACAGTTAAATTTAGGGGTAGGAGAAGTAGTCTGATTAGAACCAGAGTGTCCATGTTGATGGTTGCTTTTCTTACAGGGTGCAAGGAAATTCAACAGAAAAAGATACTTCTGAGGAAGGTTCACACTACCCAGGAGAAAGAATGAGGAAGACTCTTCTTATTTCTTTCATTAGTTTATCCACTTCCCCCTTGGGAATTCTTACCCCCTGTCGGAACTCAATTGGGGGTTGAGAAGACACCCAGATTCAGCATCAATTCTGCTCCCGTAAATTCTTGGAAACAATAGACGACATTTGACAGAAGGGTACAGAAACTAGCAAGAAAGGTGCAGAAAGAGGCAAGAGGGGTACAGAAAGAGGCAAGAGGGGTGCAGAAAGAGGCACGAGAGGTGAAGAAAGAGGCAAGAGAAGTGCACTAAGAGGGAACAAGGGCGCAGAAAGAGGCAAGAGGGGTGCAGAAAGAAGCAAGACAGGTGCAGAAAGAAGCAAGAGAAGTGCAGAATGAAGCAACAGGTGTGCAGAATGAGGCAAGAGGGATGCAGAAAGAGGCAAGAGAGGTGCAAAAAGAGGCAAGAGAACTGCAGAAACAGACAAGAAAGGTGAAGAAAAGGATAACAGGGGTGCAGAAAGAAGCAACAGGGGTGCAGAAAGGGAAGAGGGGTGCAGAAAGAGGCAAGATGGTGCAGGAAGAGGCAAGAGAACTGCAGAAAGAGGCAACAGAGGTGCAGAAAGAAGCAAAAGAGGTGCAGAAAGAAGCAAGAAAACTGCAGAAAGAGGAAACAGAGGTGCAGAAAGAGGCAAGACAGGTGCAGGAAAAGGGAAGAAGGGTGTAGAAAGAAGTAAGAGAGGTGCAGAAAGAGGCAAGAGGGATGCATAAAGAGGCGAGAGGTGCAGAAAGAAGCAAAAGAGATGCACAAAGAGGGAAGAAGGGTGCAGAAAGAGGCAATAGGGGTGCAGAAAGAAGCAAGAGCGGTGGAGACAGAAGCAAGAGAAGTGTAGAATTAAGCAACAGGGGTGCAAAAAGAGGTAAAAGAGTTGCAGAAAGAGGCAAGAGAGGTGAAGAAAGAAGCAACAGAGGAGCAGAAGGAGACAAGAGAACTGCAGAAAGAGGCAAAAGAGGTGCAGAAAGAGGGAACTGGGGTGCTGACAGACGCAAGAGAACTGCAGAAAGAGGCAAGAGAGGTGCAGAAAGAAGCACAAGTGGTGCAGAAAGAATCAAGAGAGGTGAAGAAAGAAGCAAGAGGAGTGCAGAAAGAAGCAACAGAGATGCAGAAAGGGGGAAGTGGGGTGGAGAAAGAGGCAAGAGGGATACAGAAAGAAGCAAGAGAGTCGCAGAAAGAAACAAAAGATGTACAGAAAGAAGCAACAGAGGTGCAGAACGAGGCAAGAGGAGTGCAGAAAGAGGGATGAGGGGTGTAGAAAGGGGCACAATGGGTGCAGAAAGAAGCAAGAGAGATGCAGAAAATGCAAGAGAAATGCATAAAGAAGCAACAGAGATGCAGAAAGGGGGAAGTGGGGTAGAGAAAGAGGCAAGAGGGATACAGAAAGAAACAATAGAGATGAAGAAAGAAAGAAAAGAAGTGCAGAAAGAAGGAACAGAGGTGCAGAAAGAGGCAAGAGGGGTGCCGAAAGAGGGAAGAGGGGTGTGAAAGAGGCACGAGGGGTGCAGAAAGAAGCAAGAGGCATGCAGAAATAATTAAGAGAGTTGCAGAAAGAAACAAAAGAAGTGCAGAAAGAAGGAACAGAGGTGCAGAAAGAGGCAAGATGGGTGCAGAAAGAGGCAAGAGGAGTGCAGAAAGCGGCACAAGGGTTGCAGAAAGAAGGGACAGAGGTGCAGAAAGAAGCAAGAGAAGTGCAAAAAGGGGGAACAGGGGTGGAGAAAGTGGCAAGAGGGGTGCAGAAAGAAGCAAGAGAGGTGCAGAAAGAAACAAAAGAAGTGCAGAAAGAAGGAACAGAGGTATAGAAAGAGGCAAGAGGGGTGCAGAAAGAAGCACGAGTGGTGAAGAAGGAAGCAAGAGGGTTGCAGAAAGAGGCAAGAGAGGTGCAGAACGAGGGAAGAGAGGTGCACAAAGAGGCAAGAGAAGTGCCGAAAGAAGCACGAGGGGTGCTGAAAGAGGCAAGATAAGTGTAGAAAGAAGCAAAAGATGTGCAGAAAGAGGCAATAGAAGTACAGAAAGAAGCAAGAGGGGTGCTGAAAGAGGCAATAGAAGTGTAGAAAGAAGCAAAGGATGTGCAGAAAGAGACAACGGGGCTGCAGATAGAGGCAAGAGAGGTGCAGAAAGAGGTAAGAGGGGTGCAGAAAGAGTCAAGGGAATTGCAGAAATAAGCAACAGAGGTGCAGAAAGAGGCAATAGAAGTACAGAAAGAAGAAAGAGGGGTGCAGAAAGAGGCAAGGGAAGTGTAGAAAGAAGCAAAATATGTGCAGAAAGAGACAACGGGGCTGCAGACAGAGGCAAGAGGGGTGCAGAAAGAACCAACAGTAGTGCAGAAAGAGAAAAGAGGGGTGCAGAAAGAGGCATGAGAAATGCAGAAAGAAGCAACAGAGGTGCAGAGGGAGGCAAGAGAACTGCAGAAAGAGGCAAGAGAGTTGCAGAAAGAGGCAAGAGAGGTGCAGAAAAAGGTAACGGGTGCAGAAAGAGGCAAGAGAGGTACAGAAAGAGGGAAGAGGGGTGCAGAAAGAGGCAAGAGGTGTGCAGAAAGAGGCAAGAGAAGTACAGAAAGAGGCAAGAGAACTGCAGAAACAGGCAAGAGAGGTGCAGAGAAGGATAACGGGTGCAGAAAGAACAACAGGGGTGCAGAAAGAGGGAAGAGGGGTACAGAAAGAGGCAAGTGGGTGCAGGAAGAGGCAAGAGAAGTACAGAAAGAAGCAACAGAGGTGCAGAAAGAGGCAAGAGAACTGCAGAAAGAGGCAACAGAGGTGCAGAAAGAGGCAAGACATGTGCAGGAAAAAAGGAAGAAGGGTGTAGAAAGAAGTAAGAGAGGTGCAGAAAGAGGCAAGAGGGGGCAGAAAGAAGCACGAGTAATGCAGAAAGAAGCAAGAGGGTTGCAGAAAGAGGCAAGAGAGGTGCAGAAAGAGGGAAGAGAGGTCCACAAAGAGGCAAGAGAAGTGCAGAAAGAAGCAAAAGAGATGCAGAAAGAGGAAAGAAGGGTGCAGAAAGAGTCAAGAGGGGTTCAGAAAGAAGCAAGAGAGGTGCAGAGAGATGCAAGAGAATTGCAGAAAGAAGCAAGAGAGGTGCAGAAAGAGGCAAGAGGGGTGCAGAAAGAGTAAAGAGAAGTGCAGAAGGAAGCAACAGAGGTGCAGAAAGAGGAAGGAAAAGTGCAGAAAGAGTCAAGAGAGTTGCAGAAACACGGAAAAGAGGTGCAGAAAGAGGGAACAGGGGTACAGACAGAGGCAAGAGAGGTGCAGAAAGAAGCAACAGAGGTCCAGAAAGAGGTAAGAGGGGTGCAGAAAGATGCAAGAGAATTCATTGCAGAAATAAGCAACAGAGGTGCAGAAAGAGGCAATAGAAGCACAGAAAGAAGCAAGAGGGGTGCTGAAAGAGGCAAGAGAAGTGTAGAAAGAAGCAAAAGATGTGCAGAAAGAGACAACGGGGCTGCAGACAGAGGCAAGAGAGGTGCAGAAAGAGGTAAGAGGGGTGCAGAAAGAGGCAAGAGAATTGCAGAAATAAGCAACAGAGGTGCAGAAAGAGGCAATAGAGGTACAGAAAGAAGCAAGAGGGTGCAGAAAGAGGCAAGAGAAGTGTAGAAAGAAGCAAAATATGTGTAGAAAGAGACAACGGGGCTGCAGACAGAGGCAAGAGGGGTGCAGAAAGAACCAACAGAAGTGCAGAAAGAGGCAAGAGGGGTGCAGAAAGAGGCATGAGAAATGCAGAAAGAAGCAACAGAGGTGCAGAAGGAGGAAAGAGAACTGCAGAAAGAGGCAAGAGTGTTGCAGAAACAGGCAAGAGAGGTGCAGAAAAAGGTAACGGGTGCAGAAAGAGGCAAGAGAGCTACAGAAAGAGGGAAGAGGGGTGCAGAAAGAGGCATGAGGGATACAGAAAGAGGCAAGAGAAGTACAGAAAGAAGCAAAAGGTGCAGAAAGAGGCAAGAAAACTGCAGAAACAGGTAAGAGAGGTGCAGAAAAGGATAAAAGGGCTGCAGAAAGAAACAACAGGGGTGCAGAAAGAGGGTAGAGGGGTGGAGAAAGAGGCAAGTGGGTACAGGAAGAGGGAAGAGAAGTACAGAAAGAAGCAACAGAGGTGCAGAAAGAGGCAAGAGAACTGCAGAAACAGGCAAGAAAGGTGCAGAAAAGGATAACGGGGTACAGAAAGAAGCAACATGGGTGCAGAAAGAGGGAAGAGGGGTGCAGAAAGAAGCAAGATGGTGCAGGAAGAGGCAAGAGAACTGCAGAAAGAGGCAACAGAGGTGCAGAAAGAAGCAAAAGAGGTGCAGAAAGAGGCAAGAGAACTGCAGAAAGAGCCAACAGAGGTGCAGAAAGAGGCAAGACTGGTGCAGGAAAAGGGAAGAAGGGTGTAGAAAGAAGTAAGAGAGGTGCAGAAAGAGGCAAGAGGGATGCAGAAAGAGGCAAGAGAGGTGCAGAAAGAGGCAAGAGAGATGCACAAAGAGGGAAGAAGGGTGCAGAAAGAGGCAAGAGGGGTGCAGAAAGAAGCAAGAGCGGTGGTGACAGAAGCAAGAGAAGTGCAGAATTAAGCAACAGGGGTGCAAAAAGAGGTAAAAGAGTTGCAGAAAGAGGCAAGAGGGGTGAAGAAAGAAGCAACAGAGGAGCAGAAGGAGACGAAAACTGCAAAAAGAGGCAAAAGAGGTGCAGAAAGAGGGAACTGGGGTGCTGACAGACGCAAGAGAACTGCAGAAAGAGGCAAGAGAGGTGCAGAAAGAGGCAAGAGAGGAGCAGGAAAATGGAAGAAGGTGTCAGGAATCTTAGAAATGTTGCCAATGCCCCCCTCACAATGTCTGCTTGATGAGTGTTAAGCGGAAGAAAGGCAAAAAGTGGGGGTGTAGCTGCAAAAGAATGGCTATTGATTTATCTTGGAGAGTCCTAGTCAAGCAAAGAGCTCTAAAGATGACCGCATATTCAGACGAGCAAGTTAGCGGTCTAGTTGTTTTCCCAATGAGCGCTCGAGAGCAGAGGCTCAAGTGAAGCGCGTGCGTAAGCGTCCATACTGCGCACTTCACTAAAGATTTTCCGGCAGTTAGTGTTACTTCAGAGAGTCTCCTCAGATTTGAGCCTTAGAGTAGTGTTGAGGGATAGTTTTCCATTGCGCTTGGGCATCGGAAGATTAGGGTAGCGTCTGGCCATCGGTCTCATTGTTTGTGCTCATTCGAGTAGCTTAACTCAGAGAAATTCACTTTTATTTTTATAGAGAATCCTTTCAATTTCACTTAGAAGTTCTACTGAAGCATATCGTTATAAGTCTTCTATTTGTACCACCTACCAGCGGTTCCAGTGAGCTGGTCCTTCTTCACTCGTCAGCAGCAGCAGTCCCGCTAAGTACCTGTAAGAAGAAGAGAACCAGTGGCAAGTGAGGTTCAGAAAGAGGGAAGAGAGGTGCACAAAGAGGCAAGAGAAGTGCAGAAAGAGGCAAGAGGGGTTCAGAAAGAAGCAAGAGAGGTGCAGAAAGAGGAAAGAGGGGTGCAGAAAGAGGCAAGAGAGGTGCAGAAAGAGGGAAGAGAGGTTCACAAAGAGGAACGAAGGGTGCAGAAATAGGCAAGAGGGGTTCAGAAAGAAGCAAGAGAGGTGCAGAAAGAGGCAAGAGGGGTACAGACAGAGGCAAGAGAGGTGCAGAAAGAAGCAACAGAGGTCCAGGAAGAGGTAAGAGGGGTGCAGAAAGATGCAAGAGAATTGATTGCAGAAATAAGCAACAGAGGTGCAGAAAGAGGCAATAGAAGTACAGAAAGAAGCAAGAGGGGTGCTGAAAGAGACAAGAGAAGTGTAGAAAGAAGCAAAAGAGGTGCAGAAAGAGATAACGGGGCTGCAGACAGAGACAAGAGAGGTGCAGAAAGAGGTAATAGGGGTGCAGAAAGAGGCAAGAGAATTGCAGAAATAAGCAACAGAGGTGCAGAAAGAGGCAATAGAAGTACAGAAAGAAGCAAGAGGGGTGCAGAAAGAGGCAAAGAGAAGTGTAGAAAGAAGCAAAATATGTGCAGAAAGAGACAACGGGGCTGCAGACAGAGGCAAGAGGGGTGCAGAAAGAACCAACAGAAGTGCAGACAGAGGCAAGAGGGATGCAGAAAGAGGCATGAGAAATGCAGAAAGAAGCAACAAAGGTGCAGAGGGAGGCAAGAGAACTGCATAAAGAGCCAAGAGAGTTGCAGAAACAGGCAAGAGAGGTGCAGACAAAGGTAACAGGGGTGCAGAAAGAGGAAAGAGAGGTACAGAAAGAGGAAAAAGGGGTGCAGAAAGAGGCAAGAGGGGTGCAGAAAGAGGCAAGAGAAGTACAGAAAGAAGCAAAAGGTGCAGAAAGAGGCAAGAAAACTGCAGAAACAGGTAAGAGAGGTGCAGAAAAGGATAACAGGGCTATTGATTTATCTTGGAGAGTCCTAGTCAAGCAAAGAGCTCTAAAGATGACCGCATATTCAGACGAGCAAGTTAGCGGTCTAGTTGTTTTCCCAATGAGCGCTCGAGAGCAGAGGCTCAAGTGAAGCGCGTGCGTAAGCGTCCATACTGCGCACTTCACTAAAGATTTTCCGGCAGTTAGTGTTACTTCAGAGTCTCCTCAGATTTGAGCCTTAGAGTAGTGTTGAGGGATAGTTTTCCATTGCGCTTGGGCATCGGAAGATTAGGGTAGCGTCTGGCCGTCGGTCTCATTGTTTGTGCTCATTCGAGTAGCTTAACTCAGAGAAATTCACTTTTATTTTTATAGAGAATCCTTTCAGTTTCACTTAGAAGTTCTACTGAAGCATATCGTTATAAGTCTTCTATTTGTACCACCTACCAGCGGTTCCAGTGAGCTGGTCCTTCTTCACTCGTCAGCAGCAGCAGTCCCGCTAAGTACCTGTAAGAAGAAGAGAACCAGTGTTAAGAAATTCAAATAAGTCTTGATAAACATAGTATATTAAATATTAACTAGCAGTATACCTTACTGAAGAAGTTCTGTTTGGTTGTAAAAAGTCAGTGTGCCTATTTCCTTATTGGAATTTAGGAATTAGAATTAAAGATACAGCTTCCTTTGAATATTAAACATATATTTATATATATATACATATATATATATTCATTTGCAGCGTTCAACCAGAGTAAAGGTCTCTACGGTCTAAGTGGTACATAGAACATGTAGTACTATTAAGCCTTCAAGAGACATTAGAAGAGAAGCTACGCCTGTTCTCTCTTGGGGTAGGTGTTGGGACAGTTAAATTTAGGGGTAGGAGAAGTAGTCTGATTAGAACCAGAGTGTCCATGTTGATGGTTGCTTTTCTTACAGGGTGCAAGGAAATTCAACAGAAAAAGATACTTCTGAGGAAGGTTCACACTACCCAGGAGAAAGAATGAGGAAGCCTTCAAGAGACATTAGAAGAGAAGCTACGCCTGTTCTCTCTTGGGGTAGGTGTTGGGACAGTTAAATTTAGGGGTAGAACCAGAGTGTCCATGTTGATGGTTGCTTTTCTTACAGGGTGCAAGGAAATTCAGCAGAAAAAGATACTTCTGAGGAAGGTTCACACTACCCAGAAGAAAGAGCAAGGAAGACTATTCTTATTTCTTTTATTATTTTATCCACTTCCCCCATCCCCCTTGGGAATTCTTACCCCTGTCGGAAATCAATTGGGGGTTGAGAAGACACCCAGGAGGGGCACTGGGATTCAACATCAATTCTGCTCCTGTGAATTCTTGGAAACAATAGATGACATTTGACAGAGTGAAGTGCCCAAGTATTTTAATTTTACCTGAGCAGAATGGCTGAAGGGTTTGTTTTAAAAAATGTAGGCGGAATCTTAGCAGTCATCAAAAAAGAACTTATAGCTGTTAGAGAAGAAAACAAGAGTCTTAGATTAGATCTGGTGGCTTCTAGAAGGGAAACAACCGAGTTGGCCAATAAGATGGATGGGTATTTCTCAGGCCCTAGTTTCACTTCTTTACCCTCTGAAGTTCAGGGAACAGGTTCATCGTCAACACATCAGTCTAGAAACACAGCTCAAGTAATACATTCTCTTTCTCCAGTTATTCCTTTAGCCCCCTGAACGTTTCAGTGGAGACCCACAGAAAGCCTAAATATTTCTGACTCAATGTTCGCTTCATTTCAAGGGTCGACCCGTCATTTTCCCTGATGCACAGTCCAGAGTTGCCTTCGTATTATCATATTTAAGTGGAGATACAGCAGCCTAGTCGTTACCAGTGGTATCTAAAGATTCATCAATTTTGTATAATTTTGAAGAATTCAGAAGTGAGTTCCTACGCATCTTTGACAGAAGTAGAGTTTCGCAAGCCACAGATAACGAACTGCTTGAGCTAAAAGAGGGAAATAATGAGTTAATCACTTATTTAGCTCAATTTAACAAATAATTGTGGAAACGGAATGGCCAGAGGAGAAGCGGTCGGCCCTCTTTTATAGAGGATTAAAGGATAAGTTAAAAGACGCTCTAGCACAGATTCCAAATAGACCTACCGAAGTTTCTGCTTTGATTGATTTGGTTTTAGAATTAGATTATTTGACAGACTGAGAGAAGAGGCGAAAAGAAGAGAGACTTCCGTCCCAGTGTTCCTCAATTTGATCGAATGAAGACAGAAAGTTACAAGACGCCAGAGGCAAGTCAAACAGTAGAGCCCATGCAGATTGGAACAGTGCGGAGTCCCCTCTCGAAAGAAGAAAAGGAGAAGAGGAGACAAAATAATCTTTGTCTCTATTGTGGGATGAGTGGTAATTTCGTCAAGATTTGTTCAAAGAAACCCAAAATGTTGTTGAAGGAAAACTTGCGCACCACCAGTAGGAGGAGTTGGATTGGTGATTGCTAAAGCAGAGACAACTCCTGGTTTGCCTCAATTGGCCAACACCTTGCAAACTGCTGCCCCACATCTTACCCTAACAGTAAAATTAAGGTTCAGAAACACCACCTTGTCTGACATTTCTGTAATAATAGATTCAGGAGCGACTGGACATTTCTGCGACTTGAAATTTGCTTCCAGAATAGGCCTGAAGGCGATTAAAAAAATAAAGAGTGAAGCGGTAAGAGCCGTGGATGGGACAAATCTCTCTTCGGGTCCCATTCTGAGCCATACTGAGAAGGTAGAATTAATCTTGAAAGAAGAGCACAGAGAAGTTTTGCAATTTAATCTGATTGACGCACTGCAGTTCCAATTAATCCTAGGACTACCTTGGTTGACAGAACACAACCCTTCTATAGATTGGGAAAAGAGATCCATCAAGATGAATTCAGATTATTGCAGAGAAAATTGTTTTCATGAGATGGAAGGTTCTAAGGAGTTCAATATGGCTAAGAGCCTGTGTGAGGTCGGAACTACAATTTGTGTTATACGTACTGAAGAAATTCCAGACATGTACCAAGATTTTCAGGATGTTTTCAATGAGGTGGAGGCCGAGAAATTACCGCCCCATCGTTCGTACAACTGTAAAATTGAGCTGGAACCAGGAGCTAATCTTCTGTGCAGCAGAATCTATGCGCTAACGGAGAAAGACCAACACTTGAGAGAGTACATCCAAAGATATTTAAAGAATTGTTTCATTCGACCCTCGCAGTCTCTAGTCTCGTCCCTCTATTTCTCATCCCCAAGAAAGACAAAGGTGAGATGAGGATGTGTATTGATTACAGGGCTCTAAACCGAATAATGATTAAGATTAGATATCCATTACCATTGAGATCTGTACTCCTGGATCAAGTAAAAGGAGCCAAAATCTACACTAAATTGGATCTGAGGGGAGCGTATCATTTAGTGCGGATAAGACAAGGAGACGAATGGAAGACCGCTTTTAGAACTAAGTTTGGTCTTTTTGAATACCAGGTAATGCCATTCGGATTGTGCAACACTCCAGCTGCTTTACAGCACTTTATCAATGACGTGTGGAGCAGTTTTATAGACAGGTGTGCAATCGTATATTTGGATGATATCCTAATTTACTCAGCATCTGAGGAAGAACATCATGAACATTTTAGAGGGGTGTTGCAGAGTTTGCGAGACAATTGGCTACATGCTAAATTGGAGAAATGTGCGTTTAATGTCAGAACGGTGGATTTTTGGGGATTTATAATTTTTCCCGAAGGAATTACTATGGACCAGCAGAAAATCAAGGCAGTGGAAGAATGGCCCTCACTGACTTCTGTAAAGGAGGTCCAGAGCTTCATTGGATTTGCCAACTTTTATCAGAGATTTATCAAGGAGTTCTCTCAAAGGTTGATTCCCATGACTCGATTGTTGAAGAAAGGGGAACCGTTTGTTTGGTCAAAGGAAGCTGAAGAGGCCTTCAAATCTCTAAAAAAGAATTTTACTTCGGCTCCCATTTTGCTTCATGCAGATCCGTCTGAACCTTTCTTTGTCAAAACAGATGCTTCGGATCAAGCAATTGGAGGTGTATTATCCAAACGCCACAAAGAAACTCGACAATTGCATCCAGTAGCCTTTAGATCTCGGAAGCTGCTTCCCGCGGAAATAAATTATACTATTTCTGAAAAAGAATTATTAGCAATCAAGGATGCCTTCAAAGAATGGAGACATTATCTGATTGGAGGAAGACATACTGTGACAGTATTCACGGATCATAAAAACTTGCAATTCCTGAAATCGGCACGAATCCTTACACCCAGACAACTGCGTTGGTCTCTTTACTTTGCAGATTATGATTTCGTGATAACATATCGACCCGGAAACCAAAATGGTAAGGCGGATGCCTTGTCCAGAATCAACACTGGTGGACAGAAGGCAATTTTAGAAGATCAGGAAATCATTCTGTAATCCAAGATCATTGGAGCCATTTTGAATGAAATTTTGGAGGAAAGGATCAAAGAAATTTTGACTCTAGAAGAAATTCTAGATTGGGTAAAGGAAGATGCTTCAAGAGAGGTTCGAGATCACATACCGTTTCATAATGGCGCCTTGTATCTACCCACACCAGAGTTGAGGAAGAGGGTCTTATTTGACAGTCATGATAATTCCATGGCCGGACACAAAGGATTCAGTAAAACTTCAGAGCTAATTCAAAGACATTTTTGGTGGCCTAACATGTTAAAAGACATCAAACAATCCGTGGCAGACTGTGGATTCTGTGCTCGGGGAAAATCGAGTCGACAAGCTCCCCAAGGGTTGTTACAGCCATTGCCAATTCCACCTCACCCTTGGCAAACACAAAACGATGTATTTGATTGTTGATCTACCCTCCAGTAAAGGTTTAAAAACCATCCTGGTGATGGTAGATACTTTCACTAAGATGGCCCATTTTGTTGCATTAAAAGACACCCTCAATGCAAAACAAATAGCAGAACAGTTCAGTTTACATGTAGTGAAGGCACATGGAATTCGTAAGGTTATTGTTTCTGATAGAGGGTCACAATTCCTATCTCATTTTGGAAGGAGTTCACTAAAAGTTTAAATATAGAGAATAGGTATTCCACTAGCTATCATCCAGAGACAGATGGGCAGTCAGAAAGGGCCAACCAAGAATTAGAACAATATCTGAGGCTTTATTTGTTAGATCAGGAGGGAGATTGGTCAGATCTTCTATGTGCAGCTGAGTTTGCATTTAATAACGCCAAGAATAGTTCCACTGGATATTGTCCATTTTTTCTGATTTATGGGAGGCATCCTCATGCATCTCTCAGTACCAAAGAGATATCTGTACCAGCAGTTCAGGACCTTGTGCAACATCTAGAAGAGATTCATGAGTTTGCAAGACACAATCTGGCTCAATCCAAGAGACAATATAAGACTTACGCAGACAAGAACAGAAGATTAGAAGAGAGTTATCAAATAGGAGATAAGGTCTGGTTGAGCACAAAAAACTTGAGATTAAAAGGTTGTAGAAAATGTCAACCTCATTTTATTGGTCCATATTTAATTGAAAACAAGTTAAGCTCTCTGACCTACAAATTAAGGCTTCCTCCGCAGTTAAAGATTCATCCTGTGTTTCATGTATCTTTGCTAGAAACAACTTCTTCAGGTTTTGAGGAAAAGACTCCCCCTAAGCCAGTGCAAACGGAAAAGGGCGAGGAATTCGAGGTCAAAAGAATTCTTGACTGTAAGTGGGGTCGGGGTGAATTATTCTATCTGATAGACTGGAAAGGGTATGGCCCGGAAGAACGATCTTGTGAGTTGCAGGATGATGTCCATGCTGCCCGTTTGATTAAGGCCTTTCACCGACAGTTTCCCCACAAAGCTCGACTGGGAGAACCATTCTTGCGGAGGGGTACTGTCAGGAATCTTAGAAATTTTGCCAATGCCCCCCTCACAATGTCTGCTTGATGAGTGTTAAGCGGAAGAAAGGTGAAAAGTGGTGTTATAGCTGCAAAAGAATGGCTCTTGATTTACCTTGGAGGGTCCTAGTCAAGCAAGGAGCTCTAAAGATGACCACATATTCAGACGTGCAAGTTAGCGGTCTAGTTGTTTTCCCAATGAGCGCTCGAGAGCAGAGGCTCAAGTGAAGCACGTGTGTAACCGTCCATACTGCGCACTTCACTAAAGATTTTCCGGCAGTTAGTGTTACTTCAGAGAGTCTCCTCAGATTTGAGCCTTAGAGTAGTGTTGAGGGATAGTTTTCCGTTGCGCTTGCGCGTCGGAAGATTAGGGTAGAGTCTGGCCGTTGGTCTCATTGTTTGTGCACATTCGAGTAGCTTAACTCGGAGAAATTCACTTTTATTTTTATAGAGAATCCTTTCAGTTTCACTGAAGCATATTGTTATAAGTCTTCTATTTGTACCACCTACCAGCGGTTCCAGTGAGCTGTTCCTTCTTCACTCGTCTTCAGCAGCAGTCCCACTAAGTATCTGTAAGAAGAAGAGAACCAGTGTTAAGAAATTCAGATAAGTCGTGATAACCATATTATATTAAATATTAACTAGCAGTATACTTTACTGAAGAAGTTCTGTTTGGTTGTAAAAAGTCAGTGTGCCTATTTCCTTATTGGAATTTAGGAATTGGAATTGAAGATACAGCTTCCTATGAATATTAAACATATATTTATATATATATATATTCATTTGCAGCGTTCAACCAGAGTAAACGTCTCAACGGTCTAAGTGGTACATAGAACATGTAGTACTATTAAGCCTTAAGAGACATTAGAAGAGAAGCTACGCCTGTTCTCTCTTGGGGTAGGTGTTGGGACAGTTAAATCTAGGTGTAGGAGAAGTAGTCTGATTAGAACCAGAGTGTCCATGTTGATGGTTGCTTTTCTTACAGGGTGCAAGGAAATTCATCAGAAAAAGATACTTCTGGGGAAGGTTCACACTACCCAGGAGAAAGAATGAGGAAGACTCTTCTTATTTCTTTCATTAGTTTATCCACTTCCCCCTTCCCCCTTGGGAATTCTTACCCCCTGTCGGAAATCAATTGGGGGTTGAGAAGACACCCAGATTCAGCATCAATTCTGCTCCCGTAAATTCTTGGAAACAATAGACGACATTTGACAGAAGGGTACAGAAACTAGCAAGAGAGGTGCAGAAAGACGCAAGAGGGGTGCAGAAAGAGGCAAGAGGGGTGCAGAAAGAGGCACGAGAGGTGAAGAAAGAGGCAAGAGAGGTGCACAAAGAGGGAACAAGGGCGCAGAAAGAGGCAAGAGGGGTGCAGAAAGAAGCAAGACAGGTGCAGAAAGAAGCAAGAGAAGTGCAGAATGAAGCAACAGGTGTGCAGAAAGAGGCAAGAGGGGTGGAGAAAGAGGCAACAAAGGTGCAGCAGGAGACAAGAGAACTGCAGAAAGAGGCAAAAGAGGTGCAGAAACAGGCAAAACAGATGCAGAAAGGGAACAGGGGTGCAGACAGATACAAGAGAAGTGCAGAAAGAGGGAAGAGGGGTGCAGAAAGAGGCAAGAGGGATGCAGAAATTTGCAAGAGAGGTGCAGAAAGAAGCAAGAGCAGTGCAGAAAGAACCAATAGAGGTGCAGAAAGAGGCAAGAGGGTTGCAGAAAGAGGCAAGTGAGATGCAGATACAGGCAAGTGGGATGCAGTAAGAAGCAACAGACTGCATAAAGAGGCAAGAGAAGTGCAGAAAGAGGCAAGAGAGGTGAGGAAAAAGGCAACAGAGGTGCAGAAAGAGAGAACAGGGGTGCAGAAAGAGGGAAGAGGGGTGCAAAAAGAACCAAGAGAGGTGCAGAAAGAAGCAAGAGAAGTGCAGAAAGAAGCAAGCAAGGTGCAGAAAGAAGCAAGCAAGGTGCAGAAAGAGGCAAGAGAGATGCAGAAAGAGGGAAGAGAGTGCAGAAAGAGGCAAGAGAAGTGCAGAAACAAGCAACAGAGGTGCAGAAAGAGGCAAGAGAGGTACAGAAGAAAAAAGCAAGAGAGGTCCAGAAAGAAGCAACAGAGGTGCAGAAAGAAGGGAGGTGCAGAAAGTGGAATAGATGTGCAAAAAGAGGCAAGAGAAGTACAGAAAAAGGAAGAAAGGTGCAGAAAGAAGCATGAGAAATGCAGAAAGAGGCAAGAGAGGCGCAGAAAGAAGCAAGAGTGGTTTGTACACCATTAGTACCAATTTAACACCCACATTTATCAATAAGTAACAAGTGACCACTCTATGTTTGCAATGGGCCTTCCAGCACGCTGTAACACTTGTCGCTGCATTTTTGGTAATGTTTGAGGCGTTTGAGCTAGAAACAAGGTTTTTTTTGTTCAAATCTGCAGATTATGCAGCAGATGATGGATTATATGGCAAATGCAGAAAATGTATCATTGTGCGAAAGTCGGTGCAGCCAAACAGTCGCATAATTCCAGTGGCCCTGCTCATACCTCTGACTAGGTACAGAAGTGCTCCTCAGTGGTTCCTTCTTTTTTTGTCTCATTGAGTTTATACTTTAGCTTCTATAGAATTGAGGAAGACAAAACCTGAGGTTACCACTCCACAACACAGACTACCATAACACATAATTAGTCTCCATAACACATAATCCCACTTTACATAATTCCTATGCACTAAATACCACATACTTTCTATCCACATAATTTCACTGCACAACATACCACATAAGTTTACTACAAACAACGTACATCCACTCCACTCCAAAAAATTTAGTATAAAACAATTATTTACAATGCCAATAGCTCTAACTCTCTCAAATCTGAGACCTATTACAACTAGTAGTCGCATTTGCAGAGTGGTGGAGAAAGGGGGCCGGGCCTCCGACTAGTGCTCAGGAATTCCGCTGCGTAGGACTTACAGGAGGTACTAGGAGGGCTACTTGGCTGCCAAAGTCCCTCAGGAGTAAAGTGGACTTCATCCCCCAACCAGTACTGTGTCAGGAGGCACATTTGCAGAATGGTGGAGAAAGGGGGGATGTGGCCTCCGAAGACCTCTTAGCAATCCCACTGTGTGGGACTTACTGGAGGTAACAGGAGGGGTAGTTGGCCCCCAAGGGGAACCTTGAAGGCCAGCTACCACTCCTATTACCTCCAGTAAGTCCCACACAGCAGGATTGCTAAGTTATCATAGCAGGCCACGCCCCCTTTGTCCACCACTCTGCAAACGCGCCTCCTGGTGCGCTCTTGGATGGGGATTGAAGTTCCCTTCGCTTGTGGGGGTCTTTAGGGGCCAACTAGCCTACCTGATACCTCCAGTAAGCCCCAGATAGTGGGATTGCTGAGAGGTGAACACAGGCCATGCCCCCTTTCTCCACCACTCTGCAAACGTACCTCCTGGCGTGCTCTTGGTTGGAGGATGAAGTCCCCTTGCCTCCTGAGGGTCCCTGGGGACCAACTAGCCCTCCTCTTATCTCTAGTATGCCCCACACAGCTGGATTGCTGGGAGTGGTCCGAGGCCACGCCCCCTTTTTACACCACTCTGCAAACATGCCTCCTGGCGCACTGCTGCTCGGGGGATGAAGTCCACTTTAGTCCTGAGGTCCTCAGGACACAAGAGGACCTCATCGCCCCACCAGCAATGCGCCAAGAGGCGCGTTTGCAGAGTGGTGTAAAAAGGGGCGTGGCGTCGGACTACCTCTCGGCAATCCCACTGTGTGGGGCTTACTGGAGGTACCTGGTGGGCAAGTTGGCCCCTAAGGACCCTTAGGATTGAAGGGAACTTAATCCCCCAACCCAGAATGTGCCAGGAGGCATATTTGCATCGTGGTGCAGGGAGGGGGCGGGGCCTCCGGCGAGATGCCGACTTCTCTATTTTCTCTTCTTTCTGGAAGGGGCGCTGTGTGGCCCCCCCTTCCCTTAACACTTTTTGGGCCCTGGGGACCCCATCCCCGAGGGCCTATGCCTTTTAATTTTTTTACATTTTTTTTAAAACGGGAAGGGGGCCGCGCGGCCCCCCTTCCAAGGCCGATTTCGGCCCTGGGGACCCCATCCCCTGGGGCATGGCCACATATTTAAAAAAATATATATTTTTAATGGAGGGGGGCCATGCGGCCCCCCTCCTGGGGCCTTTATCGGCCCCGGGGACACCATCCCCCGAGGCTATGCATCTTTTAAAAAAAATTATTTTTCTATGGGAGGGGGGCCGCATGGACCCCCTTCCTTGGGCCACTTTTGGCCCTGGGGACCCCATCCCCCGGGGTCGGCCCTCACGTTGGGGACTGCGGGGGAGCCCCAATGCCCGCCTGGTCCCTTCCAGCTTCCCACCTCCTGCAGGAGCCGGCATTGCCTTTGGGCAAAGGGAACTGCATACATGCAGCTCCCATTGCCCAAAAGCAATTCTGCTTTGCTTTGTGGAAGCGAGAGCAGTTTTCCTGCTCTCGCTTCCATGAAGCAAAGCAGAAGTTTGCTATGGCAGGGCCGGAGCACTGCTCCAGCCCTGTCATAGCAAACTGCAATGTCCTGGGGGTGGGACCCCCGGGACATTGCTGGAGCCGGCTCTGGGAGGTGGTGGTCCCCGGGGCCGGGGTTCCACAACAGACCCCCGCATAAACATAATTAGTGCCCCGGGGATACACAGTTTTTAAGTAGCCCCGGGGATGTGGCGGTCCCCTGGGCTTGGGGAGCCCACAAGGCCCCCGCTCATAATTACCAATGCCCCGGGGAGGTGGCGGTCCCTGTGGTAGTGTGAGGGGGCTCAAGCCCCCCACACACAGTTTTTTGAAGTAGCCCCGGGGAGGTGGCGGGCCCCGGGGCTGCGTGAGGGGGAAGGAGCCCCCCCACGCATTTCAATAATAAAGCCCCGGAGAGGTGGCGGGCCCCGGGGCTGCAGGAGGCCGCGTGCCCCGTGCACTATTATTAAAGCCCTGAGGAGGTGGTGGTCCCCGGGGCTGTGGGGGCCCCCACGGGCCCCGCACCATAATAAAACATTGCCCCCGGGACCTGGCCCACCCAGGGGCTTAAAGAAACGAAGCGCGGTAGCCCGTGCTTCGTTTTTTAAAAAGCTTTTTGGCCGGATTCATGCACCCAGCGCGAATCCCGCCAATTATTTTTGAAAAAATGCTTTTTTGGGCCCTGGGGTCCCTGTGGGACCCCCTGAGCACTCCTAGGTGGCCAGGGTGTTTCTTCCCTGCCCCCTTTTCTTTTTTAACCTTTTTTCTTGAAACTCGGTTCTACCGAGTTACAAGATGGCTGCCAACACATTCTGGTTTGAAGTGTTTTCAGCCAATCAGAATGAAGCTCGTGATCGGGAGGTTCGCGGATCTACCGCGGTCACCAGATATCGATATTTTTTATTTTTAAATTTCTCAGGAACTTTTACACCATTTAAAGCAAAGAGTGCACTCTGGACCAAGAGTTAACTCTCTGCCAAATTTGGTGAAATTCTGTTCAGCAGTTCGGGCTGTAGCCGCGACAAAAGTTCCTATGGAAATTAACTTGGAGAAAATGCGTTTTGAGACCCCCTTTTTTTCTCGGCCCCCGCTTGACGAATCACCCTGAAACTTTCAAGACAGGAGCTGACTGGAGCGGGCCATTAGTTTTGAAAATTTCACGAAGATTCGTCAAACGGTGCCAAAGATATTGGCAAATCAATAAACTCTTTTCCTATGGAAACTAGGGCCTAACTATAACTCGCCAGTAGGTAATATACATATATATATATATATATATATATATATATATATATATATATATATATATATATATTCACTGAAAAAACAGAGGTTTCAGGGACGTTATAGTTAGGGATTAGCATTTAAAAAACCTTAGAAATTCATTGAAAAAGTCCTAGATTTCAGGGACGTTATAGTTAGTCAGACATTTCACTTGTACAAAACCAGAGAAATTCGGCTGTTATAGTTAGCTGAGCTAACTATAACTTGCGATCCTGCAATGCACTGCTGATGATGTCACATATTACATCACTCATGACATGGTCAGTGACATCACTGATGACATCTCAAATGACATCACTGATGACATCATCCAGTGACTGTGTGTTTCTGTAAAGTTTAAATATGTTTTATATATATATAGGCCAAGATGTATTGAAGAATGAGTGGGTGTATGAGTGTCTGAATGGATGATTTAGTGGGTGTGTGACTGACTGTATAAGTGAGTGATTAAATGTATCTTAGTGAATGCATGGGTGAATGAATAATCTGTGTGAATGTCTGTATCAGTCTGTCAGTTGCTGTGTAAGTGACTGCATGAGTTGGTGAGTAGCTACATGAGTGTCTATATGAGTTAATGATTGGTTGTCTGATTACCTGTATGGGTGCCTGGGTGCCTGAGTGTCTGTGGGGTGTGTGGGGGGGTGTGACTCCCTGCATGGATGTGTGAGTGGGTGATTTACTGTGTGTATGGGTTTATGAGTGCATGTGTTAGGGGCTGTATGGGTGAGTGAGTGTGCGTATAGCTGTGTTGGTGAGTGAATGGATGTCTCAGTGGTATATGTGTAAGTGACTACATATGTGAAAGGCAGTATATGTGAGTGTTGGAGTATATAATTGACTAAATGTGACAGTGAGTGATTGTGACAGTGGCTGCATGGATAAGTGTGTGCTTATGTCAGTGATTGTAGAAGAGAGTAAGTATATGGTACTATCTGTATGAATAAGTGAGGTGGTATGTGTGTTTAACTGTATAGGTGAGTAAATGGCAGTGTGATTGATTCTTTGGGTGACTGACTAGGTGTTTGAGTAACTCTTTGGGGGAGTGGTAGTGTGTGAGTGTCTGTATGGGTGTATGAGTGAATATATCAGTGGCTGTATTGATGAATGACTGCATGTATGAGTGACTGTATGGGTTAGTGAGTGGATGTGTGTGTAGATGTATGACTCAGTGAGCGGGTATGTACTAAATGGTATTGGTCTGTCGATGGTTTCGAGATTGGTAGTCTGTATTTTAGAGTGGGTGTATCAAAGGTTATATTAGGGTGTGAGGAGGTGTATCACATGATCACATGTATGATGTCATCAGTTATGTCATCAGTGATTTCATTTGAGATGTCATCAGTGATGTCATCCGTGATGTCACTGACCATGTCATGGGTAATAAAATATGTGACGTCATCAGCAGTGCATTGTGGGGGCACGGGTTAGCTCAGCTAACTATAACGGCCGAATATCTCTGGTTTTGTACGAGTAAAATGTCTGACTAACTATAACGTCCCTTAAACCTATGGTTTTTTCAATGAATTTCTAAGGTTTTTTAAATGCTAATCCCTAACTATAACGTCCCTGAAACCTGTGGTTTTTTCAGTGAACTCTAAGGTTTTTTAAATGCTAATCCCTAACTATAACTTCCCTGAAACCTCTGTTTTTTCCAGTGAATTTCTAAGCTTTTTTAAATGCTAATTTCTAACTACAACGTCCCAGAAACCTATGTTTTTTTCAGTAAATTTCTAAGGTTTTTAAATGCTAATTTCTAAATATGCCTACATAGGTAGGACATGTGCAGAAAGAGGAACAAAGGTGCAGAAAGAAGCAAGAGAAATGCAGAAAGAGGCAACAGAAGTCCAGAGAGGGGAAGAAAGGTGCAGAAAGAAGCAAGAGATGTGCAGAAAGAACAACGGGTGCAGAAAGAGGCCTACTTTGACTGTACCTTACAACAGGCTCATACAAAGTACCCTAATCACTAACCCTTCTCCGAAGATGTCTTAAACCTCACTTTTCTCTTGAAGGGTCACTATTAATTGACTGCTCAGAATGTTAGGCCTACCAAACAGCATACTCTGTACATTTGTGTAAAAAAAGGTGTATGCATTTCTTTCTGCTCACAATACAGGGCATATGGGTATTCAATAGTATATTTGAGGGGCTCTATAACACCTTTATCCATAAGACATGTCTGCCTGTGCAACCAAATGACAGAGCAGAACTGAGAAGATTTGACCACCTATAGGAGAAGTTACCCGCTTTTTAAGCTACCATCTTCAGATGCATAACACATGTAAGAATACATATACAAGTAGACATATACCTCAGTCACAAAAGCACGCAGACCTTCAAAGTTGATAGCTTCCACTTCCCATTTGAATACAGAAAGAGGCGAGAGAAGTTCAGAAAGAGGCAAGAGAGGTGCAGAAAGAGGCAAGAGGAGTGCAGAAAGAAGCAAGAGAGGTGCAGAGAGAAACTAGAGAAGTGCAGAAAGAAGCAACAGAGGTGTAGAAAGAGGCAAGAAGGGTGCAGCAAGAGGCAAGAGTATTGCAGACAGGACAGAAGCAACAGAGTTGCAGAAGGAGGCAAGAGAAGTGCATAAACAGGCAAAAGAGGTACAGAAAGAAGCAAGAGCAGTGCAGAAAGAACCAACTGAGGTGCAGAATGAGGCAAGAGGGGTACAGAAAGAGGCAAGAGGGGTGCAGAAATCTTCAAGAGAGGTGCAGAAAGAAGCAACAGAGGTGCAGAAGGAGACGAGAGAACTGCAGAAAGAGGCAAGAGAGTTACAGAAACAGGCCAGAGAGGTACAGAGAAAGGGAACAGGGGTGCAGAAAGAGGCAAGAGAGGTGCAGAAAGAGGGAAGAAGGGTACAGAAAGAGGCAAGATGAGTGCAGAAGGAAGCAACAGAAGTGCAGAAAGAAGCAAGAGAAGTGCAGAAAGAAGCAACAGAGATGCAGAAAGAGGCAAGAGGGGTGCAGAAAAAGGCAAAAGAAGTGCAGAAAGAAGCAAGAGAGATGCAGAAGGAGGCAAGAGAAGTGCAGAAAGAGGCAACAGACATGCAGAAAGAAGCGAGAGGAGTGCAGAAAGAAGCAAGAGAGGTGCAGAAAGAAGCTAGAGAAGTGCAGAAAGAAGCAACAGAGGTGCAGAAAGAGGCAAGAGGGGTGCAGACAAAGGCAAGAGAAGTGCAGAAAGAAGCAACAGAGGTGCAGAAGGAGGCAAGAGAAGTGCAGAAAGAGGAAAGAGACATGCAGAAAGAGGCAAGAGGAGTGCAGAAAGAAGCAACAGAGGTGCGGAAAGAGGCAAGAAGGGTGCAGCAAAAGGCAAGAGAAGTGCAGACAGGACAGAAGCAATAGAGGTGCAGAAGGAGGCAAGAGAAGTACAGAAACAGGCAAAAGAGGTAGAAAAAGAAGCAAAAGCAGTGCAGGAGTAACCAACTGAGGTGCAGAATGAGGCAAGAGGGGTGCAGAAAGAGGCAAGAGGGGTGCAGAAATTTGCAAGAGAGGTGCAGAAAGAAGCAACAGAGGTGCAGAAGGAGACAAGAGAACTGCAGAAAGAGACAAGAGAGTTGCAGAAACAGGCAAGAGAGGTGCAGAAAAAGGGAACAGGGGTACAGAAAGAGGCAAGTGAGGTGCAGAAAGAAGGAAGAAGTGTGCAGAAAGAGGCAAGAGGGGTGCAGAAAGAAGCAACAGAAGTGCAGAAAGAGGCAAGAGAAGTGCAGAAAGAAGCAACAGAGGTGCAGAAAGAGGAAAGACGGGTACAGAAAGAGGCAAGAGAAGTGTAGTAAGAAGCAACAGAGGTGCAGAATGAGGCACGGGAGGTACAGAAAGAGGGAAGAGGGGTGCAGAAAGAGGCAATAGGGGTGCAGAAAGAAGCATGAGAGGTGCAGAAAGAAGCAAGAGAAGTGCAGAAAGAAGCAACAGAGGTGCAGAAAGAGGCAAGAGGGGTACAGAAAAAGGCAAGAGAAGTGCAGAAAGAAGCAACAGAGGTACAGAAGGAGGCAAGAGAAGTGCAGAAAGAGGCAACAGAGGTGGAGAAAGAAGCAACAGAGGTGCAGAAAGAGGCAAGAGGAGTGCAGAAAGAAGCAAGAGAGGTGCAGAAAGAAGCTAGACAAGTGCAGAAAGAAGCAACAGAGGTGTAGAAAGAGGCAAGAGGGGTGCAGCAAGAACAAGAGATGTCCAGACAGAAGCAACAGAGGTGCAGAAGGAGGCAAGAGAAGTGCAGAAACAGGCAAAATAGGTGCAGAAAGAGGCAAGAGAAGTGTAGTAAGAAGCAACAGAGGTGCAGAATGAGGCACGGGAGGTACAGAAAGAGGGAAGAGGGGTGCAGAAAGAGGCAATAGGGGTGCAGAAAGAAGCATGAGAGGTGCAGAAAGAAGCAAGAGAAGTGCAGAAAGAAGCAACAGAGGTGCAGAAAGAGGCAAGAGGGGTACAGAAAAAGGCAAGAGAAGTGCAGAAAGAAGCAACAGAGGTACAGAAGGAGGCAAGAGAAGTGCAGAAAGAGGCAACAGAGGTGGAGAAAGAAGCAACAGAGGTGCAGAAAGAGGCAAGAGAAGTACAGAAAGAGGCAAGAGTTGCAGAAACAGAACCAGAGGTGCAGAAACAGACAAGAGGGGTGCAGAAAGAGGCATGAGAAGTGCAGAAAGAAGTAACAGAGGTGCAGAAGGAGGCAAGAGGCCTGCAGAAAGAGGCAAGAGAGTTGCAGAAACAGGCAAGAGAGGTGCAGAAAAATTTAACAGGGGTGCAGAAAGAGGCAAGAGAGGTGCAGAAAGAGGGAAGAGAAGTGCAAAAAGAAGCAAGAGGTGCAGAAAGAGGCAAGAGGGGTGCAACAAAAAGTAAGAGAGGTGCAGAAAGAAGCAAGAGAAGTGCAAAAAGAAGAAACAGAGGTGCAGAAAGAGCCAAGAAGGGTGCAGAAAGAGGCAAGAGAGTTGCAGAAACAGGCAAAATAGGTGCATAAAGAAGCAAAAGCAGTGCAGAAAGAATCAACAGAGGTGCAGAAGTAGGCAAGAGGGCTGCAGAAATTTGCAAGAGATGTGCAGAAAGAAGCAACAGCGGTGCAGAAGGAGGCAAGATAACTGCAGCAAGAGGCAAGAGAATTGCAGAAACAGGCAAGAGAGGTGCAGAAAAAGGGAACAGGGGTGCAGAAAGAGGCAAGAGAGGTGCAGACGGAGAGAAGAATGGTGCAGAAAGAAGCAAGAGAAGTGCAGAAAGAAGCAACAGAGGTGCAGAAACAGGCAAGAGTAGTGCAGAAAGAGGCAAGAGAAGTACATAAAGAAGCAACAGAGGTGCAGAAAAAGGCAATAGAGATGCAGAAAGAGGGAAGAGGGGTGCAGAAAGAGGCAAGAGGGGTGCAGAAAGAAGCAAGAGAGGCACAGAAAGAAGCAAGAGAAGTGCAGAAAGAGGCAAGAGAGGTGCAGAGAGAGGCACGAGGTTTGCAGAAAGAAGCAAGAGAGGTGCAGAAAGAAGCTAGAGAAGTGCAGAAAGAAACAACAGAGTTGCAGAAAGAGGCAAAAGAGGTGCAGAAAAAGAGAACAGAGGTGCAGAAAGAGGCGAGAGAGGTGCTGAAAGAAGGAAGAAGGGTGCAAAAAGAGTCAAGAGGAGTGCAGAAAGAAGCAACAGAAGTGCAGAAAGACGCATGGAAGTGCAGAAAGAAGCAACAGAGGTGCAGAAAGAGGCCAGAGGGTTACAGAAAAAGGCAGGAGAAGTGCAGAAAGAAGCAACAGAGGTGCAGAAGGAGACAAGAGAAGTGCAGAAAGAGGCAAGAGAGGTGTAGAAAGAGGCACGAGGTTTGCAGAAAGAAGCTAGAGAAGTGCAGAAAGAAACAACAGAGTTGCAGAAAGAGGCAAGAGAGGTGCAGAAAAAGAGAACAGGGGTGCAGAAAGAGGCAAGAGAGGTGCTGAAAGAAGGAAGAAGGGTGCAAAAAGAGGCAAGAGGAGTGCAGAAAGAAGCAACAGAAGTGCAGAAAGACGCATGAAAGTGCAGAAAGAAGCAACAGAGGTACAGAAAGAGGCAAGAGGGGTGCAGAAAAAGGCAAGAGAAGTACAGAAAGAGGCAACAGAGGTGCAGAAAGAGGCAAGAGAGGTGCATAAAGAGGGAAGAAGGGTACAGAAAGAGGCAAGAGGGGTGCAAAAAGAGGCAAGAGAGGTGCAGAAAGAAGCAACAGAGGTGCAGAAAGAGGCAGGAGGGGTGGAGAAAGAGGCAAGAGAAGTGCAGAAAGAAGCAAGAGAAGTGCAGAAAGAAGCAACAGAGGTGCAGAAAGATCCAGGAGGGGTGTAGAAAGAGGTAAGAGAGTTGCAGAATCAGGCAAGACAGGTGCAGAAAAAGGGAACAGGGGTGCAGAAAGAGGCAAGAGAGGTGCAGAAAGAGGGAAGAAGGGGGCAGAAAGAGGCAAGAGTAGTGCAGAAAGAAGCAACAGAGGTGCAGAAAGAGGCAAGAGAGTTGCAGAAACAGGCAAGACAGGTGCAGAAAAAGGGAACAGGGGTACAGAAAGAGGCAAGAGAGGTGCAGAAAGAGGGAAGAAGGGTGCAGAAAGAGGCAAGAGGAGTACAGAAAGCAGCAACAGAAGTGCAGAAAGAAGCAACAGAGGTGCAGAAAGAGGCAAGAGAGTTGCAGAAACAGGCAAGACAGGTGCAGAAAAAGGGAACAGGGGTGCAGAAAGAGGCAAGAGAGGTGCAGAAAGAGGGAAGAAGGGTGCAGAAAGAGGCAAGAGGAGTGCGGAAAGAAGCAACAGAGGTGCAGAAAGAGGCAAGAGAGTTGCAGAAACAGGCAAGACAGGTGCAGAAAAAGGGAACAGGGGTGCAGAAAGAGGCAAGAGAGGTGCAGAAAGAGGGAAGAAGGGTGCAGAAAGAGGCAAGAGGAGTGCAGAAAGAAGCAACAAAAGTGCAGAAAAAAGCAAGAGAAGTGCAGAAAGAAGCAACAGAGGTGCAGAAAGAGGCAAGAGGGGTGCATAAAGAGGCAAAAGAAGTGTAGAAAGAAGCAAAAGGGGTGCAGAAAGAAGCAAGAAAGGTGCAGAAAGAAGCAAGAGAGATGCAGAAAGAAGCAAGAGAAGTGCAGAAAGAAGCAACAGAGGTGCAGAAAGAGGCAAACGGGTACAGAAAAAGGCAAGAGAAGTGCAGAAAGAAGCAACAGAGGTGCAGAAGGAGGCAAGAGAAGTGCAGAAAGAGGCAAGAAAGGTGCTGAAAGAGGCAAGAGGAGTGCAGAAAAAAGCTAGACAAGTGCAGAAAGAGGGAAGAAGGGTACAGAAAGAGGTAAGAGGGGTGCAAAAAGAAGCAAGAGAGGTGCAGAAAGAAGCAAGAGAGGTGCAGAAAGAGGCAAGAGGGGTACAGAAAGAGGCAAGAGAGGTGCAGAAAGAAGCAAGAGAAGTACAGAAAGAAGCAACAGAGGTGCAGAAAGAGGCAATAGGGGTGCAGAAAGAGGCAAGGGATTTACACAAACAGGCAAAAGAGGTGCATAAAGAAGCAAGAGCTGTGCAGAAAGAACCAACAGAGCTGCAGAAGTAGGCAAGAGGGGTGCAGAAAGAGGCAAGAGAAGTGCAGAAAGAAGCAACAGAGGTACAGAAAGAGGCAAGAGAAGTGCAGAAAGAGGCAAGAGAGTTGCAGAACCAGGCAAAAGAGGTGCAGAAAGAAGGAACAGGGGTGCAGAAAGAAGCAAGAGAGGTGCAGAAAGAATCAAAAGAAGTGCAGAATGAAGCAAGCGAGGTGCAGAAAAAGGCAAGAGAAGTGCACAAAGAGGCAAGAGAGGTGCAGAAAGAGGGAAGAGGGTGCATAAAGAAGGGAGGTGCAGAAAGCAGAAGAGATGTGCAGAAAGAGGCTAGAGAAGTGCAGAAAAAGGAAGAAAGGTGCACAAAGAAGCAATAGAAATTCAGAAAGAGGCAAGAGAGGCACAGAAAGACGCAAGAATGGTTTGTGCACCATTCGTACTGAGTTAACACCCACATTTAGCAATAAGTAACAGGTGGCCATTTTAGGTTTGCAAAGGGCCTTCCACCACCCTGTAAGACTTGTCGCTGCTGTTTTGGTAACGTTTGAGTCGGTTTAGCTAGAAACAAGGTTTTTTTGTTCAAATCTGCAGATTATGCAGCAGATGATGGATTATGTGGCAAATGCGGAAAATGTCTAATTATGCGAGAATCGGTGCAGCCGAACAGTCACATAATTCTAGTGGCCCTGCTCATACCTCCGACTAGGTCCAGAAGTGCTCCTCAGTGGGTCCTTTCTTTTTGTCTCATTGAGTTTATAGTTTAGCTTCTATGGAAACGAGGAAGATTAAACCTGAAGTTACCACTCCACAACACAGACTACCATACCACATAATTACTCTCCATAACACATAATCTCACTCTACATAATTCTTATATTCTAAATACCACATACTTTCTATCCACATAATTTCACTGCACAACATACCACATAATTCCACTACACACAACGTACATCCACTCCACTCCAAAAAACATAAGTAAAAAACTTTTACATTCACAACGCCAATAGCTCTAACTCTCACAAATGCGAGACCTATTACATTGCAAATGCTTCTTTAACTAGTAGTCGCATTTGCAGAGTGCTGGAGAAAGGGGGCTGGGTTCTCTGACCAGCGCTCAGGAATCCTGCTGTGTAGGACTTACAGGAGGTACCAGGAGGGCTTCTTGGCCTCCAAAGTCCCTCAGGAGTAAAGTGGACTTCATCCCCAACAAGTACTGTGCCATGAGGTGCATTTACAGAGTGGTGGAGAAAGGTGAGCATGGCCTCCGAAGATCTCTTAGCAATCCCACTGTGTGGAGGTAACAGGAGGGGTAGCTGGCCCCCAAGGTCAACCTTGGGGGCCAGCAACCCCTCCTATTACCTCCAGTAAGTACCACACAGCAGGATTGCTAAGTTCTTATAGCAGGCCATGCCCCCTTTCCTCACTACTCTGCAAAGGCACTTCCTGGCGCACTCTTGGATGGGGATTAAAGTCCCCTTCGCTGCCGGAGGTCCTCAGGGCCCAACTAGCCTGCCTGATACCTCCAGTATGCCCCAGATAGTACGATTGCTGACAGGTGGACACAGGCCATTCTCCACCACTCTGCAAACGCGCCTCCTGGCGCGTTCTGGGTTGGGGGATTAAGTCACCTTGAATCCTGAGTGTCCCTGGGGGCCAACTAGCCCACCAGGAACCTCCAGTAAGCCCCACACATCTGGATTTCTGAGAGTGGTCCGAAGCCACAACCCCTTTTTACACCACTCTGCAAACGCGCCTCCTGGCACACTGCTGGTGGGGCAATGAGGTCCTCTTGTGTCCTGAGGACCTCAGGACTAAAGTGGACTTCATCCCCCAAGCAGCAGTGCACCAGGAGGTGTGTTTGCAGAGTGGTGTAAAAAGGGGGTGTGGCCTCTGACCACTCTCAGCAATCCAGCTGTGTGGGGCTTACTGGAGGGTCCTGGTGGGCTAATTGGCCCCCAGGGACCCTCAAGTTTCAAGGGGACTTAATCCCCCAACTTAGAACGCACCAGGAGGCGTGTTTGCAGAGTGGTGCAGGGAGGGGGCGGGGCCTCCGGCGAGATGCCGGCTTTTCTTTTTTTTTGGATGAAGGGGGGCTGTGTGCCCCCCCTTCTCTTAATATTTTGTGGGCCATGGGGACCCCATCTCCCAGGGCCTCAGCCATTGAAAAAAAAAATGTTTTGAAAAAAACGGGAAGGGGGTTGCGTGGCCCCCATCCCGAGGCCAATTTCGGCCCCGGGGACACCACCCCTGGGGCATTGCCTCTTTTTAAATTTTTTATTTAAATAATAATACAGAAGGGGGGCCACATGGCCCCCCTTCCCTGGGCCACTTTTGGCCCCAGGGACCCCATCCCCAGGTCCTGGCCTTGTTTTTAAAAAATATATATTTTTTTAATTATGGAAGGAAGGCCGCATGGCCCCCCTTCCCTGGGCCTCTTTTGGCCTCGGGGACCCCATTCCCCGAGGCCTGCCCTGATTTTTATATTCATACTTTTGGAGGGGGGCTGCGTAACCCCCCCTCCTGTGGCCAATTTTGGCCCCGGGGACCCCATCTCCCGGGGCTCGGCCTTATTTAAAAAAAAAAATTAAAATTATAAGAGGGAGGGGGGCCTCATGGCCCCCCTCCCAGACCACTCTGGGCCCCGGGGACCCCATCCCCTGGGGCCTGGCCTCATGTTGGGGACCACAGGGGGAGCCCCAATGTCCTCACGGTCCCAGCCAGCACCACACCTCCTGCAGGAGCCGGCATTGCTTTTGGACAAGGGGAGCTGCTGACGTGCAGCTCCCCTTGTCCAAAAGCAATTCTGCTTTGCTTCTTGGAAGCGAGATCAGGTTTCCTGCTCTCGCTTCCACGAAGCAAAGCAGTGTTTGCTATGACAGGGCGGGAGCTGTGCTCCTCCCCCTGCCATTGCAAACTGCAATGTCCCAGGGGTAGGCACCCGGGACATTGCTGGAGCCGGCCCTGGGGGATGGCGGTCCCTAGGGATAAGGAGGGCTCCAGGAGAGGGGCCGCACGGCCCCCCTCCCAATGTGAAAATAGCCCCGGGGAGGTGGTGGTCCCTGAGGGTCTGCAACAAACCCCCGTCTTTAAATAAAGTGTGCCCCAGGGAGGTGGTGGTCCCTGGGGCATGGGGGGGGCAGGAGCACCCCCCACACTTCTTAATTTAAATTGAAGCCACAGGGAGGCGGTGGTCCCCGGGGCTTAGGGGGGCCCGCAAGGCACCCCCCACATAATTAAACTAATGCCCCGGGGAGGTGGCCTCCACCGGGGCACCATGGGCGGCAGGAGCCCCCCCACGCATTTTATTGCAAAGCCCCCCACACATCATTAATAAAGCCCTGGGAAGTGGCGGTCCCCGGGGATGTGGGGGCCCATGCGGCCCCCACATATATTATGCGCATTGCCCCCGGGACCTGGCCCACCCGAGGGCTCATTAAAACAAAGCGCCGGAGCCCGCGATTTGGTTTTTTTTCGGCTGGATTAATTATTTTTTTTTTTAAATGCTTTTTTGGGCCCTGGGGCTCCCTGTGGGACCCCCAGACCAGGCCTAGGGGGTCATGGTGTTTCTACCGTGCCCCCTTTTCTTTTTTTTCCCTTTTTTCTTGTGACTCGGTTCTACCGAGTCACAAGATGGCTGCCAACACTTCTTGGTTTGAAGTGTTGGCAGCCAATCAGAATGAAACTCGTGCTCGGGAGGGTTCGCGGATCCTCCTCGGTCACCAGATATAGATATTTTGTATTTTTTAATTGCTCAGGAACTACTGAACGGATTTACACCATTTAAAAAAAAGGTCGCTTTCTGAACCAAGAGCTTCCTTTTGCCAAATTTGGTGTAATTCCGTTCAGCAGTTCGGGCTGTAGCTTTGTCTAAATTTTCCTACGGAAATTAACATAGAGAAAATGTGTTTTGGGACCCCATTTTTTCTCGGCCCCCACTCGACAAATCACCCCGAAACTTCCAAGACAGGAGCTGACCTGAGTGAACCATTAGTTTTGAAAAGTTCGCGAAGATTTGTCAAACGGTGCCAAAGATATTGGCAAAAGAAAAAACGCTTTTCCTATGGAACTAGGTCCTAACTATAACTACCTACTGGCGACCCCAGTAGGTAATATATATATGCATATATATATATATATATATGTCCATATATATGCCGTATATCACACTGTCACTATATATCTATATTTACTCCATATGCAACTCACGTAGTTGCAGCTATGCTAACTCTGTGAAGCGCTCTGATACCCTTGGGTCTAGTTCGTGCTATACAAAATTTGATGAAAGAATTAAATTAATAAATAAGTGGTGAAAATACCATGGGCCCTATTTACAAAGAGCCTCTGCACTCTTGGCAGTAGCCCAGCAGTCGTGGTGGGGGCTCCGCACTCATGGCGGGACCTCCGCAATGAATAACTGCAGTACAGGGACCCTGCCACAAGTGTGGAGCCCCCGCCACCACTGCTGGGCCTCAGCATGAGTGCAGAGGCTCTTTGTGAAACAGGCCCCATATATTTTATCTCTCTAAGAGGAAAGTATTTTCACCTGTGAAGAAATATCTTCTCATGCACTTCCTGAGCACATGGCAGTGTTTGGGGAACTTTCAAACTCTATTTTGGCATTTAAACAGGACTGTGAGGATTGACCGCATTCTAAATAACTGATCCATGCCCCTCTTACTGGACCACCCATGCTGTGACTCCTTAAATCTATACTCGCATCAGTGAACTATACACCATAGTGTTAGATTTTGGACTCTCATAATTGAACTTGAGAAATGAAAATTCTAGAAATCTTGATTCTGCAAAGGAGGATTGGAAAATGCTGACTATAAATAAGTTTTAAGGTTGTCAGTGTACTCTACCAATGCAAATTGTATTGTGCACCAGAGTATTTGAGATCAAGATATAGGGGCCGATTCCGATCTCGGTCGGAGGCGCACCCAATACCATTCGGTCGGGAAAAAAGCCATGCGAAAGCCTGTTACCCGACCGAACCGTACGCGGGTCCGGCCGAGCGAGTACGATGCGAATTCGCCGACCGACTCGTCCGGGCGACCCGACCGCTCCGACCGACTCGTACCCGGACCGTACCGCTCCGACCGACTCGGTCGGACCCGATTCGCACCGCGCAATGGAGACGTTTTCCGGCCGGGTAAGTACGATGCGCACCTCGACCGCTCCGACCGACTCGCGCCGTCCGACTCGAACTCGCTGTCGGAGCCGTACTTTGGGGGTCCGTGTCGGACCCCCTGTACGCGTACCCGTGCGAGGCGCACACAGGGGGACCCAAGGGTCCCCCTACCTGTGCGTGTACGCCGCGGCGCTCCGCGGCGTACTCGCTGTAGAGGCGCCCTTGTCCGCCTCGCACCCATTGAGGCAATGGGAGCCCGCGTACGCGTTGTACGACCGGCTCCCATTGGGTTCAATGGGAGTCCGACCGACTCGTGTCCGATAACATACGGACGCATCGGACTCGTTCGGTCGGACTGCACGGGTCCGATTCGGTCGGAAATCTCTCCGGGTCCGGCTCGGTCGGGAAATTTCCGGCCCGAATCGGAATCGACCCCATAGTGTAATATAATACTTTGGACATTATCAAAATAGACACAAAATTGTAAAAATTCACATAAGGAATACAGAAGTGGCTGCAATAATAATAGTAATTGTGTTCCCTGTTTCTTTGTGCTCTATAAATTAAGCTGTGACCAGGACCCTGCAGGAAGTAACAAAGTGCTTCCAGTGCAGTTAAAAAACAGTGCCTGTGGTATACATCAGTGTTAGACTTGGCTCTCTCTGGAGGGTCACCCCCACACTTTTTGTCTTCACCCCTCTGTTTTCTGAACCTGTGTATGTTGGCTTTTAGGACTCTGTGCACTTTACCACTGCTAACCAGTACTAAAGTGCTTGTGTTCTCTCCTTTCAAACCTATTAAAATAGGCTTAAACCCAATTGACACATTTAATTTCCTTGTAAGTCCCTAGTAAAGTGGTACTAAATGTACCTAAGTGCCTGTATATTAAGTTCTACTAGTGGGCCTGCAGCACTTATTGTGTCACCCACTTAAGTAGTCCCTTAAAATATGTCTCAGGCCTGCCATTGCAGCCTGTTCGCAGTTTTAAACTGCCAATTTGAATAGGTAAAATAAACCTTTTGGCAAGTCTAAAACTCCATTATGAACGCATATAAGTCACCCCTATGTTGGGCCTTAAACAGCCCATAGGGTAAGATGCATTTTATTACAAAAGTTGGACATGTACTTTAAAGTTTTACATGTCCTGGGAGTGAAAAACTCTTAAATTAGTTTTTCACTATTGCAAGGCCTACCTCTCCCCTAGGATAGCATTGTGTTTCCTCATTACATTTAAAAAGTGATACCGTTTGTTTGGAAACAGGAAGAAATGTCATGTTTGGTCTCTAGAGAATTATAATGAAAAATTATTTTTAATGGTAAAGTCACATTTTAAGTCAGATTTCTGAAAATGTCACTTTTAGAAAGTTCCACAATGGAGGGGCGACGTGTCACCCCATACTGGATGCACAGCCTTCATTATCATTGCATTTTGCAAATGCCAACAACTTCATCGTTTGTCTCCAAGTGTTTTTAATTTTTTCATTATTCTCCAACATTTTTCATTTCTTCATATTTTTTATATTTTTTCGATAAAAAGGTGTGCGCTTTGTCACTTTTGCAGTGAAACATATTACTTTCGGCCCGCTGGACAAGCGCACCTGTTGTAGTACTTTGGAAAAATTGACAAACTCCTAGACGTCACAAGAGAGACAATCGTCTGAACATTTGTTCACAATATTTCTTATAAATTTCAATCTTTATGTACGACATATAGAGGATGACGAAAGTTTAATATAGTGGTTACTAAAAGTGTTAAAGTTAACAACTTGAATGGGTAAAATTCGGTGCTGCATAACAGCTTGATTTTAAGCAGACGTTCGGAATATCGAGGGGTGGTTATATCAAACAATCAATGTAAGATAAGACATTTGTGGGTGGGCGGTGCACTGAAGGTTGGTACTTCGGCAGATGATGTGGGTAGAGAACAGCAGGGTAGGGATTAGTGGGTAATCGGTGCTTCATACCATAGAGATCGGTTGACACACGAAGTGCACTGTGGGTTTGGTAGGCAGGTATTGAGACGAGAGGCAGAGAAGGACTAGGGTGACGTATGGGAGGGTATCTAATTAGTAACAGGTGGCGGAGATAAGTAGCAGCATAAGAAGAACGTTTTAAAATGTTGCACATTAGGCTGATCCCGGTTTGGTGTTGGAGAAACAGAGAGGACGAGAGCGCTGACAGTTTAAAAACATGGAGTACAGAACGAAAGGTACGGAATATAACTAGAGATAAAATAGCCAGGAAGTTTACATCACGGAAATCGAGTGAATGTCTGTAAGGTGGGGCAGTGTAAGGAACATAGATGCCAGGAGGGGAGAAAAGTAATACGTCATTGAAGGGGGGGTGGAATGTAAGGAACACAGAAGTTGCACTTGTTGAGAAGCACGAGGGGAGGAAGGTAGTTTTGGATTAATAATAGAAAGTTGAAGCATTCATCCAAAGGAGTATTTTTAAGTTATGACCTTTAGCGGGAAAACGTTGATTTGGGGGAACGTCATGGGTGGTTATGTACATCAATTAATGAGTGGGATTGGGTTAAACATAGTCTAATCAGTGTGTTTTATACTTATAGATTAATCAAACCCCTGACGAAGGGCCGGAAATCAGGCCCGAAATGCATTGGGCAAACAAGATTGATGTTTTGTGGATAAAAACTTACGTACACTTTCGTGATGCAAGATAAGGCTTGGATTAGCATTTTTGCACCATTTAGAATCCAGTGATGATGTAAGCGTCTCTCTTGTGATTTGCGAAAAAATATAAAAAATATGAAGAAATTAAAAATGTTGGAGAATAATGAAAAAATTTAAAAAACTTAGAGACAAACGATGAAGTTGTTGGCATTTGCAAAATGCAATGATAATGAAGGCTGTGCATCCAGTATGGGGTGACACATCGCCCCTCCATTGTGGAGTATTCATAACAGCGTGGCGTTGGGCTGGCCACGTTTTCCGGATAGCACGCCGAAAAAGAGCACAACAAAGAACAAAGAAAGACATTTAAAACGATAAAAAAGGTGTGCGCTTTGTCACTTTTGCAGTGAAACATATTACTTTCGGCCCGCTGGACAAGCGCACCCATTGTGGTACTTTGGAAAAATTGACAACCTCCTAGATGTCACAAGAGAGACAATCGTCTGAACATTTGTTCACAATATTTCTTATAAATTTCAATCTTTATGTACGACATATAGAGGATGATGAAAGTTTAATATAGTGGTTACTAAAAGTGTTAAAGTTAACAACTTGAATGGGTAAAATTCGGTGCTGCATAACAGCTTGATTTTAAGCAGACGTTCGGAATATCGAGGGTGGTTATATCAAACAATCAATGTAAGATAAGACATTTGTGGGTGGGCGGTGCACTGAAGGTTGGTACTTCGGCAGATGATGTGGGTAGAGAACAGCAGGGTAGGGATTAGGGGGTAATCAGTGCTTCATACCATAGAGATCGGTTGACACACGAAGTGCACTGTGGGTTTGGTAGGCAGGTATTGAGACGAGAGGCAGAGAAGGACTAGGGTTACGTATGGGAGGGTATCTAATTAGTAACAGGTGCCGGAGAGGGGTGGAGATAAGTAGCAGCATAAGAAGAACGTTTTAAAATGTTGCACATTAGGCTGATCCCGGTTTGGTGTTGGAGAAACAGAGAGGACGAGAGCGCTGACAGTTTAAAAACATGGAGTACAGAACGAAAGGTACGGAATATAACTAGAGATAAAATAGCCAGGAAGTTTACATCACGGAAATCGAGTGAATGTCTGTAAGGTGGGGCAGTGTAAGGAACATAGATGCCAGGAGGGGAGAAAAGTAATACGTCATTGAAGGGGGTGGAATGTAAGGAACACAGAAGTTGCACTTGTTGAGAAGCACGAGGGAGGAAGGTAGTTTTGGATTAATAATAGAAAGTTGAAGCATTCATCCAAAGGGGTATTTTTAAGTTATGACCTTTAGCGGGAAAACGTTTATTTGGGGGAACGTCATGGGTGGTTATGTACATCAATTAATGAGTGGGATTGGGTTAAACATAGTCTAATCAGTGTGTTTTATACTTATAGATTAATCAAACCCCTGACGAAGGGCCGGAAATCAGGCCCGAAATGCATTGGGAAAACAAGATTGATGTTTTGTGGATAAAAACTTACGTACACTTTTGTGATGCAAGATAAGGCTTGGATTAGCATTTTTGCACCATTTAGAATCCAGTGATGATGTAAGCGTCTCTCTTGTGATTTGCGAAAAAATATAAAAAATATGAAGAAATGAAAAATGTTGGAGAATAATGAAAAAATTTAAAAAACTTGGAGACAAACGATGAAGTTGTTGGCATTTGCAAAATGCAATGATAATGAAGGCTGTGCATCCAGTATGGGGTGACACGTCGCCCCTCCATTGTGGAGTATTCATAACAGCGTGGCGTTGGGATGGCCACGTTTTCCGGATAGCACGCCGAAAAAGAGCACAACAAAGAACAAAGAAAGACATTTAAAACGATAAAAAAGGTGTGCGCTTTGTCACTTTTGCAGTGAAACTTTTAGAAAGTTGCCATTTTCCTGTCCTAACTACTTGGTGCCTGCAGCTTCTGTCCTTGGTCACATGACTAGGTGTAGTTGGCAGTTGGCCTTTGTGTATTCCTCCCAGACAGTTTCACAAAGGATGGCTGAGTGTTGGCAGGATGGACCAAAGTGACAAGATGGGTGGTGGCAGAGCTGCCACCTACCTCATTTGTACTTCAATAGGGGCTGTCTCCGGCACTCACATAAAAAACTTCTCACTAGCCTTTTGTTCCCCAGACATCTTTGGTGTAGTCAGGGGAAAGAAGGAAATTCCAAAAACAGATGTGGGGGAAGTCTAGTTGTTTCTCCCACTTCAAAGCTGGTACCAGGTATAAATATTGGATCCTAAGATCCACACATCAGTATACTCATGGACCTGTGGTTACTGCAGAAGAAGCCTTGCCCTGCTCCCAGAGGACTGCCCTGCTACCTGAAGCCTGGCCTGCTGTCTGAGGAGGAAGACTGGACCTGCTCCCCTCATCTCAGGCAGAGTGACTCCAAGGGTCAGCTGACTGACGTCCTGTGCAGAGCCACAGGGACATAACAAGTTCCAGAAGCCTCCCTGCAACTGCCCAGCTGACATGCTGCATTGGACCTGCCTCGATCTGCCTGAGCCCTGATGACTGCTGCTGGAGAGAGTTCCTGATCTCCAAGAGCTGTCTCATAGGTCCTGAGCCCTTGGTTGGTGTTAGTTAAGCTCCTCCTGTGATGAAAAGGAGAAATCTTTATGTTTTTGGTCTCTTCAGGACCATGAACAGGCTCATTCGCACCAAGATCTTGCCACCCACAATGACCTCCAACGCAAAGCTTCGGTGAAACCGACTGTTCACTCTACAGCGACCACCAGTGATGACTGGCAATGCGAGATCTGCACTTCATGTTACAGCATCGACAGCTCACGGTAACCACTAACATGAAGCTACAGCAACAACTGTCCGCTATGCCTGACAGAATCTTAGCTGTAGAGCAATGACTGCCCGCAACACCCGGCACCGGCCCCCTTAACTGCAAAAGGAAATCTTTGTGCTAAACATTTGGAAGGTAACTCTTTCAGTGGGACAAACCTGGTCTCTGTATCTGGCCTGTGCTCCATCGCAGTCGGCCAGAACGTGTGACTTTCACCGGGTCTCACACAACCAGATAACCCTGAGTGGCCCTTTGTGCTTTCAGGCTCTATACTAACCTTACATTTTTGAAATTGCATGTATCTTGTTCCACTAATTGGATTTTTGTCTTCTTGGTTTCAAATAATGCATTAAATTATACTTTTGTTTTTTCTTGTGTTGCGTTTTCGCTTTATTACTGTTTGTGTGCATAAATACTTTACACATTCCCTCTTAAGTTAAGCCTGGCTGCTTTTGTATCAAGCTACCAGAGGGTTAACACAGGTTAATTTAGTGACATTTTGTGGTTCTTTTGCTCAAATACTTTAGCAGCACGGTACAAAATCCACCCTTTGTGTTTATTCAATATCGAACATACTAGAACTTACATTTCAGTACAAATGAGCAAATTCCTCACAGTCTACTCTAGATGTCGGTTTAGCCAGAGTGAACATGTTTTTTACCATAAAAAAGAAGTACCGGGGGGCGTGGCCGGGCAAGATGGCCGATCGGACATAGACCGTCTCGGCTCCCGGTCCACGTGCTGCTCTGGCCCTGTACCTGATGGCTGGAGGACTCTTGAGATGCATCTGATGATCCCCATCGGCAGCGGATGGTGTGAGGCACCGGCAGGGCTGTGCTGATTCTTGTTAAAGCCGCGGGGGCGGCTGAAATCCGTGGAGAACAGGAGAGGCCATTGAGTCCCCAAAATGGCGGGCGGAATGGTGACGGCGGCGCCGACGGAGACGGGCCCCCGGAGGAGGTGCGTCTGAAGGGGTGCGTCTGGCGGGCACGCCAACTGTCGCTATCGGAGTAGCCCGACCCTGCCAGCGATACCGCGCGGAGGGGGGCCCCCGCTGTGGTTGTTCTACACGCGCCTGCCTGACCCTGTAATGGCGGATCGGAGTGACGCTTGCTGCACGAGGGTGGCATCTATGGCGTGGCGGTCACTGGCACCCACCGCCCACTACCACCTCCGGTAAGCTTGACCCCGCTGACAACGCCGCGCCGGGGAGGGCTCCTGCTGCGGCCATCTCACTCGCGCCTGCCTGACCCTGTAATGGCGGTCGGGAGTGTCGCTTGCCCCGTGGGAGAGGCCTCCGGGGACTAAACGCTACCAACGCCCAGCGCCTGGCCTGCAGCGGTGGAGCCTCCTGACGCCGCGGGCGGCCGCCACATGGTGAGCGCTGTGTCCAGATTGACGGTGGGACAGGTCTGTCTTGCGTGAGGATGTGGAGCCTGGGGTTGGCTTGACTGCAGTGGTGTCCCCCTCGCCCGGCGCTAGCTCACTTGGACCAGTGAGGGGTCCTCATGCTTCTGCCTCCGTGCTGCCCGGGGGAGCTTGCGGCTGCAGCACTGTAGTGGCGACTGCTGACTTCGCCATAGAGCTTACCTGCCCCTTGACCTGTCTGAGCGAGGTACTGCCCACGGTTCCCTCCAATTGATCACCAGGGACGGTCGCAGTCCCGCACAACGGTGCCGGCGTAGCCCGGAGGGGTTGATGAATAATTAACGTGCTCGAGATCCTGGGACCCTACCGCTCCTGGCGCCGCTGGGCCCTGGCGTCCTGCGAGTCCTCTCCTGCCCATTCTATCCTGCCTGACTCTGCGGACACAGACCTCATCCGCCGTTACCACACTGACTGGGTTCCCAGGAACGTCTTGGGCAACTCCTTATGCCGCCGAAGAGGGTGACGGGCAGGACGACGGGAACAGTCTTGGATTTCTTTGCTCCCTCAGATAAGTGCCCGACGCTGCGGGGTGACACCGAAGCTCCAGCTATGGCGCTCACGAAGGCGGACTTACTTGCCATGTTTCAGGATTTCAAAAGTGACTTGCGTAATGAGTTGGGGCAGGATATCAAATCCTCTATGGACCAACTGCGGACGGACTTAACAGAGCGCTTGTCCTCTCTCCAGCAAGATGTGGACTCGGTGGGCACCAGGGTACTGGACTTGGAGGCACAGCGTCAGGAGCAGGAACGACTCTCTACTGAAATGCGGGAGGATGTTCGCACTCTCCGCGACCAATTACACCTGACGCAGCTCAAGGCGGAGGACCTCGAAAATAGAACCCGAAGGGAGAATATAAGAATTCGGAATCTTGAGGAGGGTGCGGAGGGGTCTGATTTGGCGGCCTTCGTGGAGGGGTTGCTTGCTGAGCTCCTGGCACCCCAGGCTCCTAAAATCAAATTGGACAGGGTACATTGAGTGGGTAGAATGCAAACTGGGGAAAAGAAGAGGCCGCGTGATGTCCTGGTGAAGTTTCACTCCTTCACGGTTAAGGAAGCGGTCGTGCAGGCGGCCAGAACAAAGGGAGCCATTTCCTTCCAAGACTACTCCTGCGCCATCTTCCAAGATCTTGCGCCGTCGACTTTGGTGCGGAGGCAGTTGTTTAGATCCATCACGGCTAAGCTCCGGGATGAACACATACGATACAGATGGACCTACCCCTTCGGACTTAGTTTGGAATTCAAAAACAAACGTCGCCATGTCACTGAACTGAAGGAGGGGCTAGAGCTGCTGGGCCTTCCGGTCGAAGATCTTGGCTCGGCGAGGGCTACGGCCGAGGGATCTCCCCGGGGGGCCCCGACGACTTCGGCGTGGACTGCGGTCTCTCGTAGGGGCCGCTGATGGGCGCCTGCTCCTCATGTCAGGGACATTGTAAGAGTGATCTCATTTGCTGTGGCGGGTGATGGGGGAGTCATGACCTCACCTCTCGTAGGGTTGCCTCTTCATCGGGAGCCGGCGCCTGGGGTGCCCTCCGGCGACGGGGGGGGACATGGTGCTTGTCTCAACTACCAGCCCCTGGATCTTTTTGGTTCCGGCTCTCCGGGGCCCCCGCCGGTGGAGAGTGGGGACGGTGACTCTCTTCTTCCTACATGTAAGACCAGTGCTTCTCTTGGGTTTCTCATGTTATATTGGCCTGGAGGGTCTGAACACTGTTATGAGGGGCCTTTTGTGAAGGGTTCTGTTCGCATTGGGGCCTTGCCCCTCCAGCAGGGGCCTGCATGCTTTCTGTCTACCAGGCGTGGACCTACTTGATTGGAAAACCTCCAGCCGAACTTTGACAAAGCTTTTTTGTTCTCTCTGCATGGTACTTGGTGCCGGAGCGGACGTGGACGGGGTCCTCGGACCTGTTGTCCCCCTTAATCCCGGTGGGGGCATTACAACCCCGGCGGGGACCTAAGAAATGTTTTATGACTATGCCTTTTTATGTATTGTCGTTTTTCTTTTGTTGGGGGGTTTTGGGGGGGATATGGGGGGGACATGGTGGCGGCTTTTTAACATCTAGTTACGGCAGGATCTTTGAAGTTTTGGCCTTGGCTTTCTCAGTGAGACAGTGGTACTTGATTCTTGTGGTCTGGGAGGGGGCGGGAGATGTGATGGGGCGGGGGGAGATTTTTAGAGAGTTGATGCTTCTACCTCTGATGTCATGACGCTCACCATTGCAACCTGGAACGTTAAGGGCCTTAATTCCCCTCAGAAACGCCAAAAGATATGGAAGTATATCATTGATCATCACCTGGATGTAGTGGCCCTCCAGGAGACCCACTTAGCTAGAGCTGACGACACTCGTCTTAAACACAAACAATACCCATTAATCTATAGGTCCTCGGCTCTTACGAAGCATAGAGGGGTGGCGTTGATGTTCCGTTCAGCTCTCCAATTCCAACCCATAGAGGTCCTCAGTGATAAAGACGGCCGATGGATAATGGTCAAGGGACGCTTACGAGGGAAGACTTGTACATTCGTGGCGGTATACGGTCCTAACACTGGACAGACGTCGTTTTTGCATACACTAATGGGGAGGTTGTTGGACTTTGTGGAGGGGCCGGTGATCTGTATGGGGGATTTTAATCTGACGTGGCAAAAGGACATGGACAGTACACACTCACAGCGCTCCGACGTGGGTTCCTTCTCTCCTGACACTCAGCAGCGCATCCACGACATGGGCCTACTAGACGCCTGGCGTACTCTTTACCCACTCACCCGGGATTACACTTTTTACTCCCACGTCCACCGTACGTATTCCCGGCTGGATTATATTTTTATAAGCCAATCCCTTCTGGGATCTCTTCAGGAGTCCAAGATTTTCCCGCTCTCGGTCTCGGATCACAGTCTCCTCGTCATTAGCCTGTCCTGGAGGGGAAATGCTCCGGCGACACCTAGGTGGTACTTCCCGGCCGCACTGACGCGGGATAAGGAATCCTGTACTAAGCTCAGAGAAACCATTACGGAATATTTCGACGTTAATAAACCGGAGGATACGTCCGAATTTAATAAGTGGGATGCATTTAATGCGGTCTTCCGGGGGAAGAGCATCGCCCTTAATTCGGCGCTTAATGCGCAACGTGCTCGGGAAAGGGAGCAATTAGAGCGCGAATTGGCCTCGGTTGAACACGACCACAAACTTAACCCCTCTCGGCGGACTCTCCGTAATCTGACAGCGCTACGCGGCAAATTGCGGGGTATTTACAACAATAGAGCGGAGTACACACTCCTCAAACTACGCCAACTCTCTTATACTAAGGGCAATAAGATTGGGAAACACTTGGCAAGGCAGCTACGGGATAAAAGGGAGAGAGAGTACATTGGCATGATTCGGGGACCCTCGGGAGAGGTTACATACAGCGACGAGGGCAAGGCTGAAATTTTCGGCACCTTTTATGAAAATCTCTACTCTAGAGATATGTTAGATACAGATGCCCAGCAGGACTTCCTCCGGACCATGACCTTACCTCAGGTTTCTGACGATTGGAATGACTCACTCACCGCTCCTATCACCTACGAGGAAGTCAACCTTGCTATTAAAGCCCTTAAGCCCCACAAGGCTCCAGGCCCTGATGGGTACACCGCCCTTTTTTATAAAACATTTGCTCCCAACATATGCCCTCACCTCACGCAGCTTTTTAATAAGATGGCGGAAGAGGGGGAGACTGCTGCCTCCATGACTGAGGCCACGATATCCGTGATACCTAAACCTGGGAAGGACCCCCAGCACTGCGCATCTTATAGGCCCATCGCGCTTTTAAATTTAGATGCTAAACTATACTCCTCTATCATAGCCAAATGATTGAACGACTTACTACCTGACCTCATTCATCCCGACCAATCAGGGTTTATTAAAGGCCGTCAAACCCACGATAACACCCGTCGAATTATCCACCTTATAGAAAAGGCCAATAGGCGACAGATCCCAGCGGTATTGGTGGGACTAGACGCTGAGAAAGCGTTTGACAGGGTGGCCTGGTCGTTTCTCTTCCACACTCTCACGGCATTCGGATTCTCACCTAAATTTTTAACCATGATACGAGCTAATTACCAGCAGCCCCGCTCTAGGGTAGTGGTCAACGGGCTACACTCATCTTCCTTCCTTCACTCTAGAGGCACCAGACAGGGGTGCCCTCTCTCACCCCTACTCTTCGCCCTCAGCATTGAGCCACTCGCAATGGCAATTAGAACTAACCCTATGATCCAAGGGATACCTTTCGCAGGTGCCACTCACAAAATTTCCCTATTCGCGGATGATGTCCTTTTATCCCTCTCTGACCCGGCCGCTTCCCTCCCACCTTTACAGTCTGAACTCGAACGTTTTGAGATGGTAGCTGGTTTTAAAATAAACTACAGTACATCATATTTTCTCAACCTCACATTACCACAGTCGGAGGTCCGTGGGCTTCAATCTCTTACCCCGCTCTCGTGGTCTGCCTCCTCTATACAATACCTGGGAGTACTCCTAACTCCGTCAGTAGAGGGGCTATACGCAGCCAATTTCCCGCCTGCCGTTACACGTATCCAAACGGAACTCACAAAGTGGAAGCCTCTTTTTTTGTCATGGCTCAGCCGGATACACGCGGTGAAAATGACCCTCCTCCCGAAACTACTCTATTTATTCCAGACCTTACCTATTGAGATAGGTGGAGACTTCTTCCGTCGCATCAAAACTATGATCCTAAATTTCATCTGGCAAGGGAGACGGGCTCGCTTCTCCTACTCTCTTTTACGTCGCTCCAGTGCAGAGGGCGGGGTGGGACTTCCAGACATCCAATTGTACTACAAAGCAGCACAGTTAAGAGTCCTGATTGAATGGTCAAAGGGGGAATCTGATAAACATTGGCTACATATGGACCGTAGCGTGGCGGGGAGGACTATTTGGGACTTGGTTTGGCGCCCAAAACGAGACAGACCCAAGAATACTTACCTTGCCACTCCCACCCGCACCACTTTAAAAGTCTGGGACACAGTGTCGGGGGATGGTCGCTGGACCTCCTTCCCCTCACCCTTTACACTGCTCCATTTTAATCCAGCGTTCCCACCGGGACAGCAGGAGGGACCCTTCGATGCTTGGAGGGAGGGGGGATGCATTGCTTTGACTCATCTCTTTCACAATTTCGATCCCCTCACCTTTGATAACTGTCAGCGAGACTATGGCTTAGGGAACACGGAACGATACCACTATACCCAGTTAATGCATTGGGCCCTCTCATCCCAAGGGCGTGAGGCAGCCACCGGCCCTCTTACGAAGTTTGAGTCCTTCCTCACTAAGACCACTGCTATGAGGGGGACGATCTCATTTATATATAAATTCCTGCTCACCACCACACTCTCCCCGCGTCCGCGATACATTTCCATGTGGGAGGGAATTATACAACGAGATATCTCTGAGGAGAAATGGGGGCACCTCTGGACAGATATTGCAAGACACAATCACTCCTCTGAGCTCAGGGAAGCCCATCTCAAGACAATGATGGATTGGTATCTCCACCCGTCCAGGCTTAACAAAATTTTCCCGACCACCTCTGATAGATGCTGGAGAGGATGTGGGTTTCTGGGGGACTTTCAGCATATTTGGTGGGATTGCCCGACCATTCGCCCTTATTGGGAAGAAATACTTGCGCACATGAAGGACATGCTGGGGTACCCTGTCCCGACTTCCATAGCGGGGGTCCTTTTGGGGTTGCGCGACCCATCCCTAGAGCACCAGACCCGAGCTGATAAGAAAATCATGTGGCTCTGTATAGGGGCAGCAAAGATTACTTTGGCAGTGGCATGGAAGAAGAGGGAGGCCCCGGCGATCTCTCTTTGGCATTCTAGGCTCTGGAAGTTGCTTAGCTTGGAGCGAATGTCGGAAGTCTTCAGAGACGACTTTAAGAACTTTGAATTCAAATGGGGTCCACTGGTCACTTACCTTTCTAGAGGCTTACCATCGGCTGTCTGTCCTTCGGCCATCAGAGCTCTCCATCTCTTTCAATTCTGAGCTGCCGTTCCTGCTGTCAGTTACGTACAGTCTGCGGTTGCTGCCGCCACCATGGTTGGGGAGGGGGGAGGGGAGGGAGGGGTTTTCGTTGGTTTTTTGGTTAGGCGACCCCCCGGTTGGGGGCTGCTTCTATATGTTGATATTTGTCGCCCAATGATATTCTCCGTCAGGGGGCTTCGGGATGCTCACCGTCGCAAAAGAAAGACGGGAGGCATGCCGACAAGTAAGCTACCAATAACCAAGTCTTAAGCTTTGTCCCAAGCTCCGAGGTTATGAGAAACTGTACCTTTCATTTACGCCAATCATTGAGATAGGGGTTAGGCTGTTATTGAGCACTCTGTATTTCTTGTCATTTCCAGACTTGGTGAATTTTACATCACCCCCTACGAGAGGTGAAATGATAGCATTGCCGTGTGATTTATTGTGGCTCAAACTCAATAAAAACATGTTTGAAAAGAAAAAAAGAAGTACCTCGAAGGATAAACTATGTTCTTGTTACTTGCATAAAGTATCACTGGAAAGCCAGCCTTTGAAGTGCGAGTTCATTGAATATGGCCGCAGAGGGAGAAACTGATTCTTCATCAGTGTTTCCGGTAACATTTTCTTGCACTCGACAGACTGGCTGTCCGCTCACAAACTGGCAGAATTATAGCAACATCTTTCCATCCCTTCAGGAAACGTTAGCTACTCCCACTTTCAAATGGCTTCGTTGTTGTAAAGTTATTTTATATTTTTCGAGTGCCTTTTAGACCGCACTGCTGAACTTGAATGGTGCATGGCCTCTGGAGGACAGGGCAGTCCATAGGGGGCAGATAAAATCTAGGGCATTATGAAGGAGAGTGGATGGTTTTCAGGGCTACTGGAATGATGACTTCTCAGCCCACCCAGCAAGGAAAGTGGACCCTCGGTATTCCAATCACTGTTCCTACATGAACTGCTGATGCATAGTGCGAACCATCTTGCATAGATTTTAAGCCCCTAGATCAGTGGTTCCCAAACTGTGCGCCGTGGCTCCCTGGGGAGCCGTCAAAAATAGCCAGGGGAGCCGCGCACCAAGCACTTGAATGCTTTTAATGTTAATGGGGTTGTTGGCTTCAGTTAAACTAATTAGACTTAAACCCATGATGTCAATGATTTGTAAGTGACATGCCTAAAGCTGTAAACGTAGTGCCTAATTGATTGCATGTCGAGGGAGATGACCTCCATATTTCACTGGATCCCCACATTCCAACACTCCCAAAGTAAGCGGAAGATGCCTGATTTATTTTATCACTCGTTAATAGTTTCGTTTTTCCCCAAATGCATTTTACACCAATGCACGTTATCAGGAAAGTACAGTTGTCCTGTCTATTAAACACACTAAGTCTTATTAAGTATTGACATTTGCACTTGAATCATAGGTACTTCCAGTACACACTTCTTTCAGTACACATACATTTCCAGACAGGCCTGCTCTCTCCTTGAGCACAGTAAAACACGATATACGGCATAATGCCAACATTTGGAAGCAAGTAAGGAGGGATGTTTAAAAACAAATAAATCTGAGGAATTTGGTTTACTTGCATTGATTTGGAGGCAATTTTAGGGAGGAGACAGCAAATATAAAGATGTATGTGGTTTAAAAAATTGTGAGTCACCCAGCTGAGACAGGTGTGTTGGCACGTATAAAATGGGTAGAAATGGAAGTGCATGCAAATATTCAAGCGATGAAACACTTTGGCAATGGGGCCTACATGCATAGGGGTGCTATCTAGCACTGTACGTGGGATACAAAAGTTTGAGAGGGTACTCTAAAAAAGGCTTGGGCACAGAAGTTTAACTAGGAATATTTTATTAGAGGCGCAGCCTTAGTAATACGAAACACCCTGCGTATAGGATTATAATACCTTCATCAGCTTCATCCCAATTATTTTCAGGGAGAAAAATGCAAGTACTCCAGAGGCCGGGCTTACATCTCCCCACCCTTCAAAAAAAGTAACAGTGGGGAGCCACAGGAAATTGCCAATGGGTCAAGGGAGCCGCAGGTCGAAAACGTTTGGGAACCACTGCCCTAGATTATAGAAAACAGCTGTGTTTCTCTCATAACTGCCTGTAACACCTACTGCTCTCTGAATGCCTGAGGTGTGCAAGAGAGGGTCGACCGTTGACCACAGGTGTGCTGCAGACATTTTATCTAGTCAGTCATTTTCTGAAAGGGACGGCACTTGAAGGTACGAGTCCCCATCAGCAATGTATAAAGTGAAAAGTGCTTTTTTTAATTTCCAGCTACACAGATTCCTGTAGCAGTAATGATGCGCATGAAAGGAAAGGCTCTGCCCAGAAACTTTCTCACCTGGACATCAGAAACTTCTGCTCCTCCCCCCCCCCCCCACACACACACTCACCACCCACCAACCCTGCCATGCTCAGGAAAGCAATCATCATCCCCTATCCAACAATGCCCTTATTGAATTTCAAGTTTTCCTCTCTGGCAATATACGATTCAGCGTCATTGCAATGGCTTCAACAAAAGGAGACCTGTGCATCACTGCAAACGCAGGCTGTCTTTCAAAATCTCTCCATGCAAGCTATGTAATAGCAAACGAGCAACCCATCCCTGAAGAATAATACCACATATTTAACCATCAGCGCTGAGGATCATCTGCGCAGGCTCGATTCGGCCCCGAACAGCAGAACAGCATACGGTACAACATAAACACTTCTGCAAGGCCAAGAAAGCAATTTGATTTGCGAGGCCATTAACAGGCCTAGGGTACATCTATTAAGTTTTGCATGGCGGAATGAGAAACAAAACAAAACCGGGCACCTACCACATATACAAGCCTGCCAGTGCCATGGACGTCAATTCAGCAGCACAACGTCAGGGGTAGCGAAAGTGATATCACACACCCTTAACTTTAATAACATCACAGGAAGTGACATCATCATAACTTTTGACCTTAGCTCTTCACAGGAAGTGATGCCACATGACATGACCCTTAGGGTACTTATAGGATATGCCAGGGGAACCCTAATCCTTTCTTTTTTTATTCAATAAAAAATTGTGCTTGAAGACAACATAGTGCTACAGAGCACTGAACAGTATCGGGAGCCTAAATTATTCATACCACACACAAAGAGCCATGGTTTAATGGTTCGCACCGGTGTATAGCACAATGGGATAGGTAGTAATAGATCATAGGGAGAATTTAAGTTCAAATATATAAACTGGTATACACCTTATATTGAATATAAACAGTTATTCTTTATTGTCAGTACATTTTGATTCCTGATCATTTGCAGGCCCTTGTGCAATTCACAAAGGTGAAGATTGTGTTACACTAATCATTTTTCTTGCATTAACAAAAATGTAACAAAGTAGCAACTTGTTCAAAAATGTGTTTGCTTTTATTAGAAGAATGTGCTGCTGAAATTGTTTATTTTACAAAACCTAAATATAATCCGCTGGTCCCAGAGAAAGCTGCAGAAAGTAAACAGTGCTCATTATGACACAGGCCCTAACTACGATGCTGGTCAGAAGAGTGTCCGACAGGCATCGTTGCGGTAAGGGGACTTACTGATTGGTAGTCAGTAGTCCTGACTGCCTAATTATGATCCGATCGCCGTGGAGGCGGTTGGAAACATGCCTTTTAGGCATTGAGGCTTGTCCTGCGACCCGGAATAGGGCTGCAGCACAAGCTCCAATGCCAAAAGGCATGCTTTAAAACATCCATGCAGCCTGTGGCAGGCACCTCACTGTGCCTGCCACATGGGGCATGGATGTTTATGGGGGCACCACGCCTCATAGCGGAGGCTGCGGCTGGACGGAAGCCAGGCCAGGGGCCTACAAAATCTTTTTCTGACAGCCTTTCAATGGCAGTGGTCGGTACCTCACCCATACGGTCGGACCAACCACATTGTAATGCAGCAGTCTGACCGCTGCTTCAGATGTCGGTGGGACCAACATCCTAATGAGCCACAAATGTTCTCTTTCCGCTCGCTGCTGGTAATCTTTGAACATGGTAGGGAGTAATACTTGCCCTGAATTGTAACAAGAAAGTGAACATGACTTCTTCTAAGGAGAATTCGAGGGGGGGGGGTGTAATCACCCCAGAAAATGTTGACACAATTGGGTCAACTACTGCATTTTGAACTAGAATTATGACATACATTTTCTGAAAAGGCATATGCTCTGAAAGGGCACTCATTAAATATTAAAGTTCTTTCATTGTGTGCAAGGCAAATGAAACCTGACACTCTCCAAGAGATGATGCCAGCTTTTTTCAAAATGGGCCATGGGTGCCTGTTAGACCTGGCTTTTACAGCAGGTTTATCCCCAGTTTTTTTTGCTTTGTGGCCTTCTGTTTCTGACCTGTTTTCGTTGGTTTTATGACTCTGGGCACTTTACCACTGCTGATCAGTGCTAAAGTGCATATGCTCTCTCTGTAAATTGTATGTATGGATTGGTGTTTCCATAATTGGCTGATTTAATTTACTAGTCAGTCCCTAGTACAGTGCACTGTGTGTGCCCAGGGCCTGTAAATCAAATGTTCTAGTGGGCCTACAGTACTGATTGTGCCACCCACATAAGCAGCCCGTAAATGTAACTCAGGCCTGCCATTGCAGTGCCTGTGTGCAGTCTAATACTGCCATGTCGACTTGGCAAGTGCACCCACTTGCCAGGCCCTTTTCTTACATGTTAGTCACCCCTAAGGTAGGCCCAAGGTACCCCTGTGGGCAGAGTGCAGTGCATGTGAAAGGTAGGACATGCCCTTGTGTGTGTGGCATGTCCTGATAGTGAAATACTGCCAATTTCGTTTTTCACTATTGCAAGGCTATCTGTTCCCATAGGATAGAATGGGGAGTTTGCTTATAACATCTTATAAGCCTAACTACCCCTGGGAACAAGGTAGGAAAATAAAGTTTAGTATGCCTGAACTCAGAATGTTAAAATGCATCTTTTAGTGAAGGGGATATTTACATTCTGTGTTTGAAAATACCACTTTTAGAAAGTAGGTATTTTCTTGCTTAGCCATCTAGTGTGCCTCTGCTAGGATGTGTATTGACTGTCTTACTTTGGAGTGACAGGGGCTGAGGATGTGCAGTGGCTCCAGAGAGTCTGGATGAGTCAGCGCTAGGCTGAAGAGGCCTGGTCTGCATTTGGTGTGGTGGGAGGAGTAGCACCTGTACCTGAAAAGGGCTGTGCCTGCCTTCCACAATGATGGCTCCGCCCCCCTGTGGTGTGTCTGGAGCCAAGGCTCACACTGACAATGGAGGTTGTTGTGCACTTGCAAAGTGTCCCCCAGAACTGGTCTGGAATGGGCTCAGAGCCCTGGGCCAGGTGAGAACAAAGAGATTTACTGAATAAAAAGAGGGGCCCTGACCCCATACTTTTAGATCGCTGCTGAACTAAGGGACCTGCCAGAAAGAAGGACCGGGAAAGTTGGAGGAGGAGTACTGCCCCTGTGCTATGTGCTGTTGGGGTTGGCCTGCAGTGGTTGCTTCTGTCTTGAGTAGGGAAAGGACTGGACTGTGCTTTCATGATCCTGCTGTTAGAGTTTTCTCCAAGGGCTTGAAGTAGAGCTTGCCTCCTGTTGGAAGTCTCAGGGATAGAAAAGACTTCAAAGATCACTTCTGGGAATCAAGAGGAACCTTTGCCAAGGAGAAGAGCCAGAGAAGCTGAGGAGGAATACTGCCCCTGTTCTGTTTGCTGTCTGGGGTTGGCCTGCAGTGGCTACTTGCTGCCAAGGAAAGGAGAAAGGACTTTGCTGTTTGCTGTGTCCCCTGCTTGAGGAAGATCTCCAAGGGCTTGAAACTGAGCTTGCCTTCTGTTCTGAAGTCTCAGGGACACAAAGACTTCACTACCAGCTCCCCTGAACTTCCTTGCTGGGAGTTCTGACCTGCTAAGAGGTGCTTGCTGTTGTTTTGGACCTCTGGAGGCTGTTTGCTGCTGGGAGGTGGGAAAAGTAACACAACTTTGTGAAGCACCTGTTTCCGATGCATCGCCGAAGAAATCGTCGCAGCGCCTGCCCGCGGCTCGAGGAATAGCCGCACGTCGCATCGAGTGCCCCGATCTCCAAAGTCCGGGATCACCGCACCTCTTCTGACTCATGGCCTGCTGTGCAGCTGAAAGAACCCACGCATCGTAACGGATCGTCGCATCAAGGCGCCAAGTCTGTCGCATCGTTGGGGGACGCAGTAAGAAACTGGCACATCACCTCCCCACACACTAAGAAACTGACGCATCACCTCCTCTCCGGTAAGGAACCGACACATCACCTCCCCTGGAGCAAGGAACTGACGCATCACCTTCCCTGAGTGTAAGGAACCGACGCATCACCTTCTCTGCGGCCCTTTTTGTTTGTGTGCACGACGCATCTAAGGTACTTTGTGTGAAAAGTGTCACATCTGCAATTTGCTTTGAACTGAACTGTTTTTTACCATTTGAAAGTCATATTTTTATTACTGTATTGTGGATTTTTGTTGTTTTGGTCTTGTTTGGTTTAGATAAAGATTACTTATTTTTCTAAACTGGTGTGGTGTCCATTTCTAATGTTGTCACTGTATTACTGTATGTGTTCACAAATGCTTTACACAATGCCTCTGAGATAAGCCTGTCTGCTCATGCCAAGCTACCAAGGGGGTGAATAGGGGTTATTTTAGAAGTGTATCCCCTTTTACCCTGACAGGAAGAAGGGTCCCTACTTGGACAACAGTGCAAACCATTGCCAACTAGAGACCCCCATTTCTAACAGTGCCAATGTATGTCACAAAATGCCTTCCTTATGCCAGAGCCAGCATTGTGGCATGGACACCTTTTCCTCCAACATGCCATGTGTGTCCCCTTAGACCAAAAACAACATTTAATATGCCAGTGCCACAATTTTGGCATTAGTGCTTTCCATTATACATGGGTGACCCTTAATACAAAAATTACCTCTTGTGTGTTAGGACCAGAATTTGTTATGGTTGCTCTACCCACAGTATACTGTGGTTGTCCCTTTTAAACCAGGAATTATCATTAGCCAGTGCCAGCATTTTACAATGGGTTCCCCTATGCCAAGGATTTGCCTTTTCCTATATGCCAAGTCTAGCAGGTTAGTGCCAGTATTATGCTAAGAATTGTCTCTAGTATGCTAACACAATCATTTTTCCAGTGGTGCCTCTATAAATCAAAATTTACCTTCAGAAGGCCAGGCCCAACTGCAGATTTGCAAGCATGCAAGCATAGCAACACATTCTCTCTCATACTCACTTGCATTTACTCACTCATTCATATTCACTCTCATTCGTCTATACTCTTCTATACTCATAAATCCTCACACACTCACTTGGACTCACTCATTTTTTCTCACTCAGTCTCACTTATTATCACTCAGACTCAAGCATTCTCATTCTTTTGCACTCATTCTCACTCACATTCAGCCTTACTCATACTTTCTCACTCCCTCAAACTCAATTGCATGCAGTCTTACTCTCATTCATTTATTCACACTTCTTCAGACTCACTACGAAGCATTCATTCGCACTTACATTTACGCTCATTCACTGTCATGCACTCACATTAATTTCCATTAACACTGCCTCACACTCTCTAACAGTCTACACACTCATTCTTATTCATTCTCACTAACTCACACTAACGTCCAGTAAATCTCTCTCACTAATTCTAACTCACTTAATCTCACTCATTCTCACTCACTACCGGTCACTCACCCTCTCTCACTTTAACACCCACACATGCTCTGTCTCACACAAACACACTCTCATACTTACACACTGACGCAACGTACATTTAAAAGCATGTTCCTTACCTGTTGTCAGCGAATGTCTACCCATGAGGATGATTATCCCTCTGTTCTTGTCTCTGATCTTGCAGTTTCCAAGGCCAGGGATCTATCAAAAGCAGTGCCTGTGGCTGCAATGAGAAAGACAGGGTCACAACTGCCACGGCATGGCCAGACTGGGAACCAAAACCAACCCTGGCAATTCCGCTTAACCGGCCTCTGGGTCGGAGGTGCTAGTGTCAAGCACTGGTGCACCACTGCCGCTTTTGTTACAGGGGGCCGATATTGCAGCACTGTTGCAAAATCGGACCCTAGTAACAAAACCGGCCCCAATGGGCAAAAAATGCCCCCACCCTTCTGGGCCCACCGGAAAATGCCCGGTGCCCGCTATGGCCAGTCTGGTACCCCTGAAAACCTCTACTTGATGTTACTTCCCCCATTTCTACAAATCCCTGCTCTTCTTTCTATCCTGTGTGTCTCCCTCTCACTCCTCCTATGTCTATTGGAGTTCTCTCACACCAGTTTCTCTTTGTTACTACTCTTACAGCTGTTTTCTATCCTCCAGCTGTCTCTTTGAGCTTTCTGTCTCACCTCTCTCTCACATTTCACCCCTTTATCTTAGATGTATCTTTTTCACAAGTCCACTCTCTCTCCTTCTCTTTATAGGCTGTCTCTTTGTCACACCTGCCTCTTCCTCCATTCTTTCTCTTTTAGCTGTCTTTCTCATTTTTCTGCCTGTCTCATCTCTCACCTGTTTTCACCTCTCTGCCTCTGTAGTCTTTTTCTGCCTGTTGCTGTTATTTCTCACCATATGTTAACGATTCCTTTCCCTCCCTCCCACCTTCCTGACAATGCATGAGAGAGTGAGAGATATTTAGACTCCTTTTTGCCGGCTTTCTCAACTAGCAACAATAAATCAATTATGTTGCAATTGGTTTTTTTTGGTTTGAGGACATCCCTTCAAAACACACTGCAAAGGCAACTCATAGCAGGGCCCCCAGTTCAGAATGACAATTTGTGACATACCTAATGAATTTTAATGAGCTAGTCAGATTACGATCCTCTCTGATTCAGAATTTTGCGCACTGACCTATTAGAACATTGACCAACTCCCAAAAATACAATACTGGTTGCAAAAAGACAGGTTGCAAATTAGGGCCGATTTTTGCAACCATGATATTGATACATCTGGGCATTCATTTCTTCTACTCTCATTATGAGCAATCTTGGCGTCATGTTACTAGCATAATGTTAGATGGTAGCTTGCTCAGCAGCATTACAAAAATTCATAAATCATCCCATCAGCTTTTCAAAAAAGACGTCTTCACACTCAGAAAAATTTTGACCAGCCTTTAAAATGTCACTTTGGCAATAAGGTTATTGGCCTCACACATATACATAGGCCATACATCTCAGGGGGGGCAGAAAAGGATACCCCCTCAGAGCAGTGCCTTATGGTCCTAAGCTCCATGCTTGAGTTCCATAGGGAATAGGGCAACTACAATGGACAGCTCATAAAGTAAGGCACATGGATATAAATGATAGGAATAGCAGTGGCGGCTCACCGACGGAGTGCTGCGGGGCGGTGAGTCGGGGCGGGGGAGGGGTAGAGGTAGGGTGGGGGGGTAGTGGACTCGGACATACGACGGAACGGACTAAAGGAAGTAAATAAATAAATAAAACTATTTACCTTGCATGCGCTGCATCACCAACTCGGCGATGCAGCACGCGCAAGGTAAATAGTTTTATTTATTTATTTACTTCCGTTAGTCCGTTCCGTCGTATGTTCGAGTCCACTACCCCCCCACCCTGCCCCTCCCCCGCCCCACCGCCCCGCAGCACTCCCTCTGCATGCCACCACTGAGGAATAGTCATTTACCACTACAGAGACCTACTTCCAAATGTCGTTCCTTAAATTTATTGCATCACAAAATTAGATAATGGCCTGCTGGGATGTTACTTGATGAAGTGTGTAACGCTTAATCCATAATGAACATAATTATGCAGTGCTTATGAAATATTCCAGAGGGCTTTGGACGCCCTAGTTGTTTGAAAAACGAGCCACGTCCCTGACGCGACCGCGTAGTATGACGCGACACGTCGCATCCTCACACCCCAGCCTCTTCCGGACTACTCATATGCGGAGATTCCGCCACGCCTCAATACAGTCGGGATCCTGTGAAGGACCGTAATAGGTATCGATGGCGGACGGACTTCCTTGATGAAGTAAGCTTTGGGGGCAGGACGGGTGGAGAATGATCTCGTGTTCCTTAATTGTTTAACTGGCTAACTACCTTCAGGATTAACTTTCTCCCATGTCTATTTCTCTGCAGTGTGTGACTACAGGAGTCCGCCCCCTGGGGATCATAATTAGCTATCTAATCTACGTAGCTTTTGTAAGACGACTCTCTCTCTCCCCCACATGTCATTTTTTTGCTGCCTATATGAGTCTAATCCCGGCCCTAGCCACGAGTTCTTGATGTAATAGGGCCCCGGTAGCCTCGACCGAAAAAAATCAGGGTTAGATGGCTACTTCAATTAGACAAATTTTACCCGCACGCCATCTAAAAATGGTAACAGGCATATATATTTTTAAGGCTACACCCTTAGATGCGGATAAGAGGCCATCACGTGTGTTTACCTTCACTATGAGGCATGTTTGTGTGCACCACCCACTATGCGAGACTTGAGCATCACTATGTGTATTTTGCATGCCCATGTGTGAAGTGGCTTGCCTGAGAATCTGGGTGTCGAATAGACCGACTCAATGACTGCACTTTTATATAGTTGATAGCACTTCTTCACAAATTAGACAAGGTGGCTGCACACTAGCCGTCATTATCTCATCTTATTGTACTTGTTTTGTATGTCTTTTATGTTGTGCATTATTTTTCCAGATTTTATACCTGATGGTGAGAACCGTAAGTACGGCTACACCTCCGCACTCACAGCACACCTTAGCATGTGTGCTGATAATTTCACGTGGTCACCCAATTCTTGACGCACTTCACTTATCTTGGTCCTGAAGAAAGCCTCAGTACCTCTGTTGAGGCTGAAACATGTCGACCATTCTATGGGGATAATGAAGACCATCTTTATCTTTGCAATATCCCCTCTCTGCTTTTAACCATGCCCTAGGACCTCAGGAATAAAGTAGCAATAGAGAATCCTAGAGGCACTTTTATACAGCACTAAAATCCCCCCTCTCACACAAAAAACAACCCGCTCCGCTGTAACTCAGGCGTCATAGCACAGCTGGGTTGCATTCGGCAGCCCAGCTGGGAACCCAATGATGAAGCATGCCACCAACTAGGTTGGTGGGTGAGGGTTCTTCTTCAAAACCTACTGTTTTTTTTCTCCATTCCTGTGCATGGCATTGAGTCATCCTTGTATCTGGATCCCTATATCGGGTCAGTCCACTTTGTTGTTGATCTAATTAATTTGGGGATAAGGACGTACCCCCTGCTTTACTCTCTCTCTCTTTGTTGTTCTTTGACTAGACAGCGCACAGCTGTGGAAGCTTTTTATTGACACAGAAGGTCCTACTGTCAACATACCCTTAAAATGCCAGAAAATCCTGGTCTTACTTTCACGGAGGAGGATGTTAACCTAATCCTACCGGCCCCTCCTTTGATGGCCGATTTGAATGTAGCACAAACAATAGCTCAAAGCACTGACTGGGAGAGTCTCACCGAACAGAAAAAGAACAGAATTAGAACCATATTACACAGGGTAATACTCACTGAGTACCTGAGGAATAACACCGCCCCAAAGGGGCTTATTGTCACCAACGCTCCCCGCATCTTCTTGGAAGATGCGGCTTTCAGAAAAGACTGGGCACAAATAGCCTGGCACTGTACCCGGGACTGGATCATACTGATTATCCAGACTGCGAAACGGTTGTCAGACGCTATACTGATTGAAACTCAAGCCACTGAGAACCATTTTAAAACAACATTGACTTCTTTCAAAAAGAAGTTGGACGAGGTAAACAAAAAAATGGCAGAGTACAAGGAAAACCTCACACAATCTAAAATACAAAAATTTCAAAAGGACTTAAAAAAGTTCTCTTACATTAAAACCTATCCCTATGCGGACCCTAACTACAAACCTCTAAGATGACCAGACATGTCTGGAGGGTCTTCGGACGATGACTCGTCAATTAACAGCGGGTCCAGTGGAGGAAACTACCGTAGCAAACAACGCGAGAGAGGAAGAACTGAGAGTTGAACACAACCTTGGCCCCAATTTCCATCAGGAGGCCAGATGAATTTCCCGGGCCCATTTGTCCAACCTAATCTGCACCTGATGTACGGGTGGAATCCATGTTTCGCACAGCCACCACACCCTTTCCTGAACAGCAATCCCAGGTTACCTTTTTTAGGGAGAGGCAGAAGAGGATGCAGCAGGGGAAGAAGACAAAACCAAGTTCACTGGAAAGAGGAACAGAACATGGGGGCCAACACACGGAGCAGAACCAGAGACCATCAAGCGGGACTCAGCTCCCACAGAGTAGGCCTGGGCGGTAAATTCCGTTCCGCTCACGGAATTAGCAGAATTTGGGTAATTTTGCGTTCCGCGGAGAACGCGGAATTGCCAAAAATTCCACGAACCGCGGCTTCGCGGAGTTTTTTGCTTGTTTGTGCTTTCAAAGTGCGTGTTCGCACGCAAACAGCGTTCGTGAACAGGAAAAAAGCATCGCGAACGGGCGGAACAAGCAATTCCGCATGTTTGCGGAACTTTTGCGTGCTCGCGGAGATTTTTTACCGTTTCGCGGAGCTTTGCGTAGCGCGACTACGCAAATTTCGCCCACCCCTACCACAGAGTCTAGTGACTAATCTTTCCTCCCACACTCTTACCCAAACAGAAGAGAACCTGCTAAACAAGCGTTTAGGCTTTGTGCCCACTGCAAGGTTGGACAAATTTAAGCTACACTGCGAACTCGCAGAATTTTTTCAAAAACTCAAACTGAAGACATTCTTTCAGAACCACCCACCGGGAGACGAATCAGAAGAGAAATGCGACACTAATTTGAGATTGAAATCTACATTCACTCCCCCTCCCAGCGCGATACCAGTTGAACTAATCACATTTGAACAGGCAGTCTTTAATGAAATCAAAAAAACAACAGAAGCGAAGCATTTCAAAAACACGAGCAGTGAGGAATTTGATGCACTCAAGACCCTGCGGAACAACAGCAATATCACCATTAAAGCCGCTGACAAAGGGGTGGGATAGTCCTCCAAAACAAAGAGGACTATCAGGCTGAATGTAGACGCATACTCAATGATCAGAAGAGCTATCTACGCTTGGAACGCGATCCCAGCGGGAACTTGAAAGCAAAAATCCAAGTCCTAGTAGAGGATGCTGAAGCTGGGGGCAAAATCAGTAAACATGAGGCTGAGTTCTTAACAACAGAAGAGGCAAGGATTCCATATTTCTACACGCTTCCAAAAATACACAAAAACAGGAATCCCCCCCACCCAGCCGACCGATAGTGTCAGGTATCAGCTCACTATTAGAACCACTCTCTCGCTTCTGCGACTTTTTCCTTCAGCCAATAGTCCAAGCAACATCCACCTATCTAAAGGACACCAAAGAACTACTACGACAATTGGATTCTATCACCTTCAATTCGGATACTTCTGTTCTGGTCAGCCTCGATATTGAGTGCTTATATACCAGTCTCCCTCAGGATGATACACTTGATGTTTTAAAAGCATCACTTGAGGCCACTACATGGGACTATAACACCCCCAGGTCCTTTGTATTACAGTGTGTGGAATTAGCTATAAAGGATAACTTTTTTGAGTTTGAGGGAGACCTTTTTTTGCAGACCTACGGCACCTCGATGGCAGTACCTTTGCCCCAAGCGTGTCGGGTCTGTATGTCTTTTAATTTGAAAAAAAGCGCATCCTTAACCCAGACATGCCTTTCAAAGAAAACGTCAAGTTCTACAAAAGATACATTGACGACATCTTCTTGATTTGGGAGGGTTTGGAAGAGACTCTGCATTCCTTCCTGACCTCGATTAACGAGCAAGATCAAAACTTAAAATTCAAACACAGTATGTACAAGAAGACCATCACGTTCCTGGACCTAGACATCACAGTCGAGATGGGCAAATTAAAAACAAAAACACACTTCAAACCCACAGCCAGAAATTCACGTCTCCGGTTTGACAGCTTTCATCCAAGGCCTTTACGTGAAAACTTATATTTTGGCCAGTACCTCACATTACGAAAAAACTGCAGCAGCATCACCGACTATAAAAACCAAGCATCTTCTCTCTCTGTAAAACTAAAGGAAAGTGGATATCCCGAGAAAGTCATCCGGACTGCCCAAAAACGGGCCAGAAACCAAAACAGAGAAGGTTTGCTGGAGGAGACACAGCGAACATCCACACCAATACCGCTTACATGCGTGGCTACCTATAGCACCATCTCTAATCAAGTGTCCAGAATCATACAAAAGCATTGGAGGATTCTTGGGACAGGCAAACTTGACTGGGAAAAACCCAATGTTTTCCTATAGAAAAGCACGGAGTCTAAAGGACACCCTTGTCGCAACTCGTCCACAAACACAAGAACTTCCAACGCGCACTGTTCTCAATGTATGGGGCTTACCCAACGTTACTAGACATTTCCCTTGCGGGAACTGTAGTGTGTGTCATCTTACTAAAGCAGTTACAACATTAAACCTGGAACCTGGAACAACGTGGCAGATCATGAAACATACCAATTGCAATTCTTGCAATGTGATCTATTTGATCACCTGCCCCTGTGGCCTCCGCTATGTCGGAATGACCAGTCGGAAAATCAAAGTTCGCATCTGTGAAAACCGAAGCAATATCAGATGCAAACGGAACACCACCAAGATGACAGATCACTATCTGGAGGCTGGATATCCAACTAACGAGGTGATCATTGAGCAATTGGACAAAAACCTCACTAACCTTCAAAGCCGCCTCTTTGAAAAAGAGCAACGGTGGGTCTATTGCTTGCCAACCAACAAAAACGGTCTGAATGACAATATCCCTGGGAACTCACTTAATAATCGCTGAAGTAAGGCTACCATACATCTTTAAAATGGTTCCCTGAAAAGGCACACTTATCTGATCCTGTAAGACCGCAGCCTATTCATCTCAGTATAATGAACCCTTAACTACGCAAATAGCCCTGAGACAAAATGTCCCAACTAAACACACACTTTCAAAACGTATTGATACTGCATCCTCAGCTAATGCACATTGCCCTGGCCCTTCTCTTGATTCATATATCTATTGACTGTGTCTTAAGAGAATGTGGCATGGAGCGTTTTTCCAACATACCTGCCTTTTTGAGAATTCTGCATTTTTTATTGCATTTTTGTGACTATACTGAGCATACCCTTACAGCTAGGAACGAGCATGCTCCCTCCTTTGGTATATCCATCCTACTGAGTATTCTATCAAGATAATCATCAGTAGGTCCTCCCAAAACATTTAAAACCTTTTAAATCGAAATTCATTCTTTAGCAGTCAATTACAGCTCTTGATGATGTATATATTTACCAATAGTGCCCCAACTGACTTTAGAACGGTGTTCACAGCAATTTGGCTACACTGCCTCTCTTTTCTTTGGGGGCTTACAGATCCCTTTTTTTACCGCAGCACTTTTGTGATCTGATCAACCTTTTTACGTCATGGTATAATACTGCTTTTTTAAGACATTTAAAGTAACTCTTCTTTTTCATGCCGCTATTGGTCCAGCAACCTAAGAGCCAGCATTTTAGCCCCTTCTGTACTGACAACTGAAAATCGAACCCTCTAGCCGTCATTTACGGCACATGATCACCCTCCTAACCCAGAGGGCTATGGAGGCTCTAGTTGTTTGAAAACCTTGCCACGTCCATGACGCAACCGCGTAGTCTGACGCGGCACGTCGCGTCCTCACGCCCCCAGCCTCTTCCGAACTACTCATATACAGAGATTCCACCACGCCTCAATACTGTCGGGATCCCGTGAAGGACCGTAATAGGTATCGATGGCAGACAGACTTCCTTGATGAAGTAAGCTTTGGGGGCAGGATGGGTGGAGAATGATCTTGTGTTCCTTAATAGCTTAACTGGCTAACTACTTTCAGGATTAACTTTCTCCCATGTCTATTTCTCTGCAGTGTGTGACTACAGGAGTCCGTCCCCTCCGGGATCATAATTAGCTGCCTAATCTACGTAGCTTTTGTAAGATGACTCTCTCTCTCCCCCACATGTCATTTTTTGCTGCCTATATGAGTCTAATCCTGGCTCTAGCCACGAGTTCTTGATGTAATAGGGCCCCAGTAGCCTCGACCCAAAAAATTCAGGTTTAGATGGCTACTTTGATTAGACCAATTTCACCAGCACACCACCTAAAAATGGTAACAGGCATGTATATTTTTAAGGCTTCACCCTTAGATGCGGATAAGAGGCCATCTTGTGTGTTTCCCTTCGGTATGAGGCATGTTTGTGTGCACCACCCACTATGCGAGACTTGAGCATACACTATGTGTATTTTGCATGCCCAGGTGTGAAGTGGCTTACCTGAGAATCCGGGTGTCGAATAGACCGACTCAATGACTGCCCTTGTATATAGTTGATAGCACTTCTCACGAATTAGACGAGGTGGCTGCACACTAGCCGTCATTTCTAATTTTATTGTACTTTGTTTGTATGTCTTTTATGTTGTGCTTTATTTTTCCAGATTTTATACCTGACTGTGGGAACCGTAAGTACGGCTACACCTCCGCACTCACAGCACACCTTAGCGTATGTGCTGATAATTTCACGTGGTCACCCAATTCTTGACGCACTTCACTTATATTGGTCCTGAAGAAAGCCTCAGTACCTCTGTTGAGGCTGAAACATGTCGACCATTCTATAGGGATAATGAAGACGATCTTTATCTTTGCAATATCCCCTCTCTGCTTTTAACCGTGCCCTGGGACCTCAGGAATAAAGTAGCGATTGAGGATCCTAGAGGTACTTTTAAACTGCACTAAAATCACCCCTCTCACACAAAAAAAACAACCCACTCTGCTGTAAGTCAGGCGTCGTAGCACAGCCGGGTTGCATTCGGCAGCCCCGCTGGGAACCCAATGATGAAGCGTGTCACCAACTAGGTTGGTGGGTGAGGGTTCTTCTTCAAATCTACAGTTTTTTTTCTCCATTCCTGTGCATGGCATTGAGTCATCCTTGTATCTGGATTCCTATATCGGGTCCGTCCACTTTGTTGTTAATCTAAAGTAAGTAAATGCCAAGTTTCTAAAAGTGGCATTTCCCAAACTGCAATTTAAAATCTGACTTCACCGCCAGTTGTGATTTTAAATTGTGAGTCCAGAAACACCAAACTTGAAAAGTCTATCTCTTCACAATTAAGAATTACACTTAAAACATGCAATACAGTAATTCCAATGTTTTCATATGGGAGATATAGGCCTTGCAATAATGAAAAATGACTTTGGGAGATTTTCACTACCAAAACATGGAAAACTTAAAAGTATATGTCCTGTCTTTTAAATACATTGCACCCTGCCCTGTGGCTCATGCAGGGCCTACCATAGGGATGACTTGTATGTTAAAAAAGAGATGGTTTAGGTCTGGCAAGAGATTTATCTTGTCATGTCGACATGGCAGTGTATACTGCACACACAGGCTCTTCAATGGCAGGCCTGAGACATGGTTAAAGGGCTACTTAAGTGGGTGGCACGATCATTTGAAGGTAAGCGACATGTCAATCTGCTAACAGTAGAGAATAAATAAAAAAGAAAAATAGTATAAATCATATACTATTCAATACCCATATAGTAACATTATTCTATAACAAAGAACATTGGAGAATTCTAAAAGATATTCTCTTGCTTTCAATTAAGCACTAATGTAAACTACTTCTGCTTTCATCATTGAAAATGTGTACTTTTTTGTTTACTGTTTTATTACTAAACCTATGATAATACACCTCAATTATAATTTGAGAGTGGAATGACATTGCTGCTAATAACCTTACAATAGGTCGCACAAGTAACCATTTCACTGACTTCCCAGATTGGACATTATAATTTCCTTAAATGGCATCCTAGAGCCAATAAATAAAAAGAAATCCGGACAAATACATAAATGATTTCTATATTAATACATTATGTGTAAATTAATTGTAAGCATATTCATCGAGGCAATCCTGAAAACGTGACTTTATTTCCAATAAATGCGTTATGCACATTTAACATCCACATTCTGAATTCTTACTGTAATTTGTAGTCTATTTGTATGAGGAACCCAGGACGTCTTCATTCTATGCAGGATGATATCTTTGTTGGCTTTAGAGGCTTGTAATCAAGAAAACAATATCCCAGCTCACATCTAAAGCAGTTTTACTGATGGAATGATGATTAGTGATTAATTAAACATAAATGTTTTCCTTTTGCCCTACAGTGATATATGTGGTTGAGGTGACGGCAGATTAGAGGTTGACTAATTATAGGAAGCGGGAGAAGCCTGCCAAGATATATAGTATCTCATGGGAGATAAGAGGCATTTTAAGAACAATAAAGAAGAAAAAGAAACAGAGAAGGACTGTAAAATCATAGAATACATTGGCTTTTCTAAGATCACTCACTACCAGATCACTCACTACCCCCTCTTGGAGAGAAATGGTGGTGGAACAGCTTTCATACAGAGGAGATTAACTGTAATGGTCTTTATGTTTCATGTTCCTCAATCATTTAAGTTCACCATGGACACCTGCAATCTCCCTCTTCTGAATTCATTATTTGCATAACTTAAGATGATCTTTACCACCAGCTTATCTAGTTTCATAGATAAGGTAAAACTGATTTTCTATTTCCTTTACTCTTACATGAGCCACATCATTTGGTTCTACATGACTTAAATATTTGGTTGGAATCAAGAGACAGTGCAGTAGTAAAATCTTTCTCTAAATATTTGCAAACCACCGATGTGCAATTTGCACACCTACTAGTTTGTGAATAGGCCTGGGCGTTGAACTCCGCTCCGTTTGCGGAGTTTGCGGAGTTTTCTGCACTCCGCGGAGCTCGCGGAGTGCAAGAAAACCCCGCTTCGCGTAGTTCAGCGGAGTTTTTCCCCGCTCGTGCTCGCGAACGGTACGTTTGTGAGCGCAAGCTGCCGCTCGGGTAGAGTTTCTACCCGAGCAGCAGAAAGACCAGCGCGAACAGCAGTTCGCACTACACTCCGCCACTTGCGGAACTTCGCAGAGTTTTTTGGGAACTTCGCGAAGTTCCGCGTAGCAAAACTGCGCGAACTACGCCCAGGCTTATTTGTGAATGGGAATGCAATTTGTGCTTCGATCTGCATACTAATAGGCCACATCACAAATTATACATTCATAGGGAGTTGCACAACGACCTCTCTAATAAATATTAACTAGGGAAGTTGGAATTTGCAACCCCCTGAGAATGGGTGCAAATGTAGAGCTGGAGGAGAGCAAGGTTCAGCAGACGTCCATCCCTGCATTTGCAATCTCAAATGGGTAACCTTTTTTTTTTTTAAAAGCAGCCTGTCTGCATTTGCGAAGATATAAGGGAGAGAAGACAGAGGACCACTGTCTGGTCCCCCCAAATCGCAGTCATGAATCCTAAAGGGGAAGGTGTCCCACAAAAATAGCTTTCCTGTTTTGAATCACGTTTGAGGGGTTGGAATCTGATCAACGGTTTGTGACTGCACTTGCGGTTAAAAAAAATGCTACATTCCTCTTTGAATTACAAGGGGCATAGCTTAATCAGTGCTATTCAAGGGGTGTAAATCTCAGATTTCTCAACTAAATTAGAAGTTGGCTGCAGTGTGGAGAGGTGGGATCACCAAAGTTCGGGACAAACTGATCCTGTGAGGAGCAAGGCCAGTACTTATTTACATTTGGTGGGTCTCTGGGGCTGAATTAGAATTTGGCAGATAGGGTGCTCTGTCGCAACAGTGATTGAGTACCCTGTATGGCAAACTGAAGGTCTGCCCACTGGATTTTGAGTTGAGCAAACTGCAAGTCTTACGGCGACAGTGTAAAAATTGCTAAGTGAGTGTAAAACGTCCTCTGAGGGCTTAACGGAGTAGGGGCTGTAGGAGATAAGCCATTCATCTGTCTGCCCTTTTTAGCATGGACGGCTGGTGATTGATTGGCATTTATTTACTGTCACAGGACAGAAAAAAAAGAAAAAGACTCCTACATTGTGGGAAGAATTCTAAAGGGTGTGGGTACATTTGTTTTTTATTTTTTTAACACCTTTCTGCTTTGGAAGTTTAAAAAAAATGGAGACTTTGCATATGTTTGATGCCCGGCCATCATGCTTGTTGGGGTGTTCCATCAAATTTTTCATACTTTGACAGGAACTGAATGCATAGAGATGTCCTCAGGATAGGTGGGCATCTCTAAATTTGGCAGATGGAAGGCAGGGTGGCAGACATAAAGTCTTTCACCACCCTCTCTTCCTTAAATTAGTTTTCCAAACTCTAAATCAGGCCCTCTGTCTAGAGTGACACAGTGGGTGAAAAATGATGGGTTAGAATACTACTCTGAGTGATTGCTAGTGGTTAGACTAGTTTCAAGCATTGGTCCCATCACCTTTTGGTGTTTGGTTGCAAGTAGTATGCTTGGAAAGTAGAGACAGGGGCAGCTTTCCAAACCTACTACTGCCAATGGTTGTGAATTCCAAAAAGAAGTACATTTGCATCCATTCAAGTAGTACATTCCAGGGTGCAGATTTACTACGTTTTAGGCAACCCGATCATATATATATATATATATATATATATATATATATATATATATATATATATATATATATATATGATCAAGACCTAGAGAAACTGATATATACGACACCACACAACAAGAACATGACTAAAACCCAGTGGGATGCTATCAGAAATCTACAGAGTGACCAGGACCTGATAATTAAACCGTCAGACAAAGGTGGCAACGTGGTCCTTATGACCAGAACCATGTACATCAGGGAGGCCTACCGACAACTTAACAACACACAATGCTATTGCAAAGTGGATGAAAAATATCTGAGTGACTTACAACGCAGGTACCATGGGAGACTAGACGACTGGCATGAAGGAGGACTACTGACATGGGACGAGAGGAGATTTCTTAAGAACGAAACACCGACAACACCCACGTTTTATCTCCTACCAAAAGGTCCACAAGAACGCCCAAGAACCCCAGGGCAGACCAATAGTCTTCTCCAAAAACAGTCTGTTGGAAAAAACATCAACATTTGTTGACCATGTCCTATTCCCCTATGTGATAAAACTGAATTCGTACATCAGGGACACTAGTGACTTCCTAGAAAAGATCAGGGACATAGTCATGACCGATAACTGTTGGCTAGTAAGTCTAGACGTAGAGTCGCTTTATACAAGCATAAAACATGACGACGGACTCAAGGCATGCAAATTCTTTCTGAAGACATGTGATATCCACCTATTGGAACAGACACACATGCTTTTAGAGATGATCGATACATGTTTAAAAAAAAAAAATTTTTGTTGAAAAGATCATTACAAACAGCTACAGGGGACTTCCATGGGCACCTGCTTCGCCCCCAGCTATGCCAACCTTATGTTAGGCTGGTGGGAGAAGCAGGTGCTCTGGAACGACCAAACAGAGAAATGGATTTACAACGTCAAAAAATGGTTAAGATATATCGATGACGTGTTTTTTGTGTGGGAAGGGAGTGAACGAGAAATGAATCTGTTCATTGATCTACTGAATGAAAATGATGTGAACCTTAAATTCACCAGACACTATAATAAGGTGACTATAGACTTCCTAGATTTAAAACTTTCAGTTGAAGAGGGAACCATTTGCACTAATCTGTTCAGGAAGAAAAACGCAGGGAATTCTATCCTGCATGCAGCTAGCAGCCATCCACCTAGCTTCAGATGGGGCATATCCTACAGTGAGTTCCTTAGAGCAAAGAGAAATTGCAGCATGACTACAGCCTTTGAACAGACCACACAGGCCATGAAAGCGAGGTTCAGGGAGAGGGGTTACCCAACAAAGGCATTAAAACAGGCAGAAGCAAGAGTGAGGGAACTCGAGAGAGATGATCTCATGCCCAAAGTGAGCAGTACTGACAATAGCAAACAGGCAACTTCCAAGCCTGTCCGGTTCATCACTAGATACAGCAGTCAGGCGGCACAACTACGCAAAATCCTGAAACACAGGTGGTGGATTTTGAGACAGGACCCCATATTGAGGAACAAGATAGTGCACAGCCATCTACAAGCCAAAGAATCCAATTGGCTCAAACAAGCCAAAGGTTTCCGCAAATGCGGAAACTGTAAGGCATGTAGACACAGCAGCAACGTAACAGAGGTTACTTTAGGAAAGGTCAAAGCCCCGTGGAAGATCCCCAAGTTGATAACGTGCAACACTGAGTTTGTTGTGTATGTCATAGTGTGCCCATGTAACCTTTGGTACATTGGTTCCACTACATTCCCTGTGAAGAAGAGAATCCTCGAACACTGGAGAGCAATAGAGAATAGAGACCATAGTTACAGCACAGCAAGGCACTTTATAGCTAAACACAATGTAGATTGGACCAAGGCCAAATACTTTGGACTTGACTGCGTGAACCAGAATCCCAGAGGTGGTAATAGGCTAGGGGCCCTCCGCAGACTAGAGTTGCGCTTTATTTTACAAGCCGGCAGTAAGTTCCCAGGAGGGTTGAACTTAGATGAGGAGATGCATTCACATCTGTGAAAGAATAGAGATAACTAGGCACCAGTCTTAGCAAGCCTCACGCCCCCACCCCCCATCCTTTTCTCCCTTCCTTCCCCTTCTTTCCCCACCTGCCAAATTTTATACTTTATCCACAATATTTCACTAATGTGTATGTATCAGTATTATGTTGCAACAATCTGGATGTTTTGGATATTGAGCCTTACTTTCTCCTTCTTACTGTTTCTTAAATGCCTAAACCAAGTGCTATAGACAAGAGCTTATTATATCAAGGATGAATCATGTCACCTTTATAAACATGCGATTTTGTATTCTTTATTACAGGGAGACAACGTTGGTGGTGCACAAGGGATTCACTCACCCACGATTAACATATGCGCACCCTGAGTGGATGGATGAGCCTGACCTCCTCCTTACTCTTTGATAATATGATCCCTAGTCACAACTATAGACCACCAACCCCGTAGTAGTCCACCAGCTTGATTGAAAGTATGGTACTATACCAGCACCTCCCCGTGGGAATTGTCCAAGCAAAACTGATTAGGAGGTAGGGCGCACATACAGGTACTATACCCTTACATACAGATTTGTACTCCCCCTTAAAGGGGATACACTTGAATTCCTCACCCATGTCACTCCGCATGGGAGACTGGCAAATCCAGGACACTTTAAAAAGTATAAAATAAGCACCAACTCTCCATAGGAATCACGGCACACTAGATGTAAATTTATCATCTTGTCTATGACGTATTAAGGAATCAGAAATGTCAATAAAGGCTTGCCACCTTTCGCTGGTGTCCGAGTGCAACTCAATCGTGTGGGCAAACGGAGCGTTTATATTAGGCGGCTGCCCAGTCGCCGAGTTTGCACCACCCCAGGAACCGAGGGGGCCACGCGACCTGGTATATACCGAGCCGCTTCGTGGGACACTTGTTTGGGATTAGAGCTGCCACCTGCTGGTTGGGGCCCATTCGAGGGCTTGGAACTGCTTTCTTCAGTAATCAGTGCGTCCATCTGTGGACTGAATTATCAGGACTCCGTCTACCACAATGCCTTGCCGGGGTCAGTGGACCAGCCCATCTGGGGGCGTGGAAATCGGCATTGTTTAATGGGAAACAGAGACCGATGCGCACATTTTAGTCCTGCTACGGCCTTTGAAAAAGGAAGCCAATCTTCCGAAACGCGTCAGGTATGCTACGGGAGTGACTGTATTCGAAAGCAGCAGGCAGATGTCAGCTTGTACTGTCAATAAAGGCTTGCCACCTTTCGCTGGTGTCCGAGTGCAACTCAATCGTGTGGGCAAACGGAGCGTTTATATTAGGCGGCTGCCCAGTCGCCGAGTTTGCACCACCCCAGGAACCGAGGGGCCACGCGACCTGGTATATACTGAGCCGCTTCGTGGGACACTTGTTTGGGATTAGAGCTGCCACCTGCTGGTTGGGGCCCATTCGAGGGCTTGGAACTGCTTTCTTCAGTAATCAGTGCGTCCATCTGTGGACTGAATTATCAGGACTCCGTCTACCACAATGCCTTGCCGGGGTCAGTGGACCAGCCCATCTGGGGGCGTGGAAATCGGCATTGTTTAATGGGAAACAGAGACCGATGCGCACGTTTCAGTCCTGCTACGGCCTTTGAAAAAGGAAGCCAATCTTCCGAAACGCGTCAGGTATGCTGCGGGAGTGACTGTATTCGAAAGCAGCAGGCAGATGTCAGCTTGTACTGTCAATAAAGGCTTGCCACCTTTCGCTGGTGTCCGAGTGCAACTCAATCGTGTGGGCAAATGGAGCGTTTATATATATTTATATATATATATATAAGATTGCCTATAGGATGAAGACGCACTCACTTGCAGGTGAATTCTTTTCAAAAAAGGCTCTTTAATATTCAAGACAGGAAACCGGCATTCAATCTGCGATTCTGTTCTCATGCCTGACGCGTTTCAGACCCTCACAATCCTTATATATATATTTAAGTTCCTGATCCAAAAATAAACAAGTGAAAACTTCTTTCTGAAATCAGGACAATGAGAAAAACCAACACAGATATACCAGCCCCGACTCATGGCCCCCAGACTCATCTACCAAGCCAAGATTTAATTTATTTCGGGGACTCCAAGTATTCCCTTGAAGGTACGCCACTATGAATCATAAACAGGAATACAATGTCTATTTCATGCCCGCTTGTATTTGCGATTCAGTCACAGTAGCAAACCCCATTTACAAAGTGAAAAAATGTTTTTGACTCATAAAAAAGCTTTTGTAAATATTAAAAAGATATTTTGAAGTTGCACTCACTTTGATTTTCTGGAGTGCAGGCTTTGCGACCACTAAATACCATTGTACATCAGGCCCATTATATCCCTCTGGCATTTGTCAAAATCCAGTGCCTTTGACAGATTTTGTGAACCATTCATAGAAGGGGTTGTTTTTGAGTGAAATACCTTCCTCTATGTCTAATTGGATGAAACATGTTGCCTTGATGACTTGCAATCAGCCGGGTGTCTCTCTCAAGCAGGGTACCTTAGAGCTCTTCCTTCAGCCTTCCACCTTTTAATGTTTATGGGAATCCCTTAGCTCATCTGACTAGGCAGTTTGGATTGTTTTAGGTATTTCATGAGCAGGGAATATGCAACTGGTTTTACATACTGATGTGTCCAATTCTTCTGCTGCCCTTTCTTTGAGTCCACTCCACCGCACCATCAAAAAATGGATGCAAAGTAATTAATTCAAATTCATTGAGAAAAATAACTGAGCTCCTAATAGTGGAAGATGAGGCACTGGCTTTCAGATTATTTTCCAAGTTTCTAGAAAGACCATCTGATATTTAGACCATAGTTCAGAACCTCAGAGTTCACACTGATGGTGAACTTATTTTTAATGTAAAGATTGGCCCTCTATTTACATCAGACCAACACCCACTTGAGATTCTTAGGAATATCCAGCCTATATGTCTTCTGTAAGCTCCTTTTTTGTCAAGGATAGACCACTGTAATTTTCTGTACCTGGGCTTACCACCTTATTAAGAAAGTTTCAGTGATGTATTTGACAAAACAATTTATTACTTACAATTTGATTGTACAGTTGATGTATTACCTTCTACAGCAGTACGTTGTAGTCAAGCATGTTCATTCACAGAATTTAAAATAGAACATCTTCAATCCTATTTAGATACACATATGGCCAATGGTTTATTAGACCAACACAGTCACCTGCCTTCTCTTAAATATTTTTTGATCTGAAAAAAGGAGGTGCGTTAAGATCCTGCATAGACTATAGAACACTTAAAAGAATCACAGTAAAAGTGTTTTTCTCAGATCTTAGAGGATCATACTGAATTGATGGAGTCTGAGAGATTGCGCATGTATAACTGTGCTTTGCATTAAATATGAGTTGTTTGAGTTCGGACTCTGGAAGATTTGGGCAGCATTTCAATACTTTATTGATGAGGTTTTGAGATGGTATTTATTTGTGTTACCTTTGTTTATTTGGATGACATTCTGATTTATTATGACTCTACAGAGACACACATACAACACATCATGTCAGTCTAACAATGACTGAAAGGCCATCAACTTTGGCTAAGATGGAAAAGTTTGTTTTTCATACTAACAATCTACGGTTCCTGGTTTACATAATTATATATGAGGGCCTTAAGATGAATAAGAAGGAAGTGTCATCAATTATCTAGTGGCCCACATCAACTAAAGTCAAGGCTTTACAGAGTTTGTAGGGTTTTAGCAATTTTTATAGAAGGTCTGTTCAACAATTTTGCAGAAATAGTAAGACCAATCACAAATTTACTGTCTGGATTCACTAAATTTGAGTGCAGACTCCAATAAGAACATGCTCTTTCCCATCTCTTATCACATCCACCAGTGATCACATATACAGGAATATGAAGTCCAGCGGTCAAAAAGGGAATGAGGAATGAGTTAAGATTTAAAATAGAGATACAGGAATCTACCACTATGACTCCTCACATCTGTTGCTTGAGGTTGCCTGACGGATGTTATTGAGATCAACAAAACTAATAGAAATCTCAAGTAACCTATTTTAAGGGTTCAAGGCTTAACTGTAATAGTGAATGGATGGGCCCTAGAAATAGCTCAGTGTAACCAACTCTCTGCACTTTGATGTGAAGCTGGCAATTCCTGAAAAGTAGACGTGCACAGAATCAGTAACTTTAATAAGTAAGCAGTAAAACTTCTCCCCATGGATTGAATAGCAACCTCAAGATTTATTACTATACACTCTTGTGTGGAGCATGAGTTATAGTTTCTACTTGACTTTGGTAGAACTGCAAGATAGCCAACAACATTAACATCCTGTGGTTTCTACTCTGACCAATTTGAATGTGCATGCCAGAACTCTAATACCTTGTGCAAGACATTCATTTATAAACATGAAATATAGTCCACTTTAAAAATCCTTCCTGTTCTGTCCCTTAGTACAGTGTAACAAATCCCAGTCTTAGAAGATAACTGTACAAGAAAATAGTTCACAGTTTGCTTTCATCAACAGCACAGCTTTCAGCATACATGTGAGATCCATGTAGCAATTTCCTGAAAAAGTCCTGGATGTGCAACATAATCTCACAATTGCATAGCAAAGGAATTTGTGAACCACAAGAGAAAATACACTTGATAATCTAAGATGACTCTCTCTGCATTTGGAAGAGTTTGTGGCCTGCTGGAAATCATAGTTCATTGTTAGCAAGCATGCTGCAGTGTAGTGCATTATCCATGTTCGCATGGCATCAGTCCACACAGTGCAAGCATTTGGTGATAACCAGCAGCTATTCTTCATGTAAAAGAGAAAGTTTGAGTGCCACTTTCTGTGCTCAGCCCACAACGAATGGTAGTTCCTGGCAATTACTCTGTAAAGGATTTGTTTTTGAATGGACTAAAGAAGTTGATTAATCTTTTTACTTTTTAGTACTTTTATTTTGGAACATCTTGAATGCTGAGCGTGTATTTATTGTTGAAATGGATACCACTTAACATATACAAGAGGTGTTTTATCTTACAGAAATGCACAAACTGTGTCTGGTAGCTGATTTTTCTCAAAATGTTTTTAACCTATAATATCATAGAAAATAAGCTTTTGGTTACTCAGCGATCCATTGAGCAGTGGAGGCATTATTCATTAGGAACCAAACATACTGTAGAGTTTAATACAGATCACGGAAATATGCAATCACTCTGAGTCAACTTAGATGCTCCTTGTTTTCTGATTATGATTTGTGAATAATTACAGACCAGAAACTAATATTGGTATAGCTGACACTTTGGTTCAGCAAATCAACCTGAAAATGAGAATAAACTGGTAAATCTGCCACCATTAATTTTGTCATCAAAGACTTTGAACAGTCATTCTATGTGCCATCATTTGTGACCAAAGGACATACAGAGAAACAGTCTTCAGATAAGAAAGGTGGATTAAAGAATAGGAAATTGGGTATGAGAAGGATAGATTACTGTATTAAGGGAAGAACATGTAGTTGCCATCAGTTAAACTGAGACATTACACTATGAGCTGGCTTAGCTAAAACATTAGCATCAGTTAGGAGAAATTGTTAGTGGACAAGCCTATGTGCTAATTTGAAACAATATGCTTTGGCCTTCTTCCACTTTTGGTCAGATAAACAGTTTGCATGTCAAACCTGCAGACCTTTTGAGAGTTACTTTTTCCACCTCAACACTGGCATAATGTGTCAACGGAATTCACAGTAGAATTACCTAGTAGTCAAAATTACACTATTGATTTCCGTGGTTACAGAACATTTATCTGAAATTTTTGATATTATTTCATTATCAAGAATACCGACTTCAGAAGGGTTTGCACAAATCTTCACACAACACATCCTTCTACTACATAGTATTTCATATGTTTTAATTACTGAGAGGGGGCTTCTAATTTACATAGACATTTCGTCTTTTTTTGTATGAAATTAGATAGGGAAATGAACCTGTCTACTAATTATCATCCATGGACAGACAGACAGACTTAAAGATTAAACTAATGTATGAAGCAATATTTAAGATGTTATATTTTTCAACAAAAGTAAGTTTGGAGTAAGTCATTGTAGCTAGCAGAATCAGTATAGAACATACCTGAGCCTTTAGCTACAGGTCACATTTCTCTTGTATTTATGGATATCATCCCAGACTATTGCCATTGTATTTACCGTTATAACTTTACCTATATCAGTTCCTTTGGTACAAGAACATTTAGCTGAATTGGATAAAGAAGAAAAATCAGCACACTAAGGGGCCGATTCCGATTCTGGCCGGAAATCTCTCCGACCGAGCCGGACCCGGAGAGATATCCGACCGAATCGGACCCGTGCAGCCCGACCGAACGAGTACGATGCGCACGTATGCCATCGGACTCGGAGTCGGTCGGACTCCCATTGAAGTCAATGGGAGCCTGTCGTACAACGCGTACGCGGGCTCCCATTGACTCAATGGGTGCGATGCGGACAAGGGCGCCCCTACAGCGTGTACGCGGCGAAGCGATTCGCGCCGTACACGCACAGGTAGGGGGGACCCATGGGTCCCCCTGTGTGCGACTCGCGCGGCTAGGCGTATAGGGGGGTCCGAAATGGACCCCCAAAGTGCGGCTCCGACTGCTCTTTCGAGCCGGAGTGCGCGGCTCGGTCGGACTGCTCGCGGCGCGCATCGTACTTACCCGGCCGGGGAACGTCTCCATTGCGCGGTGCGAGTCGTGTCCGTGCGAGTCGGTCGGTGCGGTTAGAGCCGGGATCGAGGCGGTCGGAGCGGTCGGGACGCCCGGACGAGTCGGTCGGCGATTTCGCATCGTACTCGCTCGTCCGGACGCGCGTACGGATCGGTCGGGAAATAGGGCTCCGAATCGGATCCGGTTAAGCCGAATCCGATTAGGAGCACTACCGGCCGAGATCGGAATCGGCCCCTAAGTCTCAGAGAAAGCTAAAGCTGAATATAGATTAAATGCTGATCGTTCAGCAAGTACAATAGCTCATGTTCCCAAAGATTGTCAAGAAGGTGGACTGTCCTGTTATTCATGTCACTTTGTAAACCAATAGCAGCACAAAAAGAATATTTAAAGAGGTGCTGGAAATTGGAAGGACACGAGAGGAGAAAGTCGAGCACGCACATCATTCAAGGCAGTGCCGTCTTTGTTTTATTCAGCGACAGGGAAAGTGATATGCTTGCATGTCTCATTGTTCTTCATAACTATATTGGGCACCAGGACACATATCTCTTGCTCACAGAAAACAAGGTTCTGAGAAAAGGTGCCAATGAGTCTTTTGCTAATTTTGCCCAGCTCCAGAAAATGAATCTGCTTTTGGGCTAGAAAATTGTGAAAAAATGCCCACGAGAGGAAGCACAGAATCCATGATTAGAGCACTCTTAGTCTCGTCTCCAGAAGATTGTCACTGGTGTGATTCGCGCACATTTCCCTCAGGGATTCCCTCTTGATGTTTCTGCAAGTTGCAGACAAACAATGCAGGCAATGCTGCCACAGTTAAATAACTACACAGTGCTCTGTTTAATTGTATTTACCAGGTTATAACATCTGTGAGCACTTCCATGTTTCATAATAATGCCACACTCACAGTAGATCAGTTGCTTTTCATTTTTTCATTCCATGTCATGCAGATATGAAAAGAATGACATTGGCCATGTGCTTTGGGTATGTGCAACAGGGGGTTCAGGGAAACAGGTTGTGCTAGACATGCTCATATTCCTGTGGAGCGGGGACCAAGGTAGGCAAATGCTCATCATGCTCTGCTGCTCCCTTCCGCTCCCTTTGTTCATGCTCTCCATATGCGGACAGTTTATTCTCAAGCCTTATCTGAAATTAAACATAGCATAAAGCATAACCATAAAGTAATTCTGTAATTAGGATGGTGAGAAATTTGGGACAGTCCTACACAGGGGTTCCAGTGACCCTGAAGAATGTCTCCAACTTATACAGCATCACAAATACAGGCAGGAACATTTTGATCTGGACGCATGAGGCAGTAAGTGTCCTAATAACCCGGAGCTGTAAGGTTTTTAACCTTGAAGTAGGTATGGGTAAACCTAATTAAAATGGGTAAGAGGATGTGTCCTTTTAAAGGAAATCCACAACCGAGTTTTCCTCAATGAATTATTTTGCAAAAGATCAAGGGGTATCTGGAAGTTCCCTAGTCACTCTTGGAAAGCCTTACAACGTTTAGGGGCAATTTACAAATAGCTTATTACTCCCACATCCTGTCTGGTCATTAATTGTATGGTAGGAGCACTCACAATTTATGGCCAACTTACATAAGAAAATTTTTGCAATTGTGAATGGGGGCATAAACAGCGAGCTTTTGGTATTCATAGACAAGGGTTCCTGGGGGCACTGTGGGAGTGTAATCCCCAGAGCTGGCATCTAAGAATCAGAGAGCAATGGTAAGCTGTGGCAATCAAGACACTTGGGGTTGAGTGAATGGAGAAGAAGTATCTGGAGTAATGAGGGTGGTGATGGTGGTAATTAAAGGTTGCATGAAGATGTCTTGTCAAGGTCATAGAGACGAGTGGCAGAGAATAAGGATGAGTGCTTTGGGATTCATTAGTAGGAGAAAGAGGGCGGTAAGGCCGGGGATTACTGAGAGATGCTCCAGTGGAGATGGAGTATGGAGAATGAGAAAATAGTGGCAAATATCGGGGAGGTTTATATATAGCAAACTTCTGTAATGATTAGCTTGTGAGCTACTGATAGGTTTGCAGCTACCTGTAAGTAGCTCTCTTATATGCAGCCCAGCTGACCAAATTAGAAGTTTTTGCCTGGTTGAATTAATATTTGTGTACCATTTGTGTACCAAAATGGAGAGAGGGTATTCAGGATGCAAATGTGTGTATTTTTCGAACTCATAAGCTGAAGTGTGGAGAAAAATGACTGAATTTCTAAAATATTGTACTGTATTGTAATTGCATTTATATAGCGCTTGCTACCCCTAACGAGGCGTCGAAGCATTTTTTCGGCGATCAGCACTCTACTCCGGAACCCAGAAAGGATTAGTGGTGAATTAGTATAGTGAAAATATGAAAATAATTTGAGTGGTGGATATGTTAGTCAGTTATTTGAATTGAGAAGAATAATGGAGGGATAGAGAAGGGAAAAATGTTTGCATTTAGATAGTGCTTGCTATCCCTGATGGGGTGTTGAAGCGCTTTTTCGGCGAGTAGAATGCTACTCTGGAACCCATAAAGGATTAGTGGTGACTTAGTATATTGCAATATGAAATTGATTTGAGTGGTGCACATGTTAGTTTGTTATTTGGATTGAAAAGGATAGTGGAGGCATAGAAGGGAAGGATTTAAGATTGTTTTGGGGTTTGTTTTTTGTTTTGGAGCTCATAGCAGTAGGAGGAGGCTTGGGATGAGTAAAAGGGAGGGGGAGGGGAAAGAGTCAGAGGGAAGGTTAAGAAAGGCTTGTTTTGGGGGATCGGAATAGTAAAAAGAGGTATGAGATGATGCAAGGAGTGGTGGAGTAGGGAAAAGTCTCTAAAGGGTTATTTTGGAGATCATAGTAGTGGTATGGGGTTTAGGATGAAAGAGAGAGTGGAGGTAATGGATATATTGAAAGAGGTATAGGGTGTGAAATAGGGTAGTGCATTGGAAAGACTAGTAGAAAGAGGTTTGAGATGTGTCAGAGAGTTGAGCAAGAGGATATATTGAGAGCGGTATAGGGTGAAAAATAGGGTAGTGCAGTGGATATGCTGAATTAGAAGAAAAGTAATGAATAAGTAAAAGTACTAAAGATATAGATCCAAAAGTAATAAAGATATAGATCCATAAGTACATGGAAGGTATATCGATGCATAAAGGAAGGTAGTATATGTAGATTAAAGATGCATTAAATAAACTCTGGCTTTCAAGTGTTGTTGTACTTTAAATTAGTTTTATTTATATATATATATATATATATATATATATATATATATATATATATATATATATATATATATATATATATATATATATATATATATATATATAAAAAAATTTTTTTAGATCAATAGTGAAGCAATTGTAGATAAATAATTATGATAAAAAGATTTGCTTATTTATGCAGTCACTTATATACATGTTAAAAACATAGAATAATGTAACTATCTGTAATATTTACATTTGTTAAGCAGAACTAATTAAAATCTATATATAATAAAAAAAAATCAACATAAGTATTCTACACATTTATACAAAGCAATACACATATATAGGTGCATATCTATAGTACAAATAAATGCTTATATACAGAAAGATATGCTGTATATTTCTATGTGTTTGCGTATGGTGGTTATGTGGGGAAGAGCCAATTCTTGAGTACTATTCTGAAGATAAGGTGGTTATCCGTGGATCTTATGCTGGGGGGTAGAGAGTTCCATAGTTTGGTTACTTGAACAGAGAATGATGTGCCACCCATTGTTTTTTTCTTGTATCTTGGGATTTTGAGGCGAGGTGCTACTCTAGAGTGGAGGTTCCTTTGTTGAATGTGTTTGGTGATTTTATTCCTGATGAAGAGCGGTCCAGTTCCATGTATCACTTTGTGGGTGATACAAAGCAGCTTGAACGTGGATCTTTTGGCAGCCGGTAATCAATGTAGGGCTTTCAAGGCAGGGGAGATGTGGTCTTGCAGTTTTATATGTAAGAGTAGTCTGGCAGCCGAGTTCTGAATCCGTTGTAGTCTTTTCATGGTCGTTAAAGGTGATCCATGGTAGAGGCTATTGGCGTAATCGAGTTTGGACAAAACAAGGGAGATGGTAGCCTGGACCTTGCATGGAAATCCCAAATGGGGGAAGATTCGTCGCATAGTTTTTATAGTAACAAAGCTTGATCTTGCTAGTTTGTCCACTTGGGCATTCATCGAAAGCTTGGAGTCAATGGTCATTCCGAGGTTTCTTACTTCCGTCGATATTTTAGGCTTTGTTCCCAGGTCAGCAGGCCATGTGGCAAGTGGTACCAAAGGGGATGATGGACGGAGCGTTTGAGCTAATCAAACACTCACCCCCAGTCAACTGATCTGGGTTTAATCCATCATCATTCTTTAGCTCACTCCACCACCCCAGTTCAGACATGGCCATATGCAAATCAGTCTGACCCTGTGCCTCACGGGAACAGTCCAGACCGAACTGCCAAGCCATGTCTTCCCTGGACCGGAAACAAGCATCCTGGGACCGGTTTCTGGCTATTCAGCCGTCATCAGGTAGGCTAGCTTGAATCCAGTGGCAAAGTGAGCAAGGGACCCACGTCTGGGCATACCCTGCCGACTTAGGGCTAACAAAGCGATACCAAAGGGGATGATGGACGGAGCGTTTGAGCTAATCAAACACTCACCCCCAGTCAACTGATCTGGGTTTAATCCATCATCATTCTTTAGCTCACTCCACCACCCCAGTTCAGACATGGCCATATGCAAATCAGTCTGACCCTGTGCCTCATGGGAACAGTCCAGACCGAACTGCCAAGCCATGTCTTCCCTGGACCGGAAACAAGCATCCGGGGACCGGTTTCTGGCTATTCAGCCGTCATCAGCCAGGCTAGCTTGAATCCAGTGGCAAAGTGAGCAAGGGACCCACATCTGGGCATACCCTGCCGATTTAGGGCTAACAAAGCGATACCAAAGGGGATGATGGACGGAGCGTTTGAGCTAATCAAACACTCACCCCCAGTCAACTGATCTGGGTTTAATCCATCATCATTCTTTAGCTCACTCCACCACCCCAGTTCAGACATGGCCATATGCAAATCAGTCTGACCCTGTGCCTCATGGGAACAGTCCATGTGGCAAGTGGGTCATAATGTTTCCAATCGCTACACGTGAGTATTTCTGTTTTGGAAGCATTCGATTTGAGATGACTCCCTGTCATCTATTGATCCAGGGCTCTGAGACAACTGAAAATTGGCGAGTTTCCAATGTCTTTGGGGCATTGCAGATGAAGGAGTATTTGCGTGTCATCTGCATAGTTATAGCACGTGAGGTGAAATTGATTGATCCGTGCCGGTAATGACTTCATGTAGATGTTGAAAAGAATGGGCAGGATAATAGAGCCTTGAGGGGGACGGTTTGGACGAGAAAAGTGGCATATGGATGATGTTAGTTCTGTTGCAAAGGTAGGATGCAATCCAGTCTAGAGCAGTCCCCTCTATGCTGACTTCGTAGAGTCTTTGTATCAGAGTGTCATGATCGACCATGTCAAAGGCAGCCGACAGATCCAAGAGAAGTAGTGCAGCAACCCCGTTGCAGTCACCTGAGTTCTTCAGGTCAACCCAGATGGCAAGGAGGGCAGATTCTGTGCCTCTTCCTGGACAGAATCCCGTTTGGGAGTCTGAAAGTATGGCATTCTCTTCAATGAATTGTGACATCTGGGTGAAAGCTGCTGTTTCTATCAGTTTGCCCAGGAAAGGTCCATTTGAAATTGGTCTGTAGTTATCAGGGTTCAGCAGGTCCAAAGCAAATATTTAAATGATAAATCATGTGGTGTTGGGGTTTATTACCGTGGTGCAAGTGGCATTGCAGCTATGACTGTTTTGTACTGCCCATGTAGATTTATTCCAAATTGACAAAAACTTTTTATATTACTGTTTGATACACTGGGGTGATCACTGCTAGTAATCCTGCATATGGTGGCCACTATTATAAACCTGTCTGATGTGGTCTCTATTACAACAATAATAATAGTAGCTCGGCATGAATTTCATTAAACATAAGTAGCTCTTATTACGAAAAATGTTGGACACCCTAGATGAGGCTACGGAACTAGTACTTGGGGACATATTGAGTGGCAGTTTGTGTTGATGTCACAAAAAGAATGGCATATTGGGATCTCTGTGGCTAGTTCGCTTTAAGGCTGTTGATGCTGGTGTCAAATAAAGAGGAAGAGCACTGAGGCAGAGAGGTTAGATATGCCTGTGGATACAGAAAGATGATACTGGGAGGCATTTATTAATAGCATTTAAGGCACAATGGAAGGGATACTTACAGGAAGCAATAAGTACCAGGAGGCAGACAATGGGGCACACCACCTAAGGGCATATAGAAATGAATGAATGAATGGAGTATTTCTAAAGCGCATACATATACCCTAAGGCGTCTAGGCACTGATGCAGTTGTAGCTAACTGGTGGGCAGATTATCAAGGTTAGATTTCCAAGGCAAAAAGCCAGGTCTTCAAAGCTTTAGGGAAAGGAAGGTGTAACTCTAAGGGCAATTTGGTGAGTTTGGATATGGGTACTTTAGAAGTTTATTGAGAGGCCACTGGAAATTAGTGTGGTGCATCTGCAGCACAGAGGGAGGAGACTGTTGGAGGAAAGTAGTGCTGAGGGGAACTCAGAGTGGTCACATGGCTCTCAGAATCAAAGTAAATCAGGGGGTTCTTAGAGGGATATGTATCGCTATGTTCTCAGTGGCTTGTTGTAAAGAATAGGCTACGAAGACACAGCACCTGACAGCATGTATAGGAAGCATTTGGGGTGGAGGACAAACAGATCATCACTTGGAATACACGACAGGACATGCCGAGCACAGTGAGAGGTGCTTAGAGAGAGCACACATGGAGAAGGTGCTTGTTGTTAAAGATAGAGAGCAGCACAATTTATGTATCATAGGTGTATAGAAAGTCATTGTTGTGAAAACTCATATTCCATGTATAATAAATGTAAAAATAAATGTATTAATAAATGTAAAAATAAATGTTTGGTGCATGTGCTTTGGGCATACCGTGCTACAGGTAGGTCTTCCTCTTTTGGTTCCATGTAGGTATACAATGCTTAATTTGTGTTTCAATGAACGTTTTTATAGCACTTTTTGTGAGATAAAGTATCTCATGTTGTATGCTTGCAAACATTACATTTATATAGCTGTGACTTGTAATGTCAATTTGTCATGGGCAGCACCCACTAACCTGGTAGGTAGATATATACAACTTGCTTGCGGTTTTAAGAAGGTGTATAGTGCTTGTTTTTTCTCGATGTATATACAAAGTATCACATTATTAACATAGGACCTGGCCCTTTTTGCAGGGCCTCACCCTGACTTTAAGCCTTCTGTTGCTAAACCCGTTTTTGTTGGCATTAGGAGTTTGTGCTCTTTACCACAGCCAACCAGTTCTAAAGTGCCTGTGCTCTCTCCCTAAAACATGATGCATTTGGCATACAATTAATTGCACTTTTTTTTTTTTTTACAAATTTAATTTGCATATTTTCAAATACGGAGGTGATCATTTCGTTACAGCATATGTTTGCAGGTATATACGCGTATTATCATATTATATCTTTGATATGAACATAACGTTAACAAAATAACTCCAATGCGGTTGTATGTGTCCATTACATATACATTAGATAGATAAAAATCATAATTTCAAACATTTTCTCTACATAATGTGTGTCTTTTCTGTGCATTATAAGATCTAATTTCAGAGTCTATAGTAACTGACATTGTCGCGAGAGCCGTTAGGAACACCCCACGGTAGTCCGTCCATCTTTGCCATATTTTAGGATGTTTCTGTGGGCAGCCACGGGCTTGAAAGACCGGTATCTCCAACCCCATACAGAAATCCATACCATTTTTCCATGCCCTAATCGAAGGGGGTTTGTCTGATTTCCAAGTTCTGGCAATGTCATGTTTGGCGATGGTGAAACCTAACCAGCGGAGATGTCATTTGTATTTATTGCCACCTAGTGTGTCTGTTATGTTCAGCAATGCCAATCTAGGAGATCTTGGCAGTTCCCATCCGAGAACTTCAGCTAGGCATGTCAGTACCCCCGTCCAAAACCTGTCCAGAACCGTACATGTCCAAACTGTGTGTATAAAGGTTCCTTCGTCTGCTTGACAGCGCAGGCAAACAGGAGACGCGATCAAGCTTGCCCTCCACAATCTATAACGCGTATAATACGCTCTATGCAAGTATTTAAACTGAATAAGGCGCAGTCAGGAGGAGATAGCCGCTCCACGGGGAGACTCTAAGGCCTCAGTCAAGTCGTCAGCGTCTAGGGGACCTATGTCTATTTGCCACATTTCTTTGAGTTTCTCGAGGGAAGTGGCACTGTGTGTGATAAAGGATTGATATATTTTGGAAATCTTATGCTCTCGAAGGTCGCCCATAAGGAGTTTGCCTTCCAATGGGCTGAATTCTGGAAAGGAGTCGACTTTATGAATGTGTGGTGTGATAGCGTGGTGAAACTGTAGATATAGGGAATTATGTAGGGGAAAATCATTCTTAAGGGCCTGGAACGATTTGAGGTTAGTACCCTGTATGACATTGCCGATGGTCGAGATGCCTATATGATCCCATTCGCGGAACCCCTGAATCCCGACCAAATGAGACAATAGATGGTTATGCCAGAGCGGTGTTTCCTGGGTAAGGCGGCCCCACCACCCTATTTGCTGTAGAGATTGCCGCCAGGTAAGCAAGACTACTATGGAAGCAGCTAATAGGGCGCAGTGATTCGAATTGCTATAAAGGTGAGATGTAAGGGTCAGGTCATTCAATATCCATCTCTCGGTTGCATATGCTGGGTCATCACTGGGCCCATAACGCCAATCGTTAATCACCTGGAGGTGTGAGGCCACATAGTAAGCATGTATATCTGCGGCTGCAATCCCGCCACAATACATGGATTGGAAACATGTACGAAGCGCGACCCGGGACGCACCTCCGCCCAATAGGAACTGCCCCAGCGTGGTGTTGATGAGTCTGAACCATGAAGACTGAATCGGTATGGGTGGTTCTGTAGATGGTAGAGTAGATGTGGCAGGGAGACCATTTTAAAAATAGCAGATCTCCCAAACAATGATAGGGGTGATCCTGACCACAACCTAAGACTGGATCGTACTTTTTCGGTAACCGCTCCTAAATTCCTGTCCCATGAGATTTGAGGGGACTCAGACAGGAACACACCCAGATATAGCAGCCCATCTTTTGCCAGCTGAAGATTTTCAGCCCATTTGTTAAGTCCCAACATGCCACATAGGGGCCATATGGTAGATTTGCGGGGGTTCAGGTATAAGCCTAATGTCTCACCGAAAATCTGCATAATCTGCAGAATTCTGGGACCGGTTTTGTTTGGATCCGTAAGGAAAAAGAGTACGTCGTCTGTATATAATGCGATCAGATATGTCCATTGTCCATTCAAAACCCTGGATTAGCTCATCTTTCCGGACCCATACGGCCAAGGGCTCAATGGCCAATGCAAAGAGAAGGGGGGAGAGGGGGCATCCCTGCCGTGTCCCCCGTCCTACTGAGAAAGGGGCCGCAACGCTATTAGTGACTCAGATTGTGGCAGTCAGGTCTGTGTATAGGAGTTTGATGTATTTTATAAACTGCGGGCCGAAGTTGTAGTGTGGTAGCAGTGTAAACAGATCCGACCAACTGATGGAACCAAAGGCTTTGTCCATATCCGCGAGTAATAGTGCCGCTGGTCTGTTTAACCGATCCACAGCTGCGATCGCGTTATATGCTCTTCGGATATTATGGCGGGTAGAGCGATGAGGCATGAAGCCGGCCTGATCCAAGTGAACGATTGCAGTCAAGTGGGGTAATAGCCTATTCGCCAATATTTTAGCCAGGATTTTAGCTTCGATATTTAGGAGGGATATTGGGCAATATGAGGAGTGGTGCTCGGGTGGTCGGCCTGGCTTGGGAAATACTACAATCTCGGCCTGTCGCCAATCCAATGGGAGTCGCGCTGTCTCTATTGATTCGGATATTGTATTAAGGAGATGTGGGCCTAATTGTGTTATGAATGCTTCGTAGAACTCGGATGAAAAGCCGTTGGGGCCTGGGGCTTTGCCAGTCCGCAGTTCAGACACGGCGGTTGTGATCTCTTCTAGTGTGATAGATGCATCGAGGGAGTCTTGCACATCCTCCGATATAGTGCGGGGTGGTATATCAACTAGAAATTTCTCAATCAATGAAACACGTATTACCTCTTTAGGTTGATACAGTTCTTTGTAGAATTGCCCAAAACTGTTGGCGATGTCAGTAGGATCTATAAGAGTGTTCCCTTGTGCGACCTGAATAGGGGGAAGAGGTACGGATAGCATCAACTGTTTGCACAATCGATAAAGTAATTTGCTAGATTTGTCGCCCCATTGATATATACGGCTCTGGGATCCTAACCACATTTGTCTGGCTTCCTCCATTAATAGGCTTTGATATTGTTGTTGCCTGAGTAGTAGGTTCATGCGCGCTATTGAGGTTTCTTGGTCGTGACATTGTTTTTCTAATGTAGTAACTTGGCCTTCTAACTGTTTAAGTTTGTGCGTCTTACGTTTCCGCTCTGCAGTAGTATAGCTTATGTCTACCCCGCGTATGGTAGGCTTCAGTGCTTCTCAAAGTACCTTCGACGAGGAGGCAGTACTCTCATTGTGATAGAAATACTCTTCTACTGCTTTATTAATATGGTCTTCATATTTCCGGTTTTTCAGGTGCCATGTAGATAGTCTCCATCGGAATGGACGTCTATGTAAGCCAGTGACAAGTGTTAATGTGATTGGGGAATCTTCGGATAATCCGCGGGGGAGAATGGAGGGATCAGCTATTCTCTGGGTATGACTACCGGATATGAATAGATAATCTAGCCGAGAAGATGTGCTGTGGACTGAGGAGTAATATGTGAAGCCTTTGTCATGGGGATGGAGCATCCGCCAGCTGTCGACCCAGTCAAGCAAGTTTACAAGGGCTAGCAATTTAGATTCTCCCGGGTGCGCCCTATACCCTTGGGGACGTCCCTGATCAATAACTAATTGCATATTTCATTTACTTGTATGTCCCTAGTAAAGTGGCACCAGATGTACGCAGGGCCAGCACGGTTGGCCTGAACTTGTGACTCTCCCAAGGTCTAGCATGACCAGCTGACCGCAAGGGGCGCTTTGTGCCTTTAGGCACTATCTCTAGTTAAAACTTTAAAATGGAATATCTCTGGTTCTACTGATTGGATTTTTGTCATTCTGGTATAATATTATTTATTAGAATGCACTCTACGTTTCTAAGTTAGTTTGGGATTTTTTGTGTTGTGTTTTCGCTTTATTACTGTTTGCGTGCTGCATAAATACTTCACACAAGCCTCTAAGTTAAGTCGGGCTGCTTTGTGCCAAGCAACCAAAGGGTTAAGCACAGGTTAATTAATGACTTTTAAGGTTCACCCTGACAAGAATTGTGGTTGTTGCCTGAGTGGGGCTTCCATACCCCTCAACCAATCACCCGATTTATTACAGTGCCTTATAGTATATATTAATGAACATCATATTCAAAGTAGTGTCTATGTAGTGTCGACTTGCAGCATAGTGTAAGTGTACAGGATTTGATCTTGGCCCCATGTCTAGTGCTTTCTCATTCATGTAGTGCCTTATAGTGTATGTAATATAGGCTTGTAGCACTGCTGATCTTGAAACACACTAGCCTGCTTTGGAGGTGTATTGCGCTTTCTATGATGTAGGTATGCATACTTTGGTTTTTGCTTAATAACTTTAAAATGGCTGAAAGAAAATACATCAACCCAAGAAAAAGGGTTTGGCTGGAGCTACTATCCTGTTAATTGCAAATGTCTCTAAACGACACTTACATCTTACACTTACATCTTTTGTACAATTGGCCAAAGTTCAGTAAATCCGGTATATTGTGAGGCGGATTACTTCAGAAGGGTACTGGCCCAAAGCTTGGTACAAACTAACTGGCCAATTTAGGTGATCGAGGTAATAAGCTATGTCGTTACTCACTCTCTTTTAAAGCTTCCCTCAGAACTGTCAGTTTTCTTTACTGGCCGATTTCTATATCATTTAATGGGAGTGTGCATTTTTGCACGGATCTGTTTGAAATGTTTTTGCAAGTCGAAGTATATTAATTGAAGCTCATGTGCATAACGTCTCAAAAACACAACAGGTGTGCTTTGCAAAGCCTACTACACTTAACCCAATACAGTTTTATCACTTTGGTTTAGTTTAAAAAAATATGTGTTTAGATGTACATGGCCATATTCCAAATAATACCATAGATATCATATATATTTAACATGAGAGGGTCTTCAGTAATTAAAATCACGTGATAATTAAAACACAGACTTCTATTTTTATTGCAGGCGCTTATTACAGATATTAAATATAAATTATTCAATTATATCACTGCTAAAATATTAGATTTCTGATTATCTGGCGGTGCCAATTTATTTAACTGTAGATACGTAGCATCTAAGCTAAAAACCCTTGAAAGCGCAAGAAATAAAGTTTGAGTGGCATTGCTGATTGTAATAAATGGTGGCAGTCTCCATTTGTTCTTCGTGGCCGGAGCTGGCTGGTCCTAAGGGAGTCCCACTGGCGGGGCCATTAGTGTCAGGCTGCCTCAGTGCCTGCTCTGGCTGTTGCACATTTTCTGGTGGACTTTGACAACCAGCGCTGTCATGCAAGGACGTTCAGGAGCAGTTAATCTCCGGTTTTGGGGTTACATTTTGGCCCCAGTATGTCAGTCTGAGACTGCCTGATCTGTACGGAAATGTGGATATATCCTGATGTGATGGGGTCTTTGAAAGGGCGCAGAGGACATACAAATAGGGAGAGTGTGGCTTAAGGGCTAGAGCGGCGGACTTTGTAGCTGGGAAACTGGATTCGAGTTTCGGCGGGAGACTCAACATCCTGTCATTCTAGGCAAATCACTGAATTTCTTCATGCCTAAAATGAATGTGTCCGTCTGTAATGCAACTGGTGCTCATGTAAAGTGCTCTGATACCTTCAGGTCGAGTTTGCTATTTAAAACTGCGAAAAAAAGGAGGAAGAGTCTGTCACATGTCAGGCTGTCTATGAAACAGGTGCAAAAAGAACAATTGATGGACAGAATGCAGAACAATGTCATACATTCACCCCAGTACAGAGATCTGGGCCTAAATCCATCGTTTTTTTGCTCACCATGCAATTCTAGTTTGAATTGAGCCATATGCAAATCAGTCTTGACCCTGCGCCCAATGGGAACAGTCCAGCCCGAACTGCCAGGCCAGGTCCTCCCTGGACTGGAAACACGCATCATAGGACCGGTTTCAGGGTTTCGCCCCTCATCAGCCAGGATAGCTTGACTCCAGTGGCATGGAGAGCACGGGACCCACGTCTGGGCATACCCATCCCACTGGGGATGACAAATGCAAAAAGAATAATTGATGGACCGAATGCAGAAAAATGTCATACATTCACCCCAGTACAGAGATATGGGCCTAAATCCATCGTTTTTTTGCTCACCATGCCATTCCAGTTTGAACCGAGCCATATGCAAATCAGTCCTGACCCTGCACCCAATTGGAACAGTCCAGCCCGAACTGCCAGGCTAGGCCCTCCTATGAAACAGGGCCAGCTCTAGGGCGGTGCTACCGGTGCCACTGCACCGGTTGCTGACTCTTCCAGAGGGCGCCATGTTTGGAAGATTTTATGGTTTTTAAAAGCACCTGCTGCTGCATTACTGGCCTCCAGCAATTTTCATACAACAATTAAAATGCCAAGATAACTCCGGTGATTAATGTTCTTCTTGGAGAGAGAAGGAGTTTTGTCTAGTGGAAGTTTTAACTCATTTTATGGTAGCACAGAGGGTTAACATGCCTGCTGCAAAGAATGTGTACCGTGCAGATCACAAAGTGCATATAGTTTACATAGGTCAGTGCTTTTGTCAGAGAGATCCTTTTGTTACTAGCAGTGTATATGTTAAAATCCTAACATGGAACAGTGAGCTAATAACTGTCATCAAAGAGCTGCATGCAAACTGCAAGGTATAGATTAGAGCATTATGATTTTTTCCTCTGTCTTTCATTATTCAAATTTTTCAAAAAGGGTTCATTTTGGTAAATTAAATCCTTTTTATTCAATTTAATCCCCAACCATGGGGTTATGTTTTAAATTCTGAGTCTGTGCTTTTCCAGACCAGGCACTCTTAAACTATACTGTCTACCAGTATGGATGACATGTGACTCTCCTTGTCGTCTTCTGGCTTTTGTAACAAACATTGTTGCACAGTGCGCCACCAGCGCTAAAGCCGGCCCTGATGTAGTATGCTGGCAACTATAGTCACAATGATTTAAGCTGGCCTGAAGAGGAGCAATGAAAGGGCAGGAAACAATTTAGAGGTGGCACTGGGAAGTCCAAAATAAGATATCTACATTTATGAGGATTATGTATAGCGTCCGACATTGTTGGAACAGACTCGATAGGGAGATTCTGTGTAAAAATTAATCTTTGTACCCTAGAAGAAAGCTGAGCATAAGAATGTAACTTTCAAATAGTGGAATGTTTTCACTGAATTTTCAAAGGTCATAGAATGCTTACTGCATTTGAGAATTCAGACTCACACACTCTGCATTGTTTTTTCCTCTTAGTCCTGCAACGTGAAGCCCTAATTTATAACTGACAGAGCACTGCCACCTGTATCAGAATGTTGTGTAGTGATGCCCATCACAGCAAGGTGGTCTCCAGCCTGGAATACGCACAAGGAAGTGTCACGTTTCTGCATTTGACTGTGATAAAACAAAGACAAAGGCTGGGCCTCACCTAAAGGGCCACCTTTACCTCGCACAAGCACCCTTCTGTACTATCAACCAAAGGACAGTGTTTCAGGAAGTTTAATCAGCCCCTTGCTAAAAAAAGGAAGCTCTGTCCTCATCCTCTTCACCTTACTGTCTGCATCTACACTCTCCCACAGGATTGTAGGTAATACACTTCCTCTGTCGGGATAAGTTGTCCTTGCCCTCCATCTTGGGTAATGCTACAGTCAGGGTACAAAGGGTTCTGTTCCTACTTTGCTTTTATAAGTAATACTGTGAGCCAGTTCTGAGAATGAAGATCACAGTCATCCACACTCGCATTTGCAGAATCTCCTTCTCAAAGTTTCTATTATTTACCTATATATTTTCTCACATTTCTATAATCTTGAAGTTTCTGCTTCCTTCGAGTACAGCTTAAAACTCTTGATATTTCCCAGTATAAGCATCCAGCCATTACTTTAGTCTTCCAACCATTGAGCTGATCAGCTGACCTTGCAGGAGTGGTGGTTTGGTGGCAGCCTAGCAGCTGATAGACTGTGCACCTGATTATATTGCCTAATATATCTCTATCTTCACATTCAAATTATGCTGTTTCTTTCCACAGTCTTGCATCTCTAAATTACACGCTCTTTCAAAATGTATCCTCTATTTTTCTAAATCCTGCATAAAAAACTGACCTTTAGTTAAAACGTCTAATTGTCGCCTCTCCTGTTCCTCTTTTAAATGTCCCCCTCTTTCCCATCCATCCTTCCCATCCTCTATAAGCACAGCCTCTCTAAGTCGCATGTATTTTTGCCATAATATCTATTAACGTATTTCTGCAAATTTACCACAACTTACACATTACCTAATCTCTTCTTGCTCATCTATTAACCCCACCAAACATCGGCATAAACTCACATAACCCCATTCCCACTAATGATCACACCAAACTCCTGTTAATTTCATCGCCATAAAAAACTGCAATGAATGCATGAAATGGTTTGCTTGAGAGTACAAGTCCAATTCCAGTAACTAATAACATAGTGCTGACAAACAACTTTAGGATCCAGAGCAGCATATGGCCCGGTGTAAATCACTTCAACGTCTTGAAAGGGATAGTAAGCACTATATAATCACAATCACAGTTACAATCACAATTTATTGACTGATCATTCTTCTCCTGTTGAATGTTCTAGTTTCCCTGTGCCCCTCGGTCATCTGACAAATCATGTATAGTGCTTTGGCACTTCTTAAAGCCTGGCTTGTGCTACACTCAACCACATTAAAATAAAGAAATAGTTACAACTATATGCCACTTTTTCCAAAGTGCGTAGTTTCACTTAACTTGCATAAATAAACATAGCACTAGATAAAATTGTCCTGGTTAAAAAAAATGTTAACAAAATATGGTAATGCGAGAGGTAAATAAATCATACTGAAATGTTGGTATGGAAGACACATTTCTTGTTTGGGTTGTAACCGCTGAGGTTAAGAGAAAAACATTCTTTGGGATCCTAAAGAATTGCCCCAAATCAATAATGATTAAGGGCCTGATTTAGATCTCGGCGAATGGGTTACTCCATCACAACAATGATATCTCGTCAGCCGAAATATAAATCCCATAGGACATAATTGGATTAATATTTTGGCGGATGGGATATCTGTCACCTTTGTGATGGATTAACCCGTCCGCCGAGATCTAAATCAGGCCCTTAGCAATTTTCCTAGTGCTCATGATCATTTTAATAATACATTGTTTTATACAGCGTTTCCGAGCACACTCCTAAGCCCTGTATAAAATGGATTAACCAATTTATCAATCCTGTAAGCATGAAAGGTTGATTTGGTCTTGCCCTTATTTCAACTTGTGACCTGCAGAGCACAGCAGAAGTGAGTGTTTACTCATAGGTTCATCTCAATTGGAGGTTCTTTTCCTACGCAGTTTTATATAGCTTAAACTCGACCTGAAGATATTGGAGTGCTTTACATGAGCACCAGTTAGGTTACACAAGGACACATTAATTTTTTGATGGCACTGGAAATTGAATCGATTTGCCCAGAATCACAGATTGTTGAGTCGACGCCGAGACTCAGACCCATTCCCCAGTTTCAAAGTTGGCAGCTCTGGTTCTAATGTCACATTCTTTCCAATATTTGACTGCCTGCCAAATATTATATTAGGGATAAAGCAAAGTATCTGCACTTAAATCTACGCAGACTCACAGAACCTAATGCATTCCCTTCTTTGTTGACTTCAACTTGATATGGGAAAACAGCGTAGTCATTAACTTCCCACTTTAGGAGCTTGAGCGGGGAGGTGAGATTCACTGAATAGTTCTGTATAATATGACACATTAAGGGGACGATTACGATGAGTGTCGGAAAGCCTAGATTGGCGGTCGGAATTGAAACTGGCTGGTTATTTTGTCTGGATTCCGACGGGCTCAAGGAGCCTGCCGGCCAATCCGAGACCAGCCCGTAATCCCAATGGACGGCGTTTCCCCCATTGGGATTATGATGCTTGGTTCCGACAGGCTTTCCATGCCGGGCTTTCCAACATGGAAAACCTGTCGGAAAGCGAGTTTGGGGGCCCCTGTTGACCCCTGCACCATGTGTCAGGCGCCTTGGCGTGCCTGCCACCGGGTGCAGGGATGAACACAATCTCTCATTTATTTATGGGAGCTTGTGCTGCAACATTGTAATAGTGGTGTCAGGACCACCGACCGGAGGTCGGTCGGTCTCGAGACAGCGACGATGTCGGTTGGGGGCTCCGACCGACATCGTAATAAAGCCCTTTGTTGTTTGCAGCTCCTTTAGTAGGTGCCTCTGGTCTTCAAGAAACTCAGTCCAGGTAAGATGTGTTGCCCAAGCCGTGCTTGATTTCTCAGTAGGTAACACTTTAATTAAGGCATAAAGAGTTAATGAGCTGTTTCTTCGTGGCCGCAATCAGGGTGTAGGATTTTATGGAGTTCTTTTTCGCTAATGTACGTTCTAGTTCTTTGAACTAATATCATGAACCATGCTGCTCAAATGCCTCCTGGACGTGCATGTAACAGCATGTGAATGAATTATTGTGGTGGCTATGACATTATCAACTGGGCAAGGTCAGTAGTTAGAGAAAATACTATAGGGGACCCAGTAAATAGTTTCAACTCAGTACTGAAAGTTAATTTTATCAGGGGGAGTTTATGCCTTTGGGCGTCGGGGGCGTTGCCCTACCCAGATTTGCCCACCTGGCCTCCGTATAACATGTTGTGAAAATATAAGTTGTTGAGAGACTTATGAAACTATTTACTTTTATAAAATCTGCCTGTGAGTCAGCCTTCGGCCGCAGGGGCTCTGAAGGGGGTAGGGCTTACGTTTGATGACACATGATGGCAAAGACGAGCACACAGCACCTAGGCAGTAAAGTGAGCATGTTGAGTTGGAAGGCTGACTTTCTCCGGCCAACCTGACATCCGCACTACATGCTTCTCTGTACTGCACATTGAGTGAGTGAGGGTTACTTAAGCCCTCAGACTGCCAGTCAGCAGCATCATGATTGGTTGGGGGACACGGTTCCCAGGCCTTTTGTAGTCCTTTGGTGCAGTCTGGTGTGTGCACATGGCACCTCAGGGGATGGGTCTACCCATGGATCAATGACCAATCACTGTAATGGCTTGTTGTGAAGCCATGCAGTTATTGGCCATTTCTGCCATTGCTGGGCTGATCGGCCAGCCTGTCTTTCTCTCACCCCTCTTGGTGAGCGAGAGGCATGCTCGAGTCACTCACAGTTGAGATCCGGAGGAGTTAAGGAGTGGACGACATGATACTACTTTGGTTATGTTATGATATGCGTATTTATAAAGCGCATGGCTGCCCCAGCAGCGGGGCGTCCCAGCGCTAAGAAGACAAGTGGATATCAGGAAGGAGTTAACTAGAGGTTAGAAAAAAGCCAGGTTTTAATCAATTTCCTAAATGCCCAGTGTCCTTGTGTGCCCCGAGCAGCAAGAGGGGCAGAATTCCATAAGGCGGTGCCATGGCCCTGAACGTGCGCCCTCCTGCTCTAAGCCTGCGCACTCGGGGGGTACAGGCTAAATGCAGATCAGCGGAGCGCAGGGCACGAGTCAGGACGTACAATGAGCACAGTCCTTGCAAAATTTGGTGACCTTGGCCATGCAAGATCTTATGCATGGTGCAGAGAGTCTTAAACTGGACTCTCTGTTCTATCGGCAGCCAGTGGAGTAGTCAGTTGACTAACAACAGCCAGCCACTGAGCAAAAGTAAAGTAGGTTGCACAACAGTGGAAATGAATGAAGGAAGGGGCACTGGCAGACGGCAATTAAAGTTTAGTGGGGGCAGAGGGGAAAAGTGGGATTTGGCCACCAATTATTGAGAGGTGAGGTTGGGTTCGGGAAGGTTTGGTTAATAACAACGACAATCCCTGAACCTTACCGACCCTCAACCCACTTCTGCTGGTTCAATGAGCAAGAAAACATGGCCCTTATAATTTAACGTTACGTCACGTGCTGCATAAGTAACCCGGCCGAGTCTCCATTTGGCCTATCTGGAATTGAGGGATCTGGTGTGAACAGAAGAATGTCTGTAAGCACTTGAGCATTTCCAACAGCATAGTGTGTTTGTTTTTGCAAACTTATTACAATAATGTTCCAAGGGTTCTGCAGTGTTAGATGTCGATGGGATTGGTTCTATAGACTATTAGTGACTGGAGAAAAATAATTTTTCTTTTGTAAGTTTAATAAATGAATGCAAGTGAGCTCGGGCTTAATTTTCCTTTTTTGCAGTCCTGTAAGGAATATCATTCAGCGCTCTGAAGTGGTCTCGGCGATTCATAGCACTATGCAAAGCTAACAAAAATAAATTTTCACATAGCAACCTACATTAAGTAATGTAACTCCCATTGCTTTTTAGTTCAAAAAGTATTTATCAAAGATGCACTAGTCTCATTACTGTGTGCTAAAGACCTGATAATGTTTTTCTATGGCTTTAACAAAAATGCACTTCTATCGGTTTCTAGCATCCATAGCCGGGATTCAAACTAACGACCATAGGAAGAACACCACTTTTGCAGTTTTATATGGACTCGACCCGAAGCGCTTTGCACGAGCACCAGTCACAATTAGGCATTCCACAGGAGCCTGGCTCTCATTGAAAGGTCTGGGCTAAAGGATTGGTTTCACTTAAAACCCTCAGTGTAAGTTAAAACTCCTGCAGCCCCTACCCCTACTCCATGGGACCTTTGTGATCCATGACCTTTGTAGGTAACTCTGCTGTCATAACTACACTTTCACAATTGCTTTATTAACCTTCCTGCTTTCTCAAATTTGCTTAAAAAATGCAACATTTGCCAACTCATTTTTCCCAAATTTTCTCGGGGGGAGAACACCCCAAACCTCACTTGTGCCAGTCGGGCTCGCTCTCCCCAGTGCATTCAGACGCAACTTTTACGCCACATCACTTTCAGATGTCACCAGCCGCCACTAAATTTCATTGAGCAATCTGCTTTCGGAGCTGGGGTTTTTGAAGCATAGTTGGGCTTAATGTTTGTAGTCTGTTAAGAATGATTTAATGTTTGACCCGCAATCAATGTAAGGAGTAAGGTTTTGTTATCTGCCACAAAAACAGTGTGTAATGCTTTCCATCTGATAATTATTTTCCATCAGCACACTTCTATTAGTAGAAAAGGCTCCATTTTTTACCTGTTATTTTCATATTTCATGTTTGAGTCCGTATGCACACACAGTATTCTTTACCAGTACAAATGAGTGAAGAAAAGGTTTCCCTCTGAGATTGTGAGACAAATGATTTGACTCTCTTTGATTTTCAATTGTTCAGTTTAAATTATGAATGAGCAAATTTCCTATAGCATTTTCACCATCGCCCCATGTATACGTTCCAGTTGAAAACAAATTTTCAATTAAACGATAATAATGCTGATTGCCACTGCCTTGTAGGATGAGAATAAAATGTTAATCTTTCAGGCCAAGAAGAAACGATGGACCAGGGGCAGACAGCCATTGCATGACATATGGTACAACTGTGTGCTAGTACTACAGCTTTGGTTGATTTTGACATTTCAGGATACAGGGACGCAGAACGCACGTTTGCAAAATAACAATCTGTACTTTGGCAATGATTCTGAAATAACAGAGCGAGGTTCAGGTACACCTAACACCAGAAGGTTCCATCTTTGTAAAAGTCATGCAATATCTTCACTGCTCTACTGGCCTGACCTATCTCCCAGAAGCCTAGTAAAACTGTAAATGCTGTGTAAAATATTCAATAGCTTATCCGATGAAGCTTTCATGGGATCACAATTGAACATCTATTGCTTTCCTAACTATTCCTGGAAAGGCTTGTTCTTGATCCTGCTCAGGAGTGTGTAGCTGTTGCAGTCAGCCCAAGCTTATTCCATTTTGAAGACGCCTCACTGTATGGTGGTAAAACACGGTTTTTATAGATGCTGGGCATCACCGTACCACAGAGAACAGCTCAATATGGTCAACTTTTAGCATAAAAGCGCCGTGCTTTGGACACTGCTTTTTTGATAACACAAAATCTATCAAAAAAACTTTCTAATATATATCAGAACATTAAACTATTTTAAAAAATGACTATTCCTACTCCAATGAGTGCAACAGTAGGGAAAGTGTTGGATAGTGGAGGGGTAAAAATTATTATTCCCACTCCAGTGAGTGCAACAGTAGGGAAGGTGTTGGATAGCAGAGAGATAAAATTTACTATTCCCACTCCAGTCAGTGCAAAAGTAGGGAAAGTGTTGGATAGCGGAGGGGTAAAAATTACTATTCCCACTCCAATTAGTGCAACAGTAGGGAAAGTGTTGGATAGCGGAGGGGTAAAAACTACTATTCCCACTCCAGTGAGTGCAACAGTAGGGAAACTGTTGGATAGCAGAGGAATAAAATTTACTATTCCCACTCCAGTGACTGCAACAGTAGGGAAAGTGTTGGATAGCGGAGGGATAAAATTTACTATTCCAACTCCAGTCAGTGCATCAATAGGGAAAGTGGTGGATTGCGGAGGGGTAAAATTTACTATTCTCACTCCAGTTAGTTCAAAATTAAAAACAAACAAAATATCAAAAACAAAATAAAAAAATATTTTTTAAGTAAATAGCAAAATATATAAATATGTTAAAAGTTTAAATTAAAAAATATTTAAAATTAAAACATATTATAATGTTAAATACATATCACAAATACCTACAGATATTATATTAATTAAAATAAAAATTAATTTTCAAGCAAATAAATATTTTTATTTAGAAATTATTATTAACAAAAACATTAATTATTACATACATTTAGTCTATTTACTTCCTACCCTGTAACACCACACAACACACAACCCACATCAAAAAATAAAAAATAAATTATTTGCATAATTAACATAATTGATTATCAATGATACAAATATTATTAATAAAAAAACAAATTAAAACACATAAAATTTAATTAACTTCCCACCCTTTACACCTATAATCCCCACAACCCACACCAAAAATTAAACTGTAATAAAGTTGATTACACAATTAAAAATAAAATTCAATTAAATAACTAATAGTATTTAACAACTAATTATAAAGCAAGCAACATTAATTTACTCCCCACCCTTCACCTCTATAAACCCAAAACACACATAAAAAGATTAAACAAGTACCCTCATTAATTATCAATTAATTAATTAATATTAATTGTCAACTAATTATAACTAATTAAAAGAAATTACTTCCCACCCTTTACCCCACAAGCCGCAACTAAAATTATTTACACAATTTCCATATTTAATTGTCAATTAATTAACTAATATTAACAACTAATTATCAATTAATTAAAAATAAATTACTTCCCACCCTTTACCCCTATAAACCTCACAACCCGCACCTAAAATTAACTACACAATTACTATAATTAATTGTCAATTAATTAATTAATATTAATTAAGAACTAATTATTAATTAATTAAAAATAAATTACATCCCACCCTTTACCACTTTATACCCCACAACCCACACCTAATATTTACCAAAATAAATTATAAACACAATTAACATTATAAAATCTCAATTAAATAAATATGAATAGATATAAAATATTCATTAATTTATTATAATTAAATTACTTCCCACCCTATTCCTCTATATACTCACAACCCGCTACGGAACTAAAAAACTGAAAATGTAATTAAAATAAAATTAATAACTACAAAAATGTTAACACATGTATTAAAAAACATAAATAATACTTATACAAAAAAATACATCACATACATTTAAAATATATACTAAAAAACATAACACTAATAGATATTTTAAACAACTATAACTTTGCAAACGATATTAATGACATCTATATTTTTAAAATCGATATTTCTTACCTTAAAGTCGATATTCTTGACCACTGTATTCTTGCTGTAGATATTTCTGTGTCACGATATTTAAAACTCGATATTAGTGTAAGTCAACATTTCCAACTCGATATTTTGACTGAATACCAGAATATACACCTTCAGTCTCAGTTGTCTGTGCTGAGGAAGCAGTAAGGGGGATGTGTGTCCATTTTGTTCTTCATTATGTTGTCAAGTTGTCCATGTTCCAGAGCAACCTTGAATGAAAATCATTCAGTTAATGTAGTCAGAAACTGTATTGGGAACATGAATTTTACCATGTGTCCTTCATCAAAGCATACCACATTGTCTCTCATGCTGCCTGCTGCTAAATGGGGATAAAGAAGAATAAGGTTGTTTTTTCAGTGCAGCTGACTGATGTTGTACGTGTAGTGTATGTTGTTTTCAAACTCTGGCATTTGTGTCTGTGTTCTTGGTGCTGAAGATGGGAAAGTGGTACAATGCAAGGTCAGACCTGACATCATGGTGAAAATCTAATTATAGTGTTCTGGTGCTTTTCTTGAGGGGGTACTCGAAAACCCAGGGTGCCTTCTTTCCAGTGGCGTCACTAGAGGGGGGCGGGGGGGGCGGACCGCACCGGGTGACACCATCACATGGGGTGACACCTTTCCCAAATGAGACTATTTAGTAAATAGTCTCGCTGCTTCTTTCAAAAGGTTAGCATGAATAAAATATGGGTGGTAATTTGAATCATACCCCTCCTATCTAGAAGTGGTTAGAAGGTGGAAAGAGCAGGAGTGGGAAGAGCAGGACTATGCCTAATAATGTTCCACCCCTGCTTCCATGTCTAACAATATCATGAACTAGAATCCTATGCCCCATACAAGGTCCGACACCCTGGACAGATTCCTTTAATGATTCAGTATGCCTCTATTATTGGCTCAAATCCCATCTTTAAGGCTGAACTTTGAGCTAGGTGATACTACTCTGCATTTATAGAGTGACGCTTCTTGATAGTCCAGTTTGCTAATCAATCTTTCTGCTGGAGTGACCCAAAACAAATGATCTACAAGGATTCTCAGCTGAGCGCTCACTGTTCCACACATGGTTCCTTCAGGCAGAAAGTGTGAAAACCATGACCTTTGAGTGGGGAATTACTAAAGAAATTAAGTCCCCAGAGCAGAATTTCGAAAGCCCAAAAGCTCTTGTTGTGTGAAAAATAAGTATATACGAGAAGCATGTGCCACTTAGCCTCCTCTTCGTTAAATAATCACCCAGAGACAAAGTCCCTAGATGCACAGAGATCTTGGGGAGGAGTGGGTAGCTGCGGCTAGTCCTTGTCTATCTAAGCCAGACTACAAGGGTCGAGACAGCCTTTCCATTCACTTTTCTAGGTCCTCGTGAGACTAGGCCCTGTGGCAGAAATGCACATTAGGAGCACTCAACTTACCTGGGTCTAACGGTTGGTCCTTGTTGGGCCCAAGCCACCTGATTTTACTGTTGAAGTTCTGATAAGGGTTTTCTTTAACTACTGATTGTATCTTAATGTTTGAGAAGTGCTTCAGATAGCTCCTGGGTCATTTTAACCTTTTAGACATGAGTGTGTTTTGATTTATCAAGACTAATTATAATATTTCTCTTGGCAGGGGAGAATGCATGCAGCATTTGGCTCAACTGAACAGAGGCGAACAATGTCTAAAATGTATTGGTGTTGAGCGAAAATTGATGAAAGAATGCAAATTGTGGAACGTAATTTAAGTGGATTGAATGAAAACAATGACGTGTAATTAATATTAATTATTAATTTTACACAAATAAAGGAGAATTATTTTCGCTTTCAGATTGAGTGCATGTATTAATAATGCTACAGAAATAATGTTAACGTAATGCACCATAAAGTCCTAGGGCTCAAATAATTATGCAGTGTGGCACACCAGCCCGAGCCACACTAATCTGGTGCAGTGCAGATAGCGCAGTGTGCACGACCAGAGTGGGCACTTGCTACTATGAATTTGAAAGCGTTAGATAAACCGAAGAAAGCACAGTAAAAGAAGTCTACAGTATGACGTGCAATGGTGTCACAGCATGGCATGAATTATAAAACACCATTATACATTGAAAAAACAGTGCATTTTCTGGTTAACTTTATTTTTATTCGTGTTAAAGTGTATATGTTCTACGTTTTAAATTTACTTTTTGAATTTGAGAGTCTGAATTTTGTTGATTGTTTTTTTCATTGCTTTCTAAGTTGCTGCTTTCTGTGGTCTTGCTTCATGGTGTTTCCACTACAAACTGCTTCTTACTCAAAAGTGGAAAGCCTTCTTTTCTATTTAGGTTCAAACTAGTGTTCATAATCCGTCTAACTGTGTGATATTGCAGCATAACAAAATGTACCAAGTGCATGGCAAATTGGTTTGACAATATTCCCAAATCGCATAGAGTGTTGTGATACTGAATATGTTAAACTGTGCCAAAAGCGTGACAATTGGCATACCGAAGTGTTTACGAACCAACTGATAGCTGTGTGATGATCAGCATGACAAACTGTAATTTCTTATGCATGATGACATTTCGAATCATCCCACAGAGTGGCTTGGTACCCTTCTGCAAAGCATATCGTTGCCTCATCAGAGGGTAACATTAACTTTTTTTGGCATATTTATATAGCGCGAACTCGACCCGAAGGTATTGGAGCGCTTTACATGAGCACCGTATTTACATTACACATTCAGGCCCGGGGAGATTAAGTGGTTTGCCCAGAATCACAGGATGTGGACGCGACCCCGAGGCTCGAACCCTGGTTTCCAGCACCAAAGTCGGCAGTCTAGCCGGCGGACCACATCCTCTCCCCAGAGAGTGGACTTGCAAAGTGTAAGCGTTACCTATGTGCAAGGTCAAAGAGTAGCCAAGAACCATGAAGTGGTGGGTTCAGTGAGGTCCAATGAATGTCAGCTGAGACACACTCTCAGCATAGATGCAGCATGTCATAAAAGTAACCAATCACACACAGTTCCATAGCATAATTAAGCTACCAACAAGTTAGACTTATTTACTGAAATATGAGGGACATGTTAGGCTGCAGTACGTCTGATTATCAGGAACGTGTAGAAAGATAGGATATATAGAGAGAACGCCACACAGATATTGCTTCTTTCTACATGTGTCTTGGGCATGGAATGAAAGCTTTAGCTTTCATCGCTAACAGCCCAGTCGCATGCCAGCACTGCCCACGCCAAGTTACTCGCTGCACCATGTTTCCAGGCAAACGGTTCCTCCCAGAGTTTAATGACATCACAGGAGTGATCTCCCAGACCAACCGGTCCAGTCGACTGCATCATGTACCGCAATAGCTACTCTACCATTTGAAGCAGTACATCTTCAAAGCAGGACAGGCATGGTGGCTTTATGCAATAGCTCATTTCCCATGTGTGATCATGGCTACTGACTGTACTCTTGTCACACTATGGGGCATATTTACAAGAAACTGGCGGAGCATGGTGTTACGCCAGAATTGGTAATGTTGCGCTCTGACAGTTTTAAAATGCAGGGATACACCATATTCACAAGAATGCTGCGCATCCCTGCGTTCCCCCTCGCGCTGGTGATAAAAAAGCTGCCCAGCACCAGCCCAGGCACCCTGGTGCCATTTTTTGCTAGGGTGCCTGTGCTGCAGGGGCAATTGTCCCTGCACATAAACAATCTTTACAGGCGATTTGCTCTATCTACGTGTGCTGCAGTACACGTGAAAAAAGAGCAAAATACGAGGCGAAATAAACATTTCTCCTCGTATCACCTGCTTAAGACCAGGTATTCCCTAGCGATATTTTTGGCGCTGCCCCATACCTTGTAAATATGGGGCAACATCAAAAAGTAAAGGGTGTTGCGGCGGAACGCCCACTGCAACACCCAGTACACCCCTTTCATGCTAAGTACTGCGTGAATAGGGGCATTATTACAAGGCGGCGTTAAGCTACCAGAACGTTGGAGAAAGTGACGTTCTGGTGGTGTTAACTCCTTGTAAATATGCCCCTATACCCATTACATACGGAAACCGAAGCGTGATTCCACTCCAGATCGGACGCACTGCTTAATTCAAGTAACATAACAAAGTTATACCAGATTCATCCAAATTTCATCCGTTTTATTCAAAGTATTCCAAAAATGAATTTCCATTCATCGTGTTACGTGTTGAGCACTTATGTATAACAAAGCTTCAAAACGGCAGATATGCCTCCAGGCCTTTTTCTGTCGCGTGTCATATACATAAATTCATCCATAGTGATTGTTCGTCTCTACCCAATGCATTTCAAGCTTTTATTAGCTCTTCTTCAGGGGTTCACTATAAGTATTAAAAACCAACCATTAGATTTTTTTTTTTAAACTCAAACTGAAGTGTATACGAGATAATTAACAGTTATTTACTGAATTCATGCTACATTTTACTCCGAACCAGTAATCGGCGTTTTCCCTCTATGCGTATATCTCTATGCTACAAACAGTTACCCAAACGAGTCTCACCCCGATCTTAACATTTCTCCATATTGCCAACTTCTTACTCGTTCCCCCAAAGCTCATGCTTGACGATATTTTTTATGAACCCATCTCTTTAAACCAACATCATCACCCTTTCTCCATACCTTTATCCTCTCTCGTTATGATCTTTCTCCAAACAAGTTTTCTCCTTCTAACGAAGTGGCATTCTATTAACTACTCCCGTCCTCCTTCTTAACTAATGTCAAATAACTCCTCCCCTCTTCACCAACCAATCCCATTAAGCTACGTCCTTTTGAATTCACTATCCTCATTCCTACGAGTCCCATAATGCATTGTTTCAACCATTCTTCTTCCCTTCATTATTCAAGACATGTTTAGGCATCTTTTTCAAATGCCCCGCCCACCCTTCAATGTGTTATACGTCGATTACGGCATGTTCTAGAATTTTTAAAGCATGTAACTCGATTATGTTATTACTAATTGATCGTCAACATCTAAATACAATCAATTCAAATTAAATCCATCGTGTTTCACAACTGTCATTTCTGGAGAATGAATTGTTCTTATATCGGCTTCGCATGTAACACTTATATTATTTTTCATTATTAGTCATCGTGGGTGCAACTTGTTGGTAGGGCTGCCAATTGTGTCAATATCCAAAAGAAGAGAGTTAACAAGTGCACTCCTGTGTATTCATGTTCCATAATTATTCCATGATTTGTGAAGGTTGTGGCGTGCAGCCCGAATTGCGGTCAGCCCTCAACCACGTGCGTTAATAAACATACGGAAACCGAAGCGTGATTCCACTCCAGATCGGACGCACTGCTTAATTCAAGTAACATAACAAAGTTATACCAGATTCATCCAAATTTCATCCATTTTATTCAAAGTATTCCAAAAATTAATTTCCATTTATCGTGTTACGTGTTGAGCACTTATGTATAACAAAGCTTCAAAACGGCAGATATGCCTCCAGGCCTCTTTCTGTCGCGTGCCATATACATAAATTCATCCATAGTGATTGTTCGTCTCTACCCAATGCATTTCAAGCTTTTATTAGCTCTTCTTCAGGGGTTCACTATAAGTATTAAAAAACAACCATTAGATTTTTTTTTTTTAAACTCAAACTGAAGTGTATACGAGATAATTAATAGTTATTTACTGAATTCATGGTACATTTTACTCCGAACCAGTAATCGGCGTTTTCCCTCTATGCGTATATCTCTATGCTACAAACAGTTACCCAAACGCAATTTTGGCGATGCAGCGCGCGCAACGAAATTCGTTTGATTTATTTGTATATCTACTTACCTTTATTCGGCCGTATTCCGTACTTTACTACCCCCCCCCACCCTGCCCCGCCCCACGTCACCGACCGGCAGCACTCCCACCATGGGCCGCTACTGCTTTAGCATGGCATTTCGGATGCCACAGAAGCATCACTGACAGCGTTGTGAGTGACACCAGGAGGAGTGAAAGAGTGTAACAGCAGGTACACTGACCTGGAATGACACCAGAGTGAGAGTGGCAACGTCACTGACACATTCATTTACTCACCTACCCATGCACTCAACTAGGTGAATCAAGATTCTGCTGCAGAAGTCTTTCTGTGTAACCTACAAGCAGGGTTCCTGGAATTATGCGATTTTGTGGCCCTGGCGTTTTCTGCTTAGTTTTGAATTTGTTGAATTTGTTGCATTTGACCCATAATCCATCATCTGATCTGTAGATTATAAGCAAAAATTATTTTTCTATCTGAAACATGTCCAAAGTTACTAAAAATATGGCAACATGCTTCTGCTAAGTGGAAGGCTTTTCAGAGTGGTTGACTGATTACCTTTCTGTTGCTTATTGCTGTATGATGGTGTAAAATTGGTACTAATGAGGTGAACCTTTGGCCAGATAGGGTTAACATGTACATTCACAAAATAATGACTTCATATCATCACAAAATGTGCCACATTATGCCTCATTTTCCTTGTCTTGCAGCACAATTTAGTCATCCCTGTTGCAAAATATGATCCTCCCATGCAACATAATTTCAGTGGCCCTGCCTACAACCCAGTCAGTCAGTCAATTACTTTATTCGATACTTATAGTGTAAGATCATAAAAGTACAGATGAATACAGTTTAAAAACAGCAAAAGACAAATGAATACAATTTAAAAACATCAATCAATCAGTGCAGAAACAGAATGATATACATATCAGTGTAAGTAAAAATAGCAAAATAATAGCAGTAGTAATTAAAAACTATTTAAAATTCATTTAGTGCTATTGTACTGCCGCCTAATCTTCCATGATTGAGTTAAAAAAGACGCTACTGACAAGCAAACCATGGGGTTAGGCAGGTATTGTAAGAAGAACATTGCTACCAGACATTGTTTAAAACGAAATTTGCACATCAGGGGGAGAATAAATCTTTTACGGGGGTCCCTATAGAATTTACAGAAGAAAAAAATGTGTAAATTTGATTGTACAGAAGAACTGTCACAGGGACAACAGGGTAAGTCATTTATAGAGTAAATACCTGCAGGATGTGCCAGCATGCACGGAATAAGATTTAATCGGAATCTGATTAAAAGGAATCTATGACGTGCATTTGATACAGTGCATAGGTATGACATTATCCCTTCCTCAGGCTTCGGACCTTCAAGATATAGTTTTACCAACACCTTTGTACAGTTTGTTTGTAATCTGGCATCTGCTCTTTGTTTAAAAAAACGGGCTTTTACCTCCCGCCTTGAGATGCTCATGCAATCCCTGGGGTTAGTAAATAGGCGTTCCAAACCTAAAGCGGAAAAGGTTGATTTAATATATGAAATCCATGGAATTCTATGTGCATTTTCCATGGATAAACAATCTTCAATTAGGTTTTGGGTAGTCTGAATAGATTTCCTTCTCCAGATGGAATGCCACAAAATTATTGGTGCCACAGAGATTGTGTCAGACAGATATGGGACCTCCAATTCTGTATGGGTATTAAAATTGGAGCAGCTTACGGGAAGACCCATTAGCTTTTTCCAAAAAGTGTCCTCTATTACTTGTAGGGGAGATGGATTAGTATGACCCCATATACCTGCCCCATAAGATGCTACCAACACTGATTTAGCTGCGTAGACCTTTCTTACCATGTCAATAGGCTTCGCCCCCAATTGTTTGAATAAAGAATGGAGAGCAATGATACTTCTCTCTAATGATAACCCCCTAATGGCGCGCATACGGGACCATGATAGCTGCCTATCGAATGTTACACCTAGGTATGAAAAAGTATCGGTGTGGGCTATTTTTTTCCCGGAAATATAAAAACTCGGAACCTTCCTATCCTTCCTTGCAGGGATTAAAATAAAAGATTTTGACTCATTAGTTTTTAGCCCTAGTTTTTGCATATAGGTTACATAGATGTTTAGTAACTTTTGTAGGGCCAGACCTGTACGGGCAATTAACACTGCATCGTCAGCATATAGGAGGATTGGGGTGCGAACGTTGTTAATTTTTGATACGTCTAGTGTAGAATCCATCAGGGGTGCTTCTACCCCATTAGTGTAGATAGAGAAAAGAAACGGGGCAAGTACGCAACCCTGGCAGACTCCTCTATTAATTGGAAACGCCCTGGTGCACTCTCCTTCTCTCCCCTTCTCTCCCGTATCTAACGCAGGCCATAGCTGATGAATAAAGCTGCCTGATAAACAATATGATCGCCCCATCTATGCCCATTTCCTCCATTATCCTCCATAGGTGTTCATGTGCCACGCAGTCAAAGGCTGTGGACAAATCCATGAACGCCAGGTATAGTCTACCAGATTTTGCTTGGGTATACTGTGCGATTAGCAGGCTAAGATTAAGGCACTGGTCTTGGATACCCATACCCTTTTTAAAACCGTATTGGACCGGAATTAAAACATTGCTTTTGGCTGCCCAAACCTCCAAACGATTCAGTAAAACCCGTCCCATGAGTTTGGCCGTGCTATCCAACAACGATATAGGTCTATAACATTTAGGTTTGGATTTGTCCCCCTTCTTATAAATTGGTATCAAAATTGATTTCTTCTATGAATCTGGTGGGCCCACTTTTGCAACTGCATTAAAAACATTTGTCAACACCGGACCCCACAGATCTGGCTGATCAACGAAGAAATCTATGGGAGTACAATCCGGTCCTGGCGCTTTGTTAATGGAGCACTGGATTAGGGCTTCTCTAACTTCATAATATTCAAAGACCAGTGGTGGATCATTGAAAGGGGTCACGGGTACATTCTGTGTTAACACCCCTTCCATGTTAGGATCGAATATACGGGAAAAATACCCGACCCAGGATTCCTCATCAACATGACAGTCCAATGTAGGAACTGATGGTGATTTGAGGAAGGGGGCGTTAACAATACTCCAAAAATCCTTAGAATTTTTTGTAATAGCCGCTTGGTAAAGTTATTCCCATGATTCCTCCTTCAAGATTTTAATTCTTTTTTTCCTGGCCTCATTGTATTGGAAGCGGAGTTGCTTCACTAGGGTTTTGTCTCTAGGAGTCACCCCCAGGGCCTGGTGCAAAGCGGTTAGTGATTTAGTACACACACGATCGACCCATCTAGGTCCTGCTGTTATGGTCATCGGTTTCTTCCTAGATAGATGGTGTCTAACCTCAGCTAATATGGCCTCAAATGCCGTGGTCATTTGGGATGGGTTAGAGGCAGGTTCTAAGCATGTTAAAATGTCTCTCTGTCTTTTTTTAATTATCTGTGGGACAAGGGATGCTTTATCTGCTAGGGCCCATTTTAGTGTTATCCCATTAGCTGTGGCAATCACGGGCTTAATATGCCTTATCTGTTCTGTATGAATACCTGCCCATTTCAATTTGCCAGTAATCGCAGCGTGATCACTAAAATGTAAATAATTAATCTCGCAGCCAAAGATCAATTCTCTAAGAGGTTCCCCTGCGATTATGTAATCGATTGTACTACCCTGGGAGGGCGTACCGAACGTGTTATGCAACATACCAGAGCAAGTATCAATCGGATTACAAATCTCTAGGTTATTAATCACCAGAAGTCTATTCAGGGATTCTCCATACTGATTATGGTTAAAATGATATAGGGATCCCCTTCAACGTCATTAAAACCGCATGCTGCTGAGTTTGATAGCTGACAACAATGTGCATTAAAATCGCCCATCCAAAGTATTTTTGGGGTGATTTTTAAAGTGCTAGTGCAATTTTTAATATCTGTCTCCACCTGGTCTGCAACTTCTTTCATATCACCTGAAAAGTTATTATTATCGAAATTAACTAAAACAATAATGTCTTCATCTGGACCTTTTAAGAATAATAAATGAAAAAAGGGGAAACATTATAAAATGAGACAACTTCTACCCGTAGAGTGTTTCGTAACAGGGTTAAGATCCCTCCCCTAGCTCTGCCTGAAGTTGATGGGAGGGCAGGGGTATAGAATGAGCGATAGCCATCGAGGTCCATCTGCTCGACCTCCCAAGTTTCTTGGAGGCAGATCAGGTCATATGTAGTTATAATATTTATCCAATCTGGGTCCTGACTTTTTCTGCCTAGTCCAGCAATATTCCATGACATAAATGCGATTCCTTTAAATTGCTCAGATATTTCGGTTACGGGCAATTGTGTGTCAGAAACCCGTAAAGGTAAGTTTCGAACAGGAGTAGGAGCACTCCTGCTCGGCTTGTGTCAATCGCAGCCCTCTAGGTCTGTAAGTGCATGGAATCTGTTATATGTAAGAAAAGGGGCAGAGAACGGACCCAGAGGGTATTGGGGTGAAGTAAACGAAGGAATAGCCAGATCCAATACCGGAGATTGTTGGCCTCGTGGCCCCAATATGTTGGGTTTATAAAAATATCCCAATGGTAAGGCAAATATTTGAGTAAGCGATGTTGTTGCAGTAGGTAATATTTGAAATAGTTGGCATACCAATTGGGACGAATTAAAATTGACCACCACACAATAACCTTCAATATCTTTCTCCGAGTCACCCACCCAACCCACTCTTCTGGCCATTAAAATATATGGCAACATTGCTTTATGGCCCCCTACAAATTGTTTAAACCAATAACTTGCTTTAGACATCAATTGTTCAGTTGTCTCCACTTGTGCGTTGTGTAATTTTGGGACATTTGTTAATATTACAACATAAGGGCAAGCTGCCGGGGGAAGTGCCAGTGTTGTGTGATTAACATTTGAGCAACTTTTGGCCAGTCCAGTCCTTTGGTGTGATCTTGTCTCAAATCTTTCGGGGGGTCGGGTGGTATCCTTAAATATTCTTTGCGGTGAGTTACCAGTGTTATTGGTGGTGGTTACTTTAAGGGCCGTGGAATTAGTCTTTTGAGGAACATGTTGCGGCTGGATGAGGTCTATTAAATTTTTCCCTGGGTTAGTAACACCATGGATCGTATTTCTGCCCGATATCTGTAAATCCCGATTAGCTGGATAGTTCACACGACAATCAATATGGTCTTCATTACGATCTCCCCCTGCAAATGGGCTGGATTCTATTTTTGTCTCAATTCTAGTCAATCTGTCTATCAACGGTTGCAGTAAAACAGTAATTGACTGCTCTATCTTTAAAATTAATGCATCCATAGAAAATGGGTGGGAAACATTTAGTTCTTGAGATGTAGCAATTTTTTCTTTTGTTTGCCTCCCCCCACCTTTCTTCTTCTTCGGGGGTGTTTCTGATGTGCCCGGAGGGGAGAGTGAGGCGGTGATTACGCGGGAGATCATGCGTTTGGGCCGAGTGGTAGGAGGCTCTGGGTTTATAACTTGCGAGTCTGTTATTAACATATGTTCTCCCCTATTTGTAGGCTCAGTCCCAGCGATCAACAAGCCTGCCCCCCCATAGATAGCCTCCGTTCAACAGATGAAATCTCCTTATCAAGTGCATCAGTAGCTCTAATGAGAAAGGAGTCTAAAGTGTTCGTGGGCTCACCTCCGTTACTTGTAGTTGTCGTTTTCCGTTTCCCCATCTTATGAATCGGTCCCGGGTCTCTTGTTCCACTAAACCCTACACGTTAGGGAGAGGGCCCAGCCCAGCCTCTTCCAGGCTCAGACGGGCGCAGACGGGCACGCCACGCGCATCCCGTGCTGCGGTAGCCCGCGATCCGCTTTAAGCGCCTCCAGGCGCGAACAAAGTGACGTTGGTGGCGACGGCCGCAGGGGGGGCTGGGACCGATAGTCCTGGTCCTCCTCTTTCCCCCAAGGCTGCAGGCAACAGGCACAGTGGTGAGACGGGCTTCCCAACCCACTAATTACAAAGTTGTTATATGAGTAGTAGAATCTTGCACAACTGCTGCCATGTTGTTTCTGTCATACAGGGGAGGAAGGTTTGCACTACTGGGACAACAGGCGCACTGTTCTGGGGCCTCATTATGCAACAGGCGCACTCTCCCTATTTGTGCCATGGTGCACCTTTAACTAGGTGCGCCGGGTGCAAACAGGGACAGTGTGCCCTATTACAGATATAGCACTGCCCATAGGGCAGATGCAAACTCACAGCTGTCCTCGGTGCAGCGCATTAGTGAAGGGCTTCAAAGAGTCATTCCACAGTGCAGGCAGCATGCACACTACTTTACAAAGGGGACAGAGATCCCCCTGCAGCTGAGTGCAGTGAGTGAATGCACCCCCTAAAAGGGGTGTCTGGTGGGTCTTTGAAATCCCATTTCACTCTGTGACTGTATGTCTCCTCTTTGAGGTGCAGCATCAATGCCCCTCCTGACGGCCTCTTTGCCTCTGCCCCTGCATGCCATAGTATGGGGCGAGTATAAAAGCCAAGCGTTTCCCTCATTTAAATAGGACCAGTGCCCCATGTCAATCAGGAACTTTCTTGCTGCACAATTGTGACATGTTCTGTGAGGGAGTGATGCTTGTGCTCCTGCTGTCCAAGCTGTATATGCTGTCCGGGGGAGGGAGGGGCCTTTTTAGGTGGAGCATTCGAGACCTCTTGTAAAAACTTTAGTATATACTTATTATATACTTATATGTGTATGTACTTTGTGGGGTCTGGAGATCAGCCCTAGGACTTGTCTGCTTCTGCTTAGGGACTTTTTTTTTTCTGTTCAACTGCCTCTATTGAACTGTCTTGATAGAAAACGAGCAGCAGAGGTCAGTAAAATACTAGAATTGCTTTCTGCTGAGAGACTTTCTTTTTTTTATATTTCTGGCAACTGCCTCTATTTAACTTTGTTGATAGAAAACGACCAGCGGAGGTTAGTAAAATACCAGAATTGCTTTCTGCTGAGAGACTTTATTTTTTTTATTTTTCTGGCAGCTGCCTCTATTTAACTTTCTTGATAGAAAACGACCAGCTGAGGTCAGTAAAATACCAGAATCACTTTAGCATTCTCTAGATTCCAGTCCATAGAAATTGTCTTCCACGAGCACCCGTGAGACAATAATATTTTTTTCAAATCTTGTATTTTCAGTAATCTGACCACTGAAGGCCATGATTTTATATTAAAAACAGAGCTTTGGACTATACCATTTCCTGCTGAAAGGCAATATTTCTCTCCATGTGTTCCCATACCTGGCGTATCTTACTTTCCCTCCATGTTAAAGAACAGTAGATGTTTCAGCATCCAGGTTAATGTGCTGCATAGCGAAATACATATAAGGTCCCAAAGGCGAGACCGATTGCATTGCAAATGCTTGTTTACTGATACTTCTGCGCTGTACCTTTTCTGTGAAGAGGAATACTAGAATCACTACTCTTCTTCTTGTACCTATTCCAGCAGGAAGGCAGCTTGCAATGGTGCTAGCTGATCTATACGTGTCCTGTGAGAGAGGATAGTTGGCAATGTTGCTACCTGTGTTGTTCCAGTTCTCCATGTGTGACAAAGCCTCGTGAAGTTTCTCCTGCTGATGACACTTGTCCCTTTTTGTGTTTTTAGATTTTTTATTTTAAATACACACTTCCATACAGAAGAGATGTTGAAAAATAACAACACATAATATACAATTGTGTTAAATATCAAATTTATAATATAAATAAGAAGCTAGAAACTCTAAAAAAGGAAAAGAGAGAACTCGTCTTGTACCTATTTGTTGTGTTAGAGAAGCTCGCCCTGATGCTACTCCTGATGTACCAGTGCGGAGGGAGATTCACAGTATCTTGGTCACTAAACAAGAGCCCAGATGAGTGGTTCCTACAAAATATGTGAACAGTTTATCTTTACTTTTGTTTTTGGGGTGAAGCAAGCAGTCAGTTTGCTAAATGGATCAGCCGCATTGCTCCAGGTAATGTGTGAAACCCTTCACCAGTGTGGCTTTTCAGCCAATAGCAATTTGCATTTTCTGTTTTTTGGAGCCCATACCTGTAGTGTTGGAAGCAAAACTACAAGATCCACAATGCAACAAGCAGTTGGTTGAAAAGTCAGCACTGAGTGTAATCACATGCAGCTATTGAAACGAAAAAAAAAATATCTCTGTGCCTTTTTAAGACAATCCGTCACCTCACTGAGTTGGACTAAGATTGCCTCTGGAGACCAGATGCTCGCATCCCAGGGATCCAGCACTTACAGGCACATGCATCAACCATTTTTGCGAGCGCAAACGGTGCAATTCGCAAAAATCGGCCGTTTGCGCCCGCAAAAATGGCATCTGCGACGCATCAAGGTTCAAGGCACTCGCAATTTGAGAATTTGCAATTAATTGCGAGTTCTCAAATTGCGATAGCATTTAAGGAATCGCATTTTGCGATTCCTTAAATGCAATGCAACCACTGCAAGAACCACTTTGAAGTAGTGATTTCGCTACTAGGGGGCGCAAATTACCATGAAGTTGAACTTGATGGTAATTTGCAAAAACTTTGAAAAATGCACTAAAGTGCATTTTTCAAAGTTATAGGTTACACACACACATGTCCTTGGGACATGTGTGTGTGCAACATTTGTGCACACCACAATTTTCAGGGGTGCAACAGGGTGTCCTTTTGACACCCTTGCAACCTTGAAATTGCATTCTCAATTTGCGATTCTCTAATTGCTAATCGCAAATTGAGAATGTCTTCCCATTCATTCCTATGGGCCTCTAGGCCCATAGGAATGAATGGGAGGTATTCCTTATTTGCGACTCGCAATTTGCGAGTCGCAAATAAGAGAATGTGTAGGAATCGCTATTTTTATAGCGATTCCTACATGCATAGGCTTTTGCGAGTCCTTAATTGCGATTCCTTAATAATCGCAATTAAGGACTCGCAAAATCCTACTTTGATGCATGTGCCAGTTAGTTTGTAAAAGAAATAGTGCTGGTACCCAGAGTTCTGCTCAGTAGCACGTGGCCGGTGCAATTAAGCTAGGGTAACTAGGTATCCTGAATTTGCCCGGACAGCCCCGGTTTTTCACCAGCTGTCCCAGCAGATTTTGAGAAATTTAGCTCATGTCCTGGTTTTTTAGAGAAGATCGACTGAAAACATAGGGAGGCAGGTATGTATGTGCTCAACGGCAGGATGAGTTAGCAGCTCTTATTAGAGCACAATTTAAATAACACCCACGAGGCTGTGTTTAAAAGTTGCTTTTAATTTAGTTCCTTAGTGCCTCATTATCTGTGTTTTTATGTTGATGCATGCTGTCATTTATCATTGTTTGCCCCTCGGCTGATGTAAAAGTGTTTTCCTTCTTCTATGTTTGGTTTACAAAACCTGATCACCCTAAATTAAACACCAGAGTGCCTAATACCAAGGCTGGTTGTCTTAAATCCACCTCATACATCTTTAATCCACTAGCAGATGCTCCCTGCCCCTTTATCTTACTCTTGCAGGTTCCTGCCTTCTTACTTTGTCATGTTTTTTTGCCGTCTTTCTCTTCCTCCGTCTTCCTGATCTATGTGTTTTCCCTCTTTTGCGTTCTGGAAATATCTGATGCAGCAAAATAAGTGCTGGCCTCCAAAATTATGTGCAAGTGGCCCCCACCGGCATCCACTGGCTCAAATTAAGCACTGCAGGGGTCATGGGGGATCATTTCCAGTACTCTAAAACAAGGGGGCCCCCTAAAAGGAGCACAGTGAGAGCCCCGAGGGTGTGTGTTGCATGACATTGGGAGTCATTTACTGTTCCCGCCATCCTGTGATGAGATTTTGCAGCACTTTAAGCAGTAGAAGGTCAAACTGTCTGACAGCCCTTGTTCTCGAGCCAAGCCCAGGCCATGGTGGTTGTGACATACACATTGCCTGCGAGGGCCAACAGTGATGCAGAGGGAAGGCACATATTCTGCACTACAGTGCAAAGTGTACTCCCTCAGGCGAGTCACAAGTGGTGCTTGAGACCACACTCCATTAAGTTTCTGCATTAGAAAAAACAACCATTGATTCAAAGTCCTGACCTGCCATTTTCTCTGTGCATTAACAGATTTTTTTGCCTTATAGAAAGAGTCTGAAAATAGTAGCCCCCAGTATGTTAAGCAATGATCCAAAATTACCCTAATATTCCTTTCTCTTGATCTAAAATGTGAACAAATATACTGAAAATATTTGTCATTATCATGCTTTCATATGTTATTTGCAGTTACTCCCCCCCCCACCCCATCTCCGGGTCTCGTGAATGGTGAGGTCCCCTGTGCCACAAGGTCACCCTAACACACCCTGAACATAATAGCATCAGTGAAAGCATAAGGAAAGAGAATATTTTTTCATGCTCTGCATTCATCGACTGATTTTGATAACCTGAGTGAACCAATACATCGATTCTTCAAAGGTGGGAAAATTCTCAGTACATTTTTTTCATTATTTGAAATGGTTGATTTGTTCCCGGACTATTTGTGTAATTTGCATATGCAACACTTCCTTGTTCACACAGTTGAGGGTAATGGCTAATGATACCGTTAACAATAATGAGTGCCATTAGCAGAACTCACCCGCTAATTCTAACCAGGATCTAATGGATCCTGCAATTGATGCAACTCAGCAACATTCCTTTCAGTCTGTCCGAGTAAATGTTTGTGAAATGACGCTCTGAAAGTAATCGATTTCATTGGCTGCCCAGCCTAATCGGCCAATCTATTTCATCAGGTCCTTGCTTATTTCAGCCATTCACAACGTTTTTATCACTTTGGATCTGGACGTCGATAGACCCATCTCCTGAACCAGAGCATGTCTGTTCTGTGCATGATTCTTCAGTTGGAATGAGTAATGCACCGCCAACACCGTGTCACGAGACAGCGTGAGTTCATCAGGACTCCCACCAATGAGCACCTCACACATGACCTCGAGCTCACATTGCGAGTACACACGTGACATCTAATAGCGCTGATTGGACTAGGGCTTCCCATTGACGCATTCAAAATAATAAATACAAGCACGTCCCAACAAATAGGAAAAAGCAATAATATGCATGCAATATTCGATTGGTGTAGCTTACAATTTACATTTTCAACCTGATAATTTTGCAGATTCCACAAATTACACTACAATGATCTCACTACACAGATTCAACTACTTGTGCCGTGGTTGTAATTAAACCCCATTGTTTATATTTACCAGACCACAGGATAAGGTGTAGGAGAGTAGGATCTGCTTCACATGGGTACCCCCACTTTTTGCTGATGCTTCACTGTTTTTCGACTTTAGTCTGGCTGGGGCCCTGCTAATCAGAACCCCAGCCTAGCTGCTTCCTCTCTAAAATGGTTTCCATGTGCCTTAGGCACATCTCTGATTGGAATCTGGAGTGCCCTTATAAGTCCCTAGTATATGGTATACTATGTACCCAGGGCATAGGTACCTCAGAGGCCTACCAGGGGCTGCAGCATGTATTGTGCCACCCCTGGAAGGCCATCCAAAATGACACCACAGGTCTGCTACTGCAGCCTGGGTAAGGTGGTGCATGCACCCCTTACAGTGGTATAGGCTACCTATATCACTACCATTGCACACACATATAAACCTATAAGTCACTCCTATGGCAGGCCTTACCAATCCTGAAGGCAGAGTGCTTGGTTTTTATGTGAGAGGGTGCCCCTGCATGAGCAGAGCCCCTCTACAGCGTTCGGAGTCCCTCCTCTGATACTGTTTGTGGTACAGCCTGACCATATACTCTTAAGTGCATTATATCCTCGCGGTACAATGCTAACTTTGGACTGGCTGCACCAAAACATGTCGTGTTTGGTGTCAAACATCTTGGAATACTACCCCCCCGCCAGTCCTGGCGGCGGGGTTAGCATTCCACCCTTCTAGAGGGAGAGACATGTACACACCGGGCTACCCGGTAACTTCTTTCCAGAGCCCTGGCATCACAAAATGGATGCCGCTGCCACAGACACAGGTCTGGCCTCCTGCTGCTGACTGAAACTCCGGCAGGGGAGGCCTGGACAATAGGTTTCCTGTCGAAGGGAGGTGTAACCACCTCCCCAGACAGGATAGTGTGTATTGGGGCTGGGCGGGAGCACCCTCTGGTGCTTTGAAGTCCTGCACTGGGGGCACATTTGGTGTCCCTGTGCATATGCCAGTTCAAACCTGTTGCAGGGGCTACCTGCCCCTGCTCTGGCACGAAACTGGACAAAGGGAAATGGGTGTAACCACCCCTCTTCCCTGACCCTCCCATAGGTGGGTCCCCAGAGTATGTCCAACCCCCTAACATAGTATAAGTATGGGACCCCAGTCCTTAGGACTTTAGATTTACCTGGACGAAACTCTGATACAGAATCCTGGACCTTCAACGCTCTACTTTAAGATTAGAGGACTGAAGAATCTCCCTTGGGGTCAAGCAGTGACTCCCCTGCTTGGCAGGCACCTAAGAAGCAATTGTCTGGTCTGCATCGCCAAAGCTCCCGCCGGACGCCAAAGTCTTTGCATCACTAGAGGTGGATTTTCAGATTTCCCCGAGGCTGCCCTGAGTCCCCAGCAAAGCTGAGGACCGTAGCTGTCGTGGGTAACGTGGAACCGTGACCCCTGGACACCGAGCACATTTGCAAGTGCATCCTCTTCCTGGTCTCCCACGAAGTTGTGCTTTGGGCTCCAAGTAGCCCCCACCTCAAGCACCAACTGCACTGAAGATCACTGGCCTCCACTCCACGAGTCTCCTGTGAGCCAGCTCTAAGTGCGTCCACTCGAGGCTCCTTTGCGGTTGCTAGCCCGTTGGCTAGTGGGCCCTCCCGAAGGCAACTCTTCTTCTGCTTGGGCTTCTCTGGTTGCTCCAGACGTGCCCTGATTTATCCTTGCTGGGTGAGTCCCCCAGATCTTGCTGGTCTGCATCAACGTCCTTTTTCTATTTCCACAAGACTTGCCGTTGCCAAGGCTTGTTGGGTCCAATCCGGTCGCCAACACCCCTGCAATCGACAGACGTCGTGGGATAGCTCGAATCCAGCTCCTGGTTGTCGTCGACGCCTCCTGGACCTCGTGGCTGAAGAGTCAAGACGACCATCAACCTACCTGAAGCACCCGACATCGGTGGGCATCTGCTCATCGCCTTCCTGGTCACTGGCTAGTGACCCAGACTCTGTCCCCTCTGCTTTCAGGTTCTTCAGATCTTCGATCCACCTTTGGATCTACCCGAACACTTTCGACTTGGTCGCCAGCAGCACTTTGCAGCAGATCGCCATTAAAAACGACGACGAAACCCGACCCCGAAAGACACCTATGCACCCGGCTTCCCTGGGTGAGGTAACTCGAGTACTCCGGTGCTCCCGTGGGTATAGACTCTAAAACAACCTAGTTCTAAAGGGGTTTGCTCCAAGTCCTCCTCTAAGTGTCCTTTTTCTTTAAAACTCCAACCGCGACATTCCCCATAGAAGTCAACGGCGGCTCGCGGCTGTGTTCTCACACTGCACGCGTCCCCGTGGGTCCCCTGTGTCACTACCTTGGGTGGTTCCTTGAGGGCCAAGCACTTCTACAGGGTCTAGGCCTTGTGTCTAGCTCAGTCGTGGTTCTTATACCACTTTATTGGTATATGGTTTGGTACGCCCCTAGGGCTCAAACGTGTATTTGTGCTATTACTGTTGATAACTAACTTATAACTTATGTACTTTGAACTCTAGCCTCATAAAGAGACTAGAGGGGTGTGTTTAGCAATAAATACATATATTTTGAATATATACCTGGTGTGGTCCTCTTTCATTTGGTCACTCAAGAGATTATAGACTGGTAAAACAAGCTGCTTTACATTCCTTCAAGACTTAGCCGGAAGGCTGCTCTCCATAGCTACCACTAGGATAGCTTTCAATAAAGGTTGTCTTTAACCTATCTACAATAAGGGGTTGTTTGGACTGGTGCAAGGTGCCCACTATAATTAGTGGACAGCATATACCAGGCCAACTTCTCACATTGGTGTGCAGCGTGTGGGATTCCAGCTTGCTATTGTTTTACCAGATAATCTCAATTGAATTGATCAACTGAAAACCACTAAGGGTACCTTAGGTACATATAAATCAAGCTTAGGATACAGTAAGTTCTACTGAACTTAGAGTTGTGTGTTAAGGGATAGCACACACTTTCTACAACTCAAGAGAGTTTAGTAGGCCACACTAGAGTAGGTAGTGCATACACCACACCACACTAGTAATGTCTTCACTGCCAGGAACCAGTGAGCTCCTGCCATCCAGATATGACACCCTCACATTCTTGGAATTGAGGGAGTTGTGCAAAGTTAGGAAGTTGAAGACAGGCAACAGTGCCAACACCCAACGTCTCCTGGAGATGCTTCTGCTAGATGACTTTAGAAGACCCATAAGGTCTGAAAGGGTAGGCAGAGAGGGTGGGGCAGAAGAAGAGGGAGAGTCCAGGGATGAAAATACCCAGGACCCAACCTCTGAAACTGGCCAGGGGATGACAATGATCCTGACCTGGAAAGTGCAGCTACTCCTGAGGAAGAGGAGGAGGCCCAGAATGACCTCCCCCTGTCCCCCAGGAAGAGTTGAGAGTGTGCCCAGAAGGACTAGATCTCCTTCTCAGGAATCTAACCACTCTGACACCTCAGTAGGGACCTCTGTCTCCTCTCATGGAAGGGAATCCTCTCATGAGAGGAGAAAGAGACTGATTCAGTATGAGCAAGCCCAGCTTGAACTCAGAAAACAGCAATTGGCTATAGACAGGGAGTCCCTAGATCTCTATAGACAGAGAAAAAGATGGGACTAGAGTCCCATGGTGGCAGCAATTTTCCCTGAGATAGGGAAAGGTCTTATGACCATAGAAACCTGAGCAAGATTGTCCCTCCCTACCAGAGTGGGGATGACATCCACAAATGGATAACTGCACTGGAGAGGGCCTGTAAAGTACAGAGGGTCCCTCAGGAGCAGTGGGCAGCAATCTTGTGGCTCTCATTTGCAGACAAAGGTAGAGACAAGCTCCTCACTGTTAGAGAAGAGGATGCTGACAATTACAAAGTCTTGAAGAGTGCTCTGATTGAGGGGTTTGGCCTAACAACTGAACAATACAGGTTAAAGTTCAGAGATACCCAAAAAGCACAGACTCAAGACTGGGTGGACTATGTGGATTGTTCTGCTAAGGCTCTGGAAGGGTGGTTGTTGGGCAGTAAGGTATGTGACTTCACAGGATTGTACAATCTTATCATGAGGGAGCAGATTCTTAATAACTGTCAAAATCAGCTGTTGCATCAGTACCTGGTGGACTCTGATCTGACCTCGCCCCAAGAATTGGGAAAGAAGGCAGACAAATGGGTCAGAACCAGGGTGAGGCAGAAGGTACAGAACCAAGGTGGTGACCCTAAGAAGCAAGATTCTAAAAACTCTGATAAGGGTGGGGAGAAGGGTAAAGACCAGAAGTCTTCACAAGGCCCCCAAAAATCTTCTTCAGGTGGGGATTCACAGTCTAACAAGGGAAAAGGCCAAAAAAACCATGGTGCAAAGTCTCTAAGCAAAAGACACACTGGACCAGTGATTGCACCAAGTCCAAAGACTCTATTCCAGCCACCACCAATGCCCCTAAGGCACCTGTTCCCCCTAGTGCAGTTACAGTTGGTGGTGGGAGTATACAGGCCAAGGGTTTAGTAGGGTTGACCCTGGGTAAGGAGATGAGCTCTGACCTAGTCAGAGAACTCACTCAGGCTGTCCTAGTCTGTGATGGAGGCATGGATGTGACCTCCTCTGTGAGTCCCAGTAATCTGGGCAAGTACAGGCAACAGCCCTTAATCAATGGAAAAGAGGCTTTGGCATTTAGGGACACAGGGGCCAGTGTCACCATGGTGACACAAGACCTTGTGAATCCTGGGCAGATTATACTTGGTGAAATGTACCAAGTGACCAATGCTAGCAATGTCAGAACAGACCATACTCTGGCAGTTGTTAACTTCTCCTGGGGAGGGGTAACTGGCCTTAAGAAGGTTGTGGTGAGTGCAAACCTACCAGTGGAATGCTTGCTTAGCAATGATCTTGAAACTTCAGCTTGGGCAGAAGTGGAGCTCAGGACCCATGCAGAAATGCTGGGGATCCCTGCAGATGTGTTTGCTGTGACCAGGTCACAGAGCAAAATGTCTAACACTGAACAGGCCTTGGATCCTGCAAAAAGGACCAAGTGCCATCCAAGAGGAGGAGTAGTAGGGTTAAGGCAGTGCCTTCCCCCTTGGCTCAGAAGGAAGATCAGTCTCTTGAGGGGGATGATCTCAGTCCTGAGGAAGGAACTGTCCCAGAGGAGCTTGAACCTGACCAGGTTGAGTTCTTGGGGACAGGGGGCCCTTCCAGGGCAGATCTGAGCCAGGACTAGCAGAGCTGCCCCTCTCTTGAACCCCTCAGACAGCAAGCTGCTGCTGAGGCTGCTGGGAATGCTAGTGGTCCCCATAAAGTGTATGGGATGATGGACTCTTGTACTCAGAGTGTAGAGACCCCAAGCCTGGTGCCACCAGGAGGTTGGTTATACCTCTGAAGTTCAGGGGCTTCCTATTGACCCTAGCCCATGATATTCCCTAGCAGGTCACCTGGGCCAGAACAAGACTTGGGACAGACTTGTCCCTCACTTTCACTGGCCCCACATGTCTGAAGACACCAAGGAGTTTTGTTGCTCCTGTGTAACCTGCCAGGCCAGTGGCAAGGCAGGTGGCACTACAAAGGCCCCTGATACCACTACCTGTGGTGGGGGTGCCCTTTGAAAGGGTGGGGATTGACATAGTTGGTCCCATGGATCCCCAAACAGCATCTGGGCACAGGTTTATCCTGGTGGTAGTGGATCATGCCACCAGGTACCCAGAGGCTATTCCCCTTAGGACCACTACAGCACCTGTGGTGGCAAGGGCCCTCCTGGGAATTTTCTCAAGAGTGGGCTTCCCTAAGGAGGTTGTATCAGACAGGGTGCAAACTTTATGTCTGGATACTTGAAGGCAATGTGGAAGGAGTGTGGAGTGACTTACAAGTTCACCACACCCTATCACCCACAATGCAATGGTTTAGTTGAGAGATTCAACAAAACCTTAAAGGGCATGATTAAAGGGCTCCCAGAAAAGCTCAGGAGAAGATGGGACATACTCTTGCCCTGCCTTTTATTTGCATACAGGGAGGTGCCTCAAAAGGGGTTGGCTACAGCCCTTTTGAACTTTTGTTTGGTCACCCTGTCAGGGGTCCATTGTGCTTGGTAAAGGAAGGATGGGAGTTACCTCTCAAGCCCCCAAAGCATGACATAGTGGACTATGTACTTGGTCTCCGCTCCAGGATGGCTGAATACATGAAAAAGGCAACTAAAAACCTTGAGGCTAGCCAGGAACTGCAAAAAGCCTGGCATGACCAAAGGCTGTGCTGACTGTTTACCAGCCAGGACAGAAGGTGTGGGTGCTGGAGCCAGTGGCCCCAGCAGCTCTCCAAGACAAGTGGAGTGGACCCCATACCATTGTTGAACAGAAGGGTGAGGTCACCTATTTAGTAGACCTAGGAACACCCAGGAGTCCCCACAGGGTTCTCCATGTCAACAGATTGAAACCATATGTGGACAGGGCAGACATGGGCTTGCTCATGGCTACTGATGAGGGACAGGAGGAAGAGAGTGACCCACTCCCTGACCTGCTCTCACAGAACCCTGATGATGGGTCAGTGGATGGTGTAGCCTTGGCAGGCAGCCTCACTGCTCAGCAGCAAACTGATTGTAGACAAGTGCTCAATCAGTACAGACATATGTTCTCTCTGACTCCAAGTCAGACCACCTGGTGCACTCATGAAGTGGACACTGGGGACAGTCTGCCTATTAAAAATAAGATTTATAGGCAACCTGACCATGTCAGGGACTGTATCAGGACAGACATCCAGAAAAGTTTGGATTTGGGAGTTATTGAACCCTCAGATAGCCCTTGGGCTAGTCCAGTGGTCCTTGTGCCAAAACCTCACACCAGTGGTGGGAAAAGAGAGATGAGGTTTTGTGTGGACTACAGGGGTCTCAATGCAGTCACTAGGACTGATGCCCATCCAATACCTAGGGCAGATGAGCTAATAGACACTTTGGCCTCAGCCAAGTATCTAAGCACATTTGACCTGACAGCTGGCTACTGGCAGATCAGACTAGCTGATGATGCAAAGCCAAAAACAGCATTCTCAACCCCTAGTGGACATTATCAATTTGTGGTAATGCCCTTTGGTCTGAAGAATGCACCTGCCACTTTTCAGAGGTTGGTGAATACAGTCCTTACAGGTCTGGAAGCCTATAGTGCAGCATATCTAGATGATATTGCTGAATTTAGCTCCACCTGGGAGGATCACCTGGTCCACCTCAGAAATGTTTTAGAGGCCCTGCAAAAGGCAGGCCTCACTATCAAGGCCACCAAGTGCCAAATAGGGCAGAGTCAGGTTGTGTACCTGGGCCACCTTGTGGGTGGAGGCCAGGTTCAACCATTGCAGAGCAAGATCCAGACCATCATGGACTGGACTGCTCCAACTACCCAGACTCAGGTGAGAGCCTTTTTAGGCCTGACTGGGTACTTTAGGAGATTTGTCAAGGGTATGGATCAATAGTGACACCCCTGAATGACTTAACTTCCAAGAAAATGCCCAAAAAGGTTCAGTGGACAGCTAGCTGTCAAAAGGGATTTGATGACCTGAAGCAGGCCATGTGCACTGCTCCCATTCTACAGAGTCCTGATTACTCCAAGAAGTTCATTGTCCAAACAGATGCATCTGAATTGGGGGTAGGGGCTGTACTGTCACAATTGAATGTTGAAGGTCAGGATGGATCAGCCAGTAGCTTTTATTAGCAGAAGGCTGACCCCTAGAGAGAAACATTGGTCAGCCATAGAGAGGGAGGCCTTTGCTGTGGTTTGGGCTCTGAAGAAGTTGAGGCCATACTTGTTTGGTACTCACTTCCTTGTTCAATCAGACCACAAGCCCCTCCTATGGCTAAAACAAATGAAGGGTGAAAACCCAAAACTGCTTAGGTGGTCCATTTCCTACAGGGGATGGACTTTACAGTGGAACATAGACCTGGGAGTAACCATGCCAATGCAGATGGACTCTCTAGGTACTTCCACTTAGAACATGAAGACTCAACTGGTCAAGGTTAGTTTAATATCCCTACGTTTGGGGGGGGTTGTGTAGGAGAGTAGGATCTGCTTCACATGGGTACCCCCACTTTTTGCTGATGCTTCACTGTTCTTCGACTTTAGTCTGGCCGGGGCCCTGCTAATCAGAACCCCAGCCTAGCTGCTTCCTCTCTAAAATGGTTTCCATGTGCCTTAGGCACATCTCTGATTGGAATCTGCAGTGCCCTTATAAGTCCCTAGTATATGGTATACTATGTACCCAGGGCATAGGTACCTCAGAGGCCTACCAGGGGCTGCAGCATGTATTGTGCCACCCCTGGAAGGCCATCCAAAATACAGTGGTATAGTCTACCTATATCACTACCATTGCACACACATATAAACCTATAAGTCACTCCTATGGCAGGCCTTACCAATCCTGAAGGCAGAGTGCTTGGTTTTTATGTGAGAGGGTGCCCCTGCATGAGCAGAGCCCCTCTACAGCGTTCGGAGTCCCTCCTCTGATGCTGTTTGTGGTACAGCCTGACCATATACTCTTAAGTGCATTATATCCTCGCGGTACAATGCTAACTTTGGACTGGCTGCACCAAAACATGTCGTGTTTGGTGTCAAACATCTTGGAATACTACCCCCACCAGTCCTGGTGGCGGGGGTAGCATTCCACCCTTCTAGAGGAGAGACATGTACACACCGGGCTACCCGGTAACTTCTTTCCAGAGCCCTGGCATCACAAAATGGATGCCGCTGCCACAGACACGGGTCTGGCCTCCTGCTGCTGACTGAAACTCCGGCAGGGGAGGCCTGGACAATAGGTTTCCTGTCGAAGGGAGGTGTAACCACCTCCCCAGACAGGATAGTGTGTATTGGGGCTGGGCGGGAGCACCCTCTGGTGCTTTGAAGTCCTGCACTGGGGGCACATTTGGTGTCCCTGTGCATATGCCAGTTCAAACCGGTTGCAGGGGCTACCTGCCCCTGCTCTGGTGCGAAACTGGATAAAGGGAAATGGGTGTAACCACCCCTCTTCCCTGACCCTCCCATAGGTGGGTCCCCAGAGTATGTCCAACCCCCTAACTTAGTATAAGTATGGGACCCCAGTCCTTAGGACTTTAGATTTCCCTGGATGAAACTCTGATACAGAATCCTGGACCTTCGACGCTCTACTTTAAGATTAGAGGACTGAAGAATCTCCCTTGGGGTCAAGGAGTGACTCCCTGCTTGGCAGGCACCTAAGAAGCAATTGTCCGGTCTGCATCGCTGAAGCTCCCGCCGGACGCCAAAGTCTTTGCATCACCAGAGGTAGATTTCCAGACTTCCCGAGGCTGCCCTGAGTCCCCAGCAAAGCTGAGGCCCGTAGCTGTCGTGGGTAACGTGGAACCGTGACCCCTGGACACCAAGCACATTTGCAAGTGCATCCTCTTCCTGGTCTCCCACGAAGTTGTGCTTTGGGCTCCGAGTAGCCCCCGCCTCCAGCACCGACTGCACCGAAGATCACTGCCCTTCACTCCACGAGTGTCCTGTGAGCCAGCTCTAAGTGTGTCCACTTGAGGTTCCTTTGCGGTCGCTAGTCCATTGGCTAGTGGGCCCTCCCGAAGGCAACTCTTCTTCTGCTTGGGCTTCCCTGGTTGCTCCAGACGTGCCCTGACTTATCCTCACTGGGTGAGTCCCCCAGATCTTGCTGGTCTGCATCAACGTCCTTTTTCTATTTCCACAAGACTTGCCATTGCCAAGGCTTGTTGGGTCCAATCCGGTCGCCGACACCCCTGCAATTGACAGACGTCATGGGACAGCTCGAATCCAGCTCCTGGTTGTCGTCGACGCCTCCTGGACCTCGTGGCTGAAGAGTCAAGATGACCATCAACCTACCTGAAGCACCCGACATCGGAGGCATCTGATCATCGCCTTCCTGGTCACTGGCTAGTGACCCAGACTCTGTCCCCTCTGCTTTCAGGTTCTTCAGATCTTCGATCCACCTTTGGATCCACCCGAACACTTTCGACTTGGTCGCCAGCAGCACTTTGCAGCAGATCGCCATTGAAAACGACGACGAAACCCGACCCCGAAAGACACCTATGCACCCGGCTTCCCTGGGTGAGGTAACTCGAGTACTCCGGTGCTCCCGTGGTATAGACTCTAGAACAACCTAGTTCTAAAGGGGTTTGCTCCAAGTCCTCCTCTAAGTGTCCTTTTTCTTTAAAACTCCAACCGCGACATTCCCCATAGAAGTCAACGGCGGCTCGCGGCTGTGTTCTCACACTGCACGCGTCCCCCGTGGGTCCCCTGTGTCACTACCTTGGGTGGTTCCTTGAGGGCCAAGCACTTCTACAGGCTCTAGGCCTTGTGTCTAGCTCAGTCGTGGTTCTTATACCACTTTATTGGTATATGGTTTGGTACGCCCCTAGGGCTCAAACGTGTATTTGTGTTATTACTGTTGATAACTAACTTATAACTTATGTACTTCGAACTCTAGCCTCATAAAGAGACTAGAGGGGTGTGTTTAGCAATAAATACATATATTTTGAATATATACCTGGTGTGGTCCTCTTTCATTTGGTCACTCAAGAGATTATAGACTGGTAAAACAAGCTGCTTTACATTCCTTCAAGACTTAGCCTGAAGGCTGCTCTCCATAGCTACCACTAGGATAGCTTTCAATAAAGGTTGTCTTTAACCTATCTCCAATAAGGGGTTGTTTGGACTGGTGCAAGGTGCCCACTATAATTAGTGGACAGCATATACCAGGCCAACTTCTCACATAAGGCACACAACATACATACAGATGCATTTAGTGTAATAGCAATTTCTATTTTGAGTTGTGGCCTCTCTCCACACTGAACACTGTAGATTCGTAATAAGCAGTGCATGTGCGTATGTTTGTGTATATATTCAGTGAAAAATGTCAGTTAAAACATAACATTTCATACAAACCAAACCACAGAAATTCTCCAGTTATAGTTATCTAAAGGAAGTATACCTCATGCCCTAATGCAACTATAACTCGTGCCCCCGCCATGCACAGTGTTGCCTGTGCTGGTGGCGCCCTGTGTGACAATCATTTTGGCGCCCCCTCATGTCCTCCTCCTCAGATTCGTTCATTGCCACCGGGGCAAAGTGCCCCTCATCTCTCCATAGCCCCTCTCTCACATAGATTTAATTTGTTTTAAAGGACTGGCTACGGTTGGCTTTACTAATAACAATGCATATCTACCCAAACAAATCCTTTTTAGCAACAGTAGGAATAGATAATGAAAGACTGGAGAAAAAATAAATAACGTTCTTACCTATTTTATGCAGTTTGCATATAGCTCTTTGAAGATTGTAACAGTCACTGTTCGATTTTAGGGTTGTATCTTATGAACTGCGGTATTAAAAGGATCTCTGTGACAAAAGCAGTAATATACTCAGCTATCCACATAAAATACAGATCTTTGATTTGCACGGTATGTGTTCTTTGCCGCAGGCATATTAACACTCTGCGCTACCTTGTGGCGAGCCAAAACGGCCACTAGACAAAACTCCAAGCTCTCTCTCTAGCAGGAACTTTAATCACAAGAGTTATCTTGCCTTTTTTTTAATCTTATTGGCAGATCCATGGATCCTCGATGGATTCATGGACCTGTGGACCTGTTAAAACCTGGGGGATTATGGAGGTTGCAGAGTATCCCTACTGTGTCCCCCTATAGATTTTTTAAAATCATTTTTAGGACAGCAGACTTAGTACCTGAGTCCTAAAATGGCTGCCATCACATCTTTGTTGATGTGGTGGCAGCCAATCAGATCTTATCTTTTGATTTGTTAGATCAGCGGATCCTCCACAGCATGAAATATCTATACATTTTGAGTCTTAATTTCTCAAAAACTACTGATTGGATTTACACCAAATCACAAAAAGCTCGCTTTATGGACCAAGATATAGCTTTCTGTCAAATTTGGTGTAATTTAATTCACAGTTTTTGCCGTATCGCTGTTCATTTTTTAAAAGGAAAAAAATGGGGGAAACGTATTTTCAGATCCCTTCTTTTTCTTGGCCCGTGCTTGACGGTTCACCCCGAAACTTTCCAGGAAGGAGATGAGACCTTTTTAAAAAAAACAAATTCTGAAGATTCCTCAAATGGCAACAAAGTTATAACCAAATCAAAAAATTATTTTCCTTTGGAAACATGGTCCTAACTATAACTACCCATATACAGATGCACAGGGTGTAGTATGCTATTTATTAGCATTGTTGTAAGTAGGGAGGGGCCATAACTCACAAGCAGTGCTCAATTTGAGCCAGTGGATTCCGATGCTCGGCACCAGTAATTAATTGTCAACAACGGGATAGTCTGCCACATGGTGGCGCTGTCTGTTTAATTTACAGATGAGCACAATAACAGTAGTTTATAATTCAATATACATTAAAAATGACTAATACCTGCAGCCCAAGCCATTCCTATAGCTTTGAGGCCTTGGAATAGTCTGATCTGTCACACTTGCAGGTGTGTGATTGTTAATAGTTGTGTTGGTGCTGTAATTGGCAGTGCTGGAAAGGGCAATGGGAGGTACAATCTGCAGTGGCCTCTTGACGAGAGCCCTGGCACTTATATTTTTACAAATTAAGCACTGCAGACAGGCAAATCCCATTCAGAGACAAGGATGTGAATGCCAGTGCAGGCAACAAGGGGCTGATGTTAGGGATAATGCAAAAGTGAATGGTCTATAGGAGAGACAGTGTGGGTGTTAGTAAAGGAAAAATACGCCTCGCGGTGGCACAGAGGTGGGTCAAATGGTCGGTCCTGTTTTTAAAATCATGACCACTTGAATGTTTAGTGTAAATATGTTCGGGTACTGTAGTACCTTTGAGCTAAGTTCTAGGATACAGTTGAACAAAAGGACTTCATTGCTTGGTGTGACAGCGCTGGTGTAGGCAGGGACATAGCAAGGACAGCCTGCTTGTTGAACCTGTGGCTGTGATGTTGATCTGGACGGAACATACGAGGATGAGACACTACATATTGTGATGCTCCTTCATTTGACTTATCGCTGTGATCTCTGAAACAAATAGGTTGTGTATAATGTGAGGTGCTTGGGATTGATCACATTCTGCTGCTCGGTTGTAGTAAATTAGAGACCTGATTGAGGTCCACCACCCTGCATTGCAGTTGCCACTTGAATTTTGGTGCACTTAATCTGTTGCCTTTGCACTGCTCCTTGCGAAAAGAGAGGTTGACAGGTGCTGGGGCGGAGCAGGAAACCTAACACATCATTCCTGGCTACCTGAACATGCTTATTGCAATGAGCAAGAGGAACTAAATGCCGGCCTGCAGCCACCATTGTCCCGCCCAAGAGACGCGTGGCTCCCTTAAAGGGAATATTTGCTGTCAAACCAATTTTTCACAAATAATGTAGCCAGGTATTTGACTACAATGCAGATGTGTTGGGCGAGAGCTAGGGGTGTGGGGCTCTCATTGAGGATGCACGTGTCATGAGTGAAGGCATCTCGCTCAGCCCTACAGTTCTTATTTGTACTTTTAAGTACTGGAAGACCGCAGTGATGTACATTATCTCACGTCATTATGCTACCCATGTATATATTAAATTGTATGCATTGATATGTGACCGTTCATGCATTGTAGTATCCTATCATTTCTCCCTGCTCAATGTGACCCTTTAATCTATGGAAAATAATAAATAAAGAGTAAAAAAACATATCTGGTGCACTTATCCTTCACAAGGCTCTCCTCATCCTGCAGTTTCTCCCTGATCTCTCATATGGTGAGCCTTTCAGATGTGGCTGTTCATGCATTGTAGTATCCTATCCTTTGATCCTGCTCAGTGTGACAATTTAATCAATGGAAAATAATAAATAAAGAGTTTAAATAATCTGGTGCACCCAGAGCGTTGACAATGTGCGTGAGACTCTATCACATGATTGTTTTGCTGTACTGCGGTTGTGTCCAGGCAGCTCGTAGATATCCCGACAGTATTCCACCAAGATTGCAATATTTTCATCATTCTCATTGAAGCGGCAGTCCCTTTCCGTTCGGTTAGCCCTCATCTTCAGTTGATGACTCAGCAAAACAGTTTTTGTCTGTGATTGTTTCAAGGGTGTCTGATTATGCTTAAGTGAGAATGATTTGCCGATTCTATCATTGATATACTTCTAGTCTGCACTGTTGAATTTGCACAGTACTTTAATAATCCTACGTGCAGACTAATAATTTCTGTCTCCGATGTTACATGTGCATAGATTTTTCCACAAAACTTTTGTATTGTAAGATTATGTTAACAAATCTATGTGTATGACAGTTCACACATCATGCGAATTGCATAATATTGCAAACTGGTTTTGTAAATAGGACTAATAATGAGATTTAGGCATGTGCAACTTTGTAAACCTCCTCATGGATACAATTCTGTCTGAAATATTTTTGTGAATTCGGCCATCTGTATTTTTAGGTTTGGCATAAAGAGACACTAGCAGCAATCATGGTAAACGTATTATATACTTATTTTGAGGAACAGAGGATCAGCCCCTTCTCCTATTGGCTGACTTGTAAATGAAAGTATCAGTCGTTGGCATGAAGTATGGCAGATCCCATCTTGGGTCAGCCCTCTGGAGTATTTTGGTGTCACCGTTTTTTTGTTGGCTGTTTGGATATGTCCTTCCTCCATATTTGCAATGCATATTGGGCTATTTTATGGTCAGCAAGTGTCATAGTTTCCCTAGGTATGATATAGCTGTCTTTGGAGACATCATGTAACAAATACACATACAAACAGACATACATACTTCAGTCCAGAACAGTAGGCTTGTGGTTATTAGGGGTGTGCATAATTCCCATAATTTGCTTTTGTGTAATTATGCGAAATTTTAGTGAAATGACACATATTTATGGCAAATGTGAATCCGTAATTTTGTGCTATATTTTAGTGTGCATTGCATCATTGCATCAACTTTTGCCACAAGGATGCATTTAAACAAAGCACCACAAACAACTGCCACTCATGTTCTGTTGTTCACATTACCAGTGCAATGCGTAATTCCTGAAATTATGCAAATCACACCGGTGTAATTTAAATTTCACCCAGGCCTAGTGGGCATTCCTCTTAAGCTATTGTCATTGGCTGCTGTCATTCTATGGATCCAATTTAAGATTCAACACTCGCGGCCCGTGCAGAGCGGTGGGGCGGGGGACAGGATGGGGGGGGGGTCGACAGACGACAAGGGAAACTGAAATTAAAAAAAAACAAAAAACAGTTTATCTCGTCGTTGTCTATCGACTTGCCCCCCATCCTGCCCCCGCCCCACCGCTCTTATCTGCACGGGCCGTGTCTGAGATTCAACAATTTAATTTCTGTGGTTTTGGGAGGTATATGCTGCCTTGTCAAATATTTTTTTCAAGAAAACATATTCCCCTTTCTTTGACGATGGGCTTATAAAGGCTAAAAGATCCTTAAATAGGTTTTTTCAAGTCTCTCAAAAAAATAGATAAGGGCAGGATCAAGTTAATTATTCAGACACAGTAAAAAACTATAAAAGCTTGATATGGTGCCCTACGACAATGTTATCAGTGCCACAGTGTCTGCACTCTGGCTCTTACATTATAAATTGGTAAAATTGATTTAGCCCTCCTGTGGGGCTATAGTATATGTTGGAGAAAATCACCAGTGATATGGGATTTAAATTTTATGCAATGTGTATTTACACTGTCATGTGTTTCCTGCATGGCCCATTGTAGTTGTCCCTCTGTTGGCCTAATTGTCCACTTTGTAGATTGCATTTTTTTGCACATGTTATTATATAAACACACTTGCTTTTATGCCACACTGTACTTTCACACGGAACCTGGATATGTTTTTGTGCTTTGTTCTTTTCCTGGGATTTAGTCTGAACACCACAGACAAGGTCAAACAACAATGCCCCTTGTTATTCTCTCTGGTCAGGCACTAGCACCTAGACATAACACGAGAATGCAGCTGCTGTTTATGAACCCACATGTCTTGTCATATAACCAAGCACAGGAGTTTAAGTACACACTGAGTGAGGGTTCTGAAACAAGATTGCTACATCAGCTGAGATGTAGAACGTCCATCTGTGTATGGTATGGTACAGGGTCTGCCACTAATCCCAGAGATCTTTGATATATAATCATCTAGCTTCAGTAGAAGGGAGGGGAGTCTAGTATACTCTGTCTTCTAACATGACAGGGCTTTTTATGATATATGGTTTATTGACCATGCTAACAGTATTTTAAGTATGCCTTTGTTTTCTAATTGTGGCATGAATACTGCAACTTGGGACACAATATTTTGAATAAATATTCTAAACTTCCTTTGTGTCGCTTGTTTATTTTATTGTGGACGAGTGAGAGAGTGAAAGGGTGAGAGAGTGAAAGGGTGTGTCCTGTTACTGCAATCCCTGAGGGGACAGAGTGAGTTAAGTTCTGAGGTGCCAATTCACTAGTTTTTCTGGTAAGGTTAGGAGGGCAAGTGAAGCACTATAGCTTGTCGAACTCGGGCTCATAAGTACTGAAGTGGTATGGTGACTTAGTCCCTACACGTCGATGCTCTATGATCCCAAGCATAGTTCTGTTCCTGAGCAGAATACCTGCGACAACACTACCCACATATTTGACAAAAATATGTGTTTACCAGGTGCACCACAGTGGTTTGGCTGGGCTGTAGTTTACATAGTTTAGTGGGACAAACCATGTACACTGACACATGGCACGGGAAAAGTGCCTTTTGCATGTAGGAAAAAATGTATATTTATATATCAATAAATTATCCCTAAAGTGTGCATCGTAAAACCACAGGGCAGGGTGCTGATATATAAAAATATGGCACACTACATATTGGGGTTAGTGTGCTCTCATAGTGAAATAGAACTCAAAAGCTATTTTACTATGTATCACTTTCCTAGATCTTTTCTTGGACAGGCCTAGATTGGGATTAGATCTTTATTTCCTATCTCTATCTGGGAAAAATGTTGGGAAAATGATTCAAAGTTATTTCTTATTTAATTTTCTAAATCTGATTTAATGGTAAAATCAGATTTTTGATAACTTAAGTGGAAAAGTACCTTTGCAGGTAAATGTAGCTTGTGCTGCCTGAGCCAATATGGGTCTAAATCAATTGTGTCACTAATCCCCTCAAGCACTGGAATACACATCTTTGGCTGGAAGAGGTAATGAGTCTGGCTCAGATGACAGTAGCCTGCCTGTGAGCCTAGGAAGAGCAGATGAGTGTTAAGTTCTGACCATATGAAAGGGATTACTTATCTGGGGGAAGACAGGAACAGTTGGTATAACAAATGGCAGCTCTAACATAACCTCCTTTTACCTGGAAATGCAAGAATGGCTTCTCCAATTTAATAAAACGAGTTGACACCATAATGTTGCTTAAGTGTGTGTCTTTATTAACACCCACCGGAGGACCACCACACCTCGGTTCCTGATGTTTCAATGTCTTCTCTCAAGTGGCCACCAGTGTTCTAGTGATGCATCTAACATTCTTACAGGTGCATCACACTTAAAGGGCAAGATACAACAAATCTTCCCTTCACAAATAATAATAATGATAATAATAAAAGAAAGAAAGAAGAGAATAAGAAAGGAAAGGAAAATGAAACATACAGCAATTATTAAGCATTTAGATACAATGTTGACAATAACTACACTAGAATATAATCATACAGCAAGAATTAAACCTTTAGATACAATATTGATAATCACTACTCAAGAATGTAATCATTAAGATACAATGGTGATTTCCTCTTCCTCCTTTCTGCACACAACTGTTCAGATTGAACTCCATCATGTACAGTCACATCCCTGTCTTTACATTTAGAAAGACGAGACATGCTCCAAACATCTCCACCATTTAGCATTACTATATTTTTCATGACATTGACAATGTGTTTGAGAGCCATAAACTTAGTTTCTCCTTTTGGAGACCATAGGGCTTTCTTAATAAACACCACATCTCCCACATTCCAATCACTTTTCTTCACCTCTTTTTTGTCATCATACCTTTTCTTGTAAATCTCCTGATATCTCTTCACTCTAACTCTAGACTCACTATTTTGTATTTCCTTCTTCCCCCGCAACCACAGTGGAGTGAGTTTAGACCCAGCTAACCTACCTCTGAGTTTCTTAAAAGGTGTCACACCTGTGACACTGTTGGGCGCATTCCTGTGTGCCCACAATTTTTCACGCAAAATGTTTTTCAAAGACATGTTAGTTTTGACAGCAGTTTGAGCACTAGCTCTTACCCGTCTATTCATGCTCTCGACAAACCCATTGGCTTGTGGTGCATAAAGAGCTGTGCGATGATGAGTAATGGAGAGATCTTTAAAGAATTCTTCCATCCCCAAGGAAGTGAATTGCACCCCGTTGTCAGTAACCATAACATCAGGTATGTCTTCACAAACAAATACATCTCTGAGAAATTCAAGTATGTTTTTAGTGATAACAGATCCAATGCAGCAAGCAGAAACCCACTTGGAAGTGTAATCAACCAAAACAACAACGAATTTCTTGTTGGGCGCTAATAAATCAAAGGGCCCCACAATGTCCAAAGCTAATTTAGTCCATGGTTGTTCAGGTAACTCCACAGGGGAAAGTGGAGTTGCTCTTACTTTCTTGGATTTGTCATTATTTGCACACAGAATACAGTCTCTGAGTACAGCCTCTACTTGTCGGTCCACCTCAGGCCACCAATATGATTCTCTAACTCTGGACTTGGTTAAACACCGCCCAAGATGTCCTTCATGTGCAAGATTGATAATTTTCTCACGCAGACAGATGGGAGGAACTAATCTCTCACCCCTATAGAGATTCTCACCTACAATGCATAATTAATCTTGCACATTCCAAAATCCTTTCACATACTGGGGAACAACAGAAAATAAGGGCCAACCATTAACCACAAAATCTTTTATAACTTTTCTAGAATCATCATTTACAATACCAGTCTCCCATTCTGTCTTGTTGAGAGCCGGCTCCTTGACCCAAGACACAGATGATTCATGGCTGGTGTAACTAGATCTGTCCAGGGGCATTCTGGACAAAAATCTGCAGGAACATTTCTTAAACCAGGTAAATAGTCTACAATAAAATTGTACTCCCACAAACTTTCAATCCACCTCTTTATCCTAGGTGTGGTGTTTTCAACATTTCTGCAAGCAAACATGTGGACTAATGGTTTATGGTCCGTTCTTACAAGAAAAGGAAGAGCCCAAAGATAAAATCTGAAATGATTGATGCCCCAAGTGCACGCTACAGCTTCACGCTCTATGACTGAATAGCGTTCTTCTGCACCTTTAAGCGAGCGCGAAGCAAAACCAACCACTCTTTCATAGCCATCAATAAAATGCGAAAGAACAGCACCAAGACCAAGCACACTTGCATCTGTGGTTAAAATAGTTTTTTTCGTCACATCAAAGTGTCCTAAAGTTGGCATACAGGAAATTTCTTTTTTAACTTTGTTAAAAGCAGACACACAATCATCAGTCCATACAAAGTCTGCACCTTTTTGAGTAACAGTCTTAAGGGTTGTACAACACTCGCAAAGTTCTGAATAAACTTTGAGTAGTATTCAGAAAGACCAAGAAACGATTTGACTTGCTCTTTGTTGACCGGTGTTGGTGCTTGTGAAATCGCTTCTGCCAAATCAATTTTGGGGCTGATACCTTCACTGAAAATGGTGTGGCCAAGATAAGATACAGAACCAACTCTGAATTTGCATTTTTCCTTTTTTAGTGTTAAACCCCGCTCTTGTAGTCTTGACAAAACTTTTTTTATAACAGCATCATCACTAGTCCTGTCTTTTCCAAAGACAAGTATGTCGTCTTGGAAGAACAGGACTGAGTCTATCCCTGCTAAAACCTCCTTCATCAACCTCTGGAAACAAGCAGCGGCTGACGCTAACCCAAATGGCATTCTGATAAATCTGAATGCTCCCAGAGGTGTGACAAAAGAGGTCAACGCTCTTGATTCTTCGTGTAGTAAAACTTGATGATAAGCTGATGATAAGTCCATCACGCTGAAAACTGAGGCACCACACAATTTAGCAAGGGCTTCATTAATATTAGGCAGGGGCTGTCAATCCACCCAAATGCAGTTATTAAGACACCTCAAGTCAACACACATCCTAATTTTTGTTCCATGATCCTTGGGCGCCAAAACAATCGGAGCCAACCATTCAGACGATTCTATCTCTTCAATGACCCCCATGTCTAGCAGTCTGTTGAGCTCCTCCTGTAACTTGCCCATCATGAGATTAGGTACCTTCCTCACTTTGTGAACTACTGGTTGAGCTTTCGTCTTTAAGATTATCTTGTGCTTGAATCCTTTTAGCAACCCCAGTTTGTCACTAAAAACTGCAGGATAATTTCCAATAATGCTCAAATTCTCACTCAGTTGCAGGACTAACATTACTTGCTCACAAGCGTTTGGATTCAAAATGATACCTAGATCTCTCTGATGACGCCATCCCAGAAGATTGTCACCTCTTTTGGCAATATAAACTTTACCAACAGTTTCTCTTCCCTTGAACGAGATGGTTTGAACAGAATAGCCAATCAAATCAATACTCTGTCCACCATAACCTACAGTGTTAATATCAGGAGGTAACAAAGTGATATTATCCTTACCAAAAGAACAATCCCAAATTTTGTCACTTATCAATGTATAAGGAGAACCTGAATCAGCTAGGACAGAAACAGGTTTACGTCCTATGTGGATGTCACATTTTGGCATTATTACCACATCAGAATGAACACTTTTCACATCCTGAGCAACATCACTATGCATTTCGGTTATATGGTGAATGATTTATTGTGGGTAAATTGCTTCCTCATCTATAAAATGTACTTTAGTATTCCTGCACATTCGTGCATAATGCCCTTTTTTCCCACAATTCCTACAATTTACACGTTTGGCAAAACAATTGGGATAATTGGGACCATGACTTTGACTGACACATTTAGGGCATCTCATTTTGACATCCCTACTTGCATAAGCATTCCACTTTGGTTTCCCATTTTTACTAGTCTTTTTTTCTTGTTTCCCAGTAACCTTTTGAACAATTGTTGCTTGCAAATTTGGATCCATATTTCCACAATCACTGAAATTTACTGCAGCAACTGAGTAATTGGGTGTAATGGCACTTCGCATTTCCTTCACCCAGCTCGATGTATTTTCTACACTCTCAACAATACTAATAGCTTCTTTTAATTTTGGATTTTTGGCAAGTAATTTCTCTTGGATTCTAGTGTCATTCGTGCAACGGACTAGTTGATCAAATATGAGTGAGTCAGTCAGCTGCTCAAACTCGCAAGGTTGGGCTAAAGATTTAAGTGCTGCCACATAGTTTCCAACTCTCGCTCCTTTTGCTTGTACACGCATGAAGAACTTGTGTCTCTCCATTGCAACATTTATGCGTGCGCCAAAATGTGTCTGAAGCAGTAACACAGAAAATTCATAAACATCTCCAGGTTCACCAACTCCTCTACCAATAGGCACAGGGTCTAAACTATCATAAATGTTCCTCCCTTCAATTCCAAGGTTGTGTAATAGAACAGCTTGTTTCCTTGCTGCTGAGAATTTTTCTCCCCAATAGCAATTAAACATAAATCAAATAGAGGTTTCCACTTCTTCCAAGGAAGTGTTGGTTCCCCCCTTTCAGACAAAAATTGTGGTGGCTGACTCATTCCACCGGAAGCCATGCTGTAAGTAAAACCAACTTAACAAGCTAACACAATAAACTAATATAAAATATTAACACAATAATGGTAAAAAAACAATCTAACACAAAAAGATAAAATAACTAATTAAAATAATTACCATCTTACAGTTCTCCACTGAAGAATGTTTGTTGAAGCTGTTATCATAAGAATGTACTTCAGACCATTGAAAGATTTAATTATATTAGTCTTGTTGAGTTGTATTACTTTTTTTTTTATCATGAATAACTTGCTTCACAGATGCTGCTGCAGCCGTTTTGTTTCTCTTTTTCTTTTAATGAACCAGCTTAAACATTTAAATTGCTCGTGAAATGAATCGTGTGATTCCTCTCCCGTTACACGATTCAATAAAAGTCTATGCGATCTTCCAGAACAATGCTCTCTGATCTGAGGTGCGCGTTCTAGTTTTCATCTTTTGATTACATCGGAAGAACTATGATGTAAATGTGTACTCCGCTCACGCTTGTCAAAGAGGCGTCGTGACGTCTTCACAATCCTCTACTGAATCAGTCGAATGCACTCCGCAATCTATCAGTATTCAGGACGCGCGCAGTGTACAAGATCTCGAGTTGAGTTCAAATAATGCTCACAACGTAAACTGTTATTGTAGGTTGCGAGTACAAGTACACTGCTTTACGCATAAATCTCTGGCATAATATCGATAGGCATTCAATCGACGTACGTTGACTCACAACATTTGAGGTTACTTTTGAGATTAAAATAACTGACCTTCACGTTGATGATATCTCATCACTAGAAATATGTTACATGCACTCCCATCAACTTCGCACGCTGAGTTCTTTCGGTGGGTGTCATCTTCATAGGTCGTCACCAGTAATAAAACGAGTTGACACCATAATGTTGCTTAAGTGTGTGTCTTTATTAACACCCACCGGAGGACCACCACACCATGGTTCCTGATGTTTCAATATCTTCTCTCAAGTGGCCACCAGTGTTCTAGTGATGCACCTAACATTCTTACAGGTGCATCACACTTAAAGGGCAAGATACAACACAATTCATTCCCAACACTCTTTTAGACAGCGAGACTGCAGTCACAGCAGATACATCTGGCATCTAATCATTTCCTCCTCAGAACATTCCTGGATGTGGGAAGACTTCACCCAAAGAAGAACGTCCTCGAAAAATACTCCTGATTCCTAACTCTTGCTGGACAAAGAGGACTCACTTATGAACTCAAGGACTCCTGAATCCTCCTGGGACCAAAGGACCTGAACTGCTCTCTAAGGGGTAATTGGATGGCCTCCTGTTTGATGGCTTCAGGAAGACAAAAGGCAGGGCTCCTGACCATGCAGGCGACATGGCTGAAGAGAGACTGAGGCTCATATTTACTAATATTTTGCATTATGGTTGCGCCACTTTTTTGGCACAGCCATGTCGCAAAAAGCAAGTCGAGATTTAGAAAGTCTTGCAAGGGCTGATTTGTGTCGCCTTGCTTGACTTTGTTAAAAAGAAAAAAGTACAACTGTGCCTTGAACTGTGTAGCATTATACTGCACTAGGTAGGCATTACATGGGTGGAACATAGGAGTTCCCCAATGCAAAATGATATGCCTATCCAAGAGAGAAGTAACAAGGAGAAATATCTTTATCAGTGGTGGCTCCTCCGCTAGGGTGGAGGAGCGTCGCTCCACTGAACAAATGGAAATATAAAATGATAATAACTTTTGTTATTATCATTTTAGTTTTCCTATGTCATAAGTGGCTCTCGGGCCCGGTGGGGCTGGCCAGAACAGGGGGAGGAGTAGTTTACACTCCCTAAGTGCAGACGACTACTTGGCCGGCCCTCTTGGGCCGGCCAAACAGTCCTGTGCACTTTGCATCTTCCCCACCAGGCTGCATTACACAGTCTGGTGAGGAACATGCAAAGCCTCCCATTTCCCATCTGAGCACCGAACCACGGTGCTCAGACCAATCACAACACTCCATTGCAGCGTTGTGATTGGCTCAGGGGAGCTTTGGAGTCTGGGTGCTTCCTGCTACCGACCGGGACTGCAGGAAGAGAAGGAAGATAACAGAGGATGGAGAAGAGGCAGCGACCGGCTGTCCGTTACAGGTAAGTGGTTTTATTTTTTTATTTTTTTCGTCGTCTCTACCTCTTTACTTCTCCTTGTTACTTCACCTATCCACATGTACTGTATTCTTCAGCACACATAGAAAGAGGAATATGCCTCTAAGGGAGGTTTTTGTGCAGGAAGGTAGTGCAAGCGTAAGGCATATCGTCCTGCACCAAAACAATCTTATATGTAGTGCAGGTACCCTTGCACCATGGCGCAATTGTGCCTGTGTTGATGCTAGGCTGCAGAAGTGCACGGCAGCTATGGGAGAGCAGAAGTGCAGTAAATATGGCACATTTCTGGAATTCAGTCTCGTGGAGCCCTACCTGACTACAATGTCCATCTTTGCACTCTAGAGGATATTGACTTCAGAAAACGTCTGAAGGTAAAGCTCTGGACCAGGACAAGGAGACAAATCTATCTGACCCACATAGTGACCATGGTGGCTACCAAATCCAGGTTTGTCCTCCTCTGAGATTTTGGCACCAAAAGCAATGGCTTCAGCAGGAATTTGACTACATATCCAAGGTTGATTCTCACCGGTCACAGCCTTCAACCTTGCCTTGTTAGAATATTTTGAGTTCTATCTCAGATACTAAGGGCCTGATTTAGATCTTGGCTGACTGGTTACTCCATCACAACAGTGACGGATATGTTGTCCGCTGAAATATAAATCACATTATATCCTATGGAATTTATATTTCAGCGGACGGGATTTCGTTCACCGTTGTGCCGGAGTAACCCGTCCGCCAAGATCTAAATCCGGCCCTAAGTCAGAAGGTAAAATCTTTTACTGAGGTGACCTGCATAGTGTATCTGACCTCCACCCTTCTTGATCAGCCTGAAATTGTGTCTAGGTCCCCATCAACTGTGAACTGTTGTTTTCAATGGAGGTTTACTTTTTCAAGGACTTAAGGTGTTAAAAAATTATATCTCTGGTTCACCTTAACTTATTTTAATGATATTGGCGTTTTTCGCTCATTAACATTTCTATATTATACTATATTGGCTGGGAATTGTTGTTGTGGCGTTTTCTTTACTTTAAAATTATAGGTACAGCTTGAACTTGACCCACACTACTCTAGGAATTGCCTGCTGCTTGTGCCATAGATAACAGAGATTGAGCCCAGATTCTTTCAGAACTGTGCTTTACCTAACGAAAGTGGATTTGTTAAATTTGTAGGAGTACCCGTTTCCAAATTATTAACCCTATTTCTGACACCATCCAATTGTCCAGAGATAGAAACACCTATCTGCAGGAACTGAAAAGAGCAGTGCTGGCCAGAGCAGAAAAGAGTGTCATTGGCCAGGAAGGCACCTGGGGAGCTGGCTGGCATCGCAAGAGCCTTGGAGTTTTTTGCCATAGGCCCTCAATGAATAGCACCCCACTCAAAAAGGAAGTATAGTGTGAAGCCACAGCATCAAACAAAGAGCAGGCAAAGATGCTCATTAAATATTCACTGTTCCACCCAAGGAGCACCCCATCTTTAAGCCCCGTCACCACTCAATAATTTTCATATTGCTCTCTGTGGGTGCCAGAAAATAGGCAGGAGCACAATCAACAGATCTTTTTATTGTTTAGAGGGACTGCAGGAAGTGTAAAAGCCCTCACCCCATAATGTTCTTTTAAAACTGTCCCTAAGCCTCCCAGGCAATTTTATATATGCCCCTGGGAAAGGTTTTGCTGCCTTTTGAAGCTCTCCCTCAGACTGTGCTTTTGCAAATGGTCTTGAGAGGGCTGGGACCTCTATTGGGGGTTCCTGGCCCTGCAGGAACAGTTTCGTAAAAGATACAGACAACATTAATGATTGACAACGCAAAGTGCTGCAAATTAATGAATGTTATTGAATGTTGGCATTACTCTCATTGACTTCAGAGGTGGGTTATTACTTCTGGAGGGGCCTGGCTCCTAATTGGTTGTCTTTGGCTTGTTTAAACATGAAGGCGGTTGCAAACATCAATGAAGTCCTGCATGTAAGGCAAAATGATCACTTACTACAAAAAGTTCTTAAGCACATCACTAAGCACACTGTCCTGCTAGCAAGTGTGCACATTCTCCAACCTGTGCTCCACAACAATAAGAGTTCTGTGTGCACATCCATGACCGCCCCTCAAACACTGGGCTTGCTAAATAACTTGGCTTTGGGTGAGTGAAGTGGCTTTGCTGGACTTAACGGCTGCAATCGTGCAACTTCAGAGTTCTGCAGTTGTTGTTGACTAATTTGTCTCAATCTATCTGCTTTGCCCTATAGATGACACGCCTAATCCCAAATACTGCAGAGGAAGAGATAGTGGCTGAGGACTGAAAACTCGCCTCTTCTCTCGACTCTCCTTGCATTCCCCCTGATGTTACACTGTAATAAAAGTGTTTTGTTTGTGATCGTTATTCCCCGGTGTCTCTTGTCTCCTCGGTCATGAACAGTAAGGGAAGAATTACTTGTAAAATACTTTATTAGACTATCACTTATTTATTTTCTTCTGTCGAAAATGTTATTCTGGACTCCTAAATGCTAAAATTAGGCACATAGTAAATTGCTAGTCATAAATTATTTAATAGTAATCTTCTACGGTAAAACATGGCTGATACCAGGCTGATAGAAAGAGCGCAACTCACTGCACTAGAGGTCCCTGTCGGACAATATAGAGTGCCTGTAGCAGAGAGAAGCTGCATCTAGAATTTGGTTAAATTCATCCATTACACAATAAACCCATTTCTTTACTATCCTTGAGGGTGACTGATGTAGTGAAATTGAGGCATCTATCATTTTCCTTAATTGGTACTTATTACACCATTTATTTAAATGTACTTTTATCCAACTTTAGTATTTTGAAGAATTTTACAGACACAGAAGTTGCAATATGTCGGACATATATGGTTTAACTAAAGGGTTTTTGTCAATGCTCACTCCCCAGTGCTGCTGCATGCTCCCTGTAAGAAATTGGATTATTATTCGGAGTGGGCGACTGCCCACATCAAGGAATAATCACAATCCTCACCAGGATGACCCCTCCAAAAAACTATGTTAGCCTGAGCTCAACCCCCTAGTAGCTATGGCACAGAACAAACATGCTTAACTTATGGTAATGTGTGAAGAATTTATGAAGTACCAAAATAGTAATAAAGTCAAAATGCAAAACAAAAAGAAAATCGCGAACTAGTTTTAAGTGAAAATAGCTCCAAAAAGCACAAAGCGCCAATGAAAGTCAATGGTTGTGGTAGCCCGGGATGTAAGCACAGTTTGAAGTAAACTGCATGGGTCCGAAAGACCAACCAGATTCATCCCGGTCAACGACCTTACCCTCTGTATTATAAGTCCCATTCAATTACAAGAGTACACTTCTAAAGCCCCCAGTACCTCAGAGACTCACATGGTGTCAGGCAGAGGCCAACAGCAGGGTCCAGTCCAGATACAGTTGTCACTGGTCAGCTGAGCACTTTCAGGAAAAGGGCTCTTGCAGCTCGCTGTCTCTCTGTAGCCACACAAAATGTCAGCCAATAATTAACACTAAAATCTGGTATGAGGCAGGCACTGTACTCACATCAAACCCAGAGGTCAGATCGGACAAATGCCGGCTCCTTCAGCAACCAGACGGGGAATTCACAAGAATTGCCTTGCCATTTTGTTCTCTTCCTTTCAAGTGTGCCCCAAGTGTTACATTTGGCTCCACATACCTGACAAGCAGGATCTGACAGTGTGATGTAACAGGATGCCCACAGTCTGCAATCTTAATATTGTATTGAGTTCAGAGGAGTCATCTATGACCATTCAGATCAGCCTATTGTTTGCTCCCAGGAGAAATTCACCTCTTCACACTATTCAAAGCTGAGTACAATCTGAAAGCTCACAGAGGCTTATGCTAATTAGCCTTCTGACAGTTTTAACTTTCTAAAAGTTATCTTTCCTTAATATTAATTACAAATCCAACTACACAATTGTATGGGATTTGTAATAACTATTAAAAATAGTGGTTAATTTTTTTTCCAGCTGGTCCCATTCCCAAGATACAATGTTAGTATTTTAATCTGCACTCTGGATTTCTACATAGAACAGCTAGACCTGCCTCAGTGAATATAGCTTTTGGGGCCTTGTCCGTGCAGGGACATGGTAATATTAATTTTCTACAGCCCCTCCTTTAAATAGCATGCACTCTACCTTGTGGCCTACAAGGCTTACAAAGGTTTGACGTGCTAATATTTAAAAGAGAGGTTTGCCTGTCAAAAGGGGTAATTTTTAACAGGTTGCACAAGAGGTTTTACAGTGGAGACAGTCTACAGTGGTAGGCCTGAAGCTATGTTTTTATCATGACATTTGTACACTCTGTCTAAGGCTAAGGAACACTGAGCACCTTGCCCTTGCTTTAAGTTGCCCGGTTGGAGACAGCTCTGAATCGGAAAGACCAACAATCACATCAGTATTGAAACTCTGACACAGTGCGTTCAGAGCAAGGCTTTAATTATATAAACTGCCTCTAAGCCACGTTCCTCAGAAAAGCACTTTTACGAATTATCCTGGAATGCTTGCCTGTTACTGAGATGCATCCTTGCTGACTCTAATCTTTATCCTGCAAAGGACGGTGGCCTGTTCTACACCAGACTGACTTCCTGGTACATCTTCCAAAGGTATGGGGAGCCAGGTTGTCCCAAGCGATCTGGCAGAGGGTACTCCCACTATGCTCTCAATAGCATAGGTAGTATTAGGTAAGAGTATAATTATGATATATTCTCATATATTCATATAATCACTGTAACATTATAACAGTTGAATTGTCTATCTTTTTCACCATTCTTGTAATGCTGGAAAAAAAGCGTTGTTTCCTCCTGCTAATAATTGTAGCTCGTATTTTCTACACAGGATTACAATTGCTTCAAAAATGTTTTGAAATGCTAGTTCATATATTTCTTGTTTCTCCCTTTGGGCATGCCTTAGTAATAACGAAAGAGTAGATCTGTTTCCATGATTTCCTTGGGGAATTAGAGTGGTCATGTTCTGAGATTGCAGTTACCATCTGGTACCCTGTAAGGTTAAGGGTCCAGATGGTGCACTGTGAGCTAGCTAGGAATTGAGCCAACATATTCTGATGATATGAGTGGACTCAGTCCCCATATTCTGATGTTTATGTTGTCTGTATACACAGTCCTACTTAATTCGTAGGAACCGTACGAAACTAAGTACTTTAATTTGAGTGCACTGTTTCAAGATCTGTTTGAATATGTGCAAGCTCTTGGAATTTCTGGTTGAAGGACTTTTAATTGACAGGAAGCACTCAGTAATCTACGGGAAGGCTCAAGAGCCTAATGTATTTGTTTACTCAACCTTCTATTTCCTACCCCAATCGCTCGCTGGAGACAGCTTTCTACTTGACTGGAAACACTTAGTAATCTTCAAGAAGGCTCCAGATTAACAATTGAATGACAGGCCATAAATGCTGCTTTCAAACTCAGTCCCCTCCTTTGCTGCATTGATGTGTCTGAAGAGAGAACTGTGTCTCCCATTAGCGCTGTCCTTGGGTTCCGATCCACCTCATGCAACAAGAATAGCCTGACATCTTTTGCCTGGAAGCTGGCCTCTAGCAACACCTCTTGGAACTCTGTCCCTTCAAGATTACTTCCAACAATCTTGAACCCTGGAACCTGGTTGATTAGCCGGAGCTGCTGTGCCCCTGTCAGGGTGCTATCACCAAAATGCACAGGAGCAGAACAGCGTCAGTTCCCAATGCCCCACTACAGTTTCCCAGTCAACCACGTAGACACTAGCACGTGAGTCACTGCGGAACCCATAGGGGGGAAAGGGGATGGGACAGAGAAGAGACAGTCACACTTTTCCTCAGGTTCCTTTTCTGATAATTTCACTCCTCTCGCTGTTTTCTTTTCTTGCAAGGTCGAGTTTACTGGAATTGGAACTGCAATAAAATGATGTTTAACAACTTAACATTTTTACTCTATTTACATTGTCATTTCTTTTCTTCTTGATTTATCCTTGGACAAATTAAATTGCACCTACCCGAGTCTCTTGTGACCTATGCCTCTCTTCTTTCTTCTTTGTATTTTTTCCTGCTTGCTGTAACTGTATATACGATATGTATAAGGTTAGCATTTCTACAGTGCAGTTCACTATTATTTCTTTCACTAATTCGTTAATTGTTTACTCTTTCTTTCTTCCAGGCTCTCACCTTTCTCATACAGAAGCTAGACTTCCAAGGATCACCTACTTTGGACCAGGTAAGTTTTAATCTAGGTTTAGGGTGACCTTTTGTGTTGCAGTATTTGCCAAAACCCTTCTTCACCTGTACAACTTAACTCTATCTACTTACAGCGTAAATGTATATTTTCAGAAAACTCTTACCCTAATATCAAATATATCTAAAAGGATTTGCACCAAACAATGTAAAACTCTCTCAAGTATCTCATTAGCGAACTGGAGAGCAAGCATAACTTGTGCTGACTCTTCCGTGAGCGGAACACTACTCCTCAAGTGTTTGTATGCTCCATCTTCACAGAGAGCATGCGCAATTCTGTGGAAACTAATTTCAATTCGCCCATCTCTCTGATGCCTTCCAATTGCTGACAGGAAATAAAAAACAAAAGCTTACTGACTTTGCTCCTATCTCAGGCGCTACTCCCTCTAACAGGAATTCGGGAACGCGACGGGGAAAACGTCGAGAGGCTTCACGATGAAGCTTCCCTGACTAACTTTTGCGCCGCTGGGTTCAGGAACGTCCTTCTCCTCGAATCCTTCAGGTGAAGTGCGCGATTCTGAGGGAGCTTCACCTGGACATTCTAAACTGCCTTTGAGCACTGGAACACTAGTATGCTGCCTCAATGGTCGCTTCTTGGTGGCCATCTTTGATATCCTCTTGGACCTATTCTTATGTTGATAATAGCCATTCCCTGACTTCATGGTGGTTTTTAAGCTAATTAAGCTAATGGAGAAACCTTTCTTCTTGAGAAGCTGAGTGATCCTGACAGTACCCATCCCCCGCAAGGTAGATCCCCCCGGCTTGGGTTTTCCTGGAAATTTCCTGTGAAAATCCCTAATTAATCGAGGAGCATGTACATCTGAAAACAGCTCCCACAATATTTCTTCAGGGCCATAACCTTTCCAGTCTAACAAGTAGTAAACCTGACCTTTGGTTTCTTTTGAATCTAAAATTTGTTTTACCTCAAATTCCGCTCCTCCCTCAGTTTGAATTGGTTTTGGGGGTTTGACTATTCTTAATTCTCTTGGTGCCTTTTTTAATAGCGAAACATGAAATACTGGGTGTATTCTCAAACTCTTTGGTAGTTTCAATTGATAAGTCAAAGCGCTCAACTTCTTCTCAATTAAATAGGGGCCTACGAATCTTGATTGCAATTTCCTGTTTCCTTTGAGCCTAAGATTCTTGGTGCTTAACCAAACCTTTTCTTCAACCTGGAGATCTGGTTCCTTTCTTCTCTTCTTGTCTGCATATTGCTTGTAACTTTCCTTAGTTCTTGTTAGATTCTCAGTTGCTAAACTATGCACCCTAGTCATGTGTTCAACTAAATCTTTCACTGCAGGGACCTCTACTTCTTGAAAGTTTATAGATTGATTTGGATGTCTGCCTGAATTTAAATAAAATGGGGAATAACCAGTGGATACATTTTTTGCATTGTTATGTGCAAACTCGGCAGCCCAAAGGTATTCTGGCCAGTTTCCCTCTTGATCTAATAGACACAATCTGAGATATTGTTCAAGCTCTTGATTTGTTCTTTCTGTTTGGCCATCTGATTCTGGATGATAACTAGTTGTGTACCTTGTTTCTATATTCAATTTCTTTGTGAAGGCTCTCCAAAAATGAGATAAAAATTGAGAGCCCCGATCGGACACTAGCACCTTGGGAATCCCATGAGCTCGCACTATTGTCTGACTAAAGGTGTGTGCTAATTTTCTCGCTGTCGGTACCCCTTTTAAAGCGACAAAATGAGCCATTTTCGTAAATGCATCCACACAAACTAATATTGTATCAAACCCTTGACTGGATGGTAATTCTACTATTAGATCTAATGTTACTGTATGCCATGGGTAAGTTGGAGTGGGTAAGGGTTGCAATAACCCCTTTGGAGCTTGTCTCTCTGGTTTTCCCCTTGCACAAATTTCGCAAGTCTCCACATACTGACGAATATCCTTGGTCATATTTGGCCACCAAAAGCGACGTTTCACAAGATCTTCTGTTTTCAGGATTCCTTTATGTCCCGCTAATATATTATTGTGACACTCCTTTAAGGCCTTCTGCTGCAACTCTTTGGTCGGCAAATAGAGAGCTCCGGCATGATATGGTAAATTCCCATGAATTTCCCGTCTGGAATCTTGATTTGCCCACTCCTTCATTTCTTTAAAACCCATTGAGTTTTGGGCCGATTCTTCCATGGATTCTTCTAACACTGCTCCGAAGACCTTTCCTTCTACAATGATATTTTGATTTTCGATCTCTTCTGGTATATCCTCTGTACCCAACCTGGATAAGGCATCTGCCTTACCATTTTGAGCTCCTGGCCTATAAGTGATGACGAAGTTGTAGTCAGCGAAATATAGAGACCAGCGGAGTTGTCTTGGAGTCAATGTTCTTGCAGACTTCAAAAATTTCAGGTTCCGATGGCCTGTGTAGACAGTGACAGTATGTCTGGCACCCGTCAAATAATGCCTCCACTCCTTGAATGCGTACTTTATAGCCAACAACTCATTCTCCATGAATGAATGAAGTAACATTTCTAGAGCGCGTGGTTACCCGAAGGCATCCCAGCGCTGCGACATCAGTGATGCTGTAGGACAATCAAAGAAAAAGAGAGGTTTTCAAAAGTTTCCTGAACTTAAAGTGGTTAGGCTCAGACCGTAGGTGGGGAGGAAGACTATTCCATAGTCTGGCTGCATTGTATGTAAACAGTCGGCCTCCACTCCGGGAGCGTTTAATCTTGGGGACTACAATAAGGCCTTTATTCGCCGATCTAAGGGGTCTGTTAGGGCAATAGGGTTGAATCCATGAGCGAATCAGACGGGAACCGTTCTCAGAAAGTGCTTTGTGTACGATGCACATTGCCTTAAATTGAATTCTCCGACAAACCGGAAGCCAGTGCAGAGAGGTGAGAGCGGGTTTAGCCGAGATGCCTCTCGGAATATTTAGCAGCATGCGCGCCGCACAGTTCTGCACTGTTTGAAGTCTTTTAGTAGTAGATTGCGGGGCTCCCAAATAGATAGCATTAGCATAGTCCAGCCGTGAAAGGATGAGAGCTTGGACCAGCAGTCGTCTGGCAATGAAAGGTAGTAAAGGAAGGATCCTCCGAACCATTCTTGAAAGGCCGTAGCAACAAGCCGCTACTTTACGTGATTGTTCATTAAAATTTAGATTTGAATCAAGCCAAGCTCCTAGGCTTTTAATTTGCTGCTTAGGAACAGGGGGAAGGCCTAGGCAGCTGGGCCAAAAGGAATCAATGTTTAGGGGGGCAGACTTCCCCAACAGCATAAGTTCCATCTTTGGTCCATTGAGTTTTAAAAATGAGTTGTTCATCCAATAAAAAACCTTCTCAAGGCAGGCAGCTAGATTGTGGCCTTGTTGGAATTGTTGAGTTAGAGAAACAATCAGTTGAGTATCGTCAGCGTATGTGACAATCTGTATACCAAAAGGGTATACTGTTTCTGCTAATGACCGCAAGTATATGTTAAACATAGTGGGGCTAAGGGAAGAGCCTTGAGGAACCCCACATGTCAGAGATATTTGTTTAGAGGAGGATTCTTCTTCAAAGACTGTAAAAACCCTATTTTGAAGGAAGGATTGTTGCCATTTTAGAGCTAATCCGGCCACTCCCGCTTCCCTAAGTCTTTGAATCATCAAATGATGGTTTACCGTGGTCGAAGGCTGCGCTAAGATCTAATAAAATCAGAGCAGCGCAGCCTCCGGCATCAAGAATCTTCCTAGTTTCTTCCACCACGGCAATAAGGGCAGTTTCCGTGCCCTGTCGAGGTCTAAAGCCAGTTTGGGTTGGGTGCAAACGATTATTGTTTTCTAAAAAAGTTGATAAAATAGAGTTCGTATATTTCTCTGCAAGTTTACTTAGTCCGGGTAATAAAGAGATGGGTCGATAGTTAGCCCAGTCTTCAGGGTCCAGGTTGGGCTTCTTCAAAAGTGCTTTGACCCTAGCATGTTTCAGGAAGACGGCACTATACCCGATTTGAGAGAGATATTAATCACCTCAAGAATAACTGGTGAGACGACCTCACAAATCTGATGGAGAACGGCGGGCGGGCGGGATCTAAGGGCGAGCCTGATTTTAAATCTCTTAGAAGCCCTAGCAAGGTAGGAAGATCTAACGGCGGAAAATCCTCCAACAAGGTTTGACCTTCCTGAGTGGCTACATTTCCTGATAAAGAAGAATGTTGGTCTACAATTAAAGGGAACGATTTATATATAGCTTGAATTTTCTCAAAGAAAAAATCCGCTATTTGGTTGCATCGCAATTGGGCTTTATCCAAAGCAATAGGAGGAGCCGGCGGTGTAAGGAGAGCTTTAGCGATTTTAAATATTTCTCACGGTGAGTTTGCCGCTCTTGTAATTTTTTCCTGAAAGTAGAGGGCTTGGGAGTTTTTACTTCAGTTTTATAAGTTCTGATAGCTTCTCTATATATGACTTTCCTAGATATGGAAAAATCCTTTCTCCAGCTTCTTTCCAGTTTCTTACATTGCTGTTTCAGTTCCCTTAGTTTATGTGAGTACCAGGGATTATTTTTCCCTCCAGCCTTTTCTGGAATCGCTACTTTGGGGAGGATACGGTTAAGTGATAACTCAAGCCAGTTATTAAAATTCTCATTAGCCACGTTGGGGTTTAAATGAGGTGATGGGATGGTATTGTTTAAATTATCTATCCATGCCTCTAAGGGAGTTTCGACCATTTTGCGCGCAGAATTTCCTAGTTCGCACAGAAGGCGAAATAAGATCAGCTAAAGTCCAACTAAAGGGAATTAAAAAATGGTCGGACCAGGGTAGAGGAACTGTATTGCCCAGCTGTAAGTTTTGTATATTAGAAAAAATGGGGTCAAGCATGTGACCTTTAATATGGGTTGGGCCGTGTCCTTTTAAAAACAGTTGAACGGTAGAAAGCTCCTCAATCAGTTCTAAAGAAGATGCAGATTCCGCATCATCGAAATGCATGTTGAAATCTCCCAAGATAGTAAAATTGGGAGAAGAGCTGACAAGATGTGCTACACATTCAGGTAGATCTTTGTTAAAAAGACCAAGAGGACCCGGAGGTCGATAAACTAAGATCCCGAGAAAGTGAAACTAGGGGAAAGGTTGATTATAAAAAGCATACTTTCACAATCAGGAATAGGGTTAATCGTAAACCGGCATACAAGGTTGTCCTTATAAATAATAGCTAATCCGCCTCCACGTCCTACATTTCGATCAAGTCTCTGGATAGAATAGTTAGGAGGGAGTGTTTGAACAATATCGGCGTCTGCCTCCTTGTTAAGCCAGGTCTCTGTTAAAAACAGAACATCTGGCTTCCTCTCCTCTAGAAGTAAAAAATTTCAGCCGAATGTTTAGGGAGTGAACGGCAATTCAGTAGAAGCATCGTAATCAGTTTTATATTGCCAGTACCTGTTCCTGAATGATATGTAGTTAGAAATCTAAAGTCGCAGTGTGCGCAATAAGTGCTGAGGCTATCTACCCGTAAGTTATATTGACACTCACAGTCGAGTTCTCCTTTCAAATGGTAGAGTTCTTCAGAGGTATATACGATCCTCTCTTTCCCAATCTCAGCAGGGGTTCCTGCCCCTGGCCACGGTTGGGCGCGGACGGGCGCAGACGGGCTTGCCTAATGCGCGCTTTCGGCGCGCCAGCGGCGCGGTCGCGTCATCGGCCGTTTTAAGGGCCGGAGCTATTACGTCGATGTCAGCGACTAGAGCGCTGACTTGTAGCTAAAACTACCCCCCTGAGCTTTAACACAGCTCGAGAAACAGTACAAGGATGGTTGTGCAAAGTCGCAGGTCAAATGTACACAATTAATAAAAAAAGCTGAATTACATCTAAAATTTTAAAAACTACTAGAACACAGTGCAAGAAATCCGTTCTGCCTTCAATTGAGATCACAAAGCATCACAGGCGCCGCTGCGTGTCGCGTCATCGGCCGTTTTAAGGGCCGGAGCTATTACGTCGATGTCAGCGACTAGAGCGCTGACTTGTAGCTAAAACTACTCCCTGAGCTTTAACACAGCTCGAGAAACAGTACAAGGATGGTTGTGCAAAGTCGCAGGTCAAATGTACACAATTAATAAAAAAAGCTGAATTACATCTAAAATTTTAAAAACTACTAGAACACAGTGCAAGAAATCCGTTCTGCCTTCAATTGAGATCACAAAGCATCACAGGCGCCTCTGTGGAGGTTAACTTCCATGAACGGAAGGCCACTGGATGCAATTGACCCGTAGTCTTGAGTCTTTGAGAGAAGATACCTCCCAAAGCCAAATTTGATGTCTCAGTTTCTACAAAGAAGGGCTCCGAGGGATCTGGATGCAGCAAAATCGGAGCTGTGGTGAAATCTTCTTTTAATTTCATAAATGCTTCTTCTGCTTCGTTGGACAAATTGAACCTAACCCCCTTTTTGAGCAATCTTGGTAAGGGAATTAACTTTTTAGAAAAATCTTGGATGAATCTCCTATAGAAGTTTGCAAAGCCTATAAAACTTTGGACTTCTTTCACAGTCTTTGGAGATTTCCACTCAGTTACTGCCTTGATCTTATTTTCATCCATGGTAATTCCGTTCGGCGACAGCACGAATCCTAAGAATTCTATGGTAGATACATTAAAGGCACATTTCTCTAATTTGATGAACAAACTGTTCTCTCGTAGCTTCTGCAGAACTCCCTTCACATGTTCTTCATGCTCCTCCACTGAATTAGAATATATCAATATGTCGTCGAAGTAAACTATTGCACTTTGATCGATATATTCCTTCAATACATCGTTGATAAAGTATTGGAACGTGGCTGGAACGTTGCAAAGCCCATTGGGCATCACCTGATATTCAAAAAGCCCATGTTTAGTTCTGAAAGCTGTTTTCCATTCGTCTCCTTTTTTGACTCGAACAAGATGATATGCCCCTCTCAAATCTAGCATTGTGTAGATTTGCGCTCCTTTTACTTGATCCAAAAGAACCGAGATTAAGGGCAAATGATAACGGTTTTTGATGGTTATACGATTTATTGCCCTATAAACAATGCAAGTTCTTAACTCGCCATCCTTCTTAGGAATGAAGAAAAGAGGCGAATTTCTGGAGATTGCGAGGTTCTGATGAAACCATTACTGAGGTATTTTTGAAGGTACTCTTTCAAATGCTGATCTTCTTTCTCTGTTAAGGCGTATATTCTGCTGCAAGGGAGATTGGAACCAGGTTCCAACTCAATTTTACAATCAAACTCTCTGTGTGGAGGGAGTTTCTCTGCCTCTGTCTCACTAAAAACATCTTGATACTCTGCTTATTCTGGAGGCAATTCTGTGGTGTGAATCACGCAAATCGTTGCTCCTCCTTCACAGAGATGAAACGCAGGTGTCATCATACGGTCCTTCTTGTCGTGCTTATAACAATTCTCCTTGCAAAACTCTGAGTTTAGTACAATTGATCAGGCACTCCAATCGATGGTAGGATTATGCTCTGTAAGCCATGGCAAACCCAATATCAGTTGAAATTGCGGGCGTCAATTAAATTAAATTGTAAGGTTTCATGATATCCTTCTTCAGATTCCAATTCTACTGGTTCTGTGTGGCTTACAATGGGCCCAGATGAGAGATTCGTCCCATCCACTGCTCGTACCGCTTCACTCTTTTCCTTTTTTATTGCTTTCAACCCAATTTTCTCTGCGAACTTTAGGTTGCAAAAGTTGCTTGTAGCTCCTGAATCCACCATTACCGTGATTCATTTCAAGGTGGTTTCTCTGAACTTAAGGGTCATGAACATTACAAGATGTTGTGAAGAGGACTGTAAGGTATTAGCCAGTGAATGATCTCTTGGAGTTGTTTCTAATTCTGCAACGACCAGTCCAACTCCCTTTACTGATGGTGCTGAGCGTTTTCTGTCGGTGGCTGTTTGGGTTTCCTTGGACAGTTTCAAACAAAATGACCACTACCACCACAATAGAGACATTGCTTATTCACTCGCCGCCTCTCTTTCGCTTCTTTAGATAGCGGCCCTCGTATTGTTCCAATTTGCATGGGTTCGACACCATGCTGGGAATCATTTCCTTTTGTATTTTCAGTCTTTGCTCGATGGAACCTAGGTATACTTGAGCGGAAATCTCTTCTTTTCTCTCCTCTTCTTTCATTCTGTCGAAAATCAATTTCAAGAACTAAATCAATTAAAGCTGAAATTTCCGTGGGTCTGTTGGGCACTTGGGCCAAAGCATCCTTTAATTCATCTTTTAATCCACGATGGTACCCCGCTGCTCGTTTATTCTCTGGCCATTCTGTTTCCACTACTAATTTGTTGAACTGAGCCAAGTATGCGATTAGATCCCGATTGCCATGTCTAATCTCCAACAGTTCATTATCAGTAGCTTTCGCCGGTCAAAGATCCTGAGAAACTCTTTTTTTAAGTCATCCATATCTAATAAAATTGGATCGTTTCTGGTCACTTATGGCATTGACGATGACGCTGCGTCCCCACTAAGATAAGACAGTATGAAGGCCACTCGCGACTGCGTGTCAGGAAAAACTGCAGGACGGCACATAAAGTGTAAGGTGCATTGTGTCAAAAACACTTGTGCCTTTTGAGGGTCTCCATTAAACTGCTCAGGAGGGGCCAAAGGAATTACTGGAGACAAGGAATGAATAACCTGGGTTGTTACCTTGGGCGTAGGGACTGTTGGATCACTAGAATAATCCTCATGTGGAGATGAAATTTTAAAACTAGACTCAGATACTAACCTATTCATTTTTATCGTTAAATCAGTTGTCTCTCTCCGAGAAATTATGTCCTGTCTAAGCTCCCTATTTTCTTCCCTAACTGCTATTAATTATTTGTGTATTCCTTCCAAAACTTCTCCTAACTTCTTTAGGTCAATACCTTCTGCCATTCTGCTCAGGTGCAAAAACAGCGTGGGCACTTCACTCTGTAAGAGTGCTATCACCAAAATGCACAGGAGCAGAACAACGTCAGTTCCCAATGCCCCACTACAGTTTCCCAGTCAACCACATAGACACTAGCACGTGAGTCACTGCAGAAAACATAGTGGGGAAAGGGGATGGGACAGAGAAGAGACAGTCACACTTTTCCTCAGGTTCCTCTTCTGATAATTTCACTCCTCTCGCTGTTTTCTTTTCTTGCAAGGTCGAGTTTACTGGAATTGGAACTGCAAGAAAATGATGTTTAACAACTTCACATTTTTACTCTATTTACATTGTCATTTCTTTTCTTCTTGATTTATCCTTGGACAAATTAAATTGCACCTACCCGAGTCTCTTGTGACCTATGCCTCTCTTCTTTCTTCTTTGTATTTTTTCCTGCTTGCTGTAACTGTATATACAATATGTATAAGGTTAGTATTTCTTCAGTGCAGTTCACTATTATTTCTTTCACTAATTCGTTAATTGTCTACTCTTTCTTTCTTCCAGGCTCTCACCTTTCTCGTACAGAAGCTAGACTTCCAAGGAACACCAACTTCGGACCAGGTAAGTTTTAATCTAGGTTTAGGGTGACCTTTTGTGTTGCAGTACTTTCCTAAACCCTTCTTCACCTGTACAACTTAACTCTATCTACTTACAGCGTAAATGTATATTTTCAGAAAACTCTTACCCTAATATCGAATATATCTAAAAGGATTTGCACCAAATAATGTTAAACTCTCTCATGTATCTCATTAGCGAACTGGAGAGCAAGCGTAACTTGTGCTGACTCTTCCGTGAGTGGAACACTACTCCTCAAGTGTTTGTATGCTCTATCTTCACAGCGAGCATGCGCAATTCTGTGGAAACTAATTTCAATTCACCAATCTCTCTGATGCCTTCCAATTGCTGACAGGAAATAAAAACCAAAAGCTTACTGACTTTGCTCCTATCTCAGACGCTACTCCCTCTAACAGGAATTCGGGTACCCAACGGGGAAAACGTCGAGAGGCTGCACGACGAAGCTTCCCTGACTAACTTTCGCGCCGCTGGGTTCAGGAACGTCCTTCTCCGCAAATCCTTCAGGTGAAGTGCGGGCTTCTGAGGGAACTTCTCCTGGACATTCTAAACTGCCTTTGAGCACTGGCACACTAGTATGCTGCCTCAATGGTCGCTTCTTGGTGGCCATCTTTGATATCCTCTTCGGCCTATTCTTATGTTGATAATAGCCATTCCCTGACTTCGTGGTGGTTTTTCAGCTAATTAAGGTAATGGAGAAACCTTTCTTCTTGAGAGGCTGAGTGATCCTGACAGCCCTTGTTGTCTTGAGTACGAGCATCTTTTCACTGTTTAATGCTCCAGCTATTCTGGCCCTAACCAGGCACTTCTAGTTTTGTTATCCCCTTTTTCTTCAAGCATACCCTAGCAATTTGAGTTTGAATAAGAAAGCATTGGCTAAAGTAAAAGGACAAGCTGTGTGAGGTAACACAGCATTAGGGACAGGTAAAGATTTCAGAATCATCTGAGCAGAGGTTGTGGACCTGAGATTCTTGTTATGGTTTTCCACAACTTTTTACCTCCAATCCTCCTGTTTTTGCAGAGTTCATTTTTTGCTGTACATAGGACTCTGCACAGTTTAACACTGCTAACCAGTACTGAAGTGCTTGTGGTCTCTCCCTAAAACATGGTAAGATTGGCTTCCACCCAATTGTCACTTTTAATTTACTTGTAAATCTCTTTTAAAGTGGTACTACATGTACCCAGGGCCTGTAAATTTAATGCTACTATTGGGCCTGAAGCACTGATTGTGCCCCCCAATAAAGTAGCCCTTTAAACATGTCTTAAGCCAGCCATTGCAGCCTGTGTGTCCAGTTTTAAACTGCCATTTCAACCTGGAAAAATGTACTTTTTGTCAGGCCTAAACCTTACTTTTTAGTAGATATACATCACCGCTAGAGTAGGGTCTAGCAGCAGGGTGCAGTGTATTTAAAAAGCTGGACATGTGCTTTTAATTTTTACATGTCCTGGTAGTGAAAAACTCTTAAATTCATTTTTCACTAAAGCAAGATCTACCTCTCCCATAGGATAACATTGTGTTACCTTATTACATTTAATAAGTGGTAACTTTCAATTGGGAGCAAGTAGAGAAATCGAGTTTGATCTCTAAAGATTTGTAATTTAAAACAGTCTTTAATGGTAAAGTTGGATTTTAAGTCACAATTCGGAAAATGCCACTTTTAGAAAGTTGCCATTTTCTTGTTGCAACCATTTGATGCCTTCAGCCTAAATCCTGGGTCACATGACTAGGTGTAGCTGGCTGCTGGTCTTTATGTATTACTCCCAGATTGTGAGATAAAGGGTGAATAGGGGATGGCAGGGTGGGCCATCTCTGTCAGGATGAGGGGAAGGAGCTATCACCAACCACATTTGCACATCACAAAGACTCACAAACGGTTTCAAACTAGTCTTTTGTATCCCCAGACAAGCTGGGGCCAGAGCAGGGCGAAAGGAAATTCCCGACACCTCGGTAGGGGAGGGACTCTCCCACTTCAAAGTGGGCACCAGGTATAAGTAGTGGACCCTCAGGCCCAACTCTTCAGATCACTTCTGGACCTGTGGACTCTGTCAGGAAGAAGTACTGCCCAGCTGCGAAGTCTGCCCTGCTGACCAAGGACTGCTTTGCTGCCCAAGAACTGCTGTTGCTGCACTAGGACTCTTCTGCTGCTATGAGTTGCCCTGTTAAATCCAGCCTGTCTATGTGAACACAGGACACCAAGGAATCTGCAATGGTCAGCTGGCTGGCCCACTGTTCAAGCCACAGGTACATAATAGGCTTCTTAGAAGTCAACACATCTCCATGTATCTCGAGCAGCACAATGCAGTCAGCCATCTACTCTGGCCCTTCGCAACGCAACTCCTCCTGGATAGTGGCGCATCTCAGCGCAAATCCTCACAAGCCCCGGCAGCTTCCTAGATGCTGGCATAACCCAATGCCAACAACATAAAACATGAGAGGAATCCCCCACTCAGTATTCATATAGACAGGTAATAAATCCAAAAATATATATCACCCACAGAGTATATCATTTTTCAATTATTTATTTTCAAAGATATAAAAAAAATTATATATATATTTTTATGCATTCATTTAAACAAGCAATGAATTATAAAAGACAAACTTCAATCATATAATATATAATCACATAATAGTGTGTGCAGGATAAACAAAAGAGGCCCTGGGTCAGTGCTAAACAAACGACTGTATATATATAATGATGACAAACTTATAAATCATGTTCGATGAAACAATACAATTAAAAACACAAAAAACAACATGAATGGCGCATTCACTTTGTCTCCTTGTTTGTTGTATTTTGTTCATATTCATATTTAATGTGTTTTTTCTAAAACAAATCTTTCTTTGGTTTTTGTATATGTTTATTGTTGATGTTGTTTTTCACAATGAGGCCCTAAGATCTTTGCCCATCTCTACCAACACCCAGAGGACCACCTTGAACCAGGGGCGTAATGTAGGCCCTGCAGGGCACGGGAATCACAACCCCTCAGTAGGCCCGCACCCTTCAGGGAGGCCTCATTCAGCCCGGGGGCAATAAATATCTTTGAGATATGGGAGAATCAGGGGCCCCTCATCACATTCCGCAGGAGGGCCCCCTTCATTTTGTGTTATGCCTCTGCCCTGACCACCTGGCCCACCATCACCACTCTGCAATGACCACACACTCCAGAGCTCCTTTAGACCCCTGCTCTCACCACTTCCTCATCAAAAGACCTGTCCCCAGCAGCACAATCCTTAGCCCTATCCTGAACTACTCATTCGTCACAGCCACCTACCCAGATGCCTGGAAACATGCCACAATACTCCCTCTCCTCAAGAAACCCTCAACAGACCCAAAGCCTCTAGCCAATTACCGGCCAATCTCCCTGCTACACTAACTGGCAAAAGTCATGGACAAGATCATAAACAAATACCTAACAAACCACCTCACTGACAACCACCTCCTTAACCCCTTCGATGCTCATGACGGAATGGTTCCGTCATGAGCATCGGTGCCCCTGTGTTCATGACGGAACCATTCCGTCATGAGGCCAGGAGCACGAAATCCCTCTGCTGCAGACATCAGAGGGATTTCCTTTTCTCCCCACAGCCTCGGGAGCTGGGGAAGAGCTTCCCCAGCTCCCGAGGCCCCTCCCTTTCAGTGAAATGAAGATCAGCGCGCACGTCGCGCTGACTTCATTTCACTGAAAACAAACTAAAATGAGCCTTTAGGCTCATTTCAGTTTCACTTTCTACGTGCTCAGGGGCTATCTCAGCCCCTGAGCACGTAGAAAGACGGGAGAGGTATCATTGGAAAGGGGAGGGCGATCCCCAAGCAGGGATCCACCCACTAAGGCACAAGGGAGGGGGGAGCGGCCCCTTGGGCAAGGGCTTTGCTCCCCCAAAAAAATTGCCAATGTTCAGTCTTTCTGCCCCCCTGGGAGGCAGATGGGAGCAGTAGCCCCCAATCTGCCCCCGGGGCAGAAAGCCCACTAGACACCAGGGATTTTTATTTGGTGCATTTTTTTAGGGTGGGGGCTGCCCGAAATGGGCACGCCAATGCCCCCACCCCCCAGCCACCATTACAGCCTTTCTGCCCCCGGGAGCAGCAAAGCCCACTAAATGCCAGGGATTTTTTGTGTGCAATTTGTTTTAGGGTGGGGGCTGCCCAAAATGGGCACACCAATGCCCCCACCCCACCCACCACCATTACAGCCTTTCTGCCCCCCCTGGGAGGCAGGTGGGGGCAGTAGCCCCCATTCTGCCGCCCCGGGGGGGCAGAAAGCCTACTAAACGCCAGGGATTTATTTTTTGTGTAATTTTTTTTTTTAGGGTGGGGGCTGCCCAAAACGGGCACGCTAATGCCCCCACCCCCCGTCACCATTACAGCCTTTCAGCCCCCCCGGGGAGGCAGAAAGCCCACTAAATGCCAGGGATTTTTTTTTGTGTAATTTTTTTTAGGGTGGGGGCTGCCCAAAATGGGCACGCCAATACCCCCACCCCGCCGCCACCATTACAGCCTTTCTGCCCCCCCTGGGAGGCAGATGGGGCAGTAGCCCCCAATCTGCCCCCCTGGGGGGGCAGAAAGCCCACTAAACGCCAGGGATTTTTTTTTTTTGCAATTTTTTTTAGGGTGGGGGCTGCCCAAAATGGGCACGCCAATGCCCCCACGCCCTTGCCACCATACCAGTCTTTCTGCCCCACCCGGGGCGGCAGAAAGCCCACTTGACGCCAGGGATTTTTTTTTGCGCATTTGTTTTTAGGGTGGGGGCTGCCCGAAGTGGGCACGCCAATGCCCACATCCCCGCCACCATTACAGCCTTTCTGCTCCCCTGGTCTCCCGATAAAAATGGTACCTCACACGCGTGGGTGGGGCAAGTACCCACGACAGGCAAGGGCCCAAAACCTAGTGAGGCGACATCAAAATTACCTATCACAAACCAACCTGGTTTCAAGGGGGTCCCATGAGTTTTGGCCCCGGGTTCGGCGGCCAGCTAGGAAACCTACCAAACCCACACATTTCTGAAAACTAGACACCCGGGGGATTCCAGGGAGGTATGGCTTGCGTGGATCCCCCAACGTTTTCTTACCCAGAATCCCCCAGAAATCTGAGATTTTGCTGAAAAAATCACTTTTTTCACACATTTTTGTGTGGGAAAGTTGTGGCATCACCAGGCTGAAACAAATTTCCTACCAGCCAGTGTTCCCCCAGGTCTCCCGATAAAAACGGTGCATCACTCGGATGGGAGGCCCAAGTACCCGCGACAGGCAAGGGCCCAAAGCGTATTGAGGCGACATCAAAATTGCCTATCAGAAGACGACCTGGTTTTGCAAGGGGGTCCCATGACTTTTTGGCCCGGGGCTCGGCGGCCACCTAGGGAAACCTACCAAACCCACACATTTCTGAAAACTAGACACCCGGGGATTCCAGGGAGGTATGGCTTGCGTGGATCCCCCAACGTTTTCTTACCCAGAATCCCCAGAAACCTGACATTTTGCTGAAAAAATCACTTTTTCACACATTTTTGTGTGGGAAAGTTGTGGCATCACTGGGCTGACACAAATTTCCTACCACCCAGCGTTCCCCCAGGTCTCCCGATAAAAATGGTGCCTCACTCGGGTGGGAGGCCCAAGTACGCACGACAGGCAAGGGCCCAAAGCGTATTGAGGCAACATCAAAATTGCCTATCAGAAAACGACCTGGTTTTGCAAGGGGGTCCCATGACTCTTTGGCCCGGGGCTCGGCGGCCACCTAGGAAACCTACAAACCCACACATTTCTGAAAAGAAGACACCCTGGGGATTCCAGGGAGGTATGGCTTGCGTGGATCCCCCAAAGTTTTCTTACCCAGAATCCCCCAGAAACCTTAAATTTTGCTGAAAAAGTCACTTTTTCACACATTTTTGTATAGGAAAGTTGTGGCATCACCGGGCTGACACAAATTTCCTACCATCCAGCGTTCCCCCAGGTCTCCCGATACAAATGGTGCCTCACTCGGGTGGGAGGCCCAAGTACCCGCAACAGGCATGGGCCCAAAACGTATTGAGGCGACATCAAAATTGCCTATCAGAAGACTGACCTGGTTTTGCAGGGGGTCCCATGACTTTTTAGCCCGGGGCTCGGCGGCCACCTAGGAAACCTAGCAAACCCACAAATTTCTGAAAAGTAGACACCCGAGGATTCCAGGGAGGTATGGCTTGCGTGGATCCCCCAACGTTTTCTTACCCAGAATCCCCAGAAACCTGAAATTTTGCTGAAAAAGTCACTTTTTCACACATTTTTGTGTAGGAAAGTTGTGGCATCACCGGGCTGACACAAATTTCCTACCACCCAGCGTTCCCCAGGTCTCCCGATACAAATGGTGCCTCACTCGGGTGGGAGGCCCAAGTACCCGCAACAGGCATGGGCCCAAAGCGTATTGAGGCGACATCAAAATTGCCTATCAGAAGACGACCTGGTTTTGCAAGGGGTCCCATGACTTTTGGCCCGGGGCTCGGCGGCCACCTAGGAAACCTAGCAAACCCACACATTTCTGAAAAGTAGACACCCGGGGATTCCAGGGTGGTATGGCTTGCGTGGATCCACCAACGTTTTCTTACCCAGAATCCCCTGCAAACCTGAAAGTTTGTTGAAAAAATCACTTTTTTCACACATTTTTGTGTGGGAAAGTTGTGGCATCCCCGGGATGACACAAATTTCCTACCACCCAGCGTTCCCCAGGTCTCCCGATACAAATGGTGCCTCACTCGGGTGGGAGGCCCAAGTACCCGCAACAGGCATGGGCCCAAAACGTATTGAGGCAACATTGAAATTGCCTATCACAAAATGTTTTGGGCCCTTGCCTGTCATCGGGTACTTGGGCCTCCCACTCGAGTGAGGCACCATTTTATCGGGAGACCTGGAGAATGCTGGGTGGTAGGAAATTTGTGTCATCCCGGTGATGCCACAACTTGCCCACACAAAATGTGTGAAAAAAGTGATTTTTTCAGCAAAATTTTAGGTTTGCAGGGATTCTGGGTAAGAAACGTTGGGGAGCCACGTAAGCCATACATCCCTGGAATTCCCGGGTGTCTACTTTTCAGAAATGTGTGGGTTTGGTAGGTTTCCTAGGTGGCCACGAGCTCCGGGCCAAAAGTCATGGGACCCCTGCAAAGCCAGGTCGTTTTCTGATAGGCAACTTGATGTCGCCTCAATAAGTTTTAGGTCCTTGCCTGTCGCGCGTACTTGGGCCTCCCACCTGAGTGAGGCACCATTTTATCGGGAGACCTGGGGAACGCTGGGTGGTAGGAAATTTGTGTCATCCCGGTGATGCCACAACTTCCCACACAAAATGTGTGAAAAAGTGATTTTTCAGCAAAATTTCAGGTTTGCAGCGGATTCTGGGTAAGAAAGCGTTGGTAGATCCACGCAATCCATACCTCCCTGGAATCCCGGGTGTCTACTTTTCAGAAATGTGTGGGTTTTCTAGGTTTCCTAGGTGGCCGCGAGCCTCGGCCAAAAGTCATGGGACCCCCTTGCAAAACCAGGTCGTTTTGTGATAGACATTTTGATGTCGCCTCAATACGTTTGGGTCCTTGCCTGTCGCTGCTGCACTTGGGCCTCCCACTAGAGTGAGGCACCATTTTATCGGGAGACCTGGAGGACGCTGAGTGATAGGAAATTTGTGTCAGCCTGGTGATGCCACAACTTTCCCACACAAAAATGTGTGAAAAGTGATTTTTCATCAAATTTCAGGTTTGCAGAGGATTCTGGGTAAGAAAACGTTGGTGCATCCACGCAAGCCATACCTCCCTGGAATCCCCGGGTGTCTACTTTTCAGAAATGTGTGGGTTTGCTAGGTTTCCTAGGTGGCCACGAGCGCTGGCCAAAAAGTCATGGGACCTCCTGCAAAACCAGATCGTTTTGTGATAGGCATTTTGATGTCGCCTCAATACATTTTGGGCCCTTGCCTGTCGTGGGTACTTGGGCCTCCCACCCGAGTGAGGCACCAATTTTATCGGGAGACCTGGGGCAATGCTGGGTGGTAGTAAATTTGTGTCAGTCCGGTGATGCCACAACTTTCCCACACACAATGTGTGAAAAAGTGATTTTTCAGCAAAATTTCAGGTTTCTGGGGATTCTGGGTAGAAAGCATTGGGGGATCCACGCAAGCCATACCTCCCTGGAATCTCCCATGTGTCTACTTTTCAGAAATGTGTGGGTTTGGTAGGTTTCCTAGGTGCTGGCAGAGCTAGGGTTCAAAAACTACAGCTAGGCACTTTGCCAAAAAAGGGTCATTTTTCACAGTGAAATTGGGGTGTGTCCACGTTGCGTTTTGTGTCGTTTCCTGTCGCGGGCTCTAGGCCTATCCACACAAGTAAGGTGCCATTTTTCTCAGAAGACTTTGGGGAACGCAGGGTGGGTGGAATTTTGTGGATCCATGCAGATTCCAGAACTTTCCACCACAGAAAGCGAGGAAAATGTGTTTTTTTACACTTTTTAGGTTTGCAAGGGATTCTAGGTAACAGAACCTGGTGAGAGCCAGTCAAGTCACCCCATCCTGGATTCCCCTAGGTGTCTAGATTTAAAAAATGTATAGGTTTGCTAGGTTTCCCTAGGTGCCGGCAGAGCTAGGGTTCAAAACTACAGCTAAGCACTTTTCAAAAAAAGGGTCATTTTTCACTGTGAAAATGTGGTGTGTCCACGTTGTGTTTTGCGCTGTTTTATGTCGCGGGCACTAGGCCTACCCACACAAGTGAGGTACCATTTTTCTCGGAAGACTTTGGGGAATGCGGGGTGGGTGGAATTTTGTGGATCCACGCAGATTCCAGAACTTTCCACCACAGAAAAGTGAGGAAAATTTGTTTTTTTTGACAATTGTTTAGGTTTGCAAGGGATTCTGGGTAACAGAACCTAGTGAGAGCCAGTCAAGTCACCCCATCCTGGATTCCCCTGGGTGTCTAGACTTCAAAAATGTATAGGTTTGCTAGGTTTCCCTAGGTGCCGGCAGAGCTAGGGTTCAAAAACTACAGCTAGGCACTTTGCAAAAAAAGGGTCATTTTTCACTGTGAAAATGTGGTGTGTCCACGTTGCGTTTTTCGCTGTTTCCTGTTGCGGGCACTAGGCCTACCCACACAAGTGAGGTACCATTTTTATCGGGAGACTTAGGGTAACACAAAATTGTAGAGCAACTGTTATTATCTATTGACTTTTGATGCATTTCTGCCTTCCAAATGAAAGACAATGTGTAAAAAGACGTCATTTTGAAAAATGTCCTATAATTGTCATGCTAGTATGGGTACTCCCAATTTCGGAAATGTGCAAATATCTACTATTTCTAAACTCTATATTTTGTTCCCATTTCAGAAATACATAGGTGTCTTTCATACCGATTTTTCCATGTATAAATTTTCCCAGAATAATTGCTATATACCCGGTACATAATAAAAAACCATTGCAAGACGCTGCTCAGTTATTGGCTCTGGGTTCGTCGGGTTCTTGGTGAACCTACAAGTCCTATATTCGCCACAACCAGAAAGGTCCAGCGGATGTAACGGTATATTGCTTTCAAATAGCTGTCATAATTAGAAGAAGTTACAGGTGAAAACGTTGACACAAATGGCTGATTTTTTCAACTAATTTTCAATTTTTCCTATATTCAACGGTTAGTTTCTATAAAGAAACCTTGAAGGATCTACACAAATGACCCCTTGCTGAATTCAGAATTTTGTCTACTTTTCAGAAATGTATGGCTTTCCAGGATCCATTATTGCTTTCATACCCATTTCTACCATTAACTGGAAGGAGGTTGAAAGCACAAAAAATAGCAAAAATAGACTATGTCCCAGAAAAATGCCAAAACTGTGTAAAAATTTTTGTTTTCTGACAAAAGTCTGCTTGTCCCTGAAAGCTGGGAAGATGGTGATTTCAGCACCACAACCCCTTTTTGATGCCATATGCAGGGAAAAAAACAGACGCTTTCATCTGTAGCCCTTTTTTCGCATTTTTCCCCAAAAAACCAAAATTTAGCTGTATTTTGGCTAATTTCTGGGTCCCCTCCAAGGGAATCCACAAACCCTGGTACCTTTAGAATCCACATGATGTTGGAAAAAAAGGATGCAAATTTGGCGTGGATACGTTATGTGGTCAAAAAGTTACAGGGGCCTAAGCGCGAACTACCCCAAATAGCCAAAAAAAGGCTTAGCACAGGAGGGGAAAAGGCCTAGCAGCGAAGGGGTTAAAACCTCAATATGGATTCAAGCCCAAACACAGTACAGATATCACCCTCATCACCGCCATGGACAACATCCAGATGATTATAAACAGAGGTGACACCGCAGCCCTAATCCTACTGGATTTTTTCGCAGCTATCAACACCATCTCCCTACCCATCGTTATCCAACAACTGCATGAAGCCAGCATCACAGGTCCCGCATTTCACCGGATTTGATCTTTCCTGACAGGTCGCACCCAGTCAGTTAGCTTGGCCCCCTTCACCTCTGACACTGTCAACTTCATCTGCAGAGTTCTGCAAGGGTCCTCACTCAGCCCTACTCTGTTCAACACCTTCATGACCACACTCACCAGTATTATCCATGCCCACTGAATCACCATTCATATCCTATGCTGATGTCATCCATCATATTCTACCTCTCCGACAAGATACCAAACACCCAGGCCAATTTCTTTGCCTGCATGATTAAAGGCACCTAATCGATGAAAAGCAACTGCCTCAAGTTAAACAAAGACAAGACAGAAATAGTCATCTTTGGCAAAGACACCTCACTCTTGCACTCCACCTGGTGGCCTGTCAAACCCAGCACCCCCGGCAACCCATGTAAAGAACCTTAAAGTATTAAGTGACAAACAAATCACAATACGTGGCCAAGTGAATGAAGTTTCTTTCTCCTGCTTCCACACTCAAGATACCCAAGAAGATCCTCAAATGGCTCTCCACAAACACTCACATAACCATCACCCAGGCCCTCATCACCAGCAAGCTGGACTATAATAATGCATACTATGCCTGAATTAACACTCAACTGACCAGAAGACTCCAAATCATACAAAACTCTATAGCCAGCATCACCCTCAACCTCCCACCCTGCCCTTATATCACCTTGCACCTCAAAGAGCTCCGTTGGCTCCCAATCCACAAACTAGCACTCTTCATACTTTTCTTGCACACATACAAACCCTTGAAAAACATTGGTCCCTCTTACCTCAACCACCCCATAAACTTCCACAAACCTACCACACCAGATTCCTTCTCCCACCCTCTACACCCTCACATAAGCAGAACCAGATCCAGAGGTTGTGTCTTCCCCTTCCTCACTCCTAAAGCCTGGAACACCCTGCCTTTGTACATCAGAGCCTCCTTCTCAGATCTTGAATTCTGCAAGAAACTGAGGACCTGACCCTTCACCTATCCTTGACTCTGGCTTGGACCATACAGCTCCTGTTTCAGTGCCAGCATACCCTCCCCGGTAAGTTGTGTGCTTTACAAATACTGATAACATAACATCTTTACCTATGGAACTCAGGAAATTTCTTAAGAATGCGTTTGAGTTACCATTTATTGACTGCGACTCTATCTAATTTTTCACCCTGATATCTACTTTTTTTCATTGTGTCAAACTGCAACCATTTTCACCCTATAAACTTGTTGATCATCAACCTACTTGAAGCTTCAATTGTGTTATGCACCTCTGGAAATGGACGCAGATTTGGACTGTAGTTAAATATGGAGCAGGATATAGAACTGCTTATTATAGCATCTCTTGAACCCTTCATAGGCAGTGTGCAGTGGATATTAGTGGGTGGGATGGGAGGTCTGCGCTTTATTAACGTGGCCACATTAACAAGAGTGTACACAGAGTCAAGTGGGTTAGAGTGGGGGTGGTCATTTTATTTGCCACAATTATTTTCTCTTTCTCTTCTATCTTCAGCAAGTAGGGAGTTTAAATGTCCAAAATTCATATGTGTTTGAATTTGTTATTGAGCACATGTTTTTGGCAATGCATTTCTTTAGTGCTTTAACTTCCCAAGGACTCTTACCACCAATTCAGTTTACTGAGTAACTGGTTCACTGTTCACTTTGATGAATATCACTAAACATGTATAGGTTGATTTTACTTTATGTGTGGACAGTTTATCCTTTCATCCGGGTCCTCAAGATATCAGGAATGTGCTCAAAGTTGAGGTGCATTAAAACTTTGGTTGCGTTACTTCATATAAGCAAATTTCATACACCACTGCAGAAATGAAGTTACTGAGCTCACTAAAGATATCCAGAGGGAACAGTCAGGTCAGATGCCGCTTTTCACATCAATCAGCGATAGGAGACACACTGCACATAGTGCACATAAAGCCACAACACTATATGTGGTTGAACACGGTGGTAATAATCGAAAAAGATAATTTTCTTGCAAAGGTCTAACAGCAAAGAATACTATGGTGAAACACCTGCCAAAAATAAAGTTATAAAGACAACAAAAAGGAGTGGGAGAGACATGTTGAATGACAGAAAACAAATTGCTTTGGCAGACAGAGAAAGTCTACAATAAATCTGGAGCATTGATTACAAGAATGCATATGTATAAAATATGCTGTTCCTATGGTAATTATTGAGCCGCGTGTGTGGTTGGATTGGGAAAGCCAACTAAGGCTGAATGCTTTTCATTACTATGTAGATGATGTGCCAGACTGCATGAGCTACACACAGATATTTTTGAGAAAGTGTGTTAAGTTAATTAAACTGATATAGGCATATAAAATATCTTACTATGTCTAGAGGCACATTTCCAAGAACTCATGCATTTAACATCCATCAAACTATAATCATTTTCAGCGGCGTCACTAGGGTTGGTGTCACCCAGTGCGGTAACTCGGTAACTCATGGTGTCACCCCCTCACGACTTACCCCATGACACCATCACATGGGGTGACACCTTTCCCAAATGAGACTGTTTAGTAAATAGTCTCATTTGGGAAAGGTGTCACCCCATGTGATGGTGTCAGCCGGTGCGGTCCGCACCCCCCGCACCACCCTAGTGACGCCACTGATCATTTTTATAGCCTGTACTCTACAATAAGTGGAATTAAGGAGAGTGATCGAAGCACAATTTACAACCACTGATACAGTAAAATGTAATGTAATGCAGGCTGAGTGGCCGATCAGGAAAATAATTAACCTGTTACTGAAGGACTACGGGGGATATTACCAAGGATTTGCAATAATTATCGCAAAGCGTGCTTAGCGCTGTTTTTTTTTATCGTCGGCTATCACTGGATTTCATCGCGGAGATAACGCGTTATTATCAACGCTTATCTCCAAGGCGATAAAAAATCCAGCGATAGCTGCGAAACCCAGCAATAGCGTGAGAAATCCAGCGATAAATTCAACGCGCTAATGAAAAGCTTGCTAATAGGCAGTTGAGGACTTAACCTTACAATCCACCTCCCATTGACTAGAATGGTTAAGTCAGGTTTTTAGCAGGTGTTAGATTCCAGCAATAATCGCGGTTAGCGCGACTTTTTATATCGCTTCGCGGGCATTGCTAATAGGGGGAAGTTGTGTTTGCGACTGTTTTCAGTCGCTTTTAGTTGGGAACGCCTACTTTGCATGTCATTAGCGATATATATCGCTGACATGCAAAGCAGCACCAAAAAGGTCGCTTTCGCCATAAAGCTGTCGCTAACAGCTGTTAGCGACAGCTTGCTAATAGGGCGATAGAAATGTCGCCGCTTTAGCGGGAAAAAGTGCCGCTAAAGCGGCGATAAGGCCCTTGCTAATATGCCCCTACATGTTTTAATATAGTCATGGAAGCATCTGTGTTCCAGTGCCTAGAGTACCATGTAGACTGTTAGGGATATTGACAATAATTTTTGGGAAAAGGCCTTTTTAGAAACAAGAGTGGAGTGGGGCAGGCTGTGGCCCAAAAAGGCACCAATCGTTCGAGCTCGTGCTCAGTTCCCCATTTCTCAGTCATTTTGTGCAGTCTGAAGTACAGCGGTGCCATCACTTACTGGGAAATGTGAGACACAACAGAGGCACTGGAAGCAGAGTGACTTGATGGGCACGGGGTAGCGGGCCTTTGGAGGGATTACAGTGGTGCCAGTGTTGCATGCAGCTCGTCCTACAGCGCTCAGGGGGAGTGGAACAGGGGATGCTACGGGCAAGATTATTTTCCTAGTGCTGATGCCTTGGACCACTGGGGCGGCGCACCGTGTTGTTCCAGACACACCAGAGTCCCTACCCCACTTGTGGTACAAAGAGAATTCCACTTGGATGCATTTTGCACAACCATAGCTGTGAGGAGCGGTACCCGTAGTGAACCGGTAACAGAATAACGCTGCAGATTACTTAATGAGAAGAAGCGGAAAGGAGACTTCTTTATTCGAAGGATGAATCATTCAGTGGAGAAAGGAAAGAAACGACTGCTTAGACTACGGATGAATCTCCATGACCCGGGGCTGAACAGATCCTTCTAGTTCAATATCTGCTCAAGACTTGTATCTAAGCGAGAACTTTGAGAAGCTGGCATCAGCTGTTAAAGAGAGTGGCAAACAACCCAGTGCAAATTGGAGAAGAAAGAGGGCGAACTGTGAACACTTGAGGAGCAAGCAGTGCCAACATCCTTGACAACAGCAGATGTCTGGTCATTTCCAGCTAACACAGTGAAAGCCTTGGTGAAGCTGCAGGAGCAATATGAGTTGCTTGGCAACTTGAGGAGTTGTAGAAAGGTACCTGTGCTGGGGTTCCCAGTGCAAATTCCTGGTAAGGCCCTTCTGGGTTAAAATAATTGAGAAGCTAGCAGATCTGCTAGATGTACAACACCAGAAACTGAAAAGGCTGTAGAAAAGGCCAACAGTTTGGCAGCAAGAGTGCGGTCGCAGTATGGTAGATCGGTTGGAGTGGTATGATAGTGTCCTTAGTGGAGCGCAGGGAAACATCTGGTAAAGTAAAGAGTTACAATGAGCCCTGTTAGAAATGGGATTTCTGGTTGGCTAGGGCATGCTCCTCAGCCAGGCAGAAACCACCACTCTAGTCAGGGCAAGGGAGTTACACACTGAAGATAACCCCTGCACACCCCTTTGGTAGCTTGGCACGAGCAGTCAGGCTTATCCCAGCGGCAATGTGTAAAGTGTTTGCGCAACACACACAGCAGCAACACACTAGGCACACCACAAAAGAAACTCCACACAAGGTTATATCAAAAATAGCCTTTGTATTATCATAAACACATTAGAATCATAATCACAAAATATAGACTGTGCGAACTGGCACTAGGCAATATTCACAGGGGATTATATACACAGGACAGGGCCAATCGGGCCACTGTCAGAACCATCACAAAGCACAAGTAGCAAATATAAAACACAACCAGTAACTACTGGTACCATAATGACTTCAGAATTATCACCTGCAACATAAACACATTATGTCTGCATCACTTTAGGCATAAAACACATTATGCATAAATCACATAAGCATAAACCTATTATGCCACCTCTGTAGGCCTAAACACATTATGCAATCCTTGTAGAGACTTGCGCCCTACCCATCTCACCAAAATGACCCCGGGCCAACTGGCCTTTCACTGGGGCCCAATGCCCTCTGTCCAAAATGTCAGGGCTCTAACTGTAGGGCCTCTCAAGTAGCCCTCTGGTTGCCAATGCAGCAAAGATACTGCGCAGTGCGCTGTGGGCGTGGGGTGCAACTCACCCCCTCCTCATCCTGAAGCAAAATGCACCCGTGTTGCAGTTGCCCGTGCTCCTGCGGTGCAGCTTGGGAAATGAGGCCTGGCACAAGTGTGCCCCTTAAGCCCCTCTGGGACTCCTTAAGCGAAAGGTGCCCCTCTCGTAGTAGCACTGGCTCTAACAGGGCCTTTGAAGCCCCGCTCGGGGACTTAGGGATCCCAAAACTGGCCCAACAAGAAACCAGCACTGGCACTCTTCGTGCCTAGGGAGCCCCGTTCACCGGGCTCCTCCTCGTGCCATCCCTTGGCATCAACATTACCCAGGCTTCAGCCACACTCACCGGGGCTGCTCGGGGACTCCGTGTAGACACCTCCGGTCTCTTCCAATGCGGGACGCCGCCTGCCATATGCAGGGCTCGCATCCTCACAACGGGAGCCCTGCCTGGAACTAGGCACCAAGTTGACGGACTGGTGCTCCAGCCTCCACTCTCAATTCCTGTCTCCGGCCACGCCTCAGGCCAGGCTCTCTTCGCCTGACTTCCGGCCGGCGCGCTCAGAATGAGCGGAGCGGGAGCCCTTCCTCCTGGGCACGTCGCGGAGCTCTCCAGTGGATTAGGCCATGCAGGCGGGGTGGGCTTCCGCCGGTCTCAGGGCACACGGAGCGAAGTCTCAGTTTCTCTTCTGGGGCACGTCCCAGCACGGGGTAGGCTCCCGCCTAGGTCCCTGCTTATGGCCACGGAGGCGGGGTAGGCTCCCGCCCTCCTTCAGGCCCCGCCTACAACCATGCAGTCTGCCTATCTTCCTGGTCGCCGCTCTCAGCAGCGGCTTCGTCCACGAAGGAAAATGCGGGGTAGGCTCCCACTTTCAAGGACACACAGGCGGCAGGAGATAAACAAAATGCGGTGTGGGCTCCCGCTCAGAGGAGCGCACAAATGCTGAGCAAGTTGCAGCCCAGCGCTGCAGAGCTCCAGCCCTCTCCTCTTCCTGGAGTACAGGAGAAAAACGGTGCAGCGCTCACGAGGCGCTTGAATCCAGGAACTCCCAATTTCCATGGGCACAAGGCTGGGCCCAGGCAGGCCAGCTCACAGGGCCCTCCAGCAGGGAGGCAGTCCCTCGTGGCGGATCCTCCTGGGGCCCAGCAGCAGCAAGTCCCCCCCAAGTCACAAGGAAGCACAACCCTACCTGGGGTCACAGCCCCAATATTTATACAACCTTTTCCTTTGTCTGCCCTTGGCACAGGGCTTGGGGGAACCAGCCTGAACAGGTTCTGGTGTGTTTTGGAGCACTCTGTTTACAGGGCTCCTCTTCCCCTTTGTCAGGTGGGGGCCTTGTCATCAGACACACCACAGGGGGGCGGAGCCAGCATTCACCTAGGCAGGAACAGACCTATTCAGGGGACTACTCCTCCCACTACTCCAAATGCAGTTCCCCTATTCAGCCTAGCGCTGACTCACCCTGCCCTCCCTGGAGCCACACACACCTCACCAGCCCCTGTCACTCCAAAGCCAGACATGCAATCCACATCAGGCAGGCAGACACATAGCACACAGAAATGCCAACTTCTACAAGTGGCATTTCTAAAATAGTGATAATAAATCTGCGCACACCATTGCGTAGCATTAATTATTACTATTCCAACCATACCAAACTTGACCACGCTGCTCCTCTCATATCAGGAATTATCACTGAAACACTTATCAGGGAGTCCCCAATGCATTCCTATGAGAGGGCAGCCTCACAGCAGTGAGAAACCAAAATGGCTGTTTGCCACTACCAGGACATGTCACACACTTAAGGTACATGTCCTACCTTTTACCTACAATGCACCCTTCCCAAAGGGCTAGCTAGGGCCTACCTTAGGGGTGACTGACATGCAGTAAAAGGGGGGTCACAGACGTGGCACAGACTTTAGGTGCCACGTCACAGCGGCAGTAACACTGTGCGCACGGGCCCTGCCATGGCAGAGGCCTGAGACAGGTTTGAAAGGCTACTTTGGTGGGTGGCTCAATCAGCACTCCAAGCCCACCAGTAGCATTTAATTTACCGGCCCCGGGTATCTGAGATACCACTTTACAAGGGACTGACAGGTAAACTAAATATGCCAAACAGGTGCAGACCAATCTTACCATGTTTACCACAGAGAGCACACGCTCTTTACACTGGACAGCAGTGCTAAAGTGCCCAGAGTCCTAGAACCACCAACACCATGTCAGAAAAAAAAGGCTAGGAGGAAGGCAAAAAGTTCAGGGATGACCCTGCAAAAAGGGCCAAGTCCAACACAACTCCCTTCCAGCCAAAACGCAGGGTAGACCAATCACCACCTTGATGGGCTTCCCTGCTTTGGGCGATAGAACACGGACGCGGGCGCGCAACTGCAGGGGCACACTCCAGTTCTACGCCATTCTGAACCCATGTGGTTCCCTCTGTCAAAGCTCCCAGGACCAACTAGGCTACCCCACTGGTACTCCCTAGCTGTCCACGGCCAGGACCAGGCCCTAGGCCATCCAGATGTCTTTGGTCCTTGCCATTCCACAGAGTGGGGGGCAGTAATCCCAGGCACATAGTAACCATTCTCCACTCTTCCTCTCATCAGTGCAGTTCTAACCTGCCACTGATCCTCCAACCTAGGGTCCGCACCCTCAGGCTGACCAGAGGTCACGGGCAAGGTTTTCCTCCCCCTACCTCTCCTTCTGGGGTTCCGTACTCTCCTAAGAGAAGCACCCCCAGAACCAAAAACTGTCAGGACACTGGAACCAGACCTCCTACACTATTCTTCAACCAGTTCAGGGCCTTGACCCTGCAACTGATCTACCAACCTGGGATCTAAACCCTCAGGTTGCATCGGGGTCAGAGGCGAGGACTCTCTCCCTCTGTACCCCCTTCCAGAGTTCTGCACCCTCCAACCTGGAGTGGTACCCCTAGAAGACAAACCGGTCAGGACACTGCTTACAGATGTCCTTCCCTCCAGGTTGGCTAACCCCTGAACCTGGCTCCCCAACCCAGGGACTGAACCCTGCGGCTGAGCACCTGCCCGGCGCACCAGGACTTCCTTGGGAGCACGCATGCCCCCCCTAACACATAACTCATGTGTTGTGTGACAGTCTGCCTGGCGCAGATATCCCGACCCCTGTCCATCTGACAGTGCATGAAGATCCCCCAGGACAGAAGTGGTGTCACCATGGTCACTCCTAGGAGACTCAACCCTTCTGGCTGGCCCCTGACCCACTGGTTCTTCCACTGGGGACTCTCTCCCCCTCTCACCCCTCAATCTGGACTTCTGCACCCTCCACTTAGGAGTGGCACTGCCAGACACCAGAACTGATGGAGGCCTGCTTACAGACACTCCACGTTCTCCTGACACTAGGAGATCCCCCTCAAATGGACTACCAGTACAGCTTAGGCTCCCTACCTGGTGTTCCCTTAAGGAACCATCCAGGCCCTGAGACTGAGGTTGGGCACTATTGGGACACATCCCAGTCTCACTCCTTCTCCTTGGAGACAGGACGTGAGGCCCTACAACCTTCCCACTACAACGGGACTTAGCTGCGCCTCTCTGAACCTCTCCCACGACTCTGGGCTGGAAGATACCTGAGCCACTCCTCTTAGGGTCACTCTCCAATGCCTCTTCAGAAAATCTGGCAACCACCCAGAGGTCTGCCTCCCGTGCAAGCTCCCTGGGATCAGAGAACTCACACTCCAACAGGTGTTGGTGCAACCCCGGAAAACAATTACTGAACATGTGCTCTCTGACAACCAGATTGAACAGCCCTTCAAAATCATTTGCCGTGCTACCCATCACCCAACCTTCCAGTGCATCACAACATTCATCCACAAACTCCCCCCAAGACTGGTGAGACAGTTTTCTACTGCCCCTGAACCTCAACCTGTACCCCTCTTCCTGGGAACCAGGTACAATACTCTGGGATCTGGGACTGGGACTTCCTGCACTGGACTCCATATTGCTGCAACCACTGGACCCCGCCCTCACTGGTGAATCCAGACAACTAAAACTACTCTCAGGGGACAATCTTTCCTCCAGAGCTAGTTTCTCCCTGGCGAAGGCCCTCTCTGCCTCCGCCATCCTCTCCTGTGCTAAGACCCTCTCAGTCTCTAGCTTTTTCTCTTCAAGGCTCAACGCCTTGAGACTCAACTCCTGGGCCAACAAGGCCTTTTTCTCCTCCAAACCCAGCCGCGCTATCTCCTTGGCACACTCCGACTGGAGCGTGTCCAAAGCCAGCTGATGCTCCCTTTCTTCCCTCCTATCCACCCACTCCTCTGGGGACAGGGAAAGAGATGGGGCATTGTCCCCGGCACTGGACCCAGCAAGGGACTCCCTATCTATGGGGTCCTCACTACCTACTGGCGTCCCTGCCCTGTCATTTTCTTCCTCTTCTTCAGACTCTCCAGGCCCTATTACAAAACCACCACTTAGGTATGCAGAGGGATAATCAGACAGGTCCCCATGGCATTCTAAGGGTTCTCCCCTAAAGAGTGCCTCATAAAGGAACAGCTTTCTGAGGATGTTACCCACTATTGGTATCCCCCTCTTTCTGCAGAATTCCTCAAATCCTCACGGGTGTACTCCAAAAGGTCATCCTCATTATAGATTAATCCCATCTTGTCAGAATACACAACCCACAGTGCAACACAAGAGACCTAGGTGTCTGAGCTGAAGTAAGAGTATACAATTCAGAAATGACACTTTTAGGAGAAAACAAAATCAGGAAACAAAATCCCCAAACCTGTGATTATCTAAATGCAGAGTTTGTAGTGCAACCAGTTGTCGCTGTGGTACTGCGCAAATGCAAGTCCTATCCTCACCGCTGACAACCAGTGTTAGAAATGGGATTTCTGGTTGGCTAGGGCATGCGCCTCAGCCAGGCAGAAACCACCACTCTAGTCAGGGCAAGGGAGTTACACACTGAAGATGACCCCTGCTCACCCCCTTGGTAGCTTGGCACGAGCAGTCAGGCTTATCCCAGAGGCAATGTGTAAAGCATTTGCGCAACACACACACAGCAGCAACACACTAGGCACACCACAAGAGAAACTCCACACAAGGTTATATCAAAAATCGCCTTTGTATTATCATAAACACATTAGAATCATAATCACAAAATATACACAGTGTGAACTGGCACGAGGCAATATTCACAGTGGATTATATACACCGGACAGGGCCAATCGGGCCACTGTCAGAACCATCACAAAGCAGAAGTAGCAAATATAAAACACAACCAGTAACTACTGGTACCATAATGACTTCAGCATTATCACCTGCAACATAAACACATTATGTCTGCATCACTTTAGGCATAAAACACATTATGCATAAATCACATAAGCATAAACCTATTATGCCACCTCTGTAGGCCACACATTATGCAATAGGCATCACAAGCATAAACACATTATGCAATAATCATGGTGCATAAATCACATTCAGCAACAATCAGGTTAGGCATAATCACATTACGCAATCCTTGTAGAGCCTTGCTCCCTACCATCTCACCAAAATGACCCCAGGCCAACTGGCCTTTCACTGCGGCCCAATGCCCTCTGTCTAAAATGTCAGGGCTCTAACTGTAGGTCCTCTCAAGTAGCCCTCTGGTTGCCAATGCAGCAAAGATACTGCGCAGTGCGCTGGGGGCGTGGGGTGCAACTCACCCCCTCCTCATCCTGAAGCAAAATGCCCCCATGTTGCAGCTGCCCGCGCTCCTGTGGTGCAGCTGGGGAAATGAGGCCTGGCACAACTGTGCCCCTTAAGCCCCTCTGGGACTCCTTAAGCGAAAGGTGCCCCTCTCATAGTAGCACTGGCTCTAACAGTGCCTTTGAAGCCCCGCTCGGGGACTTAGGAATCCCAAAACTGGCCCAACAAGAAACCAGCACTGGCACTCTTCGTGCCTAGGGAGCCCCGTTCACCGGGCTCCTCCTCGTGCCATCCCTTGGCACCAATATTACCCAGGCTTCAGCCCCACTCACCGGGGCTGCTCGGGGACTCCGTGTAGACACCTCCTGCTCAGGGACTTAGTGTAGACACCTCCGGTCTCTTCCAATGCAGGACAACCACCTGCCATACGCGGGGCTCTCCTCCTCACAACGGGAACCCCGCCTAGAACTAGGCACCAAGTTGCCGGACTGGTGCTCCGGCCTCCACGCTCTTTTCCTGTCTCCGGCCATGCCTCAGGCCAGGCTCTCTTTGCCTGACTTCCAGCCGGTGCGCTCGGAATGAGCGGAGCGGGAGCCCTTCCTCCTGGGTACGTCGCGGAGCTCTCCGGCGGATTAGGCCATGCAGACAGGTTGGGCTCCCGCCGGTCTCAGGCCACACGGAGCGAATTCTCCGTTTCTCTTCTGGGGCACGTCCCAGCGCGGGGTAGGCTCCCGCCTCGGTCCCTGCTTACGGCCACGGAGGTGGGGTAGGCTCCCGCCCTCCTCAGGCCCCGCCTACAACCAGGCAGTCTGCCTGTCTTCCTGGTCGCCGCTCTCAGCGGCGGCTTCGTCCATGAAGGAAAATGCGGGGTAGGCTCCCGCTTTCAAGGACACACATGCGGCAGGAGGTAAACAAAATGCGGGGTGGGCTCCCGCTCAGAGGAGCGCACAAATGCTGAGCAAGTTGCAGCCCAGCACTGCAGAGCTCCAGCCCTCTCCTTATCCTGGAGTACAGGAGAAAAACGGTGCAGCGCTCACGAGGCGCTTGAATCCAGGAACTCCCAAGCTCCACGGGCACAAGGCTGGACCCAGGCAGGCCAGCTCACAGGGCCCTCCAGCAGGGAGGCAGCCCCTCCTGGCGGTTCCTCCTGGGGCCCAGCAGCAGCAAGTCCCCTCCAAGTCACAAGGAAGCACAACACTACCTGAGGTCACAGCCCAATATTTATACAACCTTTTCCTTTCTCTGCCCTTGGCACAGGGCTTGGGGGAACCAGCCTGAACTGGTTCTGGGGTGTTTTGGAGCACTCTGTTTACAGGGCTCCTCTTCCCCTTTGTCAGGTGGGGGCTCCGTCATCAGACACACCACAGGGGGGCAGAGCCAGCATTCACCTAGGCAGGCACAGACCTATTCAGGGTCAGGGGACTACTCCTCCCACTACTCCAAATGCAGATCCCCTATTCAGCCTAGCGCTGACTCACCCTGCCCTCCCTGGAGCCACACACACCTCACCAGCCCCTGTCACTCCAAAGCCAGACATGCAATCCACATCAGGCAGGCAGACACATAGCACACAGAAATGCCAACTTCTAAAAGTGGCATTTCTAAAATAGTGATAATAAATCTGCGCACACCATTGCGCAGCATTTATTATTACTATTCCAACCCTACCAAACTTGACCACGCTGCTCCTCTCATATCAGGAATTACCACTGAAACACTTATCAGGGAATCCCCAATGCATTCCTATGAGAGGGCAGCCTCACAGCAGTGAGATGTTTGTCACTACCAGGACATGTCACACACTTAAGGTACATGTCCTACCTTTTACCTACAATGCACCCTGCCCAAAGAGCTAGCTAGGGCCTACCTTAGGGGTGACTGACATGCAGTAAAAGGGGGGTCACAGACGGGGCACACACTTTAGGTGCCACGTCACAGCGGCAGTAACACTGCGCGCACAGGCCCTTCAATGGCAGGGGCCTGAGACAGGTTTGAAAGGCTACTTTGGTGGGTGGCGCAATCAGCGCTGCAAGCCCACCAGTAGCATTTAATTTACCGGCCCCGGGTGTCTGAGATACCAGTTTACAAGGGACTGACAGGTAAACTAAATATGCCAAACAGGTCTACACCAATCTTACCATGTTTACCACAGAGAGCACACGCACTTTACACTGGACAGCAGTGCTAAAGTGCCCAGAGTCCTAGAACCAACAACACCATGTCAGAAAAAAAGGCTAGGAGGAAGGTAAAAAGTTCAGGGATGACCCTGCAAAAAGGGCCAAGTCCAACAAGCCCGATAGTTGTTATTGCTACACTGGCCAGGAAAAAGACCTTCTTGGAGGTCAAACAAGATCTGATGTTGAGGGGACTAAAATTTTCCAGGTGTGCTGCTGTCAAACTGAGAAGGGAATATTCTGGAAAGAGATTTACGCTTTGTCAGGTTTTGGAGACTCAAGAGTGACTTATTTGTAAATTGTGTGGGGTTCTCAAAATTATTTTGGGAAGTGGGTGTGATGGGAAACCTAGACATGCTGGCTGCAGAAAATGCTCAGAAAATACTCATTTGGACAGGGTATTGGAGCTGCATTCTAGTTATTTTGGGTTGTTCTGTCTTTTGGTCTACCTCTCTCCCCTACAAGTCTCTGACAAGGCTCATCACAATTACAGCATCAGTATAGCCCTGTAAAAGGCACTGTGCTCCATTTAAGACCTTACCTAGGCCATTATGCAAAGTTTTTTTTTTTAATTAATTGGAGGGTATCCTTTAGTAACATGAGCTTTTGAAATGGGGGACGTTTTACTTATGTGTTCATGTTGACGTTTGAACCAGTAGTCTTGCTGGGTGCAAGTGGAAATGGGTGTGTTGAACCCAGGAAATATTGTTACTCATAAAATAACTGAGACCGGTATATACCTTCATGCAACACTTGTGCATTAACTAAACATGTGGATGAAATGAAAATACTGCAATGTAAATAAATGTAGTTACTATATGGTTTGATGCAGGCACATACTGGATGCCCATTTCTTGTCTGCTTTCAAAAGTAGAACTTTTGTGATTTGTTTACCTGGCTTATTTGGTGCTAGTATTCCTGTGCTTCCTATCCACATATTTTTTAATTAAAGCACTTATTTTGCCTCATTACTTCTGTAATGAGATTGATCCATGTAATGGTGAAAGAATATTTATTGCCTCTGAGCCTCCGACCCTAAAACTCTCCACAGTCAAATCTCTATGGAATTCCCATAAACCATTATTGGTGGAATGGATGAAAACTAAGCTCAGACCCAGATTTACTATGAATTAGAGTGGGCAAATCATGAGGCAAAGTTTTGTAAATTGGAGTGCAAATTACCTTTTATGTGTAAAATAAAAGCTTGCAGTAAAGATTCACTACAGCACAAAATACCTCTATATAACATAGCACCAAATCCCTGCTGATCCATCCATAAAATAGGGTGGCAGTGGATAGAAATAACCCAAACACGTAGAATTCCCCACACAGCTAGTTGGACTACAGTAGCACAACTTGACTTTTCTCGAATTCTAGCATCAAATGAAATGAGATGGCAACAATGAGCAAATAGAATGCTGTGTAATATTTCTAAGTGTAACTAATGTAATTTCCACAAAATGTAATATTTTATTCGGGTTATCATTGGGTAGTTGTCTGTGCATGGAAGATTTTTAAGGAGATGATGTTTTGGGTTGAAATTTTATTTGAGACCAACCTGGCTAGCATTTACAGTTCAGCAGGCCTAACTAGGACCCTGTATCCGGCCTGCACTCCATTGTGGTCGAGAACAGTAGAGGAGGGTCCAGAGATCCTGGATCTGGATTTTGATTCCTATGATGATGGAGTAACTGTGCTCAAGGCTCTGGACCTTTCCAGCCTCGTATTGTTAAGTAAAGGTGGCGGTATGAGCATTTGTTCCTCCCTTCCAAGTAATCAATTACAGCCAATAGGATGATTCCTTTTTAAAACACAGAACAATAGTCAAGAATGGTTAAAATAGAAGTTGTTTTTTTATTTGCATCAATCAATCAATCAATCAATCAATCAGGGAATTGTAAGCGCGCTACTCACCCGTGAGGGTCTTGAGGCGCTGGGGGGGGGGGTCCGCAGATCTGTTTAGCCGAAGAGCCAGGTCTTGAGGGTCTTCCTGAAGGTGTTCAGAGAGGGAGCCCGTCTGATTTCTGCCGGTAGCTCGTTCCAGGTCTTGGCTGCATTTGCATCAGCCTCTTGATAATTCCATTGTGCAAAATTTAACTCTATTAGAAAAAGGAACAGCCGACACATGTTTCGCCCTTCGTGGCAAGTTAAGCCAGGGCTTTCTCAAGGCTGTGAAAGAAAAAATGCAGTAAGTACAGAGTGTATCAAGACAATAGAACGAGAAAAGAGAAAAACCACCAGATAGTGCTCAAGTGAAAAAAGAAAAAGAAAAGGTAATTACAAATATTTTATATTTTATTATTATCTCATTAAAAAGCAGTAACTGCTTCGGTGGTGCATATGTGGTAAGTTATGAATTGAATAGTCCAGAGAAGAGTACATAGACAATAGGTTAAGTAAGAAAGAACAGGAGAAGGGGTGGTATAAAAACAGAGGAACAGAAAGTATGGTGCTGGCAAAAACTTGTCTCCAACATGTTTGTTTTAATATCGTAAGCGCATGTGGGCGACGTGAGTCTCTAGACAGTCATTTTATTAAATTGATGAAAGACTCATGCTATTAGTCACGTAAAGGTTGTTATTAACAAACATAATTCAAGTTGATTATTGAGTGGATTCATGCAGAGTCATGACGTGAAACGTGAAAGGATTCCTTAGGTAGTGAAAAGTTACAATACCTAGTAATCGTATTCAGCAGTCAATGAGTCAAAAGATACATTTATACATTCCAATTTGCTTCAATAAAAAGAAATATAAACATCCAAAGCCTAAAGAAAAAGAAATGAAGCAAATTTAGGATCAATAGAAGTGGGAATGTAGAACAATGAAATGCCACAGTTATATAAAGGTGCAAAGACAATCAAAAGTATTATTTTCTCGACATGAAGTCATTATTTGTATAAATCTATAGTTACATCCATATTACATGTTGGTAACATAATTAGAGCCATACTGGGATATGGCAAATGCAAGAGAACAAAACAGTAATGGTGTAAGTGTACACTATGCTAAGCGAAATGCATGTCAGGGTCGCTTTTAAAATAAATGGATAACATAGGGTAAATATGATGTGGCGCCATCTAGCACACGGGCAGCACTCACGGGGCAAGCCCGTGACCTCATTAAATACAGAATAGTGGTGGAGGAGCAATAGAATAAGGTAAAGTCCTAGAGGCAAAATGCAAGCATAACATCATAATTTCTAGCCAGAGCGGGTGGAGCTATCTATCTAAGCCATCGCGGCAGAGGCAAAAGAAGGAAGATAGCGTGAAGCTAGAAAATTTACAAAAAATAACTTACGCGTAGTGTCCATTTGCTGTCTGTGAACTCGAGTAAGGTCCCGGGGTAATCCTGTATGCGGGGCGATCCAGGGGTACAACAGCGTTAAGAACCGCCGCCATCTTTAAGTAGTAAAAAACGGTCAAAGTGACCCGGAAGTGACTGAGCAGTATCGCCAGGGGCTGAGTAATTGTTAAACAAACTGGTGTGGAAAAACTGTCTAGAAATCCATCTATAGGAAGTAGCCTATTAACTATTATACGAAAAAGAAAAAAAAAGAAAAAACGAGTAGAAAGTATATTTATTAGCAAGAGGTCGCCAGAAGGAGAAAATCGAGCTTACGCAGAGAGCGTCAGTTCACTGAAAGTGAAGCTGGCCAGAGATAACAGTGGTGCTTACATGACCATGCACCAGAAGTCTAGCCGCCATGTTGGAGTAGGTACATCTATTTACGAGAGATACAAGGCATGAGAACGTAGTAAATAAGGAGGACTAATAGTCCCTATCAAAGGGCAATGTAAGCCTATTACAAGCTAAAAGCAGGTATAACCGTGATGAAAAGACGACAAAATAAACAAAAAATGTAAACTAAAGAGTTTGCCAAGGAAAACCTAGCATGTAGATTTAGATGATGGGGCTAGTGTACGCGTGAAAGGGAAAAAGAGAAGATAGGTACCCTATTTAAGACGACATCTCGGAACCCGATGTGCCACCTATTAATGGTGGATGATCATATGGTTATTAACACGTTAGCCATAAAAGTGTAGACAAAATGAAAATGGGAAAGGAATACAGAAAATGTAGGGAAGGAATACAACAAAAATAACGACCCCAATGAGCGTCCTTAGCTGGTAAACATGAGATTTCCATCACATGTCCTCTGTGAAAGCATGTTGGGGAGAGGAGTTGGTCTAACGGCTAGGGCGGTTGACCTCGAATCTGGGGAACTGGGTTTGAGTCTCGGCAATGACGCTGAACATCCTGTGATTCTGGGCAAATCACTTAGGGCCATATGTATCAAAGTCCCCTTTTGCGATTCTCAAGTAGCGAATTTTAGCGAATCGCTATTTGAGAAACGCAAAACCGTATGTAAACAAATAATCGCAAAAAAATAGCGATTCGCTAAAGTTCGCTAAATAAATAGCGAATACCCAAATAGCGTTCATTTAGCATTGAACCTTCGATATTGCGAATTTCGCAATTTTGAGAAAATCGCAAAATTGGAGAAAATCGCAAAATTGCGAAATTCGCAAACGGCAATTCTGAGACACAGGTGCAGCTTGATGACATCACAACCAGGAAGTGTGACTACCCATGCTGCACCTGAGTCCCAGGAGCAGAGTGAGAGAGCAGGAGTAGAGGCTGAGGCAACACTGCAGTGATACACACATTGGAGAGAGTGGAGACATGGCCAGCAAGGACATGCAGCAGGGGAGACACCCAGAATCAGAAAGCCAAAGTTCACAGAAAGTGAACAGGAGGCTCTGATACAGGAGATGGTTGTGAGCCATGAGCTCCTATTCGGCAAGAAGTCCCTGCGTGTGCCAGAGACACGTAAGAGGAGAATCTGGGCAGACATACAGCGCAAAATAAATGCAATTGGTGTCACACATCGCAGCGTCAAAGACCTGCAGAAGCGCTGGTATGACATGCGCCGCGCTCCAAGGAGAAGGTAGCTACCAGGCTGGAGGAGGCCAACAAGACCGGTGGGGGACCTCCACTGCCACCGCTTCAACTCCACTTGAGGAAATGGTTGAGGGGACCCTGCTTCCGGAGAGTGCAGTGGGCGTGTCACACCTGGACAGCTCCGACCACACACACCCAAGACAAGGTAAGAAGCATGCCATCACACCCCTGATACCCCCTACCACCCCCACACGCCCAGGAGAGTCCCAGGGGCACAGCAAAACTACAATTCCAGTGCAGGTACACAAGCACACACAGCAATGCATTATGGGAGATGTAGTCACATGCACCTAACAGAGGAGCAATGACACCCAGCCAGGCTCAGACAGTATGTGTGCATCATGAAAGTCAAAATGCAGATGGATAGGACCCATGTAACTCCAAACAGTGATATTTAATGCATGACAGATGCAAGGCAGGACAGTAAATTAATGTGTGCATTTATGTCCACAGCACCAGCAGAAACACAGGGAACATACAGTGGAGGGGAGGATGAATCCCCCAGCCCAGAGGCAACAGGGCAAGAGGAGGAGGAGGAAGAGGAAGACGAGGGCAGCCCAGTCATCCCACCTAAACGCCGCAGGCGGATTGCAGTGCTACCATTGCCACCACTGGAGGAGGAATCCCAGGACACCGATGGGAATGTCCAAACAGTCCAGGGACAGGCAGAGCCACAACCCCGTGCACGTGCACGTGCCGAACCAATTGCACGAATCCCATCAAGGCGCAGGGCACCACGTGCATCCACCAGTGCAGCATCCACAGGAGACGACACAGTCTTCCAAGGGTTGGAGGGCCACATGTTGGAGGTCCAGCGCCTGCAGGCAAAAACATAAGGTCAATACAGAGGCAGATCAGGGTTGGTTTCATGGGCCTGACGGGTGCCCTGGAGGCACTCTGTGCTGAACTGAGGGCGGACCGTGCTGCTAGGCGCAGGAGAGGCAGCGCCTCCACACCCGCCTAGACCTCTACACCAGGGCAGTAAACCGCCTCTCCTCAGCCACCTCAGTGCTGTCAAGGCGCAGCATCAGCATGCAGCACGAGGTGTCACACTGCAGCCAGGACGTGGCCAGGGGTCTGGTACAGGTGACATGTGCTGTGGATCAGCTGCGGGCAGCTGCCACTGCTGGCCCAGGAGTCCTCACTCCAACAGACGAGGATGCACAATCCAGCAGGAGCAGCATCACACCCCCACCCCCACCGGACAGGCGCCGTAGTGTGCGTCACGGCAGGGCTGCTGGGACAAGCGAAGAGGGCACAGTGCACCCACGGCGAGAGCCTACGGCCCGTCAGCGCCGCAGTTGAGGCACCCACATAAAGGCATGGATATGGGTGCATTAACCCAGTGCACACAGACACTTGGTCAGGAGTCAGATTGCACTGTGGATCACACATGTGCGGTACTTTTGACGAAACATTGTGTGCCACACAGGCTGTGTGCCGATTGATATTCTGTCCAAAGGGGAATTAAACACAGTCCTGTATTAGATCTTTGGCATTGTGTCATCTTTTCTTACCTAGAAATAGTTCTGTGTGATCTCATTCCGCCTCTTTCGCCCAGCAGCTGCACCAATTACTCCGGCCGGCATGCGTCCAGGAGCTGGCCCCTCCTCATCTGATGATTCTGATTCAGTGAGCTCCACTGGTGTGCCCTTCCTGGTGGCGATGTTGTGCAGCATGGCACACGCTACCACTATCTTGCAACAGGTCTGGGGGCTGTATTGAAGTGCCTCTCCACTCTTATGTAGGCATCGAAACCGGCTCTTGAGTATCCCGAAGGTCCGCTCAATGGTACATCTGGTTGCTATGTGGGCACTGTTGTACCTCTGCTCCCCAGCATTTGCAGGATTAAGGTAAGGAGTGAGTATGTAGTCCCGGACCGCATACGCACTGTCACCTGTGGGCGAGAAAATTAGGATGAACACTGTCCTGCCACTGCTATGCATTACTAGTGTGTCCTTCTATCACATGCAATTACCTAGTAGGTATCCCTCACCAAACTCCCCACTTGTGAGTCGGCGGTGTATCCCACTGTGGCGGAAGATGAATGAGTCGTGGGTGCTGCCTGGGTATTTTGCGACGATGTCGGTGATGATGTGCCTGGCATTACACACCACCTGTATGTTCAGGGAATGGTAGGACTTGCGGTTCCTGAACACATATTCGTTCTGGGAGGGGGGATATGGCGACATGGGTCCCATCTATGCATCCAATGACGTGGGGGAATTGTGCAATGTGGTAGAACTCCTGCTTGGTCTGGGCTAGTGCCTGTGGTGTGCTGGGGAAGTATATGTGGTTATGCAGCCTCTGTACCATGGCATCAAGGAACGCGTGGAAGAAGCGCGACAATGCACTCTGTGAGACCCCTCCTGCTGTGGCTATCACCCCTGGAAGCTCCCTGACGCCAAGAGGTGGAGTGAGCACAGGACCTGTATGTGGGTGGGGATTGTGTGTGTCCTGCGTGTGGGGTGTTCAAGGATAGGTTTGAGCTCCGCTATTAATTCCAGGATGCTCTCTTCATCCAGCCTGTAGTTTGTATGGATCTCCTCCTCAGTCCGCTGGAGCAGGGTTATGCGCGCTCTGAAGATCCTTTCCTGGCGTCTCCTTCTCTGTGCAGCAGCTCTCAGTCGCAGCCTCCTGGCTATCACGTACAGCCCTGACATTGTGGCAAACATCAGTTGCATTGTGGGTCTCTTTATATGGGTTGCACCTGGTTACCACCTGCTCAGACTTGGTGGTAATTGCGATTCTCTATTTTGCGAATTTCGTGAATTCGCAAATTGAGAATTGTTCATGCATTCCATTTAGCGAATTCGCTAAATCTGGACACAACAATTGCGAATTTCGCTAGGATTTGATGTATTTAGCGAATTCGCAAAATATTCGCAATATGGTATTATTCGCAATTATTGCGAATCGCTATTTATGCGATTCGCACATTGGCTGTCAGGATGTGTCTCATACATAGCGGGGCTCTGTTTTGCGATCGCAAACACCGTTTTTCTGCGATTCGCAGTGTTTGCGATCGCAAAACAGCTTCATACATATGGCCCTTAATCTCCCCGTGCCTAACAAAAATGAATGTGTCCTCATGTAATGTAACTGGTGCCATGTAAAGCGCTCTGATACCCGATTCGGGTCAAGTTCGCGCTATATAAAACTCTGTAAAATAAAATTTTAAAAAAAATGTTTGTAAACAGAATTGGAGAGCTGATGGTGATACTCCCCAAGTTTTTATACCTTTTTTTAAACATTCCTTATGACCCGGGACGGCATTTTTTTGCCACCCTACGATCAGAACTGATTCGACTCGTGTGGGGTGGAAAACAGCTGCGCATACAGTGGAACATGTTGATTCGTCCCTACTGACAAGGCGGCTTTGATATTCCTAACTTCAAGTTCTACTACCTATGTGCCCAAGCTCACTACGCCCATTACTGGTTTCATCCACCTCGATACACACCCCATGTGGCCACCGAACACTGGCTCGCAGACCCCATCCCATTGGAAGGTGTCCTTGCCCCCACTAAGCCTCGCGACCGCGCTCCTAACTCCGTGGACTGTACGCTCATGGCCTGGTCTCGCATCCTGAGTCGCATGCACGCACCCAGTCTCTACTCCCCTCTCCTTCCACTCACATACCATCCAGAAATATTGCTACTATAAGAAGGGCTCTTCAAAAACACTGCGCGTAAACGAAACATTCTCTGTTGGGGGGACCTATACAGTAATGGCAAATTCCGCACCCTTCAACAACTGTGCCCTGATCCCCCGCCGACCACTATGGAAATGTTTTTATACGCTCGCCTTCACCATGGCATTCAAGCTAACAGCACTGTATTCCCTTCCGAACCTGCTACATTTTCCCCTCTACACAGGGTACTTCAGGCCCCCACTGCTTCACACTTGGTGTCCACACTTTATCACAGCTTATATGGCGGCACTGAGTACCCTCTGTGCCCGGCACGGGCTAGGTGGTTGGCTGAACTAGGCCAAGAACTCACAGATGAGCAATGGCTCTATTGTTGTAAGCAAACGGAATTGATCTCGGCCAATAGCAGACTCCGTATCATACATTATAGATTTTTACACCGCAGCTATTACACCCCAGTTGCACTACACAAATTTGGGTTGCGAGATACACATAGGTGTGATAGATGCAAAATGGAACATGCTGATTTTCTACACCTCGCCTGGGACTGTCCAGATATCCAAACCTATTGGACCACTGTCCTTACAGCCCTGGACTCTATGGTTTCGCTGTCTCTCTCGAGATCTCTTAGGATATACTGAACAAATCCCTGCCAAGCATCGGAAGTTTGTTTCCTTTTGTCTTGTTCTTGCTAAACGGCGCATAGCCTGTCGTTGGGGTAGGGGTCGGGCACCCAAATTTAAGGACTGGCTGTCGGACATGATCCTCTGGCAAGACCAACTTTGCACTTATGCTGAATTGCTCCCCTGTTCCTCCCGGCCCCGAGACATTTGGGGTCCACTGCAGACATATTTGTTGGAGCACCCCTACACGGACGCTGCCTAGTTTCTAAGATCACCATTCATTCCCCAGGCATTTACCCACCATGGAGCGCTCTGTTCCTCACTCTCGCTGCTCCTGTCAGACAATAACTGTCGTCTCATATACTTTATCCAACTAGGAGACTCAACCTGTTATCAGAAGCTTAATTACAACCCCACAAAAGAGATCCAAGAAAAACTCCTTCAACTCCTAAACAACTGGTATGAAAAAGAACTTCTAACCTTGGAAGAAAAACAACTCCTGTATATTGATAATCCGATCACCCCTACTTTCTATCTACTACCCAAGGTTCACAAACCAGGGAGACCCCCCAAGGGTAGACCAATCATTGCAGGAATTGAATCAATTTGTTCAAATGTGGGTGCTTTCATCGACGCCGAATTACAACCCTTCATAAGAGACCTCCCTTCCTTCATTAAAGATACCAAAGATGTTCTGCAAAAACTAGAGAATATAGTTTGGCAAGATGACTATGTACTGTCCTCAATTGACGTCACCAGCCTCTACACTTCCATTAAACATCCGGATGGAATAGCAGCAACCAGGAAATTCTTACAAACTAGATCAGTTCACTTCACAGCCAGAAACAACATGATTTTGGACATGCTCGAATTTTGCCTATTTAACAACTACTTTCTTTTCAACTGCAATTATTTTTTACAACTCCAGGGTACCGCCAGGGGGGCAAAATTTGCACCACCATATGCCTGCCCCCTGATGGGAGAGGTGGAGCGACAATGGCTATGGGGTGAAAGAACAGACAACCTTACCGGCAACATAATTATGTGGGGAAGGTACATCGATGATATCCTGCTTATTTGGCAAGGACCAGAAGAACTCCTGAAATTGTTCATCGATTCCCTTACCCCTAACAGATGGGGAATTGACATCTCGTACACCATCTCGAAAACCGAAATTGAATATCTGGATCTAACAATCTATATCGAGGACAGTAGATTGCATACCAAAATTCATAGAAAACCAACTTCTGCTAATTCCATTTTACATGCGTCAAGCAGTCATCCACATCATACCATTGTCAACATCCCAGCCGGAGAATATCGCCGAGCCCGTATGAACTGTAGCTCTAATGCGGAATATACCATTAATTCTAAGGAAATAACCCAACGTCTGAAACTGCGTGGATATAAAGAACAAGTCCTCAATAAAGCACAGAAACACTTTGCTGGTCTTGAACGCAACTCGCTGCTTCATAACAAATGTGTCAAAGATCATAAATCAGTTATCCGTTTCACCACACAATCCAATAATGGACAACAATACATCCGGAAAACTCTCAAAAAACATTGGCATCTCTTGAAACAAAATCCCACGGTATCAAATGCTCTTCATGATACACCACAACTCAGTTTTTCCAGAAGCAAAAATCTCAGGGACATTCTATGCCCTTTCCTCCTGGAAATCAAACAAGAGCCTACCACCTTTCTGCAACAACCTAAAGGCTTTTACACTTGCTCGAATTGTTCAATATGCAAACTGGGCAAATCCAGAACTAAGGAAGTCACAGTTTATGGCCACTCCTACAAAATAAATGACTTTATCAACTGTGAAAGCACCAATGTGATCTATCTCATTTCTTGTCCCTGTGAACAACATTATATTGGAAGTACAACGCGACCACTCAAAGTCCGCATCCAAGAACACTATCGCAATATTCATAAAACAGACACCAGGCAACCACTAGTGGACCACTTTGAAACATACCACTTCCATCAACGCACCTTCTCCTTCACTGGCCTCAAAAAACTGAAACAGCACAAACGAGGCGGAAACCTGGAACTACGCCTTCGTAAGGAGGAAAGTGCCTTGATCATTGGCCTGGAAACAGTGGAAAAGGGACTCAATAAAGAACATGAGTGGCATCACTGGCTCTAAAGGATTGCATGTTAATTCAGCTCTCCAATTCTGTTTACAAACATGCTTTCACAGAGGACATGTGATGGAAATCTTGACTGTTTACCAGCTAAGGGCGCTCATTGGGGTCGTTATTTTTGTTGTATTCCTTCCCCACATTCTCTGTATTCCTTTCCCATTTTCATTTTGTCTACACTTTTATGGCTAACGTGTTAATAACCATATGATCATCCACCATTAATAGGTGGCACATCGGGTTCCGAGATGTCGTCTTAAATAGGGTACCTACCTTCTCTTTTTCCCTTTCGCGCGTACACTAGCCCCATCATCTAAATCTACATGCTAGGTTTTCCTTGGCAAACTCTTTGGTCGCTTAGGCGCTGTCATATGCAATTTTCTGTTCATTTTGTCGTCTTTTCATCACAGTTATACCTGCTTTTAGCTTGTAATAGGCTTACATTGCCCTTTGATAGGGACTATTAGTCCTCCTTGTTTACTATGTTCTCCTGCCTTGTATCTCTCGTAAATAGATGTACCTACTCCAACATGGCGGCTAGACTTCAGGTGCATGGTCATGTAAGCACCACTGTTATCTCTGGCCACCGTCACTTTCAGTGAACTGACGCTCTCTGCGTAAGCTCGATTTTCTCCTTCTGGCGACCGCTAGCTAATAAATATACTTTCTACTTGTTTTTTCTTTTTTTTTCTTTTTTGTATAATAGTTAATAGGCTACTTCCTATAGATGGATTTCTAGACAGTTTTTCCACACCAGTTTGTTTAACAATTACTTAACCCCTGGCGATACTGCTCAGTCACTTCCGGGTCATTTTGACCGTTTTTTACTACTTAAAGATGGCGGCGGTTCTTAACGCTGTTGTACCCCTGGATCGCCCCGCATACGGGATTACCCCGGGACCTTACTCGAGTTTACAGACAGCAAATGGACACTACGCGTAAGTTATTTTTTGTAAATTTTCTAGCTTCACGCTATCTTCCTTCTTTTTCCTCTGAAGGCGATGGCTTAGATAGATAGCTCCACCCGCTCTGGCTAGAAATTATGATGTTACGCTTGCATTTTGCCTCTAGGACTTTACCTTATTCTATTGCTTCTCCACCACTATTCTGTATTTAATGAGGTCACGGGCTTGCCCCGTGAGTGCTGCCCTTTTGCTAGATGGCTCCACATCATATTTACCCTATGTTATCCATTTTAAAAGCGACCCTGACATGCATTTCGCTTAGCATAGTGTACACCTTACACCGTTACTGTTTTGTTCTCTTGCTTTTGCCACGTCCCAGTATGGTTCTAATTATGTTACCTACATGTAATATGGATGTAACTATAGATTTATACAAATAATGACTTCATGTCGAGAAAATAATACTTTTGATTGTCTTTGCACCTTTATATAACTTTGGAATTTCATTTGAACTTACATTCCCACTTCTATTGATCCTAAATTTGCTTCATTTCTTTTTCTATAGGCCTTGGATGTTTATATTTCTTTTTATTGAAGCAAATTGGAATGTATAAATGTATCTTTTGACTCAATGACTGCTGAATACGATTACTAGGTATTGTAACTTTTCACTACCTAAGGAATCCTTTCACGTTTCACGTCATGACTCTGCATGAATCCACTCAATAATCAACTTGAATTATGTTTGTTAATAACAACCTTTACGTGACTAATAGCATGAGTCTTTCATCAATTTAATAAAATGACTGTCTAGAGACTCACGTCGCCCACATGCGCTTACGATATTAAAACAAACTTGTTGGAGACAAGTTTTTGCCAGCACCATACTTTCTGCTCCTCTGTTTTTATACCACCCCTTCTCCTGTTCTTTCTTACTTAACCTATTGTCTATGTACTCTTCTCTCGACTATTCAATTCATCACTTACCACATATGCACCACCAAAGCAGATACTGCTTTTTAATTAGATAATAATAAAATATAAAATATTTTTAATTACTGTTTCTTTTTATTTTTTCACTTGAGCACTATCTGGTGGTTTTTCTCTTTTCTCGTTCTATCGTCTTGATACACTCTGTACTTACTGCATTTTTTCTTTCACAGCCTTGAGAAAGCCCTGGCTTAACTTGCCACGAAGGGCGAAACACATGTCGGCTGTTCCTTTTTCTAAAAGAGTGAAATTTTGCACAATGGAATCATCAAGAGGCTGATGCCAATAAAACAACCACTTCTATTTTAACCATTCTTGACTATTGTTCTGTGTTTTAAAAAGGAATCATCCTATTGGCTGTAATTGATTACTTGGAAGGGAGGAACAAATGTTCATACCCCCACCTTTACTCCATTGTGGACGACCTGAACTTGTGACTTTGTCCCGGTCCAGCGCGACAAGATATCCACAGTTGGCACCTTATGGTTCTATTTTCTCTAATAGCGTTAAATTTTAATATTTCCGGGTCTACTGATTGAATGTTTGTTGCTGTGGTCTTGGTTTATTTATTAAAATGTACTCTCTTTTTGGTGTGGAATCCTTTTTGTGTGGTGTTTTTACTGTATTACTGTTTGAAGTGTTGCACAAATACTTTACACATTGCCTCTAAGTTAAGCCTAACTGCTCTGTGCCAAGGCACCAGGGGTTTGAGCACAGGTCAATTTGGAATTTGCTTGTGCCTTACACTAACAAAGATTGTGGTTGCTGCTTGAACAGGGCTCACACCCCTGTCAACCAACAAACCAATTTCTTATATTGGTGATCAGCTGTGAGGATAGGACTTATGATTGTGCAGTGCCAACAGTGATTTGTTGTACATTATCATCCCATATTTAAGACCAATTTCAGTTTAAATTCTCCCTAATTTGGTCTTTTAGATTTTTCAAACTTCTCTCTCTGTCTATTGTGCCTGAATCCACCTCCTAGAGTATGGAGTTTGAGCTGGCAAACATTGAGTCCTACACTGAAGTCCTGCTCGAAGAGTTCTGTAAAGAGAGGGGACTTCCAATCAAGAGCACCATCAGGAAGATGGAATTGCAAAAACTCTCAGTGCCTGGGCAGAAGTCCACCAGTCACCTGTAACAGCAACTGAAGGAGATGAGTAATGAAGAGGATTTGGATCTCAGTCCTGAGGGACAACAACCTGCTGAAGGAGATGACTCCTAAGAAGGAGCTCCATGTGAGGGCAGGGAGCAGTGTATCTTCCCACAGCCTGTCCCCAGAGGAGCTGGCAAAGAGGACAGAGGAGCGAAAGTTCAGACTGGAGTTGGCCAACCTCAGGATGGAGAAAAAGAGACTGGACATGGAGGAGAAACTAGCTTTGGAGCATTTGGCTCATGAAAGGAGCCTTAAGGAGCTGGAACTGAAAGCAAGGCAGTCAGATTTCAGCAGCATTGGTGGCACACCTGAAGTGTCTGAAGGAGACAAGAAAATCTGCATACCCAAAATCTGGTCCCCAACTAAGTGGTAGGGGATAATATAGACAAGTGACTTGCTGCATATTAAGTAGCTCTAAAGGTACACAGGATTCCAGAGGAGCACTGGGGTGATGGCTTATGTAGACACATGCCTCCAGCGGGGAGGGAGGAAGTGCTTAAAATGGGACTGAAGACCCAAACCAGATATGCCCCCACGAAAGCCATCCTTGTCACCAAGTTTGGATTCAAACCAGAGACTGCAAATAAGACTACATCAAACCTGTCAATGAAGTACTCCACTGCCTCCTGGTTGATACAGGACCAGATTTAAGGTCTTGTGCACTATGTATGAAGCATACTGGAGCAAATGTCCAGTACAACTGCAAAAGCCAGCACCTACCTATACCTAATCCAGATCCATTCAAACAATGTCGCCAGTAAGAGACCTTTTACTTCTCGCCTTTGACTTTTTAACTTGTTGATGAACAGCTAAGAAACAGTTATGATTTTATTATTCTGTCAATTGATTCCTCATTCTTTCTGCTGAGACTGTAATTGAATCATTGATGATGGTGTTTTATTTCTATTGCTTGCATGGTTACCTGGTGGTTGTATGTAAGGATCTCACTAATTCCTTTGAGAAAAATATACAAAGGCTTTTTCAAGTATGTGCAGTAGTACTGCAGGAGTGATATTTCATGTACTTTTAAATGACTTTGCGTATTTGACCCGAAATTGGCCACTCCCTATTAGAAAGAGTGCAAATGGGCACCATTCTATCTATTTGTACTACTTGTATATGGATATTCACTGAATATTCCAATTCTAAATGTTTGGGGCATTCCTACAAATGCATTTATCAGCCAGTGAAGTAGTACTAAAGGAGTACTTCTTCAAGTACTGAAAAATGTCTTTGTAAATTGGCGCCAGTGCTATTTAGTGCTATTCATCTCAGTTGAGTTGGGCTATATTAAAATGATAAGTTAATAAACACCCACCTATTGGATTAACCAACAATCATTTAAAAGCATGAAATATGAAGGAGGATCACCGAGAGTCCAAAAAACCTAGGCTATAGAAAGCTCTCCTTTGTTCTGACATCCAATTCCACCATGCTTTTCAGGAAACTTTATAAGACTGACCTATTCAAACTTGCCTTTCACCGAAGTCCACACAATAGGGGTCGCAATCAAAGAATTGTTGGCAGTGCATAAAAACCCAGAAAAAGAACAGTGAAAAATTGGTCAGAGTGAACGATAAATGGAAGTCACAAAAAACAGAAACCAATGTGTTAGCAACAGGTACATAAGAAATACCACACTCTCACTCCCAGTTTGATAAACTAGAAGACCTAACTATTATTTGAGGAGCGTGACTATCTGCCTGGTGGGATACATCTGTAAGTAAGTTAAGGTTAGGTGCCACACAGATGGAGTCCATAGGTGAGGAGAAGGGTTTACCATGGGTCAGCTCAGTGGCTCAGGAGAGTGTAGACAGAGGGATCAAACTAAATTCAGAAAGGCGTAGAACTGGCACATGCCTCTGCAGTAGAGGGCCAGTGTCCATGTTCTATTGCCAAAACAGGAAAATCCATCAAAGTATTGATTAGTCTCGCCTGTCCTTGAGCTGGAGGGGGGTGGTGTTGGACTTGTCCCCCATTGCAAAGTCACCCCCAAACGTTGTGCCTCTCCTGCTCAATTTTGCGCAATTCGTTTTTGTTGGCCCTAAGACTCTGTGCACTTTATCACTGCCAAACACTGCTAAAGTGCTTGTTCTCTCCTAATCATGGTTGCATTGGCTTTTACCCAACTTGCGCATTTAATTCACCAGTAAGACCCTAGTAAAGTGGCACTACATATGCCCATTGTCTGTAAATTAAATGCTACTAGTGGGCCTGAGGCACTGGTTGTGCCGCCCACTTAAGTAGCACTTTAAACAAGTCTCAGGCCTGCCATTGCAGATCCTGTGTGTGCAGTTTTAAACTGCCACTGAGGTCTGGCAAAGTAAACCTTTTGACAGGCCTAAACGTTCCGTTTTACTACATATAAGTCACCCTTAGGTTAGGCCCTGGACAGCGCAGAGGGCAGGGTGCAATGCATTTAAAGAGCAGGGCATGTACTTTTAAGTTTTACATGTTCTGGTAGTGAAAAACTCATAAATTCACTTTTCACTACTGCAAAGCCTATCACTCCCATAGGATAACAATGGAGTTGCTACATTACATTTTGTAATTTCCAAATGGGAAGAGATAACAAGTTCATGTTTGGCGTTTCTGGAATCCTAACTTAAAATCCTAACTTATGGTGAAGTCGGATTTCAAATTGCAATTCTAAAAAGGCCACTTTTAGAAAGTTAGCATTTTTTTGCCTAAGCCATTTGGAGCCTGTACCCTGTTTTGGGTCACATGACTGTGTGTAACTGACAGTTAGACTTTATGAATTCCTCACAGACAAGTTTTTATGACAAATCATTTCCAAAAATATATTCAGAATCAGTGCTTCCACAGAAAATTTTGCTGAGTTCTTTTACACACAATCGTGCTGCAAACGAGAATAACACAAAGGTGCAGACTTACTAAGGATGTGTGCTATCGTAAAGTGACTAAATGCAGCTCACAGTGACATATTGGTGTTTACTTTCCAGTGCAAAAAATATTTTGCCCTGGAAAGGTGGCCTTTTGTCAGTGTAAAAATGACTTTGGCCTACTTTGTGTCAAGGGGGTATTACTGGGGCAGATCAGGTCGAACACCAGAGGTTTTGACACAAAGCCAGACCTACTAAAACAGCCAGTCCTAAGTTTGCGTCAAAAACAAATGTCTTCCTGAACCAGGTGTTAACAAGGGGAAAATGTTTTCATTTCTCAAACAAAACAAAAAAAGCACTGACTATATATGCTGAAGTGCACAGCACACATCCAATGAGTGGGATCCTTCTGAGTGTTTCCTGGAAATAGGAGATCATACAGGAACAGAATGCTTCCAGTATAAACCCTATGCTAGACAGAGTACAGTCATCTCTGCACCATGGTGCAGCATGCAAAGCAACATAATTTAAGCCACCAGTGCAGGGGATGACAGCAGCATCAGGCCAATCTTAGTAGATATAGCACTGCGCTGTGTTTTATCACATGCACAAAGCACGCAGCGAACTTGTTTTCAGAATTTTGTTTGGTAGCTTAAGTCTTCTTAAATCACTACCTATAGTTATGGCATTTTTAAATCGATATATGCACATTGGCATAGTATAATTGCATCAATATTGCACAAATCTTGGTAAAATTAAGTCACATGATCTTTGAGGCGTACACAGTATCAATAATTACACGTAATTGAAAAGTGGCAAACTGGGCTATTTAATATATAGTTGCATCGGTGGCATTTAGGAACCTAAAAATATTACGTAGCACAGAGAAGCATTATCCAAGTGCCCATCATCTAAAATCCATTAGAGACAGAAGCATGTGCTCCTCGTGAGCATGTTCACATTCTGTAAATGAACCTCTAGGCACTTAATTGCTTTCTCTACTTGCGTGCAGCAAACCTTTCACGGACCAATTCCTATGATGAGAAGAGAATGCTTTGGGATTTGCAAACAATTAGAGCAATTACCTTGCAATCAATGCAATTATGATTTTACAGCTGCCATTTCACTCAAGCAGCCCACAATTTATTCTCATGAGCGCGAGGATTGAAATTAAGTTAAGGCTATGGAAATCTGATGGGCAGACAGTTTTAGTTAGACTGGTGGACAAAACAAAAACGTTGTACTACAATTACTGGCAGTCACGGCCTCGCTATTCTAATTTCTGAAAAATGTGTATGAAGGCTCCTGATGTAAAACTGCAGCCACCCTACATGGACAGCTTAGCCTTTTGAAATGGTATCTTTTGCCTTCTTTTGATTATTATTCCTTGTGTATTTTATTTAACTATCATCATTCTTACTGCTGCAGGTTTGGGAAACAACCATTAAGTGTTTTCTGCCGTCTTCCTTCCATTAAACACTGGGGTGCACATAAGTTTATTTTGACTTGCATGAAGAACACAAAAAAACCCGCTAAAATTGGTCAACCTCTATTCACGAAACACACTGTTATGCTGTGGAATTCTGTTTAGCCACACAGTGAGCGCCGAACCTACACAATTTCTTCGCGGAGGGATACTCTAATGGTCGTGCAAAGAGCTCCTGTGAGCACATCTATGATTCCTTAAGAAATGGGTCCAGCCTGGGCCTGCATTTGGCCATTGCTGACAGGGTGCAGGCAAAGGGGGCACACAACCCAGACAGGCGACACACAGACAGACGTCATTTGTGAACAAATCTGCCTAGCAGAGCACCTGTACAGCTGTACACATGAACTGCATGTTTGTACCTAGTTCTTCTTCCATTTCCCCTGATTTCCTAAAGGTACAAATTAAACAAGCATTGGTAAATGCATTAGGTTTTGCCTATGTCATTAATAATCAGCTGTTTTTGTTGTAAATTGTAGCTTGCTGAGCAGTTGTACAATATAAGTTACAGAGAGCCTGTTAAAGTGTTATGACTTGTTGATGTACAAAAAGGCAATATATTGTGCTGTTACTAGTGGTATATTGCGGGAAAGTAATAGCAACATTTTGAAAAATGAAATGAAAGTGCGAAATTATAGAATTAATTGATGTATAGCAATATTATGTGTTTAGATGAGTTCTGACAACTTTTGGGCCCGGTGCCACTGCCCCTGCTGCACCATTCAAATCATGCTCCTAATGCCTGCAAGATAACTGCATGTGTGACTACCTAGTTAATAGTAAAATATAGCAATATTTGTTGTTTAGAGGCATTATGACAACTTTTGGCCCGATGCCACTGCACCTGCTGCACCATTCAAATCATGACCCTATTGCCTGTAAAGTAACTGCACATGTGACTGACTGTTTAGTAGTAAAATATTGCAATATTTGGTGTTTAGAAGGGATTCCGAGAGCTTTGGGCCACGGTGTCACTGCACCTGCTGCACCATTGAAATAATGACCCTAGTGCCTGCAAGGTAACTGCACTTCTGACTGCTTATTTAGTAGTTAAATATTGCAATATTTGGTGTTTAGTGGGGTCCGTTGAGCTTTTGGCCCTGGTGCCACTGCACCTGCTGCACCATTCAAACCAAGCCACTTTTAACTGCAAGATAACTGCAATTGTGTCTGCCTGTATAGTAGTAAAATATAGCACTATTAGGTGTTTAGAGGAGTTGTGACAATTTTTGGGCCCGGCGCCACTGCACCTGCTGCACCATTCAAATCATTACCCTATCGTCTGCAAGATAACTGCACTTGTGGTTGCCTGTTTAGTAATACAATATAGCAATATTATGTGTTTAGTGGGGTGCCTGGAGCTTGTGGTCCCGGTGCCACTGCACCTGCTGCACTATTGAACTCATGACCCTAGTGCTTGCTAGATAACTACACTTGTGACTGCCTGTTTAGTTGTAAAATATGGCAATATTGGGTTTTTAGAGGAGTTATGACAACTTTTGGCCCCGGTGCCACTGCACTTGCTGCACCATTTAAATCGAGCCCCTTTTAACTGCAAGGTAACTGCAATTGTGACTGCCAGTATAGTAGTAAAATATAGCAATATTAGTTGTTTAAAGGGGTTCTGACAACTTTTAGACTCGGTGCCACTGCACCTGCTGCGCAATTCAAGTCATGACCCCGCTCTCAGCAAGGTAACTTCACATGTGGCTGCCTGTTTAGTAGTAAAATATAGCAATTTTAGGTGTTTAGTGGGGTGCCTAGAGAATTTGGTCCTGGTGCCACTGCACCTGCTTCACCAATGAAATCATGACCCTGTTGTCTGTAAAGTAATTGCACTTGTGACTGCCTGTTTACTTTTACATTTTAGCAATAATCTGGGTTTAGTGGGGTTCCTAGAGCTTTTGGCTCAGGTGCCACTGCCCCTGCTGCACCATTCAAATCAAGTCCCTTTTAACTGCATTATAACTGCAATTGTGACTGCCTGTTTATTAGTCATATATAGCAATATTATGTGTTTAAAGGAGTTCTGACAACTTTTGGGCCCTGTGCTGCTGCACCTGCTGCACCATTCAAATAATGACCCTGTTGTCTGCAAGGTAACTGCACTTGTGGCTGCCTGTTTAGTAGTAAAATATTGCATAGCTCTTGTACATTAACTTTATTTTTTGGCGAGCAATGTTTATTACCACATTTAGAATTTGATCATAATGACCAAATAGATTAAGTTGAAAAATTCAATCCGATAATGTCTACCAAGTGCAAAGAAAAGTACTGAGGCATGAATAGGAAATGCCACAAACGTTCTAAGGCTAAAGCTTCTGCTTTACACAACTAAGTAATAAAAATTAAGTATTCCAGCATACTGTTAGAAACTGTCTGCCTTTTCCGAGGGCAGAGATCTTATCTTGACAGTGAATGGGGCTTAAACAGTGTGAACGAGCTTTTGGAGAAGTATGGGATGTGCGTGCAGCCAGGGAAAGTTAACAAAAAAAAAGTTCCACACAAAAGCGAATTAACTCAGTAATTCGGCGTTGGGAACTGATAAGAGCCCCCTTTTAAGATATATTTAATACAAGAGATTTCACAAGCACAGCACAAGCGCTGTGGAGGCAAAACCTAAAAATTTACTCCTGCCAACATGGCTTCTAATGTCCATCCTCTGAAATGTGTTCACAATGGTGGAGGAGCCTGCTGATGGAGCAAGAGCCAAAATTACCTAGAGAAACTGGCCCATATTTAACACTGACAAGGTAGCCAAGGCCCTGTCATGCCTGATGATACCTTTAGTTGCTTCTCCACTGAAATGTGTTGTAGGGGAGAGCAGTTGCACATCTTCTTTAGAGAGGCTGGTTTGCGTGGGCCTGTGCCAACTGGCGTCAGTCATGCTCAGGACTCTAGTGTAACTGCCCATTTCACCATTTGGATAGGCAGATTAAGAAGTGTTTTATCCAGCGTCACCTAACATTATTGCGATGGAAGTCTTGATCACTTGCCCATAATCTAAGATTTACATAATGATGACGTATATGATGTGCTTGTAAAACAGCTTAACACCAGCATTTCAGAGTAAAGTCTATTCCAGGATTTAGATTGTGATCGAATTTTCTAAACAGTTTTCAGTGTAGTGACCTGGCATTTTAACCTTTAAGCAGATACATTTATATAGTTAGATTTTTGAAACCTGGTCCACTTTATCTAAAATAAACCTATGATGCTCAATGCAACAATGTTTGCTGCACATGTGTGATGCAGCATTTTAAAAAAAACCTTTATAAATGACTTTAATATCAGGCATGTAGGACCCACGATATGCGATCAAAGAAAAATAAGAACAAATAGGTAACAAATCGACACTGATAGCTACATAATGACAATCAATCTCATCCAAGACATTAATGATATATAAAAGTATCAAGCAGCCAATAAATATATCATCCATGACTCAAACCATTGAGATACATTTTATGTTATTGTTCCTATAACAACGTAGGGTCAACAGTATCAGCAGAGTCATTATCAGAGAGGATGGGTGCTTGTAAAGATATGTTACAATTGCTCTGAAGGAGCTTGTATGATTATGGAAAGACAATAGTAGACAGCCGATAATGAAAAAATAGCACCTATACTTCTGGAGCTAGTTTTTGCAGCAGCTATCATGATGCTAATTGAAGTGTGTTGACTGAAATCAAGGTGCCTCAGGGCTGGGTGGCACCAGATTATTAAAGTACCTTGGAGAAACTGTGGGCCCGATTCACAGAACTAACTTAAGACAAAATCCTAAACTTACTACCATTTTGGTATTCACAGAAGGCACTTACTCATTTTGGTATTCACAGAAGGCACTTACTCATTTCGGTATTCACAGAAGTTAGTAGTCCTAACTTTAGGACTCCTAAATGCCTTTTGTGAATACCGAAAGTCTTAAAGTTAGGATTTTTCTCAGTTTTGGAGTAGTAAAGTTAGGACTCCTAACTTTAGGACTCCTAAATGCCTTCTGTGAATACGAAAGTCTTAAAGTTATGATTTTTCTCAGTTTAGGAGTAGTAAAGTTAGGACTCCTAACTTTACTACTCCTAAACTGAGAAAATCCTAACTTTAAGACTTTCGGTATTCACAGAAGGCATTTAGGAGTCCTAAAGTTAGGACTCCTAACTTCTGTGAATACCGAAATGAGAAAGTGCCTTATGTGAATACCAAAATGAGTAAGTGCCTTCTGTGAATACCAAAATGGTAGTAAGTTTAGGATTTTGTCTTAAGTTAGTTCTGTGAATCGGGCCCATAGGCGTAGCAGAAGAATCTTGGTCATTATCAGGCATGCTCAGTAACACAAAGTGAAAGTTTTTAGGCCTAGGATGTTTTTTATACAGTTCATTAGCATTAAAATATAACTTATCAATGAGCATGTCTCCTTTAATGTGTAGGAAATCAACACATGCTAGTAGTGTGTTCTCAGAAAACCCAGAATGTATTCCATGTGTGTTAGCAGGATTTAATATTCGCATATTCTAGGTAAAGTAGTAGCCACCTTTCCAAAAAGTCAAAGACAGCATGGGAACTCAATGAGTGAAAGACTTTGGGGCATATTCACAAGGAGCTATCGCCGAATTAACGGCACTTTATCGCAGACAAAGTCGTGATAAATTTACCACCCCATTCACAAGCCGGTGTCAACAGCCCACAGCACCAGTTTACAAGCGATAGCAGCCACAAAAAACATCACCACAGAGGACCCCCGCAAATATCGCTAATGAGATGCAGAGTAGGCGTTCCCGTGCCAAAAGTCGAGACAACATCACACCTCAACATTCACAACGACCAGCCACATTGGCGATAAGAACACAAAACAGGCGATAAGGTGCGTTAGCACCAGGAAATTTACACCTGCTCTAACCTGGTGTAAAGTCGGACGGCAGCCAGCACCACAAAAGGGAGCACAGCCCAGGGCCACATCCAAAGGGCAACAGATGCCATGGAGCCACTCATCATGCGGCCCGACACCCAAGGGGGCCACAACACCCACCGCCACCACCCCAGGACCCCAACCCACACCCGGAACACCCCCCCCCCGGACCACCACAGACGCAGCGCAGACAAAGACAGCGGACTCCCAGGAAAAGTACCAGCCGCACAGACCCAACATCTGACAATGTCACCGTCCACTACAGGCTGAAAGGGACAACCATCCTACGCATCCTGACCATCATCGCCCAACAGGCCTACGGCACCAACACAGCGGACTACCAACATCCCACCCCACACAAAGCTGCTGGCTTGGCTGCACCTGTTGGCCCCTGGTACCCCGCAAACAACACCCGCCAGAGTCGGAGGAGTCACACAGCCAGCCACATCCAAGTCCCCCACACCTGTCCTGGACATCACCATCACCATGGTACCCCAGTCCCCATACGTCCAACACAATGCGCAGGATCCGCTGGAGACCAAGCAAGGACCATACGACATAGCAGGATGCACGCACGTGTTGGGGGCAATCCACAGCACACATGTACTACCTGTGCCCCCTGGTGACACAGCACACAATCACCTCAACAGGATGCACACGTCTCACATCAATGTGCAGGCAACAACAGAACACCGTGGAGCATCCAACAATGTTGCCTTCAAATACACAGATAGTGTGCATGATACCTACAACCTCAGACAGTCCATCATCAACCAGCGTTCCCAGGATGGACACAAGGGAAATGCACACCCCCTTGGCAAGTCTGAAATGAACACCCCAACACACCTCAACTCCACAACCATGCAACCCACAACTCTGGCAATGCACACATCACAAAATCACAACCAACATGCACAACAACATGACCATCCACCAGACACGACAGAACAACTTACAATGGTAACCTGGTCAAACCCTGAATATGAGCCATCAACGGCATGGCACCTCAGCCACATAATAGCCGAATGTGGGGAGAGGTGGCAACCAGGCATGTGTGAAGGATGCAGGAGAACCATGATCAGGAAAGCACACAATGCCAAGAGTGGCGGAGATGTGCCGGACAGACCGCAGTATGCAGAACACACCCATATCCATGGTGACATACACCTCTGGCGTATGGAGTGCAGTGGACGCAACCATGTCACCCCAGCCAGTGGGGGACCTCGTGGAAATGTTGCCTGTGACGCCACCCCCTAAGCATCACCGGAGTGGGATGGCCCGGCGTAGGCCCCGCCAGCGGAGGGGTGTGAATAAAAAGCACGTAGGCCTGGGCGTGGTCCTCTCCCGGAAAGCCCCACGTTTCTGCCAGGGCGGCGCCTCCCACCCCACCATGAGGCCGAAGCCGTCCTCGTGAACGGAGTGGCCTGCGATGAAGTGCGCCTGCCGGACCCCGGCACGCTGGACCACGAATCCGTCAGGCCAGCCCCTGCGCAGCCAGGCCACACTGATCACCTGCCGACACCGGCGTGTGTCAAGGAGGGCCCACCACGTGCCGGCGCAAGCTCCAAGCCCGAGCCCCGCGACCTTGGCAGTCAGCTCAGACCACCACGGCCTCCATGCCACAGGCCCGCTTCAGTCCTTTCTCGTTGACGTACTCTACTGCCCCCTACGGCCTACTCTTCGGACCAGTAGGTCCCATATGTGAAACTGTGTCCTGAGTCATGAATGGCAGTGACCCCAAATCCGGGCCAGCGGCCACAGCACCAGACCCCCCCCGATCATTGAGGCATAGTTCCATATGGGCATCTTGCGACACGTGGTGCCACTAACCCTGTTCAACGCCAGCCGGCTACACGTGGTGCCACTAACCCTATTCAATGCCAGCCGACTACACGAGGTGCCACTGAACCTGAACAACGCAGGCCGGTGGGGCCATCCAAACTATGCCGGCGACACTAGGTGAATGGGCCGTGCTGACCGCTGCCTCAGGCCTACACCACGGTCAGGTAGGTCACACATTTGGAACTGAGTCTTGATTACACCATGGCAGTGAACATCATTTAAGGCAGTGAACAATTAACAATACACCCTTCGATGTGGTGGCAACAAGTCTGTGCATGGCATCACAACCACACGTGTCTGTGGGTCTACGCAGACTACTGACCTCAGCCTACGCTGCGCACGAGAGGGGTCACAGATTTGGAACTGAACATCGGTAATTAAAAAGGCAGAATACATTTCATCACATGCACGGAGAGGCGTAAGAGGATGACGCGTTGCAGTCCGGAAGGAACAGGATCATCGTTATGGAGGTGATTGAACACTACCGACAACTGCCACTGTGTCACTAACTCTGTGCCTCGCGAGCCAACGACACGTGGCTGTGGGCCACTGCTGACCGCTGCCTCCGGCCTACACTGCGGTCCAGTAGGTCACAGAGTCTTGATTTGGCAATGTTGGAGTTCACATCTGTGTACCGGCATCATCGCAGACTGCATCCCCTCTGAGCACCTGTGCCACTAAGTGTGTTCCCCGACATTCATGGACACTCACTGGTCATACATTGGTGGCGTTTGTGTCAATGGAATAGGGGCTAGTTTTCATCCTCATGTAGCTGATACCGAATTGTTGGGGAAAACGAGGGTTGCGCTTTCCACTCCTCAATTTGCTGCTTCCGGATAACATCAGACCTTCCGCATCATGCTTTGGAGGACACCTTCCACTGTCCCCCGCAACACTCCGCAACATACACCTCGGACATTGATGGGGACCCGCTCAGGTCGCATGGCCCATCTGACTGCACCGCAAGTCACCGTCCCGTGGCTGGGTGCCTGTGCTGGCCACAGTGCATCCGGGGCCACTAACTCAGTGCTGCTCGGGCCTGGGGCCCCTTCTCCTGAGACATTGAATGGCCTCTGTAGCAATGGTCTTGGGGTCATCAACGCCATGTGTCTGTGGCCCTGCGCTGTCCGCATCCTCCGGCCTCAACTGCGGGCCACCAGGGCCCACACATAGCATTGAGTCTTGACCGGCCCGGACGTCGCATCACCGCAGAAGGCACACGCCACCACGGCAAGGACCACCTCCAACTGCCAACTGCCAGAGTCGAAACAGTGGTCCTGACAGACCTACGGAGTTGCTCAGACCTGTCGTGGATGCCATCATCGTCCTGATACCCTGCTCAGCACTCCAGGTGCCAGTGACTCAGTGCACCGCAAGCCATTGTCCGTTACTGATCGAGTTTTGTGCTGTTGTGAGGTTGCGCAGCAATGTCGCCTCATGCAGTGGGGAAGACCTGGGACAATGATGAGGAAGATGTGTCAAGTGTGCGGACGGGAGAAGGCACAGACAATGGGAGGGCAGGAGGCAACAGCCCCAAGGCAGGAATGCAGACTGGTGCTGGTAGTCAAGCTACACAACCGGATCTATTACTGGGTATTGCGCTGTGGACTGTGTAGGCAACTGTCACCTCAGGCAGTGTGGGAGACCTGGGACGTTGATGAAGAAGTTGATGCAGATGTAACATCTGCATGAGGACTAACCCGAGGGTACACAATCCTAGCAATTCCTTCACATGAGCGCGCTCTTCTCTAGTGCTCCTACCTCAGTGCACTGCAACTCACGGAACCTCCTGGCTGAATATTGGGTGACCTCTGTCCTCACTCTGGATCCCTCCATGTTGCTCTGCAGTTGACTCTGTTATGCTGGTGTTTTCTGTTTCCATTACACTGGTGTTCACTGTCCAGGTTGTTGCCAGCACCAAGCACTCTGTGCGGGCTGGCTTATACTCACCCCACACACATCCAGCACAGGCGTCACTGTACATGTGGCCCTGCCAATAAAGGGGCCGGGCGCACGTGCCCGTAGCCAGTTCAACATGATATGTGCATGTGTCCCTGTGATCTTGTTGTGTGCCTGGGTGCCCTGGGCCCTACGACATTACATTGTGCTGTGTACAGCGGACACAGACATGTCACCGCAGGCAGCGGGCTAGAACCTGGACATGTAACTTTGTCATCACCCACTCAATTCGTAAGGGGAGTGGACTGTGCCGTCGTACGCAGAGCCAACGTGGGTGTGTGACTGATATGTGCGTGCCCCTGGGCGTTGGTCTGTACTGGGTATGTGCATCTGCATGTGTCTCTATGGCAGTGTGGGTCTCCTTTGTGGGGTGTAGGTGGTCCCTAAAGGGTATTGGACACCCACGTATGTGTTCTAGTTCACCTTCCATGGGTTAGGCAACGCCCCCACCTGTTGGGCCACCTCCTTTTGGCGTTCTGACACCTGGCATTGGGGTGCCATGTGTGGGTCGGTGAATTGTTGTGAGCCATCAATGATTGCGGTTGCTTCATGCTGTGTGGTCTGTTGCAGGGGCTGGGTTCTCCTCTGAGTGGCTTGTCTGCCCTGGTCCTGGTGGTGGGTTGTGTGGGATGTCCATGGGCTGTTGTAGGGCATCGGTGTCGAAGGTGTGGTGTTCGTCTCCGGCATCACTGATGGGTTGTCTGTTCTGACCTGCTGGAGGTGTTGTTTGTCCCTCTGCATTGTGAAGGGGAGGTGCATGTTGGCATTGTGTTGGCGCCTTGTTCTTGTCGACATGCAGACTGTGTGACAATGTACATTGTGACTGTTGGGGCGGTGGTGGCTATTTGAGTTGGGACAGTGGACATTTGGTCTACATGGCTGCTGTGGGGTTGTAGCCGTAGATATGCATCTCACGGTTCCCTCACTGTCCAATGTGATTGTTCTGTTTCTGCGCCTGGGAGGACCCAGTTGTGTCCCCTGTTCTGCAGTGTGGGTGTTGCACTTTGTGCCACTTTGTCATGGTATGTGCTGTGATTGCTATGTGTGTGTGCTGTAGTGTGCCACGGGGATGGGGGACATGTGCCTGGGTAATTGTGGGTGTGCAGTGTGCTACACCTTGTTGTGCATGTGTGCCATTGTGCCCATCACCCCCGTCCCCCCAGTCCCTGTTGGATCCTCACCCTGTTGTTGTTGTGTCGGGTCCTGTCGGGCTGTGTCCGTACTCCCACCTCCTTGCACCATCTCCACACTGATGACTGTGGCCTGTGTTTCCTCCAGCTCCTCCTGTGGCGCTGGACTGCCACCTCCTGTCGCCGTTGCTGCCTTCCTGTTGGCAGCGGGTTTGTGCCTGGTTTAGGTTGTCACGTCCTGGCGGCGCCTCTTGGCCTCCTGGATTGGCCTCCTGGGCACTCCGACTGCATTCCAGGTGGTCTGTTTGTGGGTCAGTTGCTGGTAGTGTTCTGTGCCTCCGTGGCGCTGGTCTTGTTTTCCTGCGGTCTGCACCCAGTCTTCCTCCCCCTTTTCTCCTCGGCCTTCCCCGACCCCGTTGTTCCTTGCTGGTGGTCTGTGGGGGTTGTGGGGTTCGCGTTGTCCTCTGCGCTGGGTCGGGGTGCATGGATGTTGCAACGTGCTTTGGCTTGTTTCTGGTGTGTTGTTTCTGTGGTTTTTATGGTGCAATTTCCCGCCAGACGCATGGGATTTGAAGGCCTGTGGCTGCTTTTCGCTACTTTTTGTACCGCCATTGGCCTTATCGCATGATTTCTCGCGTTCGCGTTTCGCATTTTTTGTGCGTGGCGTTGTTTTTCATGCTGACATTTGACGCGTTATCTGGTGACTATTGCATGCTACCGCCTTGTTGTGAATTCCACGTTGACACAGGGTTATTTTCCTGCGTTAGGCTGCGATATTGAAAGTTGCGTTACGCTACTCTTGCGGTAGTTATCACACGTTCTTGTGAATATACCCCTTTGTGCCTTATTATGAATTTGGTGATGTGAGAGCAGGTCCGCCACGCTACCACCCTGCTCCAACACTACCAAAGCCAAACAAGACTGCTCGCCAGATTACAACTTTTTAAGTCGCTGGCAGGCAGTTCTTTGGAATTCCCGCAGCGGTGCTTTTAAGATAGGCACCGCAATGGGAAAGTCAAAGCATGTTCCGCATTGGACCGAAATGCACAATGTTGTGAATTTTGTTCCGTGCAGGAACATGGGGGTTCGTGTAGACAGGGGGGCACACCATGTGCCCCCCTGCATGCACCCCATGGCGTAGAGGCACAAGGGCTCCCTGTAGGTCCCTCTTTGCGCCCTCACCACCACACTTTTAATGACGGTCACACCTCGATGAAAAGTGTGGTGGTGAGGAAAGTCATAATGTGTTTGGCGGGGCCGCAGCAGCCCCGCCAAGCATATTGTGGCCTCAATACTGCTGCGCCACTGCCAGGGATCTCTGATCCCTGTCGGTTGGCGTGGTCCCAGGGCGGCCCGACCGCCCTGGTCATAATATGGCGGTTGGAAGACCACCAACACTGCCCCCGCATTTCTGGTGGTCCATGGACAGACAGACTCATAGTAAGCCCCTTAGTGTATACTCACATGAATCTGGTTACACCTGAGGAAAAACTGCATTCCAGAATCCAAAATCCAGGCATATATTCCTCATCAGAGCCGGATAACATGGCATTCCTCATCCGACAAATCTCCTTGATCTGCAACCCAGCTCTGCCCTGAACCCAACTTCACAGCCATTTCCTCAACCTGAGCCAGCCTATATCATGTTAATACAGCCCTGGAGGAATTATAAGCTTGTACAATGTGGTGAACTCAGATTGTGGCTGATAAGAGGTTATGCAAATCTACCCATTTTGTCTGGAAGATTTGCCTGTCAAACCTAAAACCTGATCTCTGTGTCCTAACAAATCTGGAAGTACTATGCGAAACATACCTTCATATTCATATTGTTAGAAATTGGGTTTCAGGTTGGCAGAAGCAGGAACCATAATCCTAGTCAGGGCAAATCAGATACACACCATAAATTAACCTGTGCTCACCGTCTGGTAGCTTGGCACAGATCAGGCAGGCTTAACTTAAGAGGTAATGTGTAAAGTATTTGTGCAACACTTGAAAAAGTAACAGTACAAATACCAGAAATAGACTCCATACAAGTTTAGAAAAATAGATTATGATTTTATAAATAAACAAGAACAAAACAACAAAAATACAAGAAGTAGAAATCAAGATATTAATTTTTTGAAGAAGAAAAGTAAAATAGCGCTTAGAAGCAATAAGCTCCTGTGGGGATTATCTGGTCTCACCGGACCAAGACAAAGTCAAGAGTTCAGGCCAATTGCAATGGAGCACGGGCCGGGTACAGGAGCCACGCATGGCCCGCTAAACAGTCGTGGCTGGCATGACTCACGGGTGGGGCGGGGTGGGGGGTCACGAAGGGAGGGGGCCGCACGGAGGGTTTCATTTAATAATAAAAAATAAATAAACGTACCTTCCCCCGGCCGGGTCCTGCGTCATCTCTGCTCCTGCTCTCCTGCTCTCCTGCCTCCAGCAGGAACAGGAAGCAGGCAGCCAGGCTCCCATCCCTAAGCCAATCACAATGCTGCAAGCAGCGTTGTGATTGGTCAAAAGGCCACCCAGCCAACATGGCCCGCTCTTGTTCTCCATGTAGGCTGCAACGAGGGCAGAGTGCGAATGACTGGTTTGGTCGGCCCAAGAGGGCCGATCAAACCAGTCATGCACACTCAGGAGTGGGCACACCACTCCTCCCCTGCCCAGCCCTGCTCGCAGAGCAGCCCTGCCCACCCACAACCAAACCCTTCTGCTTTCGCTCAGTGCGAGAAGCAGGAACATAAAATGGTAGTTATTACCATTTTATGTTTCTGCTTCTCACACTGCGAGAAAGCAGTGGGGCGACGCTCCTCCGCCCTAGTGGAGGAGCTGCCCCTGCCGCTACACAAAGGTATCTTGATCCTGGTTGCAACAGTGTAGCCGAGCGATGAGTCTGTATTGATCCCACAGTTGAGGTGATGCGTCGATTTTCCCCACACAAAATTGGTGAAGTTCCGGTTCCGAAGACGAAGGGCCAGTTCCAAGATGTGGTGGTTCCAAGTGCGATGCCCTGGGTTTCTCCAACCAGTCAAGGGGATGCATCGATCATCTCTAGTGCAGCAGTGGTGATGCGGTGGTTCTGATGCGTCGGTTCCAATGACGATGTGCTGGTTCCAAGTGCAATGAGCCAGTTCTGTTCTTGCAACAGCGGCGATGCATCGAGGATGTTTCAGTTCCACTGGGGCAAGCACCTGGATCCACTTCCAATGGACCAGGCACCTGAGCAGGGAGTAAGATTTTAATATCCTTGAGTCTTAGAACAGGAAGCAAGCCAGCATGCCCTTGGAGATCACTCTGGGTTCAAGCAAGAGTCCAGTACTTCCTCAGCAAAGCAGAGGGTAGCAGGCAGTAGGGCAATAAAGCAGAAAAGCTGTTCTTACAGAGCAGCAGTCCAGCAGAGTGGCATTTCTTGTAGCAGCATAGCAGTCCTTCCTCCTGGCACAGTTTCTTCACAGGTCCCGTAGTATCTCTTTTGGTGGGGTGAGAGACCCAGTACTTATATCCAGTTGAACCTTTAAAGTGGAGGCGACTTTAAAGAGGGACTTTGAAGTGCACAGAGGTCCTCTCTTCCCAGCCCTTACTTCACATTCATTACAGGAGGTAGGCAGCCCTTTGTGTGGGTACAGGCCTCTGCCCCTTCAGGTGTAAGTGTAAGCTTCTTCCTCCCATTGTGCCCAGGATGACCCATCAGGATGTGGATGGCCACTCAGTCACACCTAACCTTCATTTGTGTGTGGCTGTCTAGAGATAATGTCCAGCTGTCATCCACCCAGACGTGCATTGGAGACAGGATGCAGGCACACTAAGCTAAGAGTAGAGAAATGCCATCTTTCTAAAAGTGGATTTTCTAAAATAGTAATGATGAATTCAACTTTGCTAGCAAAGATGACTTATCATTACCATTCCAGTGATATTAAACATGACAGAGCCACCCATTCTCAATCAGTAATTACAGCTTATACGTGAAATAAGGAATTCCCGATGTTAACTTGTAAGAAGGTTAGGCCTCATAGCAGTGAAAAACAAATTTGGGCGTTTTTCATGAGCAGGACATGCAAAACCTAAAAGTACATGTCCTACCTTTTAGTTACACAGCACCCAGCCTTATGGGCTTCCTGGGCCTTCCTTAGGGGTGACTTAGAGGGAATAAAAGGAGAGTTTAGGGCCTGGCAAGGGGGTTTAAATGCCAGATCGACATAGCCATGTAACCTACACACACAGACTCTAAAGAAGCAGGCCGAGACAGGTTTTAAAGGTCTATGTGTGTGGGTGGCACAATCAGTGCTGAAGGCCCACTAGTAACATTTAATTTACAGGCCCTGGGCACAGATAGTGCAGTCTACTAGGGACTTACAGATAAATTAAATATACCAATTGTGGATACATCAATCAAACCATTCTTGGGGAGAAGCACATGCACTTTAGCACTGTTTGGCAGTGGTAAAGTACTTAGAGTCCTAAGGCCAACAAAAAGAAGACAGCAAAAATTGAATGTGAGCAGGCAAAAAGTTTGAGGAAGACCACCCTAAGGCTATCAGGTCTAACTTCCGTACATTCTTGGAGGTATGTAGGGAGTCAGTATGTTGGCAAGTGTTATATTTGCACCAAAGAACGGGACTGAGAGCTTACCAGAGACCCTGCATAGTCCATAGAGGAAGGAGTGGTGCTCACATTGTCAGGAAGCATGGTCTGCGATGCCACGCTCAGCACTTGGCTGAGTGATTGCGCCGCCTGAACTGCCCTGGTGTTTCTACCCTGTGGCCACATGGTGGGGTGCTCAGAGAGCTCCTGAAGTATCAGGCATGGATGTCAGTGACTGGATAGTAGAATTCAGCGCAGGTTAGAATATTTCAAACTTGGCTTAAGCAAATCCAGCAAAAATAGGAGGTAAGTAGGCAAAAGGTTTGGGGGAAGACCACCCTAAGGTTGTTTGGTCGAACACATATGTTAGGAATTTGTCACCAAGCACAGCATGGACTCTCTAGTGGGTCAAGAGCACTAGGAACTGCACACCACCGGGAACCATAGCAGTGTTAAGATCCTATAGGGCCACACCCTCTTTCTATACCTTCAGATCTAAAGGGAGAAAGAGGCATGTGAAACTAATACACTGCATAATGTGTCTTAGACATAAGATGCATAGTTAGGTTACATTATTCATGTTATAGTCAATATAATCAGAGCTAGGTCCTATCTTGCAAGTGGTTGACACTTTCCCTAACTACATGCACTATTCTCTTCCAGCAAACTGACGGTTTAGCTTGGGACAATCAGACTTTTTTCTTATTCACCTGCGATGGTATCAGAGTGAACTGAAACAGGGCAGGTTCTGAGAGTGGTAGAATTATGAGACTCTTGGAGTCATAGAATCTTAGCCACAAGGACAGAAGTCAACCGTTGCAATAGCTAGTTTTCAGCAAATTGTTTAGCCCTGTGACCTCTCAGGAGAGGAGGTCTGGGCATGCTCACCCTGTAACATTAGATTCAGTCAACATCCGGTTGTAGTTCCTTATTCTGATGCCTATTTGATAAACTACCCCAGGTCTGACAGCATTATTAATGGGTGGGCTGGTTGTACCCGGTACCACAAAATATGGCTTCATTTTCTTGATATCACAGTATAATACACTCATTTCAATAGATGTAAGAAGCGCATTTATGTGATTGCCCTTACAGAGCATGAATTTAGTCATATAGCAATAGAGTGATACATAGGTGAGGAGGATACAAGAAGTAAACTCACAACCAGGAGCCGGTCTCATCACTTACTGACCGGTTGCCGGGTGTGGTTGGTCACTTGCTCATAGCTGATTAAGTTACAAAATATTTTGATACGTTGAGAGTTAGCAAGCCACCTAGCTCCTATAATTGTAACGTGTCCCCTTCAGAATCTATTCGAAATGGAAATCAAGTCACAGATATTCACTAAATGGTACTTATGCTCATTAAAATTTCTAGGTCGATGAGGAGGGCACAGTTTAGCTTATATGTCTCTCTTCATCTTCTGCTCCTGCATTTGAATGCGTGAAGAAGTGTGCCTTTTTAAGAGAGAGCACAGAGAAAATCATTCCATATGACTTCGTTGAAAAACCTTTGGATATGTCACATAACAAGTGTACAGAAAACAATGCACTGAAGCAGAAAAACAGTGCACTTCCACGTGCACCCTTTTTATTGCTTGTAGAATGCGAAATAGAGCAATTTGCACTCGCATTAGACAGAATACACAGTAAGAGGCGACTAAAAAGCATTTCTACCACTTTTTAAGCGACATATGTTTTTGTGTTTTAGCGAAAACTAGTTAGTTTCGTTTATTACATACACAACAATAATGCAAAATCAGCGTACTGTATTTATTTAGTTTAAAAAAGATTATTTATGGATTTCTCTATATATAGCAATGCCCTACTTATAAGCAATATATGTGCTATATATGGTTTCACGTTGAATTTTCTCCATGTTTGCCATTGTGCAGTAATATTTGCATCACATGCAGTGGAACAAATTCATTTGGTCCATTCGCTATTACACGTGGAGGAAAATGGCAGAAACTGATTTGCACGTTTTCCTAGTACCAGTGGAATGATTCTGTAATAAGTACACTTATGGTATAATGGGTTCATTCACTGTTACTGGAAATCCAGGGTCACAAGGAAACATCAGGAAATAGATTCAGAAGTGATTCTTTTCTGGCACAGACTATCATCTATTAGACACAAGGTCGTGTTGCTTAGCTATGTCCTTTTCATTCAGTAGTCCACCAAATACATCTTCTCCCAGAAAACGTTTGCATTTTTAATATACTAAACATACATTGACTTACATAGAAATCTACATATACAATTTTAAAAATAGCATTATGCTTCACTTGAGTTGCGTCTGTGACCAACTCTGCTTAAAAGTGGAAAGCAAGATAGTTTGTATACTTAAAACATCTAAATGCTAAAATCTATTTAAATATGGGTGGGTCAAGAGAGTAGGTGGATAAATAAAGTCAATAACAATAGAAAATGGCATCAATGATTGTTTTTGTGCAGGAAGGTGTCCCTTCCTGCTCAAAAACAATACTACCCGCAGGGCGGGAACCCATGCAACATGACGCAAGGATGCCTGCGCTGGCGTATGGCAGCCAATTGTGCGCCAGTGCAGGGGAAACCACAGGGATACATTGTATTGTTGTTACTATGACGCATCCCTGTGCTTTTAAAATGTGCAAAATAGCTAGCTGCGCTGCACTGCATCATTTCTTTGTAAATGATGCCCATAGTTTCAATCCTTGTGCAAGAAAGAGTTTACACAGTGATCGAAATTATAAGTTGTGTGATAATAATCATTCCCTTTTTAGTTTTCCCCTGATAGATTCAGGCAGGTCAAACCAGCTGAAATTTATCAGGGAAAAAAACCTGGAAAAAAAGGCACAGCATGCAGAATTCGGTGTGTTAAAAATGATTTTGCTTGTTATGCTTGATTTTCAAGTCTATCACTCGGAATAGGATGTATTTAATACATGTGGTAAATAAGGCACCCATGTTCTCATTACACGCTAAGGGGGAAATTCCGATCCATGTACAAACAAGAGACTGGAGAAGGATCGGAATTACAAATTGTGTGATAGTGCATCTTGCCCTGATAGATTACGGCAGATGAAACCTGGAGAAAATTATTGGCTTAAAAAACCTAGAGAGAAAGGCAAAACATGCAGAATGTGCTGTGCTAAAAACCGATTCTGTATGTTATGCCTCATTCGTTGAAAACTTGGAATAGGAGGAATTTACCACGTTTGATAAATACCTGTCCCCAGGTAATATTATGTACCACATCTGGTAAATTCCTTACACTATTCTATCCAGTTTATAACGAGCGCCTCTGTATTTAATAAACATACATAAATGGAAGATGTGCCCTGCTATATGCAAAGGGAAAATTTCCTGCTTGATTGTAGTTAAGAAAGAAGGAAATTTACACATTTTCAAACTTAACCTCAACCATGCTCCTTGGTGCCCATAGAATTCTGAGTTTGCTGTGATAACTCCAATTTGTGATGGCAGTGCAGGGTGGCATTCTCACTGCAGAATAATGGCCAACTAAGCTTCATACTGTGGATCAAAAACTATATAAACAAACATCATGGAGCTTGTGAAACATCTTTTCAGGAATTTCCCCATCTTGCCAGCAGGGGCAGCTCCTCCAGTAGGGCGGAGGAGCGTCGCCCCACTGCTTTCTAGCAGTGCGAGAAAGCCAAAACATAAAATGGTGATAACTTTTGGTTATTACCATTTTATGTTTCTTTGCTCATTGCGTGCGGGCGGGTGAGCGGTGCTGGCCGGGCAGGGCAGGAGCGGTTTGCCCACTCCTGTGTGTGCAAAGACTGTTTGGTCAGCCCCCTTGGGCCACACAAACCTGTCATGCGCACTCTGCACTTCTCCATGCAGGCTCCATTGCAGCCTACATGGAGAACATGCCACCATCCCCTACAGCCCCTGGCTGGGTAGTGTCACGACCAATCACAACACTCCACTGAAGTGTTGTGATTGGCTTACGGGAGGGAGGCTGCCTGCTTCCTGTTCCTGTCAGAGACAGGAGAGCAGGAGCAGTGAAGACGCGGGACCCGGTGCGGCGGAAAGGTAAGTTTAATTTTTTTTTTTTAAATGATTGACTCCCCCTCCCCATGCGACTTCCACCTCCTCTTGCAACCCCACGCCTGCCCCCCAACCACGAATTATGCCGGCTGCTACTGCTTGCCAGTTTCACCCCCCCCCACCCAAGACCTTGTCCACAGATGTTATTACTGCAGCAGCTTTGCCTCTCAACATCCACAACCTTCCTTAAGTATCATCCATCATATGCATACGGATAGTTGGATATGAACTCATTCAGCATTTGTTGAAGGAGTCATCACACACATATGTTGATTTCAATCTTGGCATGGCTGATGGAGCAGCCGCTGCTGAATATTTCTATATGACTAAGATGAAAGTCTCCAAATGGCCAGTACACCTGTGGCTGCTATTCAAGGTGTGGCCACAGAAAATTCAGCATTTGAGTGGAAACTCCTTCAACCCAATCACACCTTTGACCCAAACACTTCCAGACCTCGCACATAGCCATTTGCACTCAGGGCAACCATAGTATGGTGTTGTGCGTTAAGGTGTTTCACAGTAGAGTATTGCACAGTAGGTTTTTCACAGTTGCAGATATCTGAGTCAACCAACATAAACTCTCCACCCATGATAGAGCACGCTGTAGAACCAAGTAACATTGTTAAAATAATACAACAGCAGCAGTCATTGAACTGGGAGCACAATCCAGAGCCCGGAACAGGAACAACTGCTACTGCTAAAATGTCCAAATTGCTACAGGAGTGGACATTTAGAATCCAACAGGCTCACCAAAGGTTGCCACAATTAAAATGCTGAAAAATAAAGGAAGAAGGGAAGGGGGAAAGAATGGAAAGATCTTGTCCACACTTTCAGACCTGAGACAAACATGATGGCATCCTAGGTGTCCAGAAGGGATCCCAGTTGTTACCACTCCACCCTCTACATCAGGATCCAGTGATGCATAAAAGAATAAAGAGCCAGAGTCAAGACTATTTTAACTAACTGCAAGATGAGGACTGCATGAGACTCTGTTACACAACAGAGCCATGATCAAAATGTACCTGCCTCCACCCAGATGTGGGAGCGGCACTGCAGAGAGATTGCGGTAAATCACACGTACCAGCATTTTAAGCCACATGCAGACAATTCACTCACATGGAGGAGTGGCCCAATTTTCTTAGAGCAATGGGGATGCTAGTACTTAATACCCTAATGAAGTGATTCTTAACCTTTTGACTTCTGTGGACCCCCACCAAACCATTACTGGAATCCAAGGACCCACAGTGAGTCATTTTTGGAATCCGGGTAGCACAGCCTAAGCAATTTTGATGATTTGAACCACAAAACAATATACAGAATTACAAAAATAAGCATTCATTGACTACATAAATGATGAAGTATTTTTCTTATTTTACAAACACATATAAAAAAAATCAAAATTTTTATTGTAAAGGGAATGTTGGAGCTTTTCTAAATTCCATTGAGGCCCCTCGTCATCCATACTATATTCTGTTAGGTGCACTTGCAATGCTCCCTTTAATCAATCTGAGTATAACTTAATTTTTAGCCTCCAATTTCCAACTCCTTCCCATTTACAGAATGTTTTTCAATTTTCAGTTTTACATTTTGCTTCTTAAACTTTCCTAATCTCTTAATATTATTTCATTTTCTAAGCAGTCATGGACCCACTGAGTAGGCAGTAGCCATGTGACCCTGGACCACAGGTTAAGAACCACTTTCAAAAAGTGATGGATGGAATGTTTGAATTAATCTTAGTCACTGGTAATTACCCGGGCCGCATCCTATCAATATTTTGCTGACCATGCCACGTTAGTTTGTACCTAGCCATATGTAAATCAGTCTTGACCCTGCTCCAATGGAAACAGTCCAGCCCAAACTGCTAGACCAGGTCCTTCCTGTACTAGAACACAAGACACCCAGAACCAGTGGTTGAGATTACTTCAATCATTGCATCCATCACTTTTTTGTATACTTTAGTGCTTAATAACCTAGCAGACAGCAATCACAATTCAGTTGAATCAGTAATAAACTCACTTCAGACCATCCGACGTTCCCCCACAGGATTTCATGTATCTTGAAAGACATGAGTAAGATCGGAAATGCTTCTGGATTTCACAGCCCTAAGGTGCTCCAAACAACTTGCCTTAGTGCAAAAATAGAAGACTGACTGCAAGAGTCAACTGTTTATCGGCAATGGGTTCATCCTTGTGAGAGGACACTAGGACCTGATGAGCTTTTCCTGGAGGGAAAGATTAAAATGTTTTAATATTAGGCAACAGGGAGCATAGTGGGAAATGTGGATATATTTTAATAAATGTTTGAGAACTGGAATGAAGAAGACGATGAGAAGATGGTGTTGGGCTCATCAGACACAGCCGAGTGGAAATGTACGGGCGTATTTATGAGAGGCTTGCGTCGGCAATGAACCACGAATTGTGACGCAACGGCGGCGTAAGCAGTAAGTCATATTTATAAAACAACACATTTGCAAAAATGCATCATTTTTAAGGGTTGCGTGGGGCAAATCTGCGTCGAAAGCAACTTCACCATGCAACAATATATGCAATGTAGACGTTGCCCCGCAAAATCAGATGCAACTGTAATGCAGTGGTATTTATGCTAGTAGCACTGTGTCACAGATTGTGTGGAAGCGCAACGCAAATATAGAAATGCACCAGAATTGCTGCGCATCGTCAAACCCGGCATAGGAAATGACGCAGTGGCTGTGGTATATAAACATGTACAGCACAAAGCACTTTGGCAAGCTCAACTATGCCATGGAGGTCAGCATACTGCAACTCGGCGTAGCTATGAGACCACCACTACCACCATGACCACCACCATCACCACCACTAGGGAGGCAGAGAATTAGGAGGGAGCGTGTTTTCTGGGAGAGCATATCTCTCATTGACCTCAGGAAGGAGGGGGTCATACAGGTCTACAAACATAGAGGGATTGCATCATGGAATTGCTGGAAAAGATTGCTCCAAGTCTCCAACCACCAACTGCAAGGCCTAATAACATTCCACCACATGTCAAAGTGATGGCTGTGCTTCACATGCTGGCTTCAGGTATCTTCCAAATTCCCAAAACAGCCAGATTGGCAGGAATTTCGCAGGGAGAATATTCTGCATTCCTCTCCTCTGCTTTGGATGCCATAATCTTACTTACACCCCAGTACCTTCTCTTTCCCAAAACTACACAACAACAACTGGGCACCAAGTATGGATTCTACGCCATCGCTAGATTTCCCCATGTTCTTGGTGCAATTAATTGCACACATGTGCTTTTGACAACCCATGCTGCAAAATCCCAACTGTACAGAAACCGCAAACACACATACTACATCAATGTCAAGGCCATAGTGGACCATAAGGGAATGTTCATACATGTGCTGGCTAAATATTGTGGGAGTGCACATGATGTCTTCATCTTCTGCCACAGTATCTTCAAGAGCGGTTTCAGAATGGCACATATGGGAATGGCCTACTCATTTGCAAGGAAAACACACATATACTTAATACCAACTAAGAAGCTGTAATGTATGACATAATTGCATCTCTGTGTCTGTATATGGATCTTTTGTCATATGCACCTCGTAAGAATAACTGACTTCAATATGTAGACAATGATCTTCCATTGTATCATTCCCTCACTAATCCTGCAATGCAAGTAGGGAAAAATCAACTGGGAGATTTTTTGTGTCAACTCGTACTGTGACAGAATCACTTTTTCTGCACTGGTTACCAAATCAACACAATAATCATGTGGTTCACAAGTGAAGTCAATATAAGAAGAAAGGGTACATATTAGCTAAGTGTGAGATGTCCGTTTGTGCAGTGGTGTATCTAGGCTTGGTCATTTGTGAATTTTCACTAAAATAATGGGCGTTGAACAAATCATGTGTTAACACATGGCAGTAAACTTGTCCAAAGAATCAGTAGGAATAATGGAAGGAGTTGTAAATTCCATCTATGTCATGCATTGTAAGTGTAGCTTCAATTCATGTGCAAATGTCTAATCTAGGTACATATGTGATACCAAATGTATAAAGTACACATATGTTTCAGCCATTCTTACGGTCTAGGTCCAAACATACACATATATATATCAACCTTCATTGACGTACTTCATCAATGTGATAGATGAACTATTTGGTGGCTCAACTTATGTGCATTCCCTGCATCACAGTCAATCAATGTGAAACTGACACAGGCTCTTTATAAAACTTTATTTAGTTACAATCATAGCCATAAAAGCAAACAAAACAAAAAATTAAAAATAATAAAAATAAAATAACCTAAAAAATGCAATATGAATGTTACGGTTAAGATTAAAACTTCGACCAATAAAACATTGTAAACAACCACACAAAGAACATGTTAAAAAGATTACCAATCAGCTGCAGCAGAATTAATTTAACCTGGAATGCCTCAAACTCATTGCAGTGCTTAAAAAACAGGAAACTTTAAATATAATATGCTCATCAGATAACAGCTGCAAGAACATAAGTGCTGGTCGAAAATGCAGAAAGTTCAGGGATTTCAACAAAGGAATAATTAATGTTCTCCTGGGTAACCTAAAATAGCTGCAGAACATTTTAAATGTAAGGTATCTTGTGGGAACACATTGTCCCAGTCAAATGGACCTAGGGAGCCAGACGGACACAATCCTCTAGAGGAGGCCAGTAAATGGTGTAACATATTTAATCTAAATCAGTCAACAAAAATCTATCCCTATCACTTTTACCAATTAATAAATAGGGCTCCAAAGTCTGAACTGTTTTTAGCAGCATATGTCCCCTTACATAGGGTTTCCTCAGTTCCATCAGCACTCCATATAACTGCTTTCATTCCAGAAAATGGGCCTTTACCCATTTCAGCTCTGTACTGCCCATATTCTGGGGACTGTGAAATAATTTCTCCCAACCCAGGCTTTTAAAAGACTCCTTAACATATGCAATCCACGGGATCTTAACAGCAAGGTCAAGGGGTAGAGAGTCCTTAAGGATCAGCCTGGTCAGCTGAGACTAAGGTCTTATCCAGACCTTGATCCAGCATAACAATGACCTCAGAGCAATCATATCCGCAATATACCTAATTCCTAATGCTTCATCACACAAAATGCTGAGGTACATTGAGGTACGCTCAACAGGCACCTTAAAACCACGTCTTCAATGGTGTGTAAAGAGTCTGTCCTCATATATCCCCAAAATTCACTACCATATGCGACCTTGGAAACAAACTTATCCTGGTAGACCTTGGTTAGGGCTTGGGGCGGCTAGGGCCCCAGCCTGTGGGCAAAGCTAGTTACAGCAGCATTATCCTTAACTAACTCCTCTTTCTTGTTGGTAATCAGAGGCTTCCAATTCCTAATGGAGTCAAATAAGACCCCAAGATAGGACAAGGCTGAGACTTTAGCCAAGATATGATTACCCGCCTTATATATTTTAGATCTAGTAGACCGTGGATCCACTACCATAACATAAGACTTGTGTTGAGTTGAAGTGGGAAATAATCTTCAAGGATCCCAGTTGGTAGAAAAGAAGATTTATTGAAGAACACAGCCTGGCATCCGACTACCTCGACGATCCAGCATCAACTGGCAAACATCGAGTGCCGTCAGCCTCACATTCTACAGAACACCTAGACATGAACACTCCATCGCGAGGTAAGTTACATCACAACAACTTGTCAGAGTTAACAGATAGATCCGACTGCCCATAAAAGCTACAAATGTATCCAGTAGCAACTGTAAACCGAATGCGGTCCTGACCCTCAGGACCGGTTCGTCTGCATATAGCAGCACCAGAAGCGATCTCGTCCCAACCTTGGGGCAGTCAGCCTTCACAGAAAGTAGGGCTTGCTCTAGCCTTTTAATATAAAGGGTGAACAAAAAGAAAGCAAGGACACATCCCTGTCAAACCACCTTGCTGGTTCTAAAAGGTTGGGTACAGACAGAGCCCTAAGTATACTGATCGACTGCTGATGTGTTTGCATGTAAATCTCTTGAAAAGATACACAACATCAGGATCCACCCTCATCGAGAGAAGCAAGCTTCACAGCTCTCAATTGACCTTTTGAAGGTGGACATAAGGTCTGTAAAAATCAGGTGGATCGACTCAGTGGGCTACAGTATACTTATTAATATTCATATATGAATTCAAGCATTAGTCAGTGGTAGATCTACCGGGCCAAAAACCATATTGTAGCTCAGAAATTATGTTATTCTCATTCACCCACAGCATTAACCTATCTAGTAGGGCATTACCCCGGACCTTCACAACGGCATTAATCAAAGATATTGTCCGGTAACATTGGGAGTTATTTGTATCCCATTTTTTGAAAACAGGAACAATTACTGAAGTAGACCACGAGGGCGAAGGGTCCTCCCTCATTGCTGCATTTAAAACCATCGCCAAGGCTGGGCCCCAAATCTCTATAGCGCCCAAAAATAAATCAGGGGTTATTTCATCAGGCCAAGGGGCCTTATTTGTTGATAAAGCTAACATACCCTGGTTAACTTTGCTTAATGTAAAAACAAGGTTAGATCCCACTTCCACAGGCACACCCACTTCATCACTTGCTAGGATAGGTGAACCGTTATAAACCTCTTCAAAGTGTGCAACCCACTAAGTTGCTGTAATATGATCTAGAGGAGGACCGTTTCCAATTACAAGACGAGGCTGGTTAATTACACGTATGAACAAAGAGCTATCTTTACTGACACAGGCTTGCACTAGATCGTTCCAAGCTAGGTCCCTTAAGGTGGTTTTACGTTTCGTATTTTCCAGCCTATAGGCCCTTCAACAGGTGGCGATGCAATTCTTTTCCCTTCAATGCAACTTCAGGCTTCTTTACGCCTTGGAGCAATTATAATCAAACCATTACGGTTCATGTGACCTATTGTTACCAGTGGATGCATGAAGTAAGGCTGTCACCATGTGTGAGATAACCACGTAGGAAGCTAAGATTACCCCACTCATCGGTTCCACCTGAGACCACCTTATCCTCCTAACTTGGTCTATTGGAGAGAACTTCCCCTGTGGCCTTGGTAAATTCCTAATGCAAGGGTTTAACCCACTCATTACTAAGGAGAGAGGGTTATGATCACAGCATGGGCTGTGCACTATACTAAAATGTGAGATCATCAAAAATAGCAGTACGGATACAAAAATGGAATGAATAAATATTGATTTGAAACTCCTGCCTGTAAGAGACAGTAATATGCAGGGATTTAGAGTTGACCAATTTCTCCAGGGAAAAGGCAAAATTATAGCTACAAATAAATGCATTAAGTTCTGAGCCCTCCTTGCTATGGTCCATATGCAGCCCCTCTACTGCAGTAAATTTTGGCTTGTTGTCATTGAAATCAAGAGCGGAGTCACATAGGTGGATGTTAAAATCTCCGACTAAATTTAACTTATCCAGCCCATACCCTTTGACAGTCAGAGAACTTAAAGCAGCGCTTAAAGTGGTAAGATTGGATGGCACAGGAGACCAGGCTTTTGCGTTATGAAAATTAATCAGGGCAATAGATTTGGGGCCGATGTACAAAGCTTTATTATGTTCGCAAATAGCCCTATTCGCAGAATCAGTCCGTTTGTAAATGCAAAAAGGCATTTTTAAATGTACAAAGGCCCAATTGCAATTCGGGAACCAGTTACCGAATAGCAATTTAGGTTTTGCGATTTGGTATTAGGAAGTGGCGTGTTTAGGGCATCCCTTCCTAATACCGAATTGCAGTGGTATATGTGAATGTTTTGCGATCAAAATGCGGTCGCAAAACATTTTACCACCTACTTCATGTAGGTGGTAACCCATTCGCAAATAGAAAGGAGTTCTCAAGGGACCTTTTGTGAATGCTTGCTAAAACATTTTTTAAGAGAAGGTAGTGGTCCCACGGACCACTACCTTTTCTTAAAAAATTAATAGAAAACTTTTTATTTTTATTTTTGAAATGCATCCTGTTTTCCTTTAAGGAAAATTGGCTGCATTTAAAAAAAAAGATTGCTTTATTTAAAAGCAATCACAGACATGGTAGTCTGCTTACCCCAGCAGACTACCATCACTGTGATTTTTGTGAATCCCAATGGGTCGCAAACCAAGACCTAACTCATTAATATTCATGGAGTAGGTCTATTTGTGACTCAGTGGGAATCGCAAAATGTGTACACCACACATTTTTACATGGGTGTTTGTGATTACAAAATAGCGAATCTCAATATTTGCTATTTGGTAATCTCAAATGATTATCTACATACATCTGCCCCATAGAGCCGGAAAGCATTAGCTTCAACACTTGAAACAGGTGTGAACCCAAGCCCACAAGAATCTAAGGAAATAAAAGTGACTAACCTGCCTTTAGCCCTCCCTGCCACCTGTGCCACAGCTGAAGTAAAATACATCTCATTCCCTTCAAGATAAAAGTGATTTGACTCTTCCCAGGTTTCTTGCAGGCACATCACATGGTATTGCTTTACAAAGGGGATCCAATTACAATCATTAGACTTAGATGCTAAGCCATGATAATATTCGGATGTCTTGGGGGTTACTACCTGGCAAATTCGCAGAGGGGCTTATTGACAGAGGGATAATGGGGGGCAAAAATGAATCGAAATGGGCGAGTCAATCACAAGAATCCAAATTGCACAAGGGGGCAAATCTATAGCAGGCCTCAAACCCAGGGGTAGAGGGGAAACAGGAGACCATCGATTACAGGGAACTTGACTGATGCAGTACATGTGTGCATGAGGTGGAGCATACCACATCTAGTTTCTAGAAGAATCCAAGAGGAATCTCCTGAATATTTGCTGGTCTGCTAGTTCTAAATGAGCTTAGGGAGGTCAGAACGTGTGCTCCAATGGTAGGCCTATTAAAGTTGATGATCACACAATCCCCTACCCACCTCTTCACATCGCTCCCCACCCAGTTCACCCTTTTCACCATGGTCTCACATGTGGGTATAACCAAGGTGGAATGCATGTCTAGCCAATGAACCACCTTGTTTTTAAGCTCAGCTTAGGATTCTGACAGAAGCCCTGTCAATGAAGGCACATTCCCCAGTATCACACTGTATGGAGGCGCTTCAGGGGATAGATTGACTACAACACCTGTTATAGGGTATGTGGAATTAGCCACTTTGAGAAACTGGGAACTTGGGGTGGGGGTTGATAGGCCTGAGGGAGCTAATGAGTATTAGTCTCTGCCATAAAGGCTGGGTAATTTCAAGAAGGCTGTAAATTACGTGAGCTAGCATAGGAAATTTTGTTGATTAGGCTGCAACTTGAGGGGTTAAATTCAGGCACCGTTACACTTGCTCAGGGTGTCCTTGGCCATGGACAATCTAGATTCCAAAAGCATCAGCCTCGAGAGAATTGGATCCAATTCGCCAGACAGTACAGCATTAAGCTCCACCCAAAATTAATCATCCATTGTATCTTGTTGGGTAGAAGACCATTGCAATAAGAACTCTGCTTGCGTGTAAACATTGGCATAACTACAAACACTTTTAGGTGCAGCCACTCACCTCCTGTGCTTATTGTTTGGGCTTAGGCACAGGGACAGAGCAGGCTCCAGAGGTGAGTCAGATAATAAGCCCAAGTCCAATGGGGAATCCATAGAAGCCTGAGCACAGACCTGAGAGCCCTCCCGAGAGCACCCCGTGTCTGGGTTAAGCTACACAGGACGCGTGGGGGGTTCGGGGAATAGTTGGCAGCAAGGGGAAAGAACCGCTCCCTGCCACAGATAAACAATGCTCCATCAGCTCAATCTTCTTCAACACAACACCCACCACATGTACCAAAAAATCAACAATTGTGGTGACTCTTGAAGCCACTTGTGGGGATAATAGTTTGGATGGTGCTGCCTCCAGGGTCAGGTGCAGCTCTCTGCAGGCCAAATCACCACACGGCTACTACTCGCTGCTCTCCCGTAGTGGCCACAACCTCCTGGGGAGGTCTGCCATACAGCAAATTCTCCATCAACCGGCTCGTTTCCCGGGCAGGGGTCACCCTTCGCAGTTGGTGAAACTGTTATAGGGTATTCTGAATGGAGCGCCGGCCCTGGCTCAGCCCCGCAGCACCCACTTCATGCTCATTCTGAGAATTTTCTTGTACCCACACAGAATCTCATTTAACTTGATGTCTGACACAGACAATTACTATGCTGTCAAACATATCATACACCAGTAAATCACAGAGAAATACATGCAAGGTATCACAGTGTACTCAGGTTCCCAAACTTAACACTCTCTTGCCACATCAATGATGTCATAATCAAGGCATATAAGTACTGAATCACCTACAAGGCAAATTCACATACATACATGTGAAATCTGAAAGTGTTGTGTATAGGTTTGTAGTAGAAAGTTACCTTTATCCACTTCAGTTTGTCCCATACCAAAACAGCCTACATTGCCAAAGTTATATGCTGATCTAAGATCAGCATGACACCTTGCCATACAAAAAGTACTAGCTGTTGTAACTATCACTATCCATTTTACATGTTGGAAATTCACCACATGTACTAAGCATTTAACCATGCTAAATTAAGTGAACTAATTAAAGGTTGTGCTAATATCATCTAGGCAAGAAAGGACATCATAGGTGTCAAAGGAACAAACATGTTGCCACTGTCACACCCCACATAGTGCTGAATATATGCCAGAGAATCTGATCATAAGTTTGTAATTTTGCACATATAGTGAGTGCAAATACCATAGAGCTGTTAAGAACATTCCTAAATACGTATCATTGTAATCAACTACCTAAACATGGCAGTCTCACGACATGGACAATATGTGCAATGGCATATAGAACTTGAAGATACATGTGTAAATCAATGGTCAACAGTATCGAACACATATTGGTGGTCAAAAGTGTAAGAAATGTGTATGAGTTTGCCAGCATGCATAACACACATGGACATTTATGTCTAAGTAACAATGTGCACATTCATTTATTGTTGTATTCTTGTAATTTTCAGGTGACCAAAGATATGTGTTGCAGCCATGGGGCATGACCCCATTCAACACTCCTCAGATGGAGGCCAAAAAAATATTTAACATGGCACTCACCCTTCTATGTGCAATATTGCACAATATCTGTTTAGAAACAAATGCCCAGTGGGACTATGAGCCACTAAATCCAGAGGAGCTGGAAGAGGATGATGACAATAATGGAGATAACCAGCACACAATGGCATATCGGTGGAGATGTGACCAAATTGTGGCAACCTATTTTCTTAATCATTATCACCTGATGGTAATACTGACTGAAATATGTAAACTTATCAACCAATAAATCTTTTTTGGAACACATTCATTGTTTTGTGTATGTGCGCATGTCAATGTAAAAATCTACTCACTCACATCGTCTTAACTAGATGTAGTCCTAAACTTGTAGGAATCATGTTGTCTGAGCTGTTGATCTACATGGGGTCATACCTCCAAATAAAAAGAAACCAACGCAGTAAGCCAATGAGATTGTCAAGCTCACAGTCCCTCAGAATAAGTACCCTCAAAGCCCACCTTCCAGCAGCACTGACTCTGTATAATCTCAATCAGAGGATTGGAGTGTCTAGATGAGGGGAGGGGTATTAGGGAGGGTACTGCTTAGAGGGAGACCTGGAAACAGATTCATTCAATTGTTAGCATTGTTTCCTGTTGTAACACACACAATTACTTCAGTCTTAATAGACTCTCAACAACCAACAGTACAATTATGCCTCACCTGTATAAGAGTTCTGGGAACAGATCCTGCATTAGGTCTCACTGGATGTTCAGGAACTTCTTACACTTTTATGATCAGTTCAGAGTTCTTTTTGCACAGCACTGTCTTTGTACTGTTACTATGCCATAAATTACAACTGTTCCTCTTGTAAGACACAGTCTTTATAATATGCGTTGTCAATCACTTGTGCTGATTTGGCTGCTTGTCATACAACTGGGAAATATTACATGGATAACCTCTCTGTGCCTAAGTTCTTTTCCCAATGAACTCAGTCTCAAATATACTGGGCTGAAGAGCGCTTCCTGTGCTATTATAATGCTTGGCAAAAGTTCTCTGAAAAGCCCCCTTAAGGATCAGGAGACTTCAACGATCAAACGTGGGCCCAGCGTTACAATACTAAAGCTAGGCTACGCCCGGTTCCTTCACCGGTTCCATAACGAGAGCTTTAACCCAACTAATGGCACAGCAACTAAAGCCTTGTCATAAATATACAGCTCTTCAAGTATGAATAATCACAAGCGCATCAGCAGCAATATGTCTTAACGTATCGGCCGCTCACGATCAAAATGTTTCAGAATGAGGCCAGTATATTTTGCCCAGTTCGTATTCTTGCCCAGTTCTGAGTGTATCTTGAAGTTTTCTCAGTGCCCATGCCCAAGTCACATGGCTCAAGTCAGATTTATGCCAACCAGACATGCTCCCCAGAGCGCAGATCATTACCACCAAGGAACTCAGTGGTCAAGTGATTAGCAGGGTGAGCAGGAAGTGACGGGGTCATGCAGTGTACTGCATGGAAGGGGCAGGGCAGAATTGCCACATATCTACATAGTAATGGGCCATTCCTGTCCTCACGCACTTAAGCATTGCAGTGCAGCACATCGAGCTGTCTTGCTGTGTTCTGCAGGAGCAAATGCGGTACTCAATGTATGATGGAACACAAATCTCCTAAAAAGTCAGTATTTGAGGCAAACTCCTCCTTCCAGTGTGTCTCATATATGGACTAGCATGCAGAATGCCATCACTTTGCAGGAACAAAAGTTGCAGGAGATACCATCACAGATCATGAGTGACAGTTGTCAGAAACAAAGGCCTAGTCTCAGGTGTGGATGTTTAAATGACATATGCAAAGAAGTCATTCCTGCATGCGTGGGGATACACAAAACACTAAACGTGACACCTTTCTTGGGCAAATTGATGTAAATATCACATCTGGCCACAGTAGACAAATACACTTTTACCATGCTTTGCACAGCAATGCAAGGAGGCTCAAAGGCCTGTAATTAAACACAATAAACATATAAAGTTGCAATGTGCGGCAGTAACCAGAGAAGTAAGACAAGGGAGATGTTTGCCAATCATTACATCACCACAAAAATACAGAAATGGTAAATGTGTGAAGCATCCATGTCAAAGGTCAAGCACAAATGTATGTGTACATACACAGTCTCATTAAACATGATGCAATGGGTTTGTTGGGTATGAAATTATCCCTGCATGGTAATAGTAGTGTACCCCTGCTCTGAGTGCCCAACTGCGTAGTTATGTGGCTCACTAACTCTGGTATATACCCAAAGGGGAACATGGAATATGCATATGAGTGCCATGACATAGGCCTGTGTCATGGATTGCAGTCTGCTTGGAGCAGGAGGCCCGCACAAACACCTGCCCTCATAGTAGATGTACCCTGCTGCCTTTGCCAGGAGTAAGACAGAGCTAAAGTGGGGATGGCAGCATTCTGTGTAATGAACAGTAGTAATGTAAATTACAATTCAACTCTTGTTCACTGCAGTGAGGCCTAATGGCTCACACACTTCTTCAAAAGTTCTGTTGCTGTGTACTACACTCACCCCTGCCCAACATCAGGTTGAGTAGGAAATGTGAGCATGATAAAACCATGTGCAGAATGCATGTGCCTATGAAAGACATACACAACACATAGTTTGGAATGGGGAACAGTGTGCACATGGGTAATGTGTGTGTTCAAAGTGACCCACTCTAGTACAGTTCAAAGGTAGTGTAGAACAAACAGTGGGGTAGATTTACACATTTCATCACGCAGTGCAGCAAGTCCACCACTCTGCACTGCATGACAGGGAATGGGCAGGATTGTGCAGTATTTAAAAAAATATGGTGCATTCCTGCCTTTTCCACTGTGCTGGTGCCATTTTGGCTACCAAGCACCAACGCAGGCACCCCTGCACCATTGTGCATGGTTGCTTGTGTTGCATACAGGATTGTTTTTGTGCATGAAGGGGCACCTTCCAGCAAATAACAAAACCTTATTCCACTATCTATGTGTGCTGCAGAATGCAGCACACATTGAAATAGGTAGTACGAAGTAACAAGGCTGATTAAAGATATCACTCCTTGTTACGCCTCTCCTGGAAAGGTGTATCTTTTTTGTGCATTCCCTGGTTTCCCAGGTCTGGTTACTCTGGAAATGCGTCTAAAATCATGGGTGTTGCATGGGAACACCCACACAGTGGCCATGGAATGCCTCCCTAGCCCAAAGTAAGGCAATGAAGCGATGTGTGATGCATTGCTGTTAGAAATTGGGTCTGTAGTTGGCAGAGGTATGCACCCTGTAAAAGAAGGGACCACAATCCTAGTCAGGGTACATTAGATACACAGCTCCCCCAGCTCCGGTGGTAAAAAGTTTGGGAATCAAAATAGATGCCAAACTCTCATTAGCCAATCAACTCTCCACCGTGTTTGGAACTTATGTGAGCCTACTCAGGCAGCTGAGGAAACTCTCCCCCATCCTCTCCTTCTCAACCATGAGGACAGTGGTGGCCGCCCTGCTCTTGTCCCGTCTTGACTATGGGAACTCGCTCTACATCGGACTACCGGACTCATTGCTGGGCAAATTCCAGGTAGTGATGAATGATGCTGCCAGGCTAATCTTCAAGCTACCTAGGCGCACTCGGGCATCAACCCTACTGCAACAACTACACTGGCTGCCCATCAAGCAGAGGGCTAAATTCAAAGGCTCCTGCATTACACACAAGGCCCTATTTGGACAGGCACCCAATTACATCAAGGAACGCCTGGAGAAATATGCACCCTGCCGTTCACTAAGGTCCTCCACGGAAGGCCTTCTAAAATGCCCACGATTCAACTACACTACTAAAGGCAGCAGAGCCTTCTCGGTCCTTATGCCACAACTTTGGAACAGGCTGCCTGGTCAGCTTTGCTCCGAAAGCTGCCTTCTTCCATTCAGAAAGAAACTTAACCTCTTCGATGCTCATGACGAGCTCAGCTCATCATGCGTCGCGCGGTGGGCGTGTGCGCATGACGAGCTGAGCTCGTCACGACCACGCCCGCGATCGGAATGTCCAGCACCTGAGCGGAATTCCAATCGCATCGAAGAGGTTAAGACCCTACTATTTACAGAAGCCTGGGCATAACTCTCCCCTCTGTGATACAACTCTCCCTGGAACTTCCGCTGATCTTCTTGAAGCGCTTAGAGACCTGCAGGTATTAAGCGCTCTACAAGTCAAAATTAACATAACATAACACACCCTAAATTAACCTATGCTCACCCTCTGGTGGCTTGGCACAGAGAAGTCAGGCTTAACTTAAGAGGCAATGTGTAAAGTATTTGCTCAACACTTAAAGCAGTAAAACAGGGATAACACCACACAAAAATAATCCACACCAGGTTAGAACAATAGAGCTTAATTTAATGAACAAAGCAAGACCAAAACGACCAACATCCAATAAATAGAGCCGGAGTTATGAATTTTTAAAGAATTTCTGCAAATATAGTGCTTGAAAGCATAAAGGGCCAAACCAGGGCTATGAGTGGGGTAAATCAGAAAATTCAGGCCATCCCCAATGCAGCGGTGGTCGGATACAGGGCCCAACCTTGTCCCACTAAAAAAGTACCTTAGTTGAGGATGTGCCGAGGGCGAGATGCGAGGAGCAGGGATGTGATGCGTCGGTTTCCACACTTAGGATTCGTAGGTGATGTGTTGTTGTCGAACCGCCCACTCAGAGATGCATCATCATTGAGCAGCATTGGATGTAGGCAATGCGTTGTCATTGAGAGGTGCAGCCAGTGATGGGATGTCCTCGAAGCAGCCAATGCGGCGGCGCTGAAGGATATGTGTCAGATCTGACCAGTGCAACGACGGCAAGGCATGGCTTTTGAAGATGCAGCACAGAAAACCCACTTCCAATAGCCCAGGACTGGATTGGCACCACTTGGTGGGGTAGGATGCACAGATGGCAGAGTTCGGGTGCTATAGGAGGGTTGCTGGAAGTCTTTGATGTCCCTGAGGCTTCAGAACAGGAGGCCAGGAGACAAGCCCTTGGAGCCACTCTGGATTTAAGTAGTGTAAGTCCATTCCTTCGTACCCAGGCAAAGAGGGCAGCAGGCAGATAGCACAGAAGAAAAGCAGTTCTTCCAGACAAGCAGTCCAGCAAGGTGGCAGTCCTCAAGCAGCACAGCAACTGATTTGGTGGGGTCAGAAATCCAGTTCTCATACCCAGTGGTGCCTTTAATGCATGGAAGACTTCAAAGATGGGCTTTGCAGTGCACACAGATCCTCCCTTCGTGCCCTGGCTCCAGACTCACTGCAGGGGGTTACATTGTACTTTGTGTGGGAGCGGGACACAGCCCATTCAGGATTAAGTGGCAGCTTCTCCATCCCATCCTACCCAGGATGACCCATCAGTACATGAATGACCCATCAAACACATCTAAGATTCCTTTGCATGTGACTGTCTAGATGGATTGCTAAAGGCACAGCTGTCACCCACCCCAGACATGTATTGGAGACAGGCAGGAGGCACACAAACTTTAAGAGCAGAAAATGGCAACTTTCTAAAAGTGGCATTTTTATAGTTGCAATAATAAATCCAACTTTACCATTAAAGAGGGTGTATTATTGCAAGGCAATAGATACCAAACATGGCTGTGCTACTCATTCTCAAATCAGAAATTACACTTATTAAATGTAATAAGGAATTCACAATGTTAACCTATGAGAGGGGTAGGTCTCACAGTAGTGAAAAACAAATTTAGGAGTTTTTCACTACCAGGACATTTAAAACTTAAAAATGTATGCCCTGTCGTTTACCTACACAACACTCTGCCTTATGGGCTACCTAGGGCCTACCTTAGTGGTGACTTATGTATAAGAAAACAGGGGTGTAAGGATTAGCAGTTTTAAATGCCAAGTCACCATGGCAGCAATACTGCACATACAGGCTCTGCAGTGGCAGGCCTGAGACATGTTTAAGGGGATACTTATGTTGGTGGCACAATCAGTGCTGTAGGCCCACTAGTAGCATTAAATTTCCAGGCTCTAGGCACATATAGTGCACTTTACTAGGGACGTATAAGTAAATTAAATATGCCAATTGTGGATAAACTAATGTCATCATGTTTAGGGAAGTGAGCACATGCTCGTTAGCACTGGTTAGCAGTAGTAAAGTGCGCAGAGTTCTAAGGCCAACAAACACAGATCAGCAAAAGGTGAGGCAAAACAGGCAAATATTTTGGGGTAAGACCACCCTAAGGATGACAGGTCTAACAATTGCTGTAATTGACATTTATGAAGCCACTCAGGGCTACGCAAAGTGGCCTTGCTTTCCTCCACAAATATCATATTTGAGTTGGCTTGCGCATGTACCACATTGCTTGGTGCAAGCGCCATGCAACTGGGGTCATATATATACCCCTGAGTACAGAAGTGGCTGCGCTGCTTTATTACATGGAGGACCCTAGCTACCTTTGTGTGTAAGACATGGCTACCTGGTCAAGACATGAGGATAATTGGAATTACACAAGATAAAGTTTGACAGTCCAGCAAATCTTCAAGCTGAGTGGGACATACACTAGAGCATGAGGGAGCCAGCCTGTGTCTGTGCTTCCCTAAGCATGTGTTGCATCTGTGACAGATGACAAGAAAGGGATCTACACATATCGCAGTAAGAGAGAGATTGGTCTGAATAGGGAATCAACAAGAGTGGGGCATAGGCTTAATCTTTCCATGCACATATGAATGTGGGGGCCATCCAAGTGTGTATCCTGGTAACACATATGAAAATTGATGTGTAAGCATTCCGCTCTTGATTCCTGCCTTGTTGTGGTGCTATGCTGCCATGGTTGGGTGATAAGAACTGCCCATGCGACCCTTTCCCCCAGACTGACTCCAAGTGCAATCTGTCTGGCCTCCTTTTATCAAGTCTCAGGGACATGAAAGACTTCCAACCACCCTGCTTCAGCACCTGTCATAGACCAATGGAAGTGTGTCTAAGGTGTTTGATCCAGCAGAAGCCACGCTTCTACTGTAGATCCAGCATATCAACACTGATGAGCGGGTCAGAACCCATGCATCGCCCCTGTTGTGCGGGTCAGTACACATGCATCGCTGGGCGGATCTGAACCAGCGCATCATACCAGTTGCGTGGATCGAAAGCTGCGCATCGCAGCCATTGCGTGGAATTGGCTGTACTGCAGAAGTGCTACTGCCCAGTGCATCCATCATGCACTGTCCATCTTTATAGCAATGGGTCAGACAAATCAATGCAAATGTCGGAAAAGTGCTGGACACACCCAAGAAATGACGCAAAGGGGGTGGCTGGCTGCATATAAGGAAGTGTGAAAGTTAGTTTCACTTTCTCTTACAGTTTGTTAGTTTGTGCTGGGTGATGGCGCTGTTTTAAGAGTGTCTGGAGATTTTGCGCGAGTTTTGGTCTTGTCGGTGTCTGGTGTGTCCCTGTCTGGTGTGTACCTTTTGTGTGTTTTTATAGTATATTTGTATTGGTGGGTGTTCGTCAAATTAGATTTTTTGTTATAAGTTGTAGGCATTAGTTTAAGGGGTGTTTGTTTGGGGTGTATTGAATTAAGGAGGGTTAGGGTTATGTCGGGAGAGGGTAGGGGTGAGAATTTTGTGGAGGGAGAGTTTGGAGGCCTCATATGGCTCATACTGTATTACCTGCCGCACATGATGGCCTCTGGGGGTAGATCCAGCCAGGGCCACCATCCAAAGGACAGGAAGGATCGGTGTGCGCGGGTGTATTGGCACATGTGCCAAGTTTTTGGAGAGGATCGCACCATATCCCAAATGAAATATTGGTGAGCTGATCTAGTGGCCGATCTGGTGGACCTGCTGGAATTGGAGATCGAAGGCCCATAGGTATGTATATATATATATACCATCTGTATATAGTAATGTTGCTGAAGCAGTCATACAAAACTTAAAAATTAAAGGGCCAGACTTTTAAATGTGTTGGTTTGAAATAGCACCATGGAACTTGCTTCTTGTGCATTTCGATAATTAAAGTGAAATTATTTCAGCAACACATGGCCTCTTTGTGTACCTCAGAGTTGCTACATAAATCCAGTGTGATGCAAAGCAGGGCCAATTGCTGCATTGCTCTACCCTGCCCCAGGGGGCTGTTCTATGGGTTGTGGGTGGTTGTTCACATTGAACATGCATGGATGTAGAAGCATTCCTCGATATAACATATGTGATTGACCAGGGAATGCTCCAAAAATGTCAGACCTCCACAGGTGATGGGTAAGGAGAAAATATATGTTGAATCTCCATTTATGTAAAATTTTCTATGTGTGCTGCATTGTGGAGTTGTGATCTGAATTTGGTATTACTCTATCCCCTACTCAAGGAATATGAGCAAATGGTATGTTTTGCACACTTAGCTGGTAGGAGTACTTTGCTGGAAAGTCTTTCGGCAAGTGGGTGTCATCACGTGCACTGTTGATAGCCGTCATAATCTCTCTTTCTATCATTGTAGTGGAACAAGTCTTCGCAGCTCCCGCAGCAGTTTGCACTGTTGCTTTTGCGGCTTCATTCGCCATAGAATTCCCTGAAACGTGTATTCCTACACGTTGATGACTCAAGGTGTGAATCACATGAGTCTGTGGCAAGCATTCTTTCAGCTTAGCCACCTGCACCCAAAGCACTTTATGATTTATTAGGTACCCTTTAAAATCTCTGAATCCATTCTGGCTCCAGTAGTGTAGATACTCATTCTAAGACTGAACACAATTATACAAATCCCACACTCTGACTGTGGGGATTCTGAGATCTGTATTCTCTAGTGCCAGAATTAGAGCTCCAAGTTCTGCCAGCTGCATGTAGTGTAGAGTCAAATCTGTAATCTACATCTATTGCGGTGAGAGTCTTGCTCCACTGTATTCATTGTGGATGTGAAGCCTTAGCATTTGGAACGTAGGCCTTTGTGACAGCCTCTAAGGCCGGCACTGGAGTCATGACAATTATTCTTTTCCTCTGAGCCAATGCACTTTCTCTCACCACAGCAGATTGTACCACCATCAGAATCTTTTCTGTTGGTGTAAAACACATCTCAGCTTTGGTGTATAAATGTGATTTATATGCAATTGGAACAGTGTCTCCCTCATTGAATGTAAAAAAGGTATATCTTAATGCACCCGCAATTATATGGATCACCAGGTTTGTTGTGTTTACACGTGTGTGTAAGTGTTTTAGCTTGTACTGAATGTAAAATCTGTGTGTGTTCAGTTGTCCAGTGTATGCTTGAAAAGTTTGGATAAATCAAATCGTAAAATGGATTAACCCGTTCTGCGTAATCTGGAATGTAAATTCTGCCAAAATTTAGGAATTCCAATATGGATTGAAGTTTCCTCAATGTCTCTTCAATGTGCTTGTAAAAGCACACACTTTTCTACAAAGTGCGTTGCAAGGCTTTTGCCTTCACTTGACAGCTCGTATCCCAGAAACAGGACATTGAGGTGGGCAATCTTTGATTTTTTTCAAATTAAGTCTGTAGTCCATGTGAGCGAATCCCAAAACAATGCGATCCACTCTTCTCAAGTGTGTAGAAAGGTCATCATCCATTAAGTAAATGTTATCGACATAGTACAATGCTTGGTCATCACTATTTTGCAGCAGTTCTGTGAACTGTGCTGAGAACAGCCCGGGGCTATTCTTATACCCTTGGGGCAAATGACATAACTGTTTTTGAGAACCCAGCGTGCTAAATGTAGTCAAGTACCTGCCTTCAGGTGCTGTATTTTGGCAGAAAAATCCATTAGCGATATCTATTGTTGTTTTGTATCTTTTATGCAATATATTGTTCATTAATGCTGCGCTGTGTGCGTTTTGTACTGCAAATGTACATATAGCTGTGTTTAGATGTCTGTGAATATGAATGGTCTGGTTTCATAACTGGAAACAAGGGATTATTCATAGGAGAGGTACAACTTTCTATCACACGCTGGTTTTCAAGTTGTGTCAGTATCTCCCTTATTTGTTTTTTAGCCTCATTTTTAATGGGGTAATGTCTTTGAGGTTGTGGGGCTGATTTCACATGTATTACATGATAAGGAGAACCGTCATCCCACCCCACATGGTTGTGGTATAACGTAGGAGCTAGCAATAACGCCCACTCCTTGGCGAATGAGTGTTTAACTAATTCTGGAACGAGGTTGGTAAAAGCTGGAAAAATTACCATTTCTCCCTCTGGGTAATCCATCTCAAATTTAGGTGGCCAGTACTTTTCAGCCATGAGAATATCGTAGGCGAAGGACAAGCTCCCCCAAAACAGAACATTAATGTATCTCGGTATTTTCCAATCCAATTAGAGTTGCATCTCATATAATTGATGCAACACACTTTCCCACGTATCTGGTGTTTCCACCTGGATATAGTCACCCAAAGCTAATGCCACCAGACAATCCATCAGGTTCCAGTGAACTATTGTGACTTCTGCTGTGCTGTCCAGCATGGTCAGAATTCACTCCCCTCTCAGAAGCAGTGTACTCAATATCAGTGGCATGCTTGACTTTAAGCCCTGCAATCTTCTTCTTTTTGAATTGAGGCTTTGACTGTTTAGGTTTATCTTCCTTTTTATTATGTAGTCAGATGAGCATTGTGAGTCCTCCAGTTTCAAGTACTCCTCTGATCTGTGCTCTGATGGTCCACCTCTCTCTAGGTAGTTTTCAGATGACTCCTGAAAGGAACGAGATGAACGTGTATCAGTGTCCTGATACCTGTCAGGCGTCTTAATATTGTTGTGGTTACTCAAATTACAGCCTTTTTCAGTGGCCTCCTGTTGAAGAGATCTGCCCCGAACTTAGTCTTTTCTTTATGTTTCTTATTATCCCACTTCTTCTTCGTAGAAGAGTCAGGCCCTTCCTTTGAGTTATCCTTTTCAGAATTATTCTTAATTTGAGGTTTTCTAGGTCTGGCTCCCAAATTATCTCTACCTACTGTTGCATAAGTTTCTTCGATAATTTTTGGTAATTCACGCTCCTGCTGTCCCGGTACTAAATTAGTGCCCCGCTGGCATGTAGCCAACGCTGCTGCTTCCCCTTTAATGTTACTTAACATAATGGCAGACAATGCAGCAATATTCACCTTCAGTTTCATCCCCGTACTCATTTTGAAACTGTTTAAGCACCTCTGGCAAAATAGCCAATTAGGGGGTTAACTGCAGATCGGCAGTTCTTCATGCTACTGAGATTTCAGAAACCACCCTCAGTGAGGCTATTGGCATTGCCTTGCTCACCGAAACTTGGCTCAATGTCAACTCGACGGCCATTCTTGACTTACTCACCCCCCCCGGCTACTCCATCATTAGACAGGACAGACCAGACAGAAAAGGGGGTGGATTAGCCTTAATCCATAAAACGGAGTTGCAACTCTCCCTTCTGAAGAACACCGATCACTTGACATTTGAATACCTTGGCGTAGAACTCACAGTCAAAGGCACTCCTCCGATTAGACTACATAACATCTACCACCCTCTGGGTGAGCCCCTCCTCTTTGCTGAAGAATTATCTGACCTCCTCACTCACTTCTCCCTTTCTGACTCTAAAAATCTGTTTTTAGGCAATTTCAACATCCATTGGAATAATGCTGATGATCCCACAGTTAGCCGCCTCATTAACCTTCTTGAGTTGAATGACCTTAAGCAAACTATACAACAATCCAATCCATATCAAAGGGGCCACACTTGACGCAATCATCTCTAACACTGACCTGGTCTCCCTTACCAACATCATCCCCATCGACTGGTCTGACCACCATCTCATTATGTTCAACATCTCAACCAGCGCCCTACTCCCCACACCAGTTAATAACAAACCCAAGATGTGGACCAGAAACCTTAAACAAATCCCCCCTAGTGAACTCGAGTTCAAACTCCAAGCCCAACTACAACTCCTCCCTCTCTCCCATAATGCTAATGAGATCACTGAACATTTCAATAAGGCCATTAGTGATGTCCTGATCAAGTCGCACCACTCAAACTAAAACAACAAAGAAAAATCCAATCCAATTCTTGGTTCAATCCCGAACTCAATAATGAAAGAAGACAACTTAGACTAGCTGAAAGAACATGGAGACAACACCTCTCACCCTCCCATCTTGCCCTCCTCAGATCTGCAAGATCAACATATAAGAAGCACATTTTCAATGAAAAGGCATCTTTCTTTCGTGCCCAACTTGATCGTGCGAAAAACAGGCCCAGAGATCTCTTTAACATTGTCAGAAAACAATCTTCATCTGCCCCTCCAGAGCTGACGGCCTCAATCGAAAGATGTAAGGTAATTGCCAACTTCTTCTTGGAAAAAATTGCTAAAATTGATCAATCCTTCCCTCAAAGTCTGTCCCTGCCCTGCCCCCAAAATTCTACAGACATACCGCCTTTTTCTGCCCCGTTCCTCCCGCCTAATCCTCCCACTCACCTACCCATTCCAACTATCTCTGGTGACATTCTCTCCAACTTACAACTGAAAAATAATGCCTCCTGGTCTAATTTCCATTTGACTGAGCTCGAAGTCTTCAATATCATTGCGAAATTAAAGATGACCTCGCACACCAAAGACCCACTCCCATCTAACCTAGTGCACAACCTTAACCACATCATTGCCCCATGCTGGACAAAACTCATTAACACCTCCTTTGACACTGGATGCGTCCCAGACTCCCTCCAACTCGGGAAAATCACTCCCATTCTTAAAAACCTTAATGCTGACCCTAATGATCTTAACAACCTCAGTCCCATCTCCAACCTCCCACTTCTAGCTAAAACCCTGGAGAAATATGCTCTACTCCAACTGGACAACCACATAGGCAAATTCAACTTACTTGATTCCTTCCAGTCTGGTTTCAGGAAAGGCTGTAGCACAGAAACCGCCATGCTGAACATTGTGGATGACATTCACTGCTCCCTAGACAATGGAGAGGCCTGCCTTCTTATCCTCCTTGACCTCTCTGCAACAGCATTCGATGCAGTCAATCATTCTTCCTTACTGGAATCGCTGAAAGCTCTATCTGGCCTAAATGGATTGGTCCTTAAATGGTTCACCTCCTACCTCCAACACAGAACACAACAAATAAAAATCAACTCCTACCTCTCCAATCCCACCCCTGTCTCCCTGGGCGTCCCCCAGGGCTCAATACTCTCCCCCTCTCTCTTCAACCTCTTTATGGAACCCCTTACTCTCATTTTGAAACAAGCCAGGATCAGCTATCACCTCTATGCCGATGACACCCAACTCTACTATAAGATCAAATCCCATACTGATGTTCTACATTTAAACAACACCCTGAGGAAGATTCAATCTTGGTTTTACTCTAACCATCTTAAAATGAACCCTAACAAAACGGAAATTATTATTTTCTCTCCTAAAAGCAACCATCTCCCCATCCAAGGCTGGATCTCTGACCTCAACGCCCTCAACTGTCCGCTCACCTTATTCAACTCAGCGAAATCCCTAGGTTTCATTCTTGACAAAAGTTTGGCTCTGAAGGACCATATAAATAACTCGGCCAAAGGAGCACTTTTCACTCTCAGACACCTCAAGAAAATCAAATCCTTCATCCCTCAAGACGACTTCAAATGTGTAGTACAATCATTAGTACTCTCCAAACTTGACTACGGCAATGCCATCCTCACTAGAACCCCTAAAGTCCACCTAGCCCCTCTTAGAGCTGTGCTCAACCAGGCGGCCAGGCTCATTACCGACATTAAACGATTTGACCACATCACGCCTGCCCTCAAATCCCTAAATTGGCTGCCCAGTGAAGGTAGATGCTTTTATAAGACTGCCTGCATCACGTACAAAGCTCTCCACTCACGATCTCCATCGTACCTAACAAACAAACTCAAAAAAGCGGGCTGCTCCAGACTGATGAGAAGCTCCACGGCTCTCCTCCTCATCCCCCCATTACTAAAAGAGAAATCCACCCAATCTCGCTCCTTCTCTGGAAATGCTCCGAGCATCTGGACTGCCCTCCCGAGGGACCTGCGCTGTAACCCATCCTACCTCAGCTTTAAAAAGACCTAAAATGTCACCTACTCAACAAGATCTGGAGTCTATAATTTCTCTTCTGACCTGGTGAACTGTCTCCCCTGTATTGGTTGCCTTTCTGCTAACCTGTTCGACCTTTCGCTCTCCCTTTTTACTCTTCCCTCTTGTGTACCCCGGCGTTGCTCTCCCCGGCCCCTCTCCTATCCTAGCAGCTCTAACTTATGTTCTGTTAGCTGTCTGAGGACACTCTCCCCTGTCCTTGTTCATTTGCTTCCCACCCCCCTCTCCGTTCCCCTGCCCTCCACCTCTTCAATTTCTGTTCTCCCTGTTGATACTATTTTGTCTGCTTTGAGTCGTTACCTCCATTTTATGATCTATATGTACTTTAACTCGTGAATTCATCCAGAACTCTGCCTCTCCTGACTAAAAGAGAGATGTGTTCTCTCCTGACTGTCGTTCTCTTTGCTCTGAAATATTGTTTTTTTTTTGTGACTGCTCTTGCTCTTGTAAAGCGCTCTGATACCTCCGGGTCTAGCCAGCGCTATATAAAACCTTTCAAATAAAATAAGTTCTGGTATATACCGCAGCAAAGACTGTTCCCAAAGTGGCACATTCTTCCACAGCGGGAGCCCTCCCCATTGGCAAGCATATGGAAAGAATTTTGTGTTTTTACTGGGGAAACACTGCTTCAAGCTGCCTTGTTTTTTGTGCAATCCAGAAAAGAATCTCCTTCAGTCTGGTGGGAATTTTAATCCTACCAGCATTGACAGTCTATGAACTAATGCCTGGTGTAGCCAATTGTGGTTGTGCAGCTTGAGTAGTCATCACAAGATTGACTGTCATTGTTCGTATGACAAACTGGGTCAGGTATATATATATATATATATATATATATTATCTACTGGCGGTCGCCAGTAGATAGTTATAGTTAGGACCTCTGCAACATTCTATTTGAAATAACTCTTGCGCCGGTTGATGAATCTTCGCGAAATTTTCAAACTTTATGGCCCGCTCCGGTCCGCTCCTACCCTGAAAGTCTCGGGGTGATTCGTCAAGCGGGGGCCGAGAAAAAAGGGGGGTCCCTAAACGTGTTTTCCTCATTCATTTTCCCATAGGAAACTTTAGCCACGGCTACAGCCCGAACTGCTGAACGGAATTACACCAAATGTGGCAAAGAGGTAGTTCTTGGTTCAGAAAGAACCCTTTTTGTTAAATGGTGTAAATCTGTTCAGTAATTCCTGAGAAAATCAAAAGGAAAATCACATATATAACTATGGCCGCGTCGGATTCGCGCACCCTGAGCGCACCCTGCGCGCACCCTCCCGATCACGAGCTGCATGCTAATTGGCTTTCAAGTGGCTGTCAACACTCCAAATAAGGAAGTGTTGGCAGCCATTTTGTCCCTCGGTAGAACCGAGGCACAAGAAACAAGTGCGCAAAATGCACAAAGGGGGCAGGGTAGAAACACCCTGACCCCCTAGGTCTGCTCAGGGGGTCCCACAAGGACCCCCTGGGCAGAAAAAAGCATTAAAAAAAAAAAAAAATCGGCAGGATGCGCTTAGGGTGCGCGGATCCCGCCGATAAAAAAATTCCCAGGGGCATGCGGGGGTTAATAAAAATGATTGGGGGGCCTCTAAGGCCCCCCCAAGCCCCGGGGACCGCCACCCCCGGGGCTTTTATTTCAAAATGGTGCGGGAGGACACTCGGCCCTCCCGCAGCCACGGGGACCGCCGCCCCCGGGGCTTCTTTTTATTTAATTAAATGAACCTGTGGGGGGGGGCTCGAGCCCCCCCACATGCCCCGGGGACCGCCACCTCCCAGGGGCACTAATAATGTAAATGCGGGGGTCCGTTATGGACCCCTGAGCCCCAGGGACCACCACCTTCCCGGGGCTTTAAAGACATGGGAGGGGGCCCCTCCTGGAGCCTGTGGTGGCCCTGGGGGCCGCCACCCCCAGGGCCAGCTCCTGCAGTGTCCCGGGGTGCCTGCTGTTTGCAATGACAGGGCGGGAGCCTTGCGGCTCCCGTCCTGTCATTGCAAACTTGCTTTGCTTCATTGAAGCGAGAGCAGGGAAACCTGCTCTCGCTTCAGTGAAGCAAAACAGATTGCTTTTCTATAAGGGGAGCTGCATGTCAGCAGCTCCCCTTATGGAAAAAAAATGCCGGCTCCCGCAGGACGCAGGGAGCCGGCGGGACCGTACGGGGATTGGGGACCCCCCACGGTCCCCAACGAGTGGCCAGGCCCCGGGGTATGGGGTCCCCGGGGCCATTAGTGGCCCGGGAGGGGGGCCACGCAGCCCCCCTCCCCAAAAATCAATTAAAAAAAATAAAATAAAATAAGGACAGAAAGGCCGGCCCCGGGGGATGGGGTCCCCGGGGCCTTAAATGGCCTGAGGAGGGGGGCCACGCAGCCCCCCTCCAAATATTTATTTAAAAAAAAAAAAGAGGGCATGCCCCGGGGGATGGGGTCCCCGGGGCAAATACAGGCCCAGGGAAGGGGGGCCACGCGGCCCCCTCCCATAAAAAAAAAAGAAAGCAAAAAAAATAAAAAATGGCATCGTGCCGGAGGCCCCGCCCCCTCCCTGCAGCACTCTGCAAACGCGCCCCCTGGCGCGTTGTAAGAAGGGGAAGTAATTCCCCTTGAATACTGGGGGTCCCTGGGGGCCAACTAGCCCACCAGGAACCTCCAGTATGTGCCAGGGAGCTGCCTTGCAGAGAGGTGTTCAGAGGCCACGCCCCTTTTTACACCTCTCTCCAACGCAGCTCTGTGGCGCTTTTTGGAGGTACATGGTGGACTAGTTGGACTCCAGGGACCCTCAGGATTCAAGTGGACTTAATCCCCCAACTTAAAACGCGCCACGGGGCGCGTTTGCACAGTGGTGAAGGGAGGGGGCGGGGCTTCAGGTGACATGTGTGCAAACAGGCCCCATGGGGCGTTTTAAGATGGGGAATTAAATCCCCTTCAATCCTGAGGGTCCCTGGGGGCCAACTAGCCCACCAGGTACCTCCAGTAAGCGCCACGGAGCTGCGTTGCAGAGTGTTGTAAAAAGGGGCGTGGCCTCTGAACACCTCTCTGCAACGCAGCTCTCTGGCGCATACTGGAGGTATCTGGTGGGCTAGTTGGCCCCTAGGGACCCTCGGGATTGAGGAGGAATTAATTCTCCAACTTAAAACGCGCCACAGGGCGTGTTTGCAGACATGTCACCTCAGGCCCCACCCCTTCCTTCACCATTGTGCAAATATTCCTCTAAAATCAGCCGAACTACGAATTCCGGTTTACTCACCTGTTATCAGGAGAGACCTCAGTGCTGCATCTTTGAGCCCAGTACTGATCCTGAAAAGTAATTTTAACCGTACTTACCAGTAACTTGAATTTCCTTCCATAGGATATCATTGCCTGCTTTTTGCTGAAAAGGTTTGTGTCGATGTTTGAAACATACAAATATTCCTCTAAAATCAGCACAACTACGAATTCCGATTTACTCACCTGTTATCAGGAGAGACCTCAGTGCTGCATCTTTGAGCCCAGTACTGATCCTGAAAAGTAATTCTAACCGTACTTACCAGTAACTTGAATTTCCTTCCATAGGCTAACATTGACTGGTTTCACTTGGAAATTCTTCTAAGTGTGGAGTTTTGGAACTTTATAATATTCCTCTAAAATCAGCCGAACTACGAATTCCGATTTACTCACCTGTTATCAGGAGAGACCTCAGTGCTGCATCTTTGAGCCCAGTACTGATCCTGAAAAGTAATTTTAACCGTACTTACCAGTAACTTGAATTTCCTTCCATAGGATATCATTGCCTGCTTTTTGCTGAAAAAGTTTCCGTGTCGATGTTTGAAACATACAAATATGCCTCTAAAATCAGCACAACTACGAATTCCGATTTACTCACCTGTTATCAGGAGAGAACCCAGTGCTGCATCTTTTAGCCCAGCACTGACCCTGAAAAGTAATTCTAACCATACTTACCAGTAACTTGTATTTCCTTCCATAGGAATCCATTGTCTGGTTTTCAGCAGAAAAGTTTCAAAGTGTCGATTTTCACAAACTACAAATATTCCTTAAAAATCGCCTGTATGACTTAAACGCATTCTTTCAACTGTTTACAGGAGATGCACCAGTGCTGGATCCAGGATCCACCACTGAGTAAGAAAAAGTAACGATAACACTACTTACCTGCTAAGTGAATTTCCTCCCATAGGATAACATTGGTGATTCTATGTGAAAAAGTTTCCAAGTGTCAACTTTTAAAATACAATAATATTCCTTAAAAATCACTACTGTAACCAAAACGCTTTTACTCAACTGTTTACAGGAGATGTCCCAGGACTGAATCTAGGATCCAGTCCTGTGGTTAGAAAAGTAATCCATAAAGTAACTAATTGCATTTAACTAGAAATTCACATTGAGCTCAATGTTGCATTGTGTTTGAAATTGTGTTGCCCATTGCAACAACTGTAACTACTGTACTTAAAAGTCTATTGCCTATTTGCAAAGTATTTAAACTAAAGTAATTCATTCTGAGAAAGTATATTTTGTAATGTAATGTTTAATGTAATTACAATGTAATTTAAAAAAAAAAATATCTAGAAATAAATAGTTTAAAAAAATGTAGTAAATCAGTATCAAAAAAATAAATATAACAATTAATACATTTAAAAATTGTCATTTACAAAACCTTTGAAATTCACTGAAAAAAACCATAGGTTTCAGACATGTTATAGTTAGGAATTAGCATTTAAAAAACCTTTGAAATTCACTGAAAAAAACATAGGTTTCAGGCACGTTATAGTTAGAAATTAGCATTTAAAAAACCTTTGAAATTCACTGAAAAAACCATAGGTTTCAGGCACGTTATAGTTAGAAATTAGCATTTAAAAAACCTTAGAAATTCACTGAAAAAACCATAGGTTTTAGGGACAGTTATAGTTAGTTGGACATTGCACTCGTACAAAACCCGTGAAATTCCCCGTTATAGTTAGTTCAGCTAACTATAACTCGCGCCCCGCAATGCACTGCTGATGACGTCACATATTACATCACTCATGACATGGTCAGTGACATCACTGATGACATCACTGATGACATCTCAAATGACATCACTGATGACATCATCCATGTGATAATTTCATGCATCTTCTCACACCCTAATATAACTTTTGATACACCCACTCTAAATTACAGACTGCCATTCTCAAAACCATAGACACTCCAACACCAATAACTACATACCCACTCACTGATTCTTAGGTCTACACACACATCCACTCACTCACCTGTACAGTCACTCATACTTACGGTCACTCAGTACAGGACTATCATATGCACTCATACACCTACATAGACACTCACACACCGCCACTCATCCATAGAGGTACTCACACACCTAGTCAGTCATGCAAATAATTAATCACACTGCCATTTACTCACCTATACAGTTATACACACACCAGCTCACTTACTCATACAAATACTAGCACATTCTTACGCTCTTATACAATCACTAATACAAGTACACATTCATCCATACAGCCACTCTCACAATCACACACTCTCACTTATACCCATTTATATACTCCAACACACATATATACTGCCTTTCACATATGTAGTTACTCACACATGTACCACTGAGATATACATTCACTCACTAACACACCCATACACACACTCACCCACCCATACAGTCCATCACAGATGCACTCTTGAAACCATGCACCCAGTGAATCACCCACTCACACATCTATGCACAGAGTCGCACACACCCCACCCACACAAACACTCAGGCACCCATACAGATACTCAGACAACCAATCAATAACTCATATAGACATTCATGTAGCTATTCACAAACCCATGCAGCCACTTACACAGCAACAGACAGACGGATACAGACATTCACCCAGTTTAGTCACTAACCCATGCATTCAATAACATACGTTTAATCACTCACTTATAGAGTTAGTCACGCACCTACTAAATCATCCATACAGACACTTATACACACACTCATTCTTCAATACGCCTTTCCCTATATATATTAAAAATATTTAAACTTTACAGAAACAAACAGTCACTGGATGATGTCATCAGTGATGGCATTTGAGATGTCATCAGTGATGTCACTGACCATGTCATGAGTGATGTAATATGTGACGTCATCAGCAGTGCATTGCGGGTGCGCGAGTTATAGTTAGCTGAACTAACTATAACAGGGGAATTTCACGGGTTTTGTACGAGTGCAATGTCCAACTAACTATAACTGTCCCTAAAACCTATGTTTTTTTCAGTGAATTTCTAAGGTTTTTTAAATGCTAACTTCTAACTATAACGTGCCTGAAACCTATGGTTTTTTCAGTGAATATATATATATATATATATATATATATATATATATATATATATATATATATATATATATATATATATATTATCTACTGGCGGTCGCCAGTAGATAGTTATAGTTACAACCTATTATCCATAGGAAATCCGCGACATTCTATTTGAAATAACGTTGGCGCCGGTTGACGAATCTTCGTGAAAGTTTCCAACTTGTTGGGGCGCTCCGCTCCGCTCCTACCCTGAAAGTCTCGGGGTGATACGTGAAGCGGGGGCCGAGAAAAAAGGGGGTCCCAAAACGCGTTTTCCCCATTCATTTTTCCATAGGAACCTTTAGTCGCAGCTACAGCCCGAACTGCTGAACGGAATTACACCAAATTTGGCAAAGAGGTAGTCCTTGGTTCAGACTGGTGCCTTTTGCTTAAATGGTGTAAATCCGTTCAGTAGTTCCTGAGAAAATCAAAAGTAAAAGTACATATATATCTATGGGCGCGTCGGATACGCGTACCCTCACCGCACCCTGCGCGCACCGTCCCGATCACGAGCTGCATGCTAATTGGCTGTCAGCTGGCTGTCAACATTCCGATTCAGGAAGTGTTGGCAGCCATTTTGTCCCTCGGTAGAACCGAGGGGGGGGTTTATTTTATGTATGGGGGGCCTCAAAGGGCCCCCCAAGCCCCGGGGACCGCCACCCCCCGGGGCTTTCTTTTAAAAATGGTGCGGGAGGGCTCTGAGCCCTCCCGCAGCCCCGGGGACCACCACCTCCCCGGGGCTTTTTTTTTTAAATTAAACAACCTGTGTGGGGGCTCCAGCCCCCACACGCCCGGGACCGCCACCTCCCCGGGGCACTAACAAATTAAAATGGGGGTCCGTTTTGGACCCCGAAGCCCCGGGGACCACCACCTCCCCGGGGCTGTGCTGATGTAGGGAGGGGGCCGCGCGGCCCCCTCCTGGAGCCCTTGATGGCCCTGGGGACCACCACCCCCAGGGCCGGCTCCTGCAGTGTCCCGGGGTGCCTACCCCCGGGACACTGTAGTTTGCTATGGCAGGACGGGAGCCTCGCGGCTCCCGTCCTGCCATAGCAAACTGCTTTGGATATTGGAAGAGAGAGCAGGGAAACCTGCTCTCTCTTCCAATATCCAAAGCTGATTGCTTTTCCACATGGGGAGCAGCATGTTAGCTGCTCCCCATGTGTAAAAGCAATGCCGGAGCCGGCGGGACTGTGGGGGGTTTGGGGACCCCCCCACAGTCCCCAACGAGAGGCCAGGCCCCGGGGGATGGGGTCCCCGGGGCCTAAAAATAGGAAAAAGGAAGGGGGGCCACACGGCCCCCCTTCAGGGGGGAAAAAAACGAAAAAAAAAAAAAAAACGATCGGGCCCGCAGGCCCCGCCCCCTTCCTTCACCACTCTGCAAACGCGCCCCTGGCGCGTTTGCAGAGGGGAACAATTCCCCTTGAATACTGGGGGTCCCTGGGGCCAACTAGCCCACCAGGTACCTCCAGTATGCGCCAGGGGCTGCCTTGCAGAGAGGTGTACAGAGGCCACGCCCCTTTTACACCTCTCTGCAACGCAGCTCTGTGGCGCTTTTTGGAGGTATATGGTGGGCTAGTTGGACTCCGGGGACCCTCAGGATTCAAGGGGACTTAATCCCCCAACTTAAAACGCGCCACGGGCGCGTTTGCACAGTGGTGAAGGGAGGGGCGGGGCTTCAGGTGACATGTGTGCAAACAGGCCCCGTGGCGCGTTTTAAGATGGGGAATTAAATCCCCTTCAATCCTGAGGGTCCCTGGGGGCCAACTAGCCCAACAGGTACATCCAGAAAGCGCCACAGAGCTGCATTGCAGAGAGGTGTAAAAAGGGGTGTGGCCTCTCTACACGTCTCTGCAACGCAGCCCCTGGCGCATATTGGAGGTTCCTGGTGGGCTAGTTGGCCCCCAGGGACCCCCAGTATTCAAGGGGACTTAATCCCCCAACTTAAAACGCGCAACGGGGCGCGTTTGCACAGATGTCACCTGAGGCCCCGCCCCCTCCCTTCACCATTGTGCAAATATTCCTCTAAAATCAGCCGAAATACGAATTCCGATTTACTCACCTGTTATCAGGAGAGACCTCAGTGCTGCATCTTTCAGCCCAGTACTGGTCCTGAAAAGTAATTTTAACCGTACTTACCGGTAACTTGAATTTCCTTCATAGGCTAACATTGACTGGTTTCACTTGGAAATTCTTCTAAGTGTGGAGTTTTGGAACTTTAAAATATTCCTCTAAAATCAGCCGAAATACGAATTTTGATTTACTCACCTGTTATCAGGAGAGACCTCAGTGCTGCATCTTTCAGCCCAGTACTGGTCCTGAAAAGTAATTTTAACCGTACTTACCAGTAACTTGAATTTCCTTCCATAGGCTAACATTGACTGGTTTCACTTGGAAATTCTTCTAAGTGTGGAGTTTTGTAACTTTAAAATATTCCTCTAAAATCAGCCGAAATACGAATTCCGATTTACTCACCTGTTATCAGGAGAGACCTCAGTGCTGCATCTTTCAGCCCAGTACTAATCCTCAAAAGTAATTTTAGCCGTACTTACCAGTAACTTGAATTTCCTTGCATAGGATATCATTGCCTGCTTTTTGCTGAAAAAGTTTCTAAGTGTTGATTTTGGAACTTTAAAATATTCCTCTAAAATCAGCCGAAATCCGAATTCTGATTTACTCACCTGTTATCAGGAGAGACCTCAGTGCTGCATCTTTCAGCCAAGTACTGATCCTCAAAATTAATTTTAACCGTACTTACCGGTAACTTGAATTTCCTTCATAGGCTAACATTGACTGGTTTCACTTGGAAATTCTTCTAAGTGTGGAGTTTTGGAACTTTATAATATTCCTCTAAAATCAACCAAAGTACGAATTCCAATTTACTCACCTGTTATCAGGAGAGAACCCAGTGCTGCATCTTTTAGCCCAGCACTGACCCTGAAAAGTAATTTTAACCGTACTTACCAGTAACTTATATTTTCTAACATAGGAATCCATTGTCTGGTTTTCAGCAGAAAACTTTCAGTGTCGATTTTCACAAACTACAAATATTCCTTAAAAATCGCCTGTATGACTTAAACGCATTCATTCAACTGTTTACAGGAGATGCACCAGTGCTGGATCCAGGATCCAACACTGAGTAAGAAAAAGTAACGATAACAGTTTTTACCTGCTAAGTAAATTTCCTTCCATAGGATAACATTGGTGATTCTATGAGAAAAAGTTTCTAAGTGTCAACTTTTAAAGTACAATAATATTCCTTAAAATTCACGACTGTAACCAAAACGCTTTTACTCAACTGTTTACAGGAGATGTGCCAGGACTGAATCTAGGATCCAGTCCTGTGGTTAGAAAAGTAATCCATAAAGTAACTAATTGCATTTAACTAGAAATTCACATTGAGCTGAATGTTGCATTGTGTTTGAAAATGTGTTGCACATTGCAACAACTGTAACTACTGTACTTAAAAGTCTATTGCCTATGTGCAAAGTATTTAAACTAAAGTAATTCATTCTGAGAAAGTATTTTTTGTAATGTAATGTATAATGTAATTACAATGTAATTTAAATAATAAAATATGTAAAAAAAATTGTTTCTAAAAATGTAGTAAATCAGTATTTTAAAAATTTATATAACAATTAATACATTTAAAAATTGTCATTTACAAAACCTTTGAAATTCACTGAAAAAACCGTAGGTTTCAGACATGTTATAGTTACAAATTAGCATTTAAAAAACCTTTGAAATTCACTGAAAAAACCATAGGTTTCAGGGACGTTATAGTTACAAATTAGCATTTAAAAAACCTTTGAAATTCACTGAAAAAACCATAGGTTTTAGGGACAGTTATAGTTAGTTGGACATTGCACTCGTACAAAACCCGTGAAATTCCCCCGTTATAGTTAGTCCAGCTAACTATAACTCACGCCCCGCAATGCACTGCTGATGACGTCACATATTACATCACTCATGACATGGTCAGTGACATCACTGATGACATCACTGATGACATCTCAAATGACATCACTGATGACATCACTGATGACATCATCCATTTGATAATTTCATGCATCTTCTCACACCCTAATATAACCTTTGATACACCCACTCTAAAGTACAGACTGCCATTCGCAAAACCATAGACACTCCAACACCAATAACTACATACCCACTCACTGATTCTTAGGTCTACACACACACATCCACTCACTCACCCGAACAGTCACTCATATTTACGGTCACTCAGTACAGGACTATCATATGCACTCATACTCCTATATAGACACTCAAACACCGCCACTCATCCATAGAGGTACTCACACACCTAGTCAGTCATGCAAATAATTAAACACACTACCATTTACTCACCTATACAGTTATACACACACCAGCTCACTTACTCATACAAATACTAGCACATTCTTACGCTCTTATACAATCACTGATACAAGCACACACTCATCCATACAGCCACTATCACAATCAGTCACTCTTGCTTATAGCTATTTATATACTCCAACACACATATATACTGCCTTTCACATATGTAGTTACTCACACATGTACCACTGGGACATACATTCACTCACTAACACACTCTTACACACACTTACCCACCCATACAGTCTATCACAGATGCACTCTTGAAACCATCCACCCAGTGAATCACCCACTCACACATCTATGCACAGAGTCGCACACACCCCACCCACACAAACACTCAGGCACCCATACAGATACTCACACAAGCATTCAATAACTCATATAGACACTCATGTAGCTATTCTCAAACACATGCAGCCACTTACAAAGCAACAGACAGACGGATACAGACATTCACCCAGTTTAGTCACTAACCCATGCATTCAGTAAGATACGTTAAATCACTCACTTATACAGTCAGTCACGCACCTACTAAATCATCCATACAGACACTTACACACCCACTCATTCTTCAATACGTCTTTTCCTATATATATTAAAAATATTTAAACTTTACAGAAACACACAGTCACTGGATGATGTCATCAGTGATGTCATCAGTGATGTCATTTGAGATGTCATCAGTGATGTCATCAGTGATGTCACTGACCATGTCATGAGTGATGTAATATGTGACGTCATCAGCAGTGCATTGCGGGGCGTGAGTTATAGTTAGCTGGACTAACTATAACGGGGAATTTCACGGGTTTTGTACGAGTGCAATGTCCAACTAACTATAACTGTCCCTAAAACCTATGGTTTTTTCAGTGAATATATATATATGTATATATATATATATATATATATATATATATATATATATATATATATATATATATATATATATATATATATATATATATATATATATATATATATATATATTCAAACACTTCTGGCACACACAGTCATCGAGCCAGACTCCGACACCGCCATTCCAGTGATTCAGGGCTGTAACGCGTTTTGGCAGGATCCCCTGCCTTGTTCACACAGCAAGCTGATTTGTTACAATGGCTTTTAACTTGATGCAAAAAACAATTTGTCACATGGTACTATTGACATAGACAACATACTTTCGCAATGCACATGCTATGTTTCCCATTTTTGACAAGTTTCATTATTACTTTCATCATAATGTCTTCATTTTCTACACACTTTTTAAATAATTGTTTTTTTATGTTTACCTTCATTTTTTTGTGTTTTTTTGTTTTTCTTATTTTTTTATATGCTTTTTACATATTTCTATTTCCAAAGTGTTCTAACTATCCCTATTCCAAAGTGCACATTTATAATTTGTGTGTAAAATAAATATCTATGTGTGTCCAAAGAGACCTCATGTGTCAAACCAAATCTTTTATGTACCTCGCACTAGGACCTGCCCATGTTTGTATTAGCCTCTCAAATGAATATATAGTACAAATACCTCGTGTCTCTTATTTAAAGTGCAAGTGCTCTAATTAATAGTCAGGTTTAACAGTCAAGCTGCTATTGCCGCAAATTGTGCAAATATGTAAATGGTGCTAAGTGCCATACACTATTCCTTCCAACTGGAAAACCAGATTGTCCTTAATACTGATACACAATGTTTATTATAAATAAAGTATCAATTTCTTTCTCCCTACTTCTCAAAGTGCGACGTGCTTCCGTGCAAATTGGAATATAGAAGTAAAGTGCAAGTGCGTAGCATCAATAATAATACACGAACCAACTACTTACTGCACAATGCTTATTTGGGAATGGTGGTCTCGTGTAGAATAAAGTGCAAATGCTTCTGTGCAATGTCGCAAATTAAAGTGCAATAGTAGGACATATATATATATATATATATATATATATATATATATATATATATATATATATATATATATATATATATATATATATATATATATATATATATACCTACTGGCGGTTGCCTGTAGGTAGTTATAGTTAGGACCTTGTTTCTATTAAAAAGTGTTTTTTCGTTTGCAATATCTTTGGCGCCGTTTGATGAATCTTCGCAAAATTTTCAAAACTAATGGTTCACTCAGGTCAAGTGGGGGCCGAGAAAAAAGGAGGGTCCAAAAACGCGTTTCCCCATGTTAATTTCCATAGGAACTTTAGACACGGCTACAGCCCGAACTGCTGAACGGAATTACACCAAATTCGGCAAAAAGGTAGCTCTTGGTTCAGAAAGCGACCTTTTTTTTAAATGGTGTAAATCCATTCAGTAGTTGCTGAGAAATTAAAAAAAATTAAAATATCGATATCTGAGGGCCGAGAAGGATTCGCAAACCCTCCCGAGCACAAGTTTCATTCTGATTGGCTGCCAACACTCCAAACCAGAATGTGTTGGCAGCCATCTTGTGACTTGGTAAAACCGAGTCACAAAAAATCAGTTAAAAAAAGGATAAAACACAAGAAAAGGGGGCAGGGTAGAAACACCCTGACCCCCTAGGCCTGCTCAGGGTGTCCCACAAGGGCCCCCAAAAAGTATTTTTCTTTTTTAAATCGCCAAAATTCACGCTGGGTGCGTGAATCCAGCTGAAATAAATAAAACAAACGAAGGGCGGGCTCCCGTGCTTTGTTTCTTTAAGCCCCCAGGAGGGAGAGGTCTTGGGGGCAATGTCCAATTAATTAGCGGGGGCCCGTGGGGAGCCCGCAGCTCTGGGGACCTCCACCTCCCCAGGGCTTCATCCATAATGTGCGAGGGGCAGGTGCCCCCCGCAGCCCGGGGACTGCCACCTCCCCAGGGCTTTCTTATTCAAATGCGTGGGGGGGGCTCCTCACCCCCATGCTGCCCCGGGGACCGCCACCTCCCCGGGGCATTGGTAATTATGAGGCGGGGGCCTCGCGGGCCCCCTCAAGCCCCAGAGACCACCACCTCCCCGGGCTTCAATTTAAAGTAAGATGTTTCAGGGGACTCCTATCCCCCCACACTGCCCGGGGGACCACCACCCCCGGGGCACACTGAATTTCAGGATGGGGGGCCTCGCAGGCCCCCCTAAGTCCCGGAGACCGCCACCTCCCTGGGGCTTCAATAATTTAAATTAGTGTGGGGAGGGGCAGACCACCACCTCCCCGGGGCACACATTATTTAAATATGGGGGTCCGTTGTGGACCCCGGCCCCGGGGACCACCACCTCCCTGGGGCTTTAAACACTAAGGGAGGGGGTCCATGCGGAGCCCCCTCCTGGAGCCCTAGAAGGCCCTGGTGACCTCCAGCCCCCAGGGCCAGCTCCTGCAATGTCCTGAGGTGCCCACCCCCAGGACATTGCCGTTTGCTATGGCAGGGCGGGAGCACGGCTCCCACCCTGCCATAGCCACCACTGCTTTGCTTCTTGAGAATTGCTTTTGGGCAAAGGGAGCTGCATGTTAGCAGCTCCCCTTGCCCAAAAGCAATGCCGGCTCCCGCAGGAGGCAGGGAGCCGGCTGGGACCGCAGGGGAATTGGGGCTCCCCCGTGGTTCCCAAAGTTGAGGGCCAGACCCGGGGGATGGGGTCCCTGGGGTCAGAAGTGGCCCAGGGAGAGGGGCCATGCGCCCCCCTCCCGGGAAAATTTAAATACATTTATTTTTTTAAACGAGGCCAGGCCCCGGGGGATGGGGTCCCCTGGGCCAGAAGTAGCCCAGGGGAGGGGGGCCACGCGGCCCCCCTCCTAGGAAAAATAAAATGTTTTTTATAAAAACGAGGCCAGGCCCCGGGGGATGGGGTCCCCGGGGCCAATAGTGGCCCAGGGAAGGGAGGCCACGCGGCCCCCTTCCCGTTTTTTTTTTAAAGAAAAAAATGCTCAGGCCCTGGGGGGTGGGGTCACCTGGGCCCAAAAAATACTAAAAGAAGGGGAGTCACACAGCCCCCCTTATAAAAATATTTAAAAAAAAGAAAAGCCGGCATCTCGCCAGAGGCCCTGCCCCCTCACTGCACCACTCTGCAGATGCACCTCCTGGCGCATTCTGGGTTGGGGGATTAAGTCCCCTTGAATCCTGAGCATCCGAGGGGGCAAACTAGCTCACCAGGTACCTCCAGTAATCCCCACACAGTGGGATTGCTTAGAGGTGGTCTGAGGCCACGCCCCTTTTTACACCGCTCTGCAAACGCACCTCTTGGCACACTGCTGATGGGGCAATGAGGCCCTCTTGTGTCCTGAGGACCTCAGGACTAAAGTGGACTTCATCCCCCGAGCAGCAGTGTGCCAGGAGGCGTGTTTGCAGAGTGGTGTAAAAAGGGGGCATTGCCTCGGACTACTCTCAGCAATCCACCTGTGTGGGGCTTACTAGAGATAACAGGAGGGCTATTTGGCCCCAAGGGACCCTCAGGAGGCAAGGGGACTTCATCCCCCAACCAAGAGCACGACAGGAGGTGCGTTTGCAGAGTGGTGGAGAAAGGGGGCATGGCCTGTGTCCACCTCTCAGCAATCCCATTATCTGGGGCTTACTGGAGGTATCAGGTAGGCTAGTTGGCCCCTAAGGACCCTCAGCAGCAAAGGAGACTTTAATCCCCTTCCCAGAGCGCGCCAGGGAGTGCGTTTGCAGAATGGTGGGCAAAGGGGGCATGGCCTGCTATGAGTACTTACCAATACTGCTGTGTGGGACTTACTGGAGGTAATGGGAGGGGTAGTTGGCCCCCAAGGACGTCCTTGGGGGCCAACTACCCCTCCTGTTACCTCCAGTAAGTCCCACCCACACAGTGGTATTGCTAATTGGTCTTCGGAGGCCACGCCCCCCTTTCTCCACCACTCTGCAAACGTGCCTCCTGGCACACTACGGGTTGGGGGATGAAGTCCGCTTTACTGCTGAGGGACTTTGGGGGCCAATAAGCTCTCCTGGTACCTCCTGTAAGTCCTACGCAGCGGAATTCCTGAGTGCTGGTTGGAGGCCCAGCCCGCTTTCTCAACCACTCTGCAAACGCGACTACCAGTTAAAGAAGAATTTGTAATGTAATAGGTCTCGCATTTGCAAGAGTTAGAGCTATTGGCGTTGTAAATGTAAAAGTTTTTTACTAATGTTTTTTTGGAGTGGAGTGGATGTACGTTATGTGTAGTGGAATTATGTGGTATGTTGTGCAGTGAAATTATGTGGATAGGAAGTATGTGGAATTTAGTGTATAGGAATTATGTAGAGTGGGATTATGTGTTATGGAGAGTAATTATGTGGTATGGTAGTCTGTGTTGTGGAGTGGTAACTTCAGGTTTAGTCTTCCTCGTTTCCATAAAAGCTAAACTATGAACTCAATGAGACAAAAAAAATAAGGAATCACTGAGGAGCACTTCTGGACCTAGTCAGAGGTATGAGCAGGGTCACTGGAATTATGCGCCTGTTTGGCTGCACCGACTTTCACACAATTATACATTTTCCGCATTAGCCACATAATCCATCATCTGCTGCCTAATCTGCAGATGTGAACAAAAAAAGCCTTGCTTCTAGCTCAAACGGCTCAAACGTTACCAAAAATGCAGTGGCAAGTGTTACAGCGTGGTCGAAGGTCCTTTGCAAACCTAGAATGGTCACCTGTTACTTATTGCTAAATGTGGGTGTTAAAGTGGTACTAATGGTGTGCAAGCCACTCTTGCTTCTTTCTGCGCCTCTCTTGCCTCTTTCTGCATTTCTGTTGCTTCTTTCAGCACCTTTCTTTCTTTTTCTGCACTTCTCTTGCCTCTTTCTGCAAATCTCTTCTACTTTCTGCACCTCTTTTGCCTCTTTCTGCACCTCACTTGCTTCTTTGTGCACCTCTCTTGCCTATTTCTGCACCTCTGTTCCTTATTTCTGCACTTCTTTTGTTTCTTTCTGCACCTCTCTTGCTTCTTTCTGCACCCCTCCTGCCTCTTTCTCCACCCCTGTGCCCCTTTCTGCATCTCTGTTGCTTCTTTATGCAATTATTTTGTATCTTTCTCCACCCCTCTTCCCTCTTTATGCACCTCTGTTGCTTCTTTCTGCACCTCTTTTGCTTTTTTCTGTACTTCTACTGTTTCTTTCTGCAGCTCTCTTGCTTCTTTCTGCACCCCTTGCCTCTTTCTCCACCCATCCACCCTCTTTCTGCACCCCTGTTGCCTCTTTCTGCACTTCTATTCTTTCTTTCTGCACTTCTTTTGTTTTTTCAGCACATCTCTTGCTTCTTTCTGCAACCCACGTGCATCTTTCTGTACCCCTCTTCCCTCTTTTTATACCCCTCCTGCCTCTTTCTGCACCTTTGTTGCTTCTTTCTGCCCTCCTCGTGCCTCTTTGACACCCCTCTTCCCTCTTTGTGCACCCTCTTGCCTCTTTCTGTACCTCTGTTCTTTCTGCACTTCTTTTGTTTTTTCTGCACCTCTCATGCTTCTTTCTGCACCCCCTTGCCTCTTTCTCCACCCCTCTTCCCACTTTCTGCTCTCCTGTTGCCCCTTTCTGCACCTCTGTTCCTTCTTTCTGCACCTCTCTTGCTTCTTTCTGCACCCTCTTGCCTCTTTCTCCACCCCTGTGCCCCTTTCTGCATCTCTGTTGCTTCTTTATGCAATTATTTTGTATCTTTCTCCACCCCTCTTCCCTCTTTATGCACCTCTGTTGCTTCTTTCTGCACCTCTTTTGCTTTTTTCTGCACTTCTACTGTTTCTTTCTGCAGCTCTCTTGCTTCTTTCTGCACCCCTTGCCTCTTTCTCCACCCATCCACCCTCTTTCTGCACCCCTGTTGCCTCTTTCTGCACTTCTATTCTTTCTTTCTGCACTTCTTTTGTTTTTTCAGCACATCTCTTGCTTCTTTCTGCAACCCACGTGCATCTTTCTGTACCCCTCTTCCCTCTTTTTGTACCCCTCTTGCCTCTTTCTGCACCTTTGTTGCTTCTTTCTGCCCTCCTCGTGCCTCTTTGACACCCCTCTTCCCTCTTTGTGCACCCCTCTTGCCTCTTTCTGTACCTCTGTTCTTTCTGCACTTCTTTTGTTTTTTTCTGCACCTCTCATGCTTCTTTCTGCACCCCCTTGCCTCTTTCTCCACCCCTCTTCCCACTTTCTGCTCTCCTGTTGCCCCTTTCAGCACCTCTGTTCCTTCTTTCTGCACCTCTCTTGCTTCTTTCTGCACCCCTCTTGCCTCTTTCTCCACCCCTGTGCCCCTTTCTGCATCTCTGTTGCTTCTTTATGCAATTATTTTGTATCTTTCTCCACCCCTCTTCCCTCTTTATGCACCTCTGTTGCTTCTTTCTGCACCTCTTTTGCTTTTTTCTGCACTTCTACTGTTTCTTTCTGCAGCTCTCTTGCTTCTTTCTGCACCCCTTGCCTCTTTCTCCACCCATCCACCATCTTTCTGCACCCCTGTTGCCTCTTTCTGCACTTCTATTCTTTCTTTCTGCACTTCTTTTGTTTTTTCGGCACATCTCTTGCTTCTTTCTGCAACCCACGTGCAACTTTCTGTACCCCTCTTCCCTCTTTTTGTACCCCTCTTGCCTCTTTCTGCACCTTAGTTGCTTCTTTCTGCACTCCTCGTGCCTCTTTGACACCCCTCTTCCCTCTTTGTGCACCCCTCTTGCCTCTTTCTGTACCTCTGTTCTTTCTGCACTTCTTTTGTTTCTTTCTGCACCTCTCATGCTTCTTTCTGCACCCCCTTGCCTCTTGCTCCACCCCTCTTCCCACTTTCTGCTCTCCTGTTGCCCCTTTCTGCACCTCTGTTCCTTCTTTCTGCACTTCTTTTGTTTCTTTCTGCACGTCTCTTGCTTCTTTCTGCACCCCTCGTGCGTCGTTCGGCACCCCTCTTCCCTCTTTTTGCACCCCTCTTGCCTCTTTCTGCACATCTGTTGCTTCTTTCTGCTTTCCTATTGCTTCTTTCTACACCTCTCTTGCTTCTTTCTGCACCTCTCTTGCCACTTTCTCCACCCCTGTTCCCCCTTTTTGCATCTCTGTTGCTTCTTTCTGCACTTCTCTTACCTCTTTCTCCATCCCTCATCCCTCTTTCTGCACCTCTGTTGCTTCTTTCTGCACTTCTCTTGCTTCTTTCTGCACCTCTGTCCCTTCTTTCTGCAACCCTTGTGCCTCTTTCTGCACCCCTCTTCCCTCTATCTGCACCCCTCTTGCCTCTTTCTGCACCTCTGTTCCTTCTTTCTGCACCGCTCTTGCCTCTTTCTGCACCTTTGTTCCTTTTTCTGTCCTTCTTTTGTTTCTTTCTGCACCTCTCTTGTTTCTTTCTGTATCCCTCTTTCCCCACCCCACTCCCCCCTTTCTACATCTCTGTTGCTTTTTTATGCATTTCTCTGCATCTCTCATACTTCCTTCTGCACCCCTCATGCCTCTTTCTGCACCCCTCATCCCTCTTTCTGCACTCCTCTTGCCTCTTTCTGCACCTCTGTTGGTTCTTTCTGCACTTCTTTTGTTTCTTTCTGCACCCCTCTTGCCTCTTTCTGCACCCCTGTTCCTTCTTTCTGCACTTCTTTTGTTTCTTTCTGCAGCTCTTGCTTCTTTCTGCACCCCTTTTGCCTCATTCTGCACCTCTGTTCCCTCTTTCTGCACTTCTTTTGTTTCTTTCTACAGCTCTCTTGCTTCTTTCTGCACCCCCTTGCCTCTTTCTCCACCCCTCTTCCCTCTTTCTTCACCCCTGTTGCCTCTTTCTGCAACTCTGTTCCTTCTTTCTGCACTTCTTTTGTTTCTTTCTGTACATCTCTTGCTTCTTTCTGCACCCCTCGTGCCTCTTTCTGCAACCTTTCCCTCTCTTTGCACCCCTCTTGCCTCTTTCTGAACCTCTGTTGCTTCTTTCTGCACTACTCTTGCTTCTTTCTGTACCTCTGCTTCTTTCTGCACCACTCATGCTTCTTTCTGCCCCCTTTTTACCTCTTTCTGCACATCTCTTACCTCTTTCTGCACCTCTGTCCCTTCTTTCTGCTCGTATTTTATTTATTTCTGTAACTCTCTTGATTCTTTCTGCACCCCTCTTGCCACTTTCTCCACCCCTGTTCCCCCTTTTTGCATCTCTGTTGCTTCTGTATGCACTTCTCTTGCCTCTTTCTCCACCCTCATCCCTCTTTCTGCACCTCTGTTGCTTCTTTCTCCAGTTCTCTTGCTTCTTTCTGCACCTCTGTCACTTCTTTCTGCAACCCTTGTGCCTCTTACTGCACCCCTCTTCCCTCTTTCTGCACCTCTCTTGCCTCTTTCTGCACCTCTGTTCCTTCTTTCTTCACTTCTTTTGTTTCTTTCTGCATCTCTCTTGCTTCTTTCTGTACCCCTCTTGCCTCTTTCTCCACCCCTCTTCCCCTTTCTGCATCTCTGTTGCTTCTTTCTGCACTTCTGTTGCCTCTTTCTCCACCCCTCTTCCCTCATTCTGCACCTCAGTTGCTTCTTTCTGCACTTTTCTTACTTCTTTCTGCACCCCTTGTGCCTCTTTCTGCACCCCTCTTCTCTCTTTCTGCACTCCTCTTGCCTCTTTCTGCACATCTGTTCCTTGTTTCTGCACTTCTATTGTTTCTTTCTGCACATCTCTTGCTTCTCTCTGCTTCCCTCTTGACTCTTTCTACACCCCTCTTCCCTCTTTCGGTTCCTTTCTTGCCTCTCTCTGCACCTCTGTTCCTTTTTTATGCTCTTCTTTTGTTTCTTTCTACAGCTCTCTTGTTATTTTCTCCACCCCCTTGCCGCTTTCTCTACCCTCTTCCCTCTTTCTGCACCCCTGTTGCTTCTTTCTGCTCATCTCTTGCTTCTTTCTGCACCCCTCGTGCCTCTTTCTGCAGCCCTTTTCCCTCTTTCGGCACCTTTCTTGCCTCTCTATGCACCTCTGTTCCTTCTTTATGCACTTCTTTTGTTTCTTTCTACAGCTCTCTTGTTATTTTCTCTACCCCCTTGCCGCTTTCTCTACCCTCTTACCTCTTTCTGCACCCCTGTTGCCTCTTTATGCACCCCTGTTGCCTCTTTCTGCACCTCTGTTCCTTCTTACTGCACTTCTTTTGTTTCTTTCTCCACATCTCTTGCTTCTTTCTGCACCCCTCGTGCCTCTTTCTGTACCCTCTTCCCTCTTTTTGCACCTCTGTTCCTTCTTTCTGCACTTCTTTTGTTTTTTTTCTGCACCCTTCGTCCCTTTTTTGCATCCCTCTTGCCTTTTTCTGGAGTTCTCTTGTCATTTTCTGCACCTCTCTTGCCTCTTTCTGCACCTCACTTGCTTCTTTCTGCACTTCTCTTGCTTCTTTCTATGCCTCTGTTCCCTCTTTCAGCAATTCTCTTGCCTCTTTCTGCACTTCTCTTGCTTGTTTCTGCACCTCTCTTGCGTCTTTCTGCACCTCTGTTGCCTCTTTCTGCACCTCACTTGCTTCTTTCTGCACCCCTCTTGCCTCTTTCTGCACCCCTCTTTCCTCTTTCTGCACCTCTCTTGCTTCTTTCTGCACCCTGCTTCCCTTTTTTGCATCCCTCTTGCCTCTTTCTGTAGTTCTCTTGTCATTTTCTGTACCTCTCTTGCCTCTTTCTGCACCTCACTTGCCTCTTTCTGCACCCCTGTTCCCTCTTTCTGCACCTCTTCTGCATGTTTCTGCACTTCTGCTGCCTCTTTCTGAACTTCTCTTGCCTCTTTCTGCACCTCTGTTGCTTCTTTCTGCACTTCTCTTGCCTCTTTATGCACCCCTTTTCCCTCTTTAAGCACCTCCGTTGCTTCTTTCTGTACTTCTCGTGCCTCTTTCTGCACCTCTCTTGCTTCTTTCTGCACTTCTCTTGTCTCTTTCTCCACCCCTCTTCCCTCTTTCTGCACCTCTGTTGCTTCATTCTGCACCTCTCTTGCTTCTTTCTGCACCCCTCGTGCCTCTTTCAAACCCCTCTTCCTGCACCCCTCTTCACTCTTTCAGCACCTCTGTTCCTTCTTTCTGCACTTCTTTTGTTTCTTTCTGTACCTCTCACTTCTTTCTGTACCCCTTTTGCCTCGTTCTGCACCCCTCTTCCCTATTTCTGCACCCCTGTTGCCTCTTTCTGCACCTCTGTTGCTTCTTTCTGCACTTCTTCTGTTTCTTTCTGCAGCTCTCTTGCTTCTTTCTGCACCCCTTGCCTCTTTGTCCACCCATCCACCCTCTTTCTGCACCCCTGTTGCCGCTTTCAGCACTTCTATTCTTTCTTTCTGCACTTCTTTTGTTTCTTTCTGGGCATCTCTTGCTTCTTACTGCACCCCCGTTCCTCCTTCTGCACCCCTCTTCCCTCTTTTTGTACCCCTCTTGCCTCTTTCTACACCTTTGTTGCTTCTTTCTGCACTCCTCTTGCCTCTTTCACACCCCTCTTCCCTCTTTGTGCACCCCTCTTGCCTCTTTCTGCACCTCTGTTCTTTCTGCACTTCTTTTGTTTCTTACTGCACTTCTCGCTTCTTTCTGCACCCCTTTTGCCTTTTTCTGCACCCCTCTTGCCTCTTTCTGCACCCCTCTTGCCTCTTTCTGCACCTCTGTTCCTTCTTTCTGCACTTCTTTTGTTTCTTTCTGCAGCTCTTATTCTTCTTTCTGCACCCCCTTGCCTCTTTCTCCACCCCTCTGCCCTCTTTCTGCTCTCCTGTTGCCCCTTTCTGCACCTCTGTTCCTTCTTTCTGCACTTCTGTTGTTTCTTTCTGCACGTCTCTTGCTTCTTTCTGCACCCCTCGTGCCACTTTCTGCACCCTTCTTCCCTCTTTTTGCACCCCTCTTGCCTATTTCTGCACCCCTCTTGCCACTTTCTCCACCCTGTTCCCCCTTTTTGCATCTCTGTTGCTTCTTTCAGCAATTCTTTTGCCTCTTTCTGCACTTCTCTTGCTTGTTTCTGCACCTCTCTTGCGTCTTTCTGCACCTCTGTTGCCTCTTTCTGCACCTCACTTGCTTCTTTCTGCACGCCTCTTGCCTCTTTCTGCACCCCTCTTTCCTTTTTCTGCACCTCTCTTGCCTCTTTCTGCACGCCTGTTCCTTCTTTCTGCACCTTTCCTGCTTGTTTCTGCACCTCTCTTTGCTATTTCTGTACCTCTGTTGCTTCTCTCTGCACTTCTATTGCCTCTTTCTGCACCCTTCGGCCTCTTTCAGCACCTCTGTCGCTTCTTTCTGCACTTCTCTTCCTTCTTTCTGCACCCCTTAGCCTCTTTCTGTAACCCTCTTGCCTCTTTGTGCACCTCTCCTACCTCTTTCTCACCGCTCTTCCCTCTTTCTGTACCTCTCTTGCCTATTTCTGCACCTATTTTGCGTCTTTATGCAATTTTCTTGCCTCTTTCCGTACCCCTCTTCCCTCTTTCTGCACACCTGTTCCCTATTTCTGCACCCCTTGTGTCTGTTTCTGCAACTCTCTTGCCTCTTTCTGCAGTTCTCTTGCCTCCTTCTGCACCTCACATGCCTCTTTCTGCACCTCTTTTGCTTCTTTCGGCACTTCTCTCTCCTCTTTCTGCACCCCTCTTGCCTCTTTCAGCACCTCTGTTGTTCTTTCTGTAGCCCTCTAGCCTCTTTCCGCATCTCTTTGTTTGTTTCTGCTCTTCTTTTGCCTCTTTATGCACCCCTCTTGCCTCTTTCTGCACTTCTGTTGTTTCTTACTGCACTGCTCTTGCTTCTTTCCGCACCTCTCTTGCAAATTTCTGCACCCCTCTTGCCTCTTTCAGCACCCCTCTTCTCTCTATCTGCACCCCTGTTCCCTCTTTCTGCACCTCTACTGCCTGAACCTGCACCTCTACTGCCTCTTTCTGAACTTCTCTTGCCTCTTTCTGCACCTCTGTTGCTTCTTTCTGTACTTCTCTTGCCTCTTTCTGCACCCCTCTTCCCTCTTTCTGCACCTCTCTTGCTTCTTTCTGCACCTCTCTTGCCTCTTTCTGCACTTCTGTCCCTTCTTTCTGCTCTTCTTTTATTTATTTCTGTAACTCTCTTGCTTCTTTCTACCACCCTCTTGCCACTTTCTCCACCCCTGTTCCCTCTTTCTGCATCTCTGTTGCTTCTTTCTATACTTCTCTTGCTTCTTTCTGCACCTCTCTTGCTTCTTTCTGCACCTCTCTTGCCTCTTTCTGCACCCTTCTTCCCTCTTTCTGCACCTCTGCTGCCACCTTCTGGACTTCTCTTTCCCCTTTCTGCATCTCTGTTGCTTCTTTCTGCACTTCACTTAACTCTTTCTCTACCCCTCTTCCCTCTTTCTGCACCTCTGTTGCTTCTTTCTGTACCTCTGTTGGTTCTTTCTGCACCCCTTGTGCCTCTTTCACACCCCTCTTCCCGCACCCCTCTTGCCTCTTTCTACACCTCTGTTCCTTCTTTCTGCACTTCTTTTGTTTCTTTCTGTGCCTCTCACTTCTTTCTGCACCCCTTTTGGCTCGTTCTGCACCCCTCTTGCCTCTTTCTGCACCCCTTTTGCCTCTTTCTGCACCTCTGTTGCTTCTTTCTGCACTTCTTTTGTTTCTTTCTGCAGCTCTCTTGCTTCTTTCTGCACCCTTTGCCTCTTTCTCCACCCATCCACCCTCTTTCTGCACCCCTGTTGCTTCTTTCTGCACTTCTATTCTTTCTTTCTGCACTTCTTTTGTTTCTTTCTGCGCATCTCTTGCTTCTTTCTGCACCCCACATTCCTCTTTCTGTACCCCTCTTCCCTCTTTTTGTACCCCTCTTGCTTCTTTCTGCACCTTTGTTGCTTTTTTCTGCACTCCTCATGCCTCTTTCACAACCCTCTTCCCTCTTTGTGCACTCCTCTTGCCTTTTTCTGTACCTTTGTTCTTTCTGCACTTCTTTTGTTTCTCTCTGCACCTCTTGCTTCTTTCTGCACCCCTTTTGCCCCTTTCTGCACCCCTCTTGCCTCTTTCTGCACCTTTGTTGCTTCATTCTGCACTTCTTTTGTTTCCTTCTGCAGCTCTCATGCTTCTTTCTGCACCCCCTTGCCTCTTTCTGCACCCCTCTTCCCTCTTTCTGCCCCCTTCTTGCCCCTTTCTGCACCTCTGTTCCTTCTTTCTGCACTTGTTTTTTTTCTTTCTGCACGTCTCTATGCTTCTTTCTGCACCCCTTGTGCTGCTTTCTGCACCCCTTTTGCCTCTTTCTGCACCTCTGTTTCTTATTTCTGCAATTCTTTTGTTTTTTCTGCAGCTCTCTTGCTTCTTTCTGCACCCCCTTGCCTCTTTCTCCACCCCTCTTCCCTCTTTCTTCACCCCTGTTGCCTCTTTCTGCACCTCTGTTCCTTCTTTCTTCACTTATTTTGTTTCTTTCTGTACATCTCTTGCTTCTTTCTGCACACCTCGTGCCTCTTTCTGCACCCTTCTTCCTTCTTTTTGCACCCCTCTTGACTCTTTCTGCACCACTGTTCCTTCTTTCTGCACTACTCTTGCTTCTTTCTGCACCTCTTTGCATCTTTCTGTGCCACTCGTGCTTCTTTCTGCACCCTTCTTCCCTCTTTCTGCACCTCTCTGGCCTCTTTCTGCACTTCTGTCCCTTCTTTCTGCTCTTCTTTTATTTATTTCTGTAACTCTCTTGCTTTTTTCTGCAACCCTCTTGCCACTTTCTCCACCCCTGTTCCCCCTTTTTGCATCTCTGTTGCTTCTTTATGCACTTCTCTTGACTCTTTCTCTACCCCTCATCTCTCTTTCTGCACCTTGTTGCTTCTTTCTGCAGTTCGTTTGTTTCTTTCAGCACCCCTCTTGCCTCTCTCTGCACCTCTTTTCCTTCTTTCTGTACTTCCTTTGTTTCTTTCTGCACCTCAAGCTTCTTTCTGCGCCCCTTTTGCCTCTTTCTGCACCTCTGTTCCTTCTTTCTGCACTTCTTTTGTTTCTTTCTGCAGCTCTCATGCTTCTTTCTGTACCCCCTTGCCACTTTCTCCACCCCTCTACCCTCTTTCTGCTCTCCTGTTGCCCCTTTCTGCACCTCTGTTCCTTCTTTCTGCACTTCTTTGGTTTCTTTCTGCACCTCTCTTGCTTCTTTCTGTACCCCTCGTGCCGCTTTCTGCACCCCTCTTCCATCTTTTTGCACCCCTCTTGCCTCTTTCTGCACATCTGTTGCTTCTTTCTGTACTCCTCTTGCTTCTTTCTGCACCTCTCTTGCTTCTTTCTGCACCCCTCTTGCCACTTTCTCCACCCCTGTTCCCATTTTTGCATCTCTGTTGCTTCTTTCTGCACTTCTCTTGCCTTTTCCTCCATCCCTCATCCCTCTTTCTGCACCTCTTTTGCTTCTTTCTGCACTTCTCTTGCTTCTTACGGCACCTCTGTCCGTTCTTTCTGCAACCCTTGTGCCTCTTTCTGCACCCCTCTTCCCTCTTTCTGCACCCCTCTTGCCTCTTTCTGCACCTCTGTTCCTTCTTTCTGCACTTCTTTTGTTTCTTTCTGCAACTCTCTTGCTTCTTTCTGCACGCTTCTTGCTTCTTTCTGCACCCCTCGTGCCTCTTTCACAACCCTCTTCCCTCTTACTGCACCGCTCTTGCCTCTTTCTGCACCTTTGTTCCTTCTTTCTTAACTTCTTTTGTTTCTTTCTGCTCCTCTCTTGTTTCTTTCTGTATCCCTCTTGCCTCTTTCTCCACCCCACTTCCCCCTTTCTCTGTTGCTTTTTTATGCATTTCTCTTGCTACTTTCTGCATCTCTCTCGCTTCTTTCTTCACCCCTTGTGCCTCTTTCTGCACCCTTCACCCATCTTTCTGCACTCCTCTTACCTCTTTCTGCATATCTGTTGCTTCTTTCTGCACTTCTTTTGTTTATTTCTGCACCCCTCTTGCCTCTCTCTGCACCTCTGTTCCTTCTTTCTGCACTTCTTTTGTTTCTTTCTGCACCTCAAGCTTCTTTCTGCACCCCTTTTGCCTCTTTTTGCACCTCTGTTCCTTCTTTCTGCACCTCTGTTGCTTCTTTCTGCAGTTCTCTTGCTTCTTTCTGCACCTCTGTCCCTTCTTTCTGCAACCCTTGTGCCTCTTTCTGTACCCCTCTTCCCTCTTTCTGCACCTCTCTTGCCTCTTTCTGCACCTCTGTTCCTTCTTTTGTTTCTTACTGCACCTCTCTTTCTTCTTTCTGCACCTCTCTTGCCTCTTTCTCCAACCCTCTTCCCACTTTCTGCATCTCTTTGCTTCTTTCTTCACTTCGTTTGCCTCTTTCTCCACCCCTCTTCCCTCATTCTGCACATCAGTTGCTTCTTTCTGCACTTTTCTTACTTCTTTCTGCACCCCTCGTGCCTCTTTCTGCACCCCTTGTGCCTCTTTCTGCACCCCCTTCTCTCTTTCTGCACTCCTCTTGCCTCTTTCTGCACATCTGTTCCTTGTTTCTGTACTTCTTTTGTTTCTTTATGCACCTCACTTGCTTCTCTCTGCTTCCCTCTTGCCTCTTTCTCCACCCCTCTTCCCTCTTTCAGCATCTCTGTTACTTCTTTCTGCACTTCTCTTGCGCCTTTCTGCACCCCTCTTTCTGCACCTCTGTTCCCCCTTTTTGCATCTCTGCTGCTACTTTCTGCACTTCTCTTGCCTCTTACTCCACCCCTCATCCCTCTTTCTGCTTCTCTGTTGCTTCTTTCTGCACTGCTCTTGCTTCTTTATGCACCTCTGTCCCTTCTTTCTGCAACCCTTGTGCCACTTTCTGCACCCCTCTTCCATCTTTCTGCACCCCTCTTGCCTCTTTCTACACCTCTGTTCCTTCTTTCTGCACTTCTTTTGTTTCTTTCTGCAACTCTCTTGCTTCTTTCTGCATGCCTCTTGCTTCTTTCTGCACCCCTCGTGCCTCTTTCACACCCCTCTTCCCTCTTTCTGCACCCCTCTTGCCTCTTTCTGCAACTCTGTTCCTTCTTTCTGCACTTCTTTTCTTTCTTTCTGCAGCTCTCTTGTTTCTTTCTGTATCCCTATTGCCTCTTTCTCTACCCCACTCCCCCCTTTCTGCGTCTCTGTTGCTTCTTTATGCATTTCTATTGCTTCTTTCTGCATCTCTCTTGCTTCTTTCTGCACCCATCGTGCCTCTTTCTGCACCCCTCATCCCTCTTTCTGCACCCTTCGGCCTCTTTCAGCACCTCTGTCGCTTCTTTCTGCACTTCTCTTCCTTCTTTCTGCACCCCTCCTGCCTCTTTCTGTAACCCTCTTGCCTCTTTGTGCACCTCTCCTACCTCTTTCTGCACCGCTCTTCCCTCTTTCTGTACCTCTCTTGCCTATTTCTGCACCTATTTTGCGTCTTTATGCAATTTTCTTGCCTCTTTCCGTACCCCTCTTCCCTCTTTCTGCACACCTGTTCCCTATTTCTGCACCCCTTGTGTCTGTTTCTGCAACTCTCTTGCCTCTTTCTGCAGTTCTCTTGCCTCCTTCTGCACCTCACATGCCTCTTTCTGCACCTCTTTTGCTTCTTTCGGCACTTCTCTCTCCTCTTTCTGCACCCCTCTTGCCTCTTTCAGCACCTCTGTTGTTCTTTCTGTAGCCCTCTAGCCTCTTTCCGCATCTCTTTGTTTGTTTCTGCTCTTCTTTTGCCTCTTTATGCACCCCTCTTGCCTCTTTCTGCACTTCTGTTGTTTCTTACTGCACTGCTCTTGCTTCTTTCCGCACCTCTCTTGCAAATTTCTGCACCCCTCTTGCCTCTTTCAGCACCCCTCTTCTCTCTATCTGCACCCATGTTCCCTCTTTCTGCACCTCTTCTGCCTGAACCTGCACCTCTACTGCCTCTTTCTGAACTTCTCTTGCCTCTTTCTGCACCTCTGTTGCTTCTTTCTGTACTTCTCTTGCCTCTTTCTGCACCCCTCTTCCCTCTTTCTGCACCTCTCTTGCTTCTTTCTGCACCTCTCTTGCCTCTTTCTGCACTTCTGTCCCTTCTTTCTGCTCTTCTTTTATTTATTTCTGTAACTCTCTTGCTTCTTTCTACCACCCTCTTGCCACTTTCTCCACCCCTGTTCCCTCTTTCTGCATCTCTGTTGCTTCTTTCTATACTTCTCTTGCTTCTTTCTGCACCTCTCTTGCTTCTTACTGCACCTCTCTTGCCTCTTTCTGCACCCTTCTTCCCTCTTTCTGCACCTCTGCTGCCACCTTCTGGACTTCTCTTTCCCCTTTCTGCATCTCTGTTGCTTCTTTCTACACTTCACTTAACTCTTTCTCTACCCCTCTTCCCTCTTTCTGCACCTCTGTTGCTTCTTTCTGTACCTCTGTTGGTTCTTTCTGCACCCCTTGTGCCTCTTTCACACCCCTCTTCCCGCACCCCTCTTGCCTCTTTCTACACCTCTGTTCCTTCTTTCTGCACTTCTTTTGTTTCTTTCTGTGCCTCTCACTTCTTTCTGCACCCCTTTTGCCTCGTTCTGCACCCCTCTTGCCTCTTTCTGCACCCCTTTTGCCTCTTTCTGCACCTCTGTTGCTTCTTTCTGCACTTCTTTTGTTTCTTTCTGCAGCTCTCTTGCTTCTTTCTGCACCCTTTGCCTCTTTCTCCACCCATCCACCCTCTTTCTGCACCCCTGTTGCTTCTTTCTGCACTTCTATTCTTTCTTTCTGCACTTCTTTTGTTTCTTTCTGCGCATCTCTTGCTTCTTTCTGCACCCCACATTCCTCTTTCTGCACCCCTCTTCCCTCTTTTTGTACCCCTCTTGCTTCTTTCTGCACCTTTGTTGCTTTTTCTGCACTCCTCATGCCTCTTTCACAACCCTCTTCCCTCTTTGTGCACTCCTCTTGCCTTTTTCTGTACCTTTGTTCTTTCTGCACTTCTTTTGTTTCTCTCTGCACCTCTTGCTTCTTTCTGCACCCTTTTGCCCCTTTCTGCACCCCTCTTGCCTCTTTCTGCACCTTTGTTGCTTCATTCTGCACTTCTTTTGTTTCCTTCTGCAGCTCTCATGCTTCTTTCTGCACCCCCTTGCCTCTTTCTGCACCCCTCTTCCCTCTTTCTGCCCCCTTCTTGCCTCTTTCTGCACCTCTGTTCCTTCTTTCTGCACTTCTTTTGTTTCTTTCTGCAACTCTCTTGCTTCTTTCTGCACGCCTCTTTCTTTCTGCACCTTTGTTCCTTCTTTCTGCACTTCTTTTGTTTCTTTCTGCAGCTCTCATGCTTCTTTCCACACCCCCTTGCCTCTTTCTCCACCCCTCTACCCTCTTTCTGCTCTCCTATTGCCCCTTTCTGCACCTCTGTTCCTTCTTTCTGCACTTGTTTTTTTTCTTTCTGCACGTCTCTATGCTTCTTTCTGCACCCCTTGTGCTGCTTTCTGCACCCCTTTTGCCTCTTTCTGCACCTCTGTTTCTTATTTCTGCAATTCTTTTGTTTTTTCTGCAGCTCTCTTGCTTCTTTCTGCACCCCCTTGCCTCTTTCTCCACCCCTCTTCCCTCTTTCTTCACCCCTGTTGCCTCTTTCTGCACCTCTGTTCCTTCTTTCTTCACTTATTTTGTTTCTTTCTGTACATCTCTTGCTTCTTTCTGCACACCTCGTGCCTCTTTCTGCACCCTTCTTCCTTCTTTTTGCACCCCTCTTGCCTCTTTCTGCACCACTGTTCCTTCTTTCTGCACTACTCTTGCTTCTTTCTGCACCTCTTTGCATCTTTCTGTGCCACTCGTGCTTCTTTCTGCACCCTTCTTCCCTCTTTCTGCACCTCTCTGGCCTTTTTCTGCACTTCTGTCCCTTCTTTCTGCTCTTCTTTTATTTATTTCTGTAACTCTCTTGCTTTTTCTGCAACCCTCTTGCCACTTTCTCCACCCCTGTTCCCCCTTTTTGCATCTCTGTTGCTTCTTTATGCACTTCTCTTGACTCTTTCTCTACCCCTCATCTCTCTTTCTGCACCTTGTTGCTTCTTTCTGCAGTTTGTTTGTTTCTTTCAGCACCCCTCTTGCCTCTCTCTGCACCTCTTTTCCTTCTTTCTGTACTTCCTTTGTTTATTTCTGCACCTCAAGCTTCTTTCTGCGCCCCTTTTGCCTCTTTCTGCACCTCTGTTCCTTCTTTCTGCACTTCTTTTGTTTCTTTCTGCAGCTCTCATGCTTCTTTCTGTACCCCCTTGCCACTTTCTCCACCCCTCTACCCTCTTTCTGCTCTCCTGTTGCCCCTTTCTGCACCTCTGTTCCTTCTTTCTGCACTTCTTTGGTTTCTTTCTGCACCTCTCTTGCTTCTTTCTGTACCCCTCGTGCCGCTTTCTGCACCCCTCTTCCATCTTTTGCACCCCTCTTGCCTCTTTCTGCACATCTGTTGCTTCTTTCTGTACTCCTCTTGCTTCTTTCTGCACCTCTCTTGCTTCTTTCTGCACCCCTCTTGCCACTTTCTCAACCCCTGTTCCCATTTTTGCATCTCTGTTGCTTCTTTCTGCACTTCTCTTGCCTTTTCCTCCATCCCTCATCCCTCTTTCTGCACCTCTTTTGCTTCTTTCTGCACTTCTCTTGCTTCTTACGGCACCTCTGTCCGTTCTTTCTGCAACCCTTGTGCCTCTTTCTGCACCCCTCTTCCCTCTTTCTGCACCCCTCTTGCCTCTTTCTGCACCTCTGTTCCTTCTTTCTGGACTTCTTTTGTTTCTTTCTGCAACTCTCTTGCTTCTTTCTGCACGCTTCTTGCTTCTTTCTGCACCCCTCGTGCCTCTTTCACAACCCTCTTCCCTCTTACTGCACCGCTCTTTCCTCTTTCTGCACCTTTGTTCCTTCTTTCTTAACTTCTTTTGTTTCTTTCTGCTCCTCTCTTGTTTCTTTCTGTATCCCTCTTGCCTCTTTCTCCACCCCACTTCCCCCTTTCTCTGTTGCTTTTTTATGCATTTCTCTTGCTACTTTCTGCATCTCTCTCGCTTCTTTCTTCACCCCTTGTGCCTCTTTCTGCACCCCTCACCCATCTTTCTGCACTCCTCTTACCTCTTTCTGCATATCTGTTGCTTCTTTCTGCACTTCTTTTGTTTATTTCTGCACCCCTCTTGCCTCTCTCTGCACCTCTGTTCCTTCTTTCTGCACTTCTTTTGTTTCTTTCTGTACCTCAAGCTTCTTTCTGCACCCCTTTTGCCTCTTTTTGCACCTCTGTTCCTTCTTTCTGCACCTCTGTTGCTTCTTTCTGCAGTTCTCTTGCTTCTTTCTGCACCTCTGTCCCTTCTTTCTGCAACCCTTGTGCCTCTTTCTGTACCCCTCTTCCCTCTTTCTGCACCTCTCTTGCCTCTTTCTGCACCTCTGTTCCTTCTTTTGTTTCTTACTGCACCTCTCTTTCTTCTTTCTGCACCCCTCTTGCCTCTTTCTCCAACCCTCTTCCCACTTTCTGCATCTCTTTTGCTTCTTTCTTCACTTCGTTTGCCTCTTTCTCCACCCCTCTTCCCTCATTCTGCACATCAGTTGCTTCTTTCTGCACTTTTCTTACTTCTTTCTGCACCCCTCGTGCCTCTTTCTGCACCCCTTGTGCCTCTTTCTGCACCCCCCTTCTCTCTTTCTGCACTCCTCTTGCCTCTTTCTGCACATCTGTTCCTTGTTTCTGTACTTCTTTTGTTTCTTTATGCACCTCACTTGCTTCTCTCTGCTTCCCTCTTGCCTCTTTCTCCACCCCTCTTCCCTCTTTCAGCATCTCTGTTACTTCTTTCTGCACTTCTCTTGCCCCTTTCTGCACCCCTCTTTCCTCTTTCTGCACCTCTGTTCCCCCTTTTTGCATCTCTGCTGCTACTTTCTGCACTTCTCTTGCCTCTTACTCCACCCCTCATCCCTCTTTCTGCATCTCTGTTGCTTCTTTCTGCACTGCTCTTGCTTCTTTATGCACCTCTGTCCCTTCTTTCTGCAACCCTTGTGCCACTTTCTGCACCCCTCTTCCCTCTTTCTGCACCCCTCTTGCCTCTTTCTACACCTCTGTTCCTTCTTTCTGCACTTCTTTTGTTTCTTTCTGCAACTCTCTTGCTTCTTTCTGCATGCCTCTTGCTTCTTTCTGCACCCCTCGCGCCTCTTTCACACCCCTCTTCCCTCTTTCTGCACCCCTCTTGCCTCTTTCTGCAACTCTGTTCCTTCTTTCTGCACTTCTTTTCTTTCTTTCTGCAGCTCTCTTGTTTCTTTCTGTATCCCTATTGCCTCTTTCTCTACCCCACTCCCCCCTTTCTGCGTCTCTGTTGCTTCTTTATGCATTTCTATTGCTTCTTTCTGCATCTCTCTTGCTTCTTTCTGCACCCATCGTGCCTCTTTCTGCACCCCTCATCCCTCTTTCTGCACTCCTCTTGCCTCTTTCTGCACCTCTGTTGCTTCTTTCTGTACATCTATTGTTTCTTTCTGCAACTCTCTTGCTTCTTTCTGTATTCCTCTTGCCTTTTTCTCCACCTCACTTCCCCCTTTCTGCATCTCTGTTGCTTCTTTCTATACTCCTCTTACTTCATTCTACACTTCTCTTGATTCTTTCTGCACCACTCATGCTTCTTTCTGCACCCCTCTTCCCTCTTTCTGCACACCTCTTACCTCTTTCTGCACCTCTGTTCCTTCTTTCTATACTTCTTTTGTTTCTTTCTGCACCTCTCTTGCTTCTTTCTGCACCTCTCTTGCCACTTTCCCCATACCTGTTCCCCCTTTTTGCATCTCTGTTGCTTCTTTCTGCATTTCTCTTGCCTCTTTCTCCACCCCTCATCCCTCCTTCTGCACCTCTGTTGCTTCTTTCTGCACTTCTCTTGCTTCTTCCTGCACCTCTGTCCTTCTTTCTCCCACCCTTGTGCCTCTTTCTGCACCCCTCTTGCCTCTTTCTGCACCTCTGTTCCTTCTTTCTGCACTTCTTTTGTTTCTTTCTGCAACTCTCTTGCTTCTCTTTGCTTCCCTCTAGCCTCTTTCTCCACCCCTCTTCCCTCTTTCTGCATCTCTGTTACTTCTTTCTGCACTTCTCTTGCTTCTTTCTGCATCCCTTGGGCCTCTTTCTGCACCCCTGTTGCCTCTTTCTGCACCTCTGTTCCTTCTTTCTGCACTTCTTTTGTTTCTTTCTGCACAACTGTTGCTTCTTTCTGTACCCCTCGTGCTTCTTTCTGGACCCTCTTCCCTCTTTTTGCCCCTCTGTTCCTTCTTTCTGCACTTCTTTTCTTTTTTTCTGCACCCTTCTTCCCTTTTTTGTATCCCTCTTGCCTCTTTCTGCAGTTCTCTTGTAATTTTCTGCACCTCTCTTGCCTCTATCTGCACCTCACTTGCCTCTTTCTGCATTTCTCTTACTTCTTTCTACACCTTTGTTGCTTCTTTCAGCAATTCTCTTGCCTCTTTCTGCACTTCTCTTGCTTGTTTCTGCACCTCTCTTGCGTCTTTCTGCACCTCTGTCTCCTCTTTTTGCACCTCACTTGCTTCTTTCTCCACCACTCTTGCCTCTTTCTGCACCCCTCGTTCCTCTTTCTACACCTCTCTTGCTTGTTTCTACACCCTTCTTCCCTTTTTTGCATCCCTCTTGCCTCTTTCTGTAGTTCTCTTGTCATTTTCTGCACCTCTCTTGCGTCTTTCTGCACCTCTGTTGCCTCTTTCTGCACCTCACTTGCTTCTATCTGCATCCCTCTTGCCTCTTTCTGCACCCCTCTTTCCTCTTTCTGCACCTCTCTTGCCTCTTTCTGCACCCCTGTTCCCTCTTTCTGCACCTTTCCTGCCTGTTTCTGCACCTCTCTTCCCTCTTTCTGTATCTCTGTTGCTTCTCTCTCTGCACTTCTCTTGCCTCTTTCTGCACCCTTCACGCCTCTTTCAGCACCTCTGTTGCTTCTTTCTGCACTTCTCTTCCTTTATGCCTCTTTCTGTACCCCCTTTTGCCTCTTTGTGCACCTCTCTTACCTCTTTGTGCACCCCTCTTCCCTCTTTCTGTACCCCTCTTCCCTCTTTCTACACACCTGTTCCCTCTTTCTGCACCCCTTCTGCCTGTTTCTGCAACTCTCTTGCCTCTTTCTGCACTTCTCTTGCTTCTTTCTGCACCCTTCTTCCCTTTTTCGGCACATGTCTTGCCTCTTTCTGCACCTCTCTTTCCTCGTTCTGCACATCTCTTGGTTTTTTCTGCACTGCTCTTGCCTCTTTCTGCACCCCTCTTGCCTCTTTCTGCACCCCTCTTGCCTCTTTCTGCACCTCTTTTCCTTATTTCTGCACTTCTCTCTCCTCTTTCTACACCCCTCTTGCCTCTTTCAACACCTCCGTTGCTTCTTTTTGCACCCCTCTAGCCCCTTTCCACATCTCTTTTGCGTGTTTCTGCTCTTCTTTTGCCTCTTTCTGTACCCCTCTTGCCTCCTTCTTCACCTCTATCGTTTCTTACTGCACTGCTCTTGCTTCTTTCTGCACCTCTCTAGCAAATTTCTGCACCCATCTTGCCTCTTTCGGCACCCCTCTTCTCTCTTTCTGCACCCCTGTTCCCTCTGTCTGCACCTCTTCTGCCTGTTTCTGCACCTCTGCTGCCTTTTTCTGAACTTCTCTTGCCTCTTTCTGCACCACTGGTGCTTCTTTCTGCACTTCTCTTGCCTCTTTCTGCACCCCTCTTCCTGCACCTCTGTTGCTTCTTTCTGTACTTCTCTTGCTTCTTTCTGCACCTCTCTTGCCTCTTTCTGCACCCTTCTTCCCTCTTTCTGCACCTCTCTTGCCTCTTTCTGCAGCTCTCTTGCCTCTTCCTGCACACAGAGGGCTACTTTTAAACTGACCTCAGGCTCAGCAGTGCACACATGCAAGTGCAGAAAAGGGCTGCTGGCCTCTAAACTGCCATGCCCTATTATATGCTAGGGACATATGGGTAGTTTTAATCCCCCTGCCCTATTATGTACTAGGGCCTTACAGGGTAGGTCATGCCAATCACAGGGGTACCCCAACCCATAGTTTACCCTAGTGTATGTAAGTGTCTTTCAGCATAGCACTGGCTCCGGGCCTGGTTAGGCAGAGCCCAGGGTCAGTCAGAGTCAGTTACCACCAGTACCAGTCAGGAAAAAGTTAGGGGGGCCCAGGGCACAGGATGACTTTGCAACAAGGCCTCTTTCTGCACCTCTATTGGTTCTTTCTGCATATCTCTTGCTTCTTTCTGCACCTTTCTTCCTCTTTCTGGACTTCTGTTGCCTCTTTCTGCATTTCTCTTGCTTCTTTCTGCTCCTTTCTTCCTCTTTCTGCACATGTCCTACCTCTGTAGGCATATTTAGATATGAGAATTTAAAAGACCTTAGAAATTCACTGAAAAAAACATAGGTTTCAGGGACGTTATAGTTAGAAATCATCATTTAAAAATCCTTTGAAATTCACTGAAAAAACCATAGTTTTCAGGGACGTTATAGTTAGAAATTAGCATTTGAAAAACCATAGAAATTCACTGAAAAAACAACAGGTTTCAGGGACATTATAGTTAGAAATGAGCATTTAAAAAACAATAGAAATTCACTGAAAAAACCACAGGTTTCAGGGACGTTATAGTTAGTTGGACATTTCACTCGTACAAAACCAGAGAGTATTTGGCAGTTATAGTTAGTTGAGCTAACTATAACTCGCACCCCCGCAATGCACTGCTGATGACGTCACATATTACATCACTCATGACATGGTCAGTGACATAACTGATGACATCTCAAATGACATCACTGATGACATCATCCAGAGACTGGGTGATTTTTAAAAGTTTAGAATGTTAATTATAGATATACAAAGGTGTATTGAAGAAGGAGTAGGTGTCTGAGTGTCTGAATGGATGATTTACTGGGTGCGTGACTGACTGTTTAAGTGAGAGATTAAACGTGTCTAAGTGAATGCATGGGTGAATGACTAATCTGTGTGAATGTCTGTATCAGTCTGTCAGTTGGTGTGTAAGTGGCTGCATGGGTTGGTGAGTAGCTACATGAGTGTCTATATGGGTCAATGATTGGTTGTCTGATTACCTGTATGGGTGCCTGAGCGTCTGCGTGGGTGGGTGGGGGGTGTGACTCCCTCCATGGATGAATGAGTGGGTGATTCAGTGGGTGGATGGGTTCATGAGTGCATCAGCGAGGGGCTGTATGGGTGAGTGAGTGTGCGTATGGCTGTGTTGGTGAGTGAATGGATGTCTCAGTGGTATATCTGTGAGTAACTACATATGTGAAAGGCAGTATATGTGAATGTTGGAGTATATAAGTGACTATATGTGAGAGTGAGTGATTGTGAGAGTGGCTGTATGGATGAGTGTGTGCTTGTGTCAGTGATTGTATAAGAGAGTAAGTATGTGTTAGTATCTGTATGAATAAGTGAGGTGGTGTGTGTATAACTGTATTGGTGAGTAAATGGTAGTGTGATTGAGTCTTTGGGTGACTGGCTAGGTGTGTGAGTATCTCTGTGGATGAGTGGCAGTATGTGAGTGTCTGTATGGGTGTATGAGTGCATATATCAGAGGCTGTTTTGATGAGTGACTGCGTGTATGAGTGACTGTATCGGTGAGTGAGTGGATGTGTGTAGACCTATGTATCAGTGAGTGAGTATATACTAACTGGTATTGGTGTGTCTATGGTTTCGAGAATGGTAATCTGTATTTTAGAGTGGGTGTATGAAAGGTTATATTAGGGTGTGAGGAGGTGCGTCAGATATTAAGTGGATGATGTAATCAGTGATGTCATCAGTGATGTTATTTGAGATGTCATCAGTGATGTCATAAGTGATGTCACTGACCATGTCATGAGTGATGTAATATGTGACATCATCAGCAGTGCATTGTGGGAGCACGAGTTATAGTTAGCTCAACTAACTATAACGGCCGAAATTCTCTCGTTTTGTGCGAGTGAAATGTCCAACTAACAATAATGTCCCTGAAACCTGTGGTTTTTTCAGTGAATTTCTAAGGTTTTTTAAATGCTAATTTCTAACTATAACGTCCCTGAAACCTATGTTTTTTTTCAGTGAATATATATATATATGTGTGTGTGTGCGTGTCCACACAAATTTCCACAATTATTCCCACAATCCAAGGGAAGGAGGAAAGAGCAGCACAGCCAGGTTTCAGCAACTCAGTAAGTTTATTTAGTCAATCACAATGTGACAACCATTTGGTGCAGAGCAAAGACCAACGCGTTTCGTATGGAGCCTTCAACAGGGTCATAGAGTACTCAGGTATAGACAGACTTTTTAAAGGAAAAACTCCCTCCAAATTCAACTTTTCCATTTAAAGGTATATATACACTTATTTTCACATTTTGTACATTTTTAACATTTTTACATTTTTTTACATTCTTATATATGTTATTTTTTATTTCTTTATATAAAACATAGTTAAACTTTTATGCCACACATAATGTTAGCTTATAAACAGTAAAAACCTTTCCGGATTTATCAGATCAGATACCAGTGTGTGAATAAAACAGAGATAGAATTAAATTCTTCTACCTCTAATTTATTGTCAGTTACTCCAATTATACTGTTTCTGTCCCTCTAGGTAAACTACCGTTTTTTTCAAGGTGAGGGAGACAGTACGAATCACACAATATATGGTTTGTATCTGTTACTCTCTGATGTTGTTGAGGATCTAAACAATGATTAATTAATTTTAATTGAAAAGGAATCATAAGGAAGTTAACTTGATCTTGGAAACTACTTCATGCCAATTGATAAGAAATTTAAACAGCTATAATAATCTTAGATTACCCCTTTATTCATATATTTCTGTTGCAATTCACTGTTGATATGATTTGTCATATTCATACCATAGTTACATATTTCATTGGGGTAAAATTAAAGTTAGGACTAGGCCTGGGCGGTAAATTCCGTTCTGCTCGCGGAATTTGCAAAATTTTGGCAATTCCGCGTTCCGCGGAGAACGCGGAATTGCCAAAAATTCCGCGATCCGCGGCGTAGCGGAATTTTTTCCTCGTTCATGCTTTCAAAATGCATGTTTGCGCGCGCGGGAGCGACTTACCGGGATCCCTGCGTTCGCCGTCGAGTTTTCCTATCCGTTCGCACGATCCTGCGAGAGTGTGCGATCGCGAACACGTCATTCGGACGCGCCATCGGACATCTGCGTTCGCGAACAGGAAACACGCATCGCGAGCGGGCGGGACAAGTGAAATAAGATGGCCGCGCCAATTGGCGACCGAATGGGCAAGTTCGCGAGATATTTCCCCCTGAGCACGCAAACGTCCCCGAACAGGAAAAACGCATCGCGAACGGGCGGAACAAGCAATTTTGCGTGCTTGCGGAATTCTGCGTGCTCGCGGACATTTTTTACCGTTTCGCAGAATTTTGCATAACGCGACTGCGCAAATTCCGCCCACCCTTAGTTAGGACATACATGAAATTAAAATTCTTAGTTGTAGAATAAAGTGCATGCTGCTATATGTATACGTGTATGACTCCCTATGTGAAACTTTAAGTAAAGTTTATCCAAAGGTTAGACTATTGATAAGGGGGTTCATATACAATACTGGAAATAGATTAAGACAAGTTGTCAGGACAAAAGTGCGTTATTAACGAGATCTTAAAGTGTCAATGCATAAATCTAAAATTTAGGGGAACACTATCCAAATTTGTGGATTTATAAGACAGGTATCTATTTCCTGTCTTATATTCTCAATAGTCACCATACATGTTATCCCAGTACCGATACATAATAATATTTATGTTTATACTATATTAACATAAGTCAGTGGTGGTTCTATTGACAGGATTTTGAGCAAAGACTTTCATGATTTTAAAGTGCTTAATCATATATTAAAGTGCATGCTGATAGATATGTAAACATTTCTTTTCATATATAGTCCTAAATTCCATGAAGCAGACTATTAGTGCAAAATTAGTTGCTCAAGTGCATTGAGGATATGATCTTAAAGTGCAAGTGTGGATATTTGAGAACATACAAGGCTGTACCCAAATTAAAATTAGTATCTATTTCCTGCTTCATATTCACAATATTCATCATGCATGTTATCCCAGTACGGATACATAATGATATTCCTGTTTATATCATATTAACATGAGTCAGTGATGGTTCCTATTGACAGGATTTTGAGCAAAGATATTCTTGATTTTAAAGTGCTTAAAAAATAAATGCATGCTGTTAAGTATGTAAACATTTATTTTCATATACAGTCCCCACATCCATGAAACAGACTATTAGTGCAAAATTATGTTAAAGTGCATTGAGGATAAGATGTTAAAGTGCAAATGCGGATATTTAAGAACATAAAAGGCTGTACCCAAGTTGAAATATGTTTTTTTGTAGTATTATATAAATTTCAGAGCAAAGTCTGCTTCATATTTAGGGCCCGATTCTGATCTCGCTAGGAAAGCCCTCCGTACGACTCGGATCTGGGAGTCCGAACAAGCGAGTACGATGCTGCCGTATGCTTACAGACTCGGTTCACTCGGACTCCCATTGAGCTCTATGGGAGCCCGTGTACAGATGCATACACAGGCTCCCATAGCAGAAAAGGGGTGGGTGGGGAAAAGCGTACACCCTGTGGCGGGCACCCCATGGTGCCCACCACACTGTGCATGCCTGGCTCAGGGGGACCCATGGGCAGACCCCCGTGACAGATTCGGATGGCCCTGGGTGAAGGGGGACCTGCTACGGCCCCCCAAAGTACGCTTCCAACAGCCGTTTCGTCTCGCTGAGGACCGAGGCGAAGCGGCTGTCTGAATCGTGCATCGTACTCGCTCGGTTGGGATTCGACTCCATAGCGCGGCACGATTCGCCTACAATTGAGTCGTACGGACAGGTTCAGGTCCCGGAAACGATTCGATCGGCACGTACACGATCGTGGCATCGTACTTGGTCGTCCGGACCTGTATACGATTCGGTCGTAAACAAGGGCTATGAATCGGATCTGGGAAAGCCAAATCCGATTCGGAGGCCTTCCGAATGACATCGGAATTGGGCCCTTAATGTTCTTAAAACCACGCAATAGCCCCCAATCCTAAAATGTATAATAATGCAATGTATATGGAGGACCTCAAAGTGCCAGTGCAAAGATCTAAAAACATGAGAGACAATCCCCACATTATCATCAGTTTGTAATGGCAATGTCCAATTCATGTTTCATGTTCTTGATACTAGTCTAAATCCATCATTTTAGATTTTTACATAGTAATTGGCTGAAGGAATTTTTTCAAAATTATGTACATTAAATTATATATATACACATGCATAAATAGCCTGAGACATGGAACTATTTAGAGACCTGCATATCAAGTACATAACATCAATGCTTAGTGATCAACCACATGTTCTTACTCTATTATTCCAACCAGATATAGGACCTGGTATGTCCGAGAGTTTGTGGAAAATGATAAAAATTAAGAGATGTCCAAATTATTTAGAACTTGAATCTTCAAATTTAAATGTGGATATATAATTCTGCGTCCATATTTAGTCCATTGGGAATCTCTGTTCCCAATAATAAGATCTTTTTAGATTCTTCTCAATGTAGCTCTAGGTCTAAATTCCCCCCTCGTGGTTTTCCTTGTACATGTTGAATACCATAGTATTTCACATTTTCCACTCTACCATCATGTGTCTCCCAAATATGTCTGGACATGGCATACTGATAGTCCTTGTTTGTTATGGCTCTCAAGTGTTGTAGTATGCGGAGCTTGAGTTTGTTAATTGTACTTCTGACATACTTTATCCCACATTGGCATTCAAGAACATAAACTACTGATTCTGTTTCGCAGGTGATTTTTTCTTTTATCTTGTCCATTTTCCATATATGGTCTTGTACTCTGTTTTGTTAGTTCCATATCTACAGGCTTTGCACTTAGCACATTTATGAAAACCCCTGGTTGGAACCGAGAGCCATGTGGTCACATCAGTTTGTGCATCGGTAGGTGTCATATAGGAACTCGTGAGGAGATCCCTCAAGGAGGATGCTTTACTGTAGGTGATATTTGGTGTTGTAGGAACCATCTTCATCCATCAGTAGAATTTTCCAATTATCCTCTCTCACCTTCCTACTGGATGTATTGTACTCAGTTATGAATCTAGCATCTTGGTTTTTATTCACTTTTTCCGTGTTCAATATCTCTTTTGGTTTTAACAAAGTTTCTCGTTTTTTCATGCTCGCTCTTTTACGAGTATCCTGAAGAACTGTTTCCGGATAGCCTCCTATTTGAAATCTTCTGTACATTTCTTTTGCTTGTTGTTTAAAATCACTCTCTTCCGAGCAGCATCATCTTGTTCTTAAGAACTCCCCATATGGGATACTCCATTTCAAAGGTAAGGGGTGTCCACTGTTGGCATGAAGTATACTGTTGGTGCTGGTTGGTTTCCTGTACATTTTCATGCAAATCCTCTCTCTTTCGATATAAATCGTAATATCCATGAAATTGATTTCTTTGTCCTGGATATCAAACGCAAATTGTAAATTCAGATCATTCTGATTCAAGGAATTAAAAAAGCACTCTAGATCTGATTTATCCCCTTCCCAAATTAGGAAGAGGTTGTCGATATAGCATACCCATAAAACCTTTTGTTCCATCTTAACTTTATTTGCTTCACTCCAGGCCACTTCTGCTTCATAAAAACCCATAACTAAATTAGCGTATGTTGTGGTAAATGATGTTCCTATAGCAGTTCCCTGCACTTGCAAATAATATTTGTTGTTGAATAAAAAACGTTATGGTTAAGAAAGAAATCTATCATATTGACGAGCATGTCTGATTGTTCTAATAGGGAGATTGATCGAGTTTGTAGATAATACTTGCATGCCTCAATACCATCTTTATGGTGTATTGATGTGTACAGTGACACCACGTCTACAGTTGCCATCTAGTAGTTGGATTTCCATGGGAGTTCATTTATTCTGTTCATGAAGTCTTGTGAATCTCTTAAATATGACGGAAGAGTCATAAAATATTGAAAAAGAAAAATATCAATGAATGTGGAGGTGTTCTCCAACAAGGCACCAATCGAGCTCACTATTGGTCTGCCCGGTGGATTATTCCAATCTTTGTGCACTTTTGGCAGAAAGTAAATGGTAGGTATGATTGGATGTGTTGTTTTTAAGTATTTATATTCTTCTATGTCCAAAAGGCCCCTCCTCTGCCACTCAGTACGTTTTTCAAAAAATTGATCCATATGATCTTTAATTGGATTCTCTTGTAGTTTTATATTGTGACTTTTATCGCTTAGCTTTCGCTAAATATTTTTGCACACTCATGATGACGATGTTCCACCCCTTGTCACTAGGTTTTATAATGATGCTCTTATCATTCTGCAGATCTCTTAGAGCCTCCCATTCTTTGCTGGTTAAGTTAGTTATATATGTATATATATATATATATATATATATATATATATATATATATATATATATATATATATGCTAACTAGACCTGCATATAGTCTTCGTAACAGTGCTGCTGTCATATTAGTTATGGTTGGGTGTGGTGTGTAAACAACTAAGACTGGCCATGTTGCTCCCTCATTGCTAAGGGAAAACAAGTCTAACTTCTTCTGTAGTGTGTGAAAGTGCACCTTCAAACCAATTACTGTGTTCTTGGTATATTAATGGTATCTCTAGTGCTTCGTAAGCTCTACAGTTATTTGGAACATCAGCTGGAGTTTAAGTGTGAAACAGCTTTGTTCAGTTGTCTGCCGCTGGGAATGCAACACATGAATAGAATACTTCTGTACTAAATGCTTCATGAGCCTCAACCACGAAGGTAACATCCCCACCTGTAAGTGTTACCTCTGAGTAACCACATATCTGCAGTTCTCAGGTATGTTACCTGTTGCAGGGTTAGCCATAAGAATATGTGGAAATCAGAGAGGGTATCACTATGGGGTGATACTTTGAAAGGTTCAAACTTGAACTACCTACAGCCAGTACATAGAGTTTACCTACTTGGCTAAGGAGGTAATGTCCCTAACACCAAGGACGTCTCCTGTTAGGTGAGTAGGGGTCTTTAGGTACACAAAAACAAAATACTCAGGGGACCCATAAATAAGAGCCCAACCTAGAACGTTGGCAGCGCCATGTTGCAAGGCTTATAACTCTCAGGTAAAACTATGCGTTTATAGGACAACATAAACATCAGGAGTGTGCCAGAATGATTCCGTGCACACCATCGGGATATGTTGGCATATATCTACCGCTAACTCACAGAGCACCATTTGCACCCCTAAACTTATAGGGTAATAAATGTCTGTGCAACCTAAGAAAATGACATCCTTGATCCCCCAATGAAATTGTGGTAACAGATCTCGAAGCCTTTCATTTGGACTCTCATGCATACCCAAAGAAATATACAAGAAGTACTCAGCAAGGCGTTTCAATATTTATTGAAGCATTGTGATTCTTGTATAAAATATGTGAGCTTGGTTAATCAGTAGAATGCAACAGAGTAGCAGAAATAGCATTACAAGAGTAGTGAAAAAGATTAACGATTTCACCAATGTGCTAAAATAGTGAATATATGCTGGCATATAGGTACTGTATTGTAGTGTACGCCTACCTAGCGCTCCCTATCCTAGTCTTGCCTAGGGTGGGTGATCTGCCAAATCCCTGCCGGGTGGTCTACCTCCCCATTACTTGCGGGTAAGTGTCATTAGGCTGTCTGTCTTGGTGTAGAGCTGAACATCCCTTATTTCGGTAAACAGGAATCTCCTGAGCTGGAATTCCAGCATGCAGTGACCTCTCAGTGTCAGCTGAGTGCTCCTCTGCCTTAAAAAAGGAAGTGATTCAGTATATATAATATTCACCATCTATGTGGCCATGTCGAAAGCCCAGTCAGGCCGCAATTGTTTATTCTAGTTCAATAGCTTCATCGCTTACCGGACAATAACAACAATGAGATTTATACAGTGAGCTTTATACCTTGTACCAAATGTTCAAAGTGTTGTGATAGTATGCCTACGAAGTGGAAATGTAAGCAATGCTGATCCAGAGAATGCTATCCTGCATTGTCATGAATGTATGTCAAAAGTCATTGGGCCTGATTCACAAAGGGCCTCCGCACTAGTGGCAGAGGCCCGGCAGTCGTCATGGGGGGCCCGCACTCGTGGCAGGACCTCCGCATTGCAGTTTCTTATTGCGGAGGTCCAGCTATGAGAGTAGGTACTCCGCCACAAGTGCGGGGGCCCTTTGTGAATGGGGCCCATTGTGTGTAAAAGAGAAGGCAACCTAAGAAACATGAGCATGTAAATAGGGGTGTTCCTTACCAGACTTATCCTGACTATGTGACACAGCATACTTCAAAACCCCCTTAGATTTCAGAAACCTTCCAGACACCTTTGCTCAGCATAGGCAGCATGAGAGCAAGGATAATCGACTTCTCCTAATTGGCTCCAAAAGCAAGGAATGACCTGCCTCCACACACATTCGCCATTTCTAAAATTAATGCATTCCACATGAAGCTGAACACTTGGCTCTTTGACTAGGTTACTCCATGGATCATCCCTGACTGCTCTTGCATCGGCGACAGGATACCCTCTCGGGTGATAGTGCGTTTTATAAAGAATTCATACCAATACAGAGAACTCTGCAATCAACGCTACACGTATGGGTAACATATTTGACCTGCTTGCCATGTTCATCCTCTGTCAGAACTTAGCAGATGTTCAGTTTGCTGTATGATAAGTGCATTATAGTCACAGCACTGCACATAACGGTGGATGGGACATATGCTATGTTCTCACAGACTACACTGTGTGTCATGTCTTATGTCCAATAATAGAGATTTATGTGCAAACAACCTCCCTTGATCTGAGGGGTGGCAATTGTGAATTAGCACTTAAACACAAAGAAGCTGCATGGATACGTTGCTTATGTAGTATAGAAAGGGGGCACAACACTGATGAAGAGTTACATTATTTTTCATGAACACAGACAATGTTGTGGTTGTTTGTACATAAATCTCTAGTAGTACAGAGGAATGATATCTCAATATGCTTGGGAACTCTATGGTCTCTTTTTGACATATATTGGACATAAGACTTGTTCATGTTAAAATCAGGATTTTTAGTAATTATCCGACCTTTGTCTCCAAATTTTTCTTGCAGTGACACACACATATTTTTGCATAGGTTTTGCTGCCTTTTTGCCTCCTTGCCCTTTTGCCTATTTGCTTCATCTCCTACTCTCTCAGTATTCAATATTTCCCCTTGCCCCTCCCCTTTTTACAAAAACATTATCTGTTACATTCACCTTTATGTATTATTTCTTGGACTTGTTCAGTGTCTATTACCTAGATACCTTCTGTGAATGATCGACAACAGGACCTTTTATCTGAATATTGACAACTAGATGGTCCCTTGGTGCACTGCTCCTTATGTCCTACAACTACCAGACAACACGTGTAAATGACTAGTGGTTGTGCTGTTTCACTGTAAGGCATACATTTGATGGTCCTGTTCCTGTTCTGTTTTTTGCTAGGACTGCCCACATCAATTATATTTCTCCACTGGCACATTTGGTGGAAACACATTAGATCAACTTTTCAATATATCAGACGTCTCAACCACACGTCCATTCTCGTTAAGTTCAACCTGGGTTTGTCAAATATCACAAGTCAGCACCTTAGAAAGAGTGTGCAACCTGTCAGTTTGCCCTTAATAAGCATAATCCTTTCTAGGGGGTGCCACTCTTTTTTATATATATATATATTTTTTTTAATGTTATTTCATATTATCTTGCTTTATTTAATTCTATTTCTCTCGTTGCGATTGCATACGTACGGGTTGAAACAATCACTCCCATGGGTAGAACCAATTGCTCCTGCAGCTACACTAATAGGTCATGCCTGTCCCTGTCCCACACACATTTTCCCCCCATTTCTTTACTCCTTTAAGATGGCTGAAACAGCACATGGTCTCTATCCGGACATGTAGTCTATGGTTGATGAGATTACCGTCGCTACAACGACACGTCATTAGCGGACACCACTAATGGCTTATAAGACCCGGAAATACATGCTGTGGGTTTCCTTCATTGCTCCTGGTACCGGGGTCGAGAGGGGTGTTTTTTGGTTTTCTGTTTTGCCGCAATTGTAGTAGGTTCTCTCTATTAATTATGTTTTAACACACATGCACATGTGAAAGATGTGAGGGAGGATCATTACGACCGAGGGATGTCTTCCCATTTTCGGCATGGCATTGAATCTGCCCACCATATAATACGTAGCGGCATCCCCTTGCTAGATGCCTCTCTATTGGAATTACTGTATCTGTTGTCTTATATGACTGGGTACGATTCTTCGCAGAGCTATTGATGACCAAGCGACATGCCTGGAGGGTGGGGGGAGTTGTATAGGGGGGAGGGGAAGGGAAGGGTACGTTCTGGCTAACGGAAGGGGTGGCAGGGTGGGTGGGGGGTTTACTAAAGTTGAGGAGGGGGGGGATTATTTGTTTGTAACTTGTATGACATATCAATGAGGGCTTTGAATTTGATTATAATTGAACCTAATGGGAACCTGATGCCTGGGTATAAAGAACTGCGCAGCAGGGCCCATCTACATAACTGCTACAAATGACTAGGTATTGCCCTACATGCCTAGACCAAGAGACTATGCCATAGTGATTGTTGTATTATAAATGCCTAATAAAATTTGGTAAAAAAAAAAAAATGGCATTGAATCTGCCCGAGGTATATCTGCTTATGGTACATTATGGGGGATATTCACAAGAACGTGTGATAATCATCGCAAAATTAGCTTAACGTAACTTTGCACAGCACAGCCCATCGCGGGAAAATAACACTGTGTTAACGTTGTATTCACAACCCGAAGGCACTATGCGATAGTCTCACGACAACGCTCCAAATGACCGGGTAAAATTAACGCGACGCCGAAACAATGCGAAATACGAACGCGAAAAAGGTGCGATGCCTCAAATCGCGATACAAAAATCAGCGGTAACCAGCGACAGGCCTGCAATTCCCAAGCGTCATGCGTGAAAATGCACTATAAAAGCACCGAAAAACACAAACAAAACAATTCAAACTGCGTAGCACCATGGATGCACCCGGACCAAGTGCAGAGGACAACGCGAACCCCACAAGCCCCACAGACGACCAGCAAGGTACCCCGGGGTCGGGGAAGGCCAAGGAGAAGAGGAAGAGGAAGACGCGGTTCAGTCGCAGGAAAACCGGATCATCGTCACGGAGGTGATAGAACACTACCAACAACTGATCCTCACCTCCACTGTGTCATTGGCAACACAAACGGAAATATGGCAGTCGATCGTGAACAACGTGAATGCAGTCGGAGTGTCGAGGAGGTCAATGGAGGAGGTCAAGAGGCGCTGGCATGATGTGAATAGCCAAACCAAGCAGAAACTCCCTGCCAACTGGAAGGCAGCAACGGCGACTGGAGGTGGGAGTCCTGTGCCAGAGGAGGAGCTGGATGAGCTGGAGGAAATGGTGGCCACAGTCATCAGTGTGGAGACGGTGGCAGGAGTCGGGGGACCGGACACAGCTCGACATGACCTGACCCAACAGCAACAGGGTGAGTAACGACCAGGGACTGGGGGGACGGGGGTGACGGGGGGGACGGGGGGAGATGTGCACAATGGCACACATGCATAATTATGCGTAGCACACTGCACACCCACAATGATTGTGGAACAAGTCCCTGATACCCTTGGCACACTGCGGCACACATAGAAACACCAAGTAGGCCCACGCCCACTATGTGCACAAAGGGGCCCTCCTTCCTATCACCAATCTCACAACAAACCCATGTACATGGGCTGAATCCAGCAAAGTAGCGGCTCTGTGAGCCACACTGACAATGCAAGTGACACTGCATGACCAATAGCATGGCTGCAGTCAAAATACATGACATGGTGCACGACATGACACTGAGGTGGCCCAGTGTGGAACACATCCTCAAAGGAGCAGGTCACACTCTGACACATCCACGTGCACATACAACCCCTGACCTCAACAACACATCCGCAGACAAACAATGCACAAGAGTACAACAACCGTCCAAGAGCACAAATGACCCAAGTCGCCAACATCTCAGCACCTTAAGAGCACACAAGTCAAAGGCACACCGCCTCAAAGGGATAAGGGGCCGCTAAATAAGAGCTGCAGGGGCGACTCTCCCACAATGTAGCACACACACATAGCAACCACAGCACATCAACATTGACGACAATGTGGTACAAAGTGCAACACTTTCACTACAGAACAGAGGACACAACTGGTGCCGCTTGTGCATAGAAACTGGCCAATCCCATCTGGCATAGCAGGAAAATGTGAGATGATAATGTGTGAGTACAACCTCACATCCGCCATGTTGTCGTAGTGTCCACTGTCTCCCATCAAATAGCCAGCTCAGCCCAAACAGTCACAACGTACATTGTCATGCAGTCTGTATGTAAACATGTCCAATGCGTCAACATACATGGAACACACTGTTAACCTGCATCTCCCCTTGACATTGCAGAGGGACAATCTACACCACCTGCAGAGCAGATCAGACATCTCTTCAGTGATGAGGAGGAGGACCCCCTGGCCATCTGCTCCAACACCCTCCAACGGATCGTGGACAGCCTCCGCACCCCACCTCCAGGAGCAGGGCAGCCCAGCTGCATCGAGGTGACCCCACCCCCTGCACAGCCCACACAGCAGGTAGCACCCACCACCATGGCTGACTTCCAGCACCTCATTGAAAGACACATGGCATTCCAACGCTGTGTGTTAGAATGCCAGAGGGGGCTGGCCGAACAGGTGCGGGTGGGTTTCGACCTCATGGCAGCAAACTTGATGCCATACGTGGGTGTGTGAGTCCCATCAGGGACCACTTACAGTCCCTAACGACACCCACAGTCCGTTCCATGCACTACAACAATCCTTGGCTGACCTCGCTGGAGCCATTACTCGGATACAAGAACTGTCCAGTCAGACAGGCTCCAGCGATGACAGCACAGAGGTGGCACAGATGCGGAGGACAATGGAGAACATGGAGCGGATGCAGCCTGGAAGGATGGCTGCCACGGCTGGACACCAGCGAGATGTAACTGGGATCTTACATGCCCTGCAGGACCTCATCTTGCCATTGCTGCCACAGAGCCTGTCCCAGAAGACTGCTACAGGAACTCCGACACACACATCTCCGCCACCAGATGTGTCAGTGGCACACAGTGATGCAGCCATACCACCACCGCCCCCTGATGTGTCAGTGGCACACAGTGATGCAGCCATAACACCACCACACACACCTGACACACCTGACACAGAAGACATATCAGACGACTAAGATTTGGATGGCAATGATTCTGTGTGAGAAAGGAGGTCGTAGCACACATCCCCGCCATATGGCCTGTTCTTGCTTGGTTCAGCCCTCTGCATCATGCCCAGGAACAACACCTGCCACTGTCCCCCACAAGACTCTGCGACATTCACCTGGACCCCCACATGGACTGCCATATCTGCTCTGGTTAACAATGACACCGCAAACAGGCTGCGGACTCAACCCTTCCTCTACCGATTAACTAGTCATTCCCCAAAGAACTCAGTTTGCCCCTCCACTGGGCAACCATGTAATGTGGGGTGTGCATGGCCACGTACTGCTCCGACACACCACAGAATGTGAATGATACATTCCTAATCACACAGATGTGTCATGTCTAAGTTCTATCAAGTATGACAGTATGGATGACTGTAGGGACATTGATTGCACAAAAAGGTACACCCTGGGAAAAGACATCAATGCGCATGTTTGACCGTGACACACATGGCCAATTAGATGACTGTGAAGGTGTGAACAAGCTGTGGCCTCATTGATCATGAACAATAATCTCACAACCCCCCAACGTAGCCCCACGTCCATGTATGAAATAGGGCTATGTTTTCACAAATGTCAAAGTCGGTAGGAGGCCTAAAGTAGTGTCCCACATCACATGTGTCAACAGGACATCCCTTCGCATACCTACACATACTCAACTGTGTGGACACAGCCTGGTTTGATGGAACACAGTGATCCACATGGCAAGAAGTGTGACACCATACTCACATTGCTGAAGATACGTAAGCGCACAGGTCTACCAGCAACTCTCCCAACCACAATGTCTGGCTCACAGAGGTGGAGCTGGCAATAGGGACTCACCCCTAAGTGAAATGCGTCAGTCAGTCCCTCCCTGTGTATGGACAATGCTCATTGAGGCACACGACTTGGTATGCTAATCAACACTCATCACAGTTGAACACTAGTGAAGTTGCGTACACTTCATTGGCATGTGCGTGTCAGTACGGGCAAGACAAGGGCCACGACATGCAGACCAATGCATCATACACTAACAGGCAGCAAAGGAACATGTAGGGGTGCAAGAAATGGGGAGGCACAAATGAACACCAATCATTACGGATGCCAACGGTCTCAGCCCACCTTGCCTTGCTGGACGAGTCATGTGGTGTTTGGCGAATGCTCATTGCACCGTGTCAGGGGACACCACTCACAGCCCATGGGATATGCATAGTCCTGTACCACCGGACTGCGCTGACTGTCTGCTCTGCTGACAGTGAGCAGGTGAAGTAGTCCAACAAGGTCACATGTAGTGCTACATTGCCATGTGTGTACTCTCCCACCAGCGGTGTGTCAGGTTGAGGAACGTTGCCAGGCGCCGCTGTCCACTCACCTTGCACAGGTGTGTGTCAACCCGCAGTGTTATGATATGTTATGTTAAAAAATACTTATAAAGCGCATGTACACCGATTAGTTTCATGGCGCTAGTTTAAGGATTAGCCACGTCCAATGGAGAGCTAGTTATTCGTAGGCCTGTACAAACAGCCAAGTTTTAAGGGTCTTCCTGAAGCTCAGTAGGTCAGTGCATGACCGGATCTCCAAGGGGAAGGAATTCTACAGTCTCGGAGCAAGAGAAGCGAATCTGCAGCCTCCCTGACGTTTTCGCTTGAACGTGTGGGGTAGTCAGGAGCAGAAGGTGAGCTGATCGTAGGTTGCGTGAGGGAGTGTACCTTAGAATCAGATCGTTTATAAATTTGGGGCTACGACCGTGAAGAGATTTGAAAATCAGGCAACCGGTTTTAAAAGCGCAGCGTTGAGGAATGGGGAGCCAGTGCAGCTGATTGCCACCTAGGTTGCCGGAGGATCAGTCTAGCTGCCTGGTTCTGGACCATCTGCAGCCGCTTAGTAAGAAAGAGTGGCAGGCCCAGGTAGACTGAGTTCGCATAGTCCAAGTGCGACAGCACCGTGGCTATTACGACTTGTGTCAGAGCTTCCTGCGTGAGTAATCAGCTGATCTTCCTGATCTTTCGCAGATGAAAGAAGCATGTCGAAATCACCGATCCGACTTGCGTTCTTAGTGATAGATCATTGTTTAAGGTGACACCGAGGGTTTTGTCAGAGGGGAGGGGATGGGAGGGGGTCCTAGCTCCGACGGCCAATAGTGTGGGCCCCAGAACTTATGGCTACCCCCTATCAGGACTAGCTCCGTCTTGCCTGTATCAAGCTTTAGGTGGGTATGGTCCATCCAGCGTCGGATGTGCAACATGGTGGCCTGAAATTCGGTGACTGATTTTGGTGAATTGTCGACGGTAAACACCAGTTGTAGGTCGTTGGCGTAATTAAAAACAGTCACGTTCCTTTCCTTTAGGGACTGAATCAGGGGGAGAAGGTAAAGGTTGAATAGGTGGGGGGAAAGTGAGGAACCTTGCGGAACCCCACATGTTGTTCTTTGCTTGGGAGCTGTGAACTGGCCTGAGCGGACTGCCTGGGAGCGGTCTTCAAGGAAGGAGCAGAGCCAACTAAAAGCTGTGCCCTGGATGCCGGCCAGCCTGACACGGTCTGCCAGTATATCATGGTCGACCGTGTCAAAGGTGGCAGAGAGATCCAGTAGCACCAGGGCCTGAGGGGAGCCACTATCAGCTTTATCTCGAAGAGTATCCAAGACCGCTTATATCACTGTTTCCGTGGAGTAAGCGGGGCGAAAACCCACTTGATGGGAGTCAAGGTAGTTTGACTCTTCCATGAAGTTGGACAGGCACCTCGCCACATGGGCCTCCAGTACTTTAGCCAGGTATGGGAGCAGGGAGATGGGACGGTAGTTTGACGGACTCATAGGGTCTGCTCCAGGTTTTTTCAGGAGAGGGACCACGATAGCTTCTTTGTGTGTTGCACGCACATGCATTCTGAGTCCAGGCAAATGCTGCCATGTCCACTGTAATGGTGGGATATGTGTCCATTTCTCCAAGCTGCAGAAGGGTTTTGGGACCTGTGCTATGGGTTACAATCTTTTGTGGCTGCAGGAACGTAGTTACTTGTCCATGAAAGCGAGCGCAGCTTAATGGGCAATCAGTTCCAAGAGTACGTCGTTGTCGACTTCAACGGACACGGGTGCGAGCCAATCCATTAACTGGTCCGGACAGATGTGCTCCGTCCACGCCGTTTCACCAATCCGCAACACATCCCAATAGGGGAGCGCTTCGATGTGGTCACTGCACACGAGGAATTGTGCAATCTCACATGCCCAACTGCCAGCACATACGCCAAATACCAAGGCATCCCATGTACGGGTATCACGGTTACACTCCTGGTCGTGGTCCAACAGGGGGCGCACACACATGTCAAAATCCAGTGCAGCTACCGTTGTGTTGGATAGGCAGACATCCATGGGCCACTCGAATATGCATGATCGACAGTGGAACCAGGGCTGGACGCAGGTGACGTACGCAAGACGGAAGCTCAGACGGTAACTGATGCGCAACACTGCCAGTGGCAGTGCCCCCAACAAATGCAGCATTCGGTCACGGTACAGTTCCACGTGACAGGGGTTGTGCATGTGCCCGGGATGTTCTGATATTGCGTTGTTCGCTCTCGTAGAACTGGCACTCTTCTGACCTGCAGCTGTTATGTGGATGATATGCCACAGCTCGGAGCAATGAGTCATATGAGTGTGCAAAGTATGGACGTATGGGTTGTCCTGTACGTAAGTGTCAAGGCCATTCCATGCAGGAGTACCTCGAGCAAGGACTTCTGTGTGTGGGGTGTGGATACGTTGGTCTGTCATTAGCGCTGTGCATAGTGTGGGAGTCGTCATCATCTGTTATGGTATCTCTCTTAGGGGGTGCCTGCTGCATGCAAGACCAAGGTCGGAGGTGCAGGTGTCCTTCCGCCTCATGTATTGAGACAAAGGAGCTTTCATCCCGAATGTTAGTCTGACTACTGCTTGCATTTTGGAAATGTGATGTGGCTTTCGCGCTGCAATTGTGGCTAGGCCTTGGCCTTATGGTGCACCAATGGCGATGCACACACAACAGTTGCCATGCATGAGCCAAGAGCCCGAGCGGCCTTGCGCACCTTGTGCAATCCCTTTGTGTGCGGCAGCACTCCGGGTGCATGATACCTTGCAACATTGTCGATTGCGGGCCGTGTTGTGCAGACACTGCAACAGAGACACACGCATCAGTTGGTTTCCTGTCCAGCCCAGGATGAACCACGCCCAGAGCCCAGGGATGATTGTTCACACCCCTACGCTGGCCTGGCGTACGCCGAGCCAGCCCACTCGGCTTACGTATAAAGGGGGTACGACGACGCAACGTGTCCCAGTTCTTCCACACTGCCGGAGGTGACATGGCTGCGTCCGCCTGGCATGACATGGGACTCAATCAGAAAGGGTCCATGACTTACGTTGCACAGAGTTTGTGGCACCAGAAACACTGCGGCCGGCACAGGCCTACCGCCACGGACGGTGACTTATGGTGCACTGAGGTAGGGGCACCTTAGGTGCTGAGCGGGTGTGCAGCCTGCGATGATGCGCCGTCCTGGTGGTCCGGACTGGTAGGGATTTGTGTGAGCCCTGCTGGACCGCAGTGTAGGCCTGAGAAAGCGGGAAGCGCGGGCTGACCACCACGTGGTGTTGCCTCGCGGTTCACAGAGTTGGTGGCACCTATAGTGCTGGGTGGGTGTGCAGCCTGCGATGTTGCCGTGTGCACTGATATGATCTCTGCCATTGCGAAATCAAGACCCAGAATCACGTGTGTGACCTAGTGGCCGGCGGGCGGGTTTGCATGATGTGAGAGGCTGCCAAGGTCGCGGACCCGGGCTTGGAGATTGCACCGGCACGTGGTGGGCCCTCTTGGAGACACGCTGGTGGCGGAAGGTGAGCAGTGGGGCCTGGGTGCGCAGGGGCGGCCAAACACCACTGGGCGGTGGGAGGGGCTGGGGTGCAGCAGCCTGTGTGCGCAGGGGCGGCCAAGCGATGATGGCGTTTGCAATGATTTGTACTCTGTCATTCATGCATCTGGACTCTGTTTCAGATTAGGGACCTGGTGGACTGTGGTGTATGCCGGCACGTGGTTGGAGACACACCGGTGGCTGCAGGTGAGCAGTGAAGCCTGGGTCCGCAGTGTCTGCACTCTCTCTCCCTCTCCCTCTCTTCCTTTGACTGTCTCTCTCTCTTCCTCTGTTACTCTCTCTTTCCCTCTCCCTCTCTTCCTTTCACTGTCTCTCTCTCTTCCTCTGTTACTCTCTCTCTCCTTCTCCCTCTCTCCCCTTTTCACTGTCTCTCTCTCTTCCTCTGTTACTCTCTCTCTCCTTCTCCCTCTCTCCCCCTTTCACTGTCTCTCTCTCTTCCTCTGTTACTCTCTCTCTCCTTCTCCCTCTCTCTCTCTTCCTCTGTTGCTCTCTCTCTCCTTCTCCCTCTCTCACCCATTCTCTCTCTCCCTCTCTTTCACTCTCTCTCTCTCGCTCCCTTTCTTTCTCTCTCTTTCTCTCTCTCTCTGTCCTTTGATGAGCGCACGACACACCTTCTTATCTTGTGTTTTGTCTTGCAGGCTGTGTCTCGCAGATTGTCCAGAGGAGACCCGCCATGACTCTTCTGAATAGTTGTTTTGAGTTACATTTGAATAAAATTATTTGTTTGGCAATTCTATGATGAATGTATGATTCTCCTTTTTCTGTACACACATGTATGTTGATTGTTGTACTTGTGCTACATCAGGCAAAATGTTTTGTTCATGATTTCGTTACGTTGATGTGAATTGACTTTGTCCGGGGTAGGGCCCCGGGGGAGAGTCAGGGGGGGGCGGGGCGGTGGGTGTTGTGGCCCTCTTGGGTGTCCGGCTGCGTGATCAGTTGCTCCATGGCATCTGTTGTTCTTCTGGTGTGGCTGTGGGCTGGGCTCCCATTTCTGGTGCAGGTTATCGTCCAACTTAATACCAGGAAAAAACAGGTGTTAATTCCCTGCTGCTAACGCGCCTTATCGCATGTTTTGTGCTCTTCTCTCCGATCTGGCTGGACGTTGTGAATGTTGCGGAGTGGTTTATTCGCAGCTTTTTGCACAGGAACGCATCTCATTAGAGTTAGTTGCCGGTGTCATCCGTGGCGATGTTTTTTGCGGCTGCTATCGCAGGTTAACTGGCGGTATCGGCTGTTAGCACCAGCTTGTGAATGGGGCGATAACTCTATCGCCACTTTGGCTGCGATAAAGTGCAGCTAACTCGGTGATAAGTCCTTGAGAATATGCCCCTATGTTTTTGTTGAACTCATTGATTGGGGGCCTTGAGTGACTGACACGTGCCCCCATTGATTTGGCTTATTGCTCACGGGACTTTGCATTGTAGGACTCGACGTTCCCGATACCACTGTCGGCATGGCGTTGGGAGACAGTATCCCTAGTGCCCATTTATGGATGCGACCCTGCTCAAATTTGCCCCGACGAGGGTTCTTTGGGCTTCTGTTGTTTCAGGTTTGCCCTCTGTGCAACATTGGAGGTTGGACTGACGGCCCCAGGTGGTATATACATGTGGGTTTGAGATGGTTACATTCTTAGGTGCTTGATGATAGGCCGACTCGCCCTATTTCTTCCATTCTTTTGAAGCCATGGACATTGGACTAAGGGATGGAGGAGACATTGTTAATCCTTTAACACTTAGGTAGGTATCTTTGAATAATCTTCACTTAGTAGTTTTTTTTCTCCAACTCAATTATGAGATATGCTCCATTTCTGACCTTCCCTCTTGTCTAAAGGGGGTTGTACACATGGGTGTGCTTTGAAATTTAGCAATGTGCGCTTATCTCTTACACTAGATAGAATATTCTAGAAGGACTTTTATCCGTATTGACAGTTGAAATAGATGAAACTAACTTGTTGCAAGAGGGGATCACCCAATAGATTTCTTCACTTTTGTTGTGGTATGTACCCAAAGCAATTTTCTTTTGTCCTGCTGTCTTTCTTTTTCTCTCTCCTTGTCTTATTGTCTCCAATTCTTTGCCTCCACATGCTCATTCCATGTTTCTTTAATGGGCTTGAATGTTCTGGATTTCACCAGGTTCATCTAACTGTCATTCTTCTTCTTGTTGGCACTCTCAAAATCTTGGTGAAATGTAAGGGTTATTGAGGGATATTCTCCTCAATCATGTGATTTTGACCTTTTTGTATAAAATGCAATTCATTGGATGTATTTATTCTTTATAGCACAGTATCTAGACACCATATATTAAATATACACTGAGTAGGAATTTTACTACTTGGTTGACTGGTATGGAAGCAACTGTCCAAGATTATTTTTAACTTTCTCAGGATTGTCTTTTCTGAGTTATGTCTACTTGTACGTTGTTTTTAAAAAAATGTGATTGCTAGTGCTTTTCATGTTATGTATCACTGCAAGCAAAAGTGATTTATGTCCTGTGAAGTTGTGTATGTTCAATCATGTAGTTTGTTGTTGTTACTATGCAATGTTTTTGTTGCTTTCTCACTACATGTGGTTATTGAGTTGATTTTAAGGTTGTTGAGGTTATCATGTGACGTCATTATGGTCTGTCTTGTTATTATATATATCCTTTTACTGTCTGTGTCAGTTGTTTATATATTATGCACACTTATTGTATTACTGCCCTGAAGAAGTACATTTGTATATGGACGAAAAGCATTGGCTGGTTTTGCTGTGTACATATGAAGCAACTTTAAGAAAAAGATAATAATGAGAAGGCATTTATTTTATCGATTTCTAAATTCTCTTAAAACATTTATTAATCCTTGTGATTTGTTATAAATGTGGTGCACCTCTGGTTTTCATGCTTATCGACTCTCCCTAGTACAGGGTGGCAGAAGGTGCTTAAAGGGGGGTGAACACAGTGGAAAGCACATTTTGAACCACAGATAAATATTTGGGGAGATAACGGTTAGGTGTGGCAATCTGCTTGGTCATCTGCTATCACCCTTTTTTTTTTTTATCTATCACAAAATGACCTGGTTTTCAAAGGGAGGCACCTGCGTTTTTGGTCGCGGGCCCTGCAACCATCTAGTGAAACCTACCAAACTCAGTCATTTCTGAAAACTAGACGCCCGGGGATTAACACCTGTTTCCAACATAAACTGAAAGGAGGTTGAAAGCACAAAAATAAGAAAATTGGGCTATCTCCCAGTAAAATGCCAAAATTGTGTTAAAGAATTTGTTTTTCTGATTCAAGTCTGTCTGTTCCTGAAAGGTGGGAAGTTAGTGATTTTAGCACTGCAAACCCTTCATTGATGCCATTAGCAGGAAAAACAGACAAACACTTCAACAGTTTTCCCATAAAAGAAAATGTTTTGCTATAGTTTAGCTAATTTCTCAGTCCCCTCCAAGGGAATCCACAAATCATGGGTACCTTAAGACTCCCCAGGATGTTAGAAAAAAAAGGACGCCAATTTGGCCTAGATACATTATGTGGCAAAAAGTTTTGGAGCCCTAAGCGCGAACTACCCTAAATAGCCAAAAAAGGGCTCAGCACAGGGCAGTGGTGGCTGGCATCTACAGGGAGGGGGGACGGGCGTGCATGCGCAAACAATAATATATAAAAACCCCACTAACACTTACCTGAAGATGAACATGGCGTCCTCTTCTCTGGACCTCTTCTTCCAGGAACTGGATGCTCAACTTCCTTTACCAATCCTGGCGCTGCTCTCATGAAACATGAGAACAGCACTATGATTGAAGGGAGTGGCCTCTTGTGGCGCTCCACACCGCTCTGGAGTCCTGCACTTTCTCTAACCCAGCTTTCTTAAGACAGCCAGGTTAGAGATGTTTAAAGTGCGCATGTGTCGCGGGCTGTGGCAAGACAGCTAGCCAAAAAGACATGCACACTTTAAACAGTGCATAGACAGTCCACCCTCCTCCCTGCTGATGTCACTCAGCAGGTTCCGCCCTGTCCTGGCGCTCTGTTTGGGATGGGGGATGAAAAATAAAATGGTAACTTTAGTGGGGTGACGCTCCTCCGCTCCAATGGAGAAGCCGTCGCTGGCACTGGGGGGAGACCCAGCAGCTAAGGGGTTAATTATAAGCATTTTGACTGTGACAATTATTAAGCTACATCTATGTCGTTTACTTCTGATCCAGCGCGCGGCCAATGCCTAATCAGGGATCAATACTCAATAATATAGCAGAATAATGGTCCATACACACTCACCCAAATCCCTGATGCACTGGGGTCAATTTTTATACAAGTTCAATTCTCTTTGTCATATCTGTTCATATATGGCATTTTCCAAATACCTATCTAATTCATATATCAACTTTTCCTCTACTTGGTCGATGAACCAATTAGTTGAATAGTTGATGGTAATGATACTCTTTTATCTAACTAATCATTTATAACTAAATGACCACAAACTCTCGTTGAAATTAATAAAATTTTATCTCAAATCATAGAATAAAATGCTCAAATGCATACGGTCACAAATGCAAACAATGAACTCACAAAGGGAGAGAAAACATCAGCAAATCGAATTAAACAAACTCATCAATAAGCAATGACAATGTTGCATGAAGGAGTGGATAGATAAAGAGACAAAAGTTTCACCGGAAAAAATACATTTGCAAGTAAATTATGCAAGAACGAGTTAGAATGATACAAACCCAATGGATTTGTAGTGAAAGCCACCCCTCAGGCCTAAGTGGTGGTGGGGATCCCCCGAAATAGAGTCAGGGGACAGGGACAGGGACAGGGACAGGGACAGGATCAGGACAGGACAGGAACAGCTAGGCCTCTCTGCAAACCAACGGACTGCGACGCATCTCCCCTCTCTCAGTCTCTCCACCTACGACTCCAACCACACCCCTAAAGGCACCCCAAATATATCCTAAAAACCTACATGTCCGTCCCACATCAGTTGAAACATTCAGCGTAACTAGACAGTTGATTGGTGGATTTTGGGGGTGGAATGTCACACCATGATGACTTCAGTCACTCTTAAGCTTATTCTTTGTTTATGCCCGTTCCCACCACCTCATACATTGTACATTCACATGATCTATTACAGGTTACAATTTTATACATTTTCGAGCAATGTCTTCAGGAAACCTCCTTCTATTCCACGTCCCGTCACGTAGTTTGGCAGACGATCGTCACATCGACCTTCACCATTTTTCATCTCCTCTGCTGTGCTCAGAGCTACAGAGTGCTTTTGTCTGAACAGCATTTACTCCATTTTCCAACCCTGCCTTTACTTTGGCTAACTTAAGGAAATATGGATTTCATCCATCCCACTATAACGAATAGAAAATGAACATTCATTAATTATGTGATAATGTAATTTTCACTGTTTACCACCCACCTTTGTTCTATTCCCTGTTAATGTTTTTCCTAGCATAGCCTTATGCAAAACGTTATTATTTATTAATTCAAAGCAAACTGCAACATGCAAACTACGAAATGCACATGCGGCCTAGTCATGCATTATTTCTCGTTTCTTTCAAAGCATAATGTAAATACAACTTTAGTTCTTTCATGCGTTATCTCACGTTAGTGCATGCATGCGCAAAGCAGTTTTCCCTCGTGTTCATGTAAGGTGCATGTTAATTTTCCATTACGACTTACTGTTAGTACGTATTATGGGGGTATTAATTCGAGCAGGTTTCTTTTCCCGAATTCCTGCTCCATCACTTCCTACACTACTGCAGACAGATATTTGAAGTCTTACCAACAAAATCAACTTAATATGATGTAGTGACAATAAAATGCTGGCGCTGCGATATGATGTTCGTGTTTTTGTATGCGATTTTAGTGCAGATTAGATTGCAAGATTGTGAATAAACTATTTTGTCCCAAGTATTACAGCGCGTAAATGTTCAATTTAGATTTCATAGTACTTTTTTGCTGGTGCAATAATGATTCCCGACTAATGACTATGATTAGATATTATTAGCAAGACAAGTCATAGGTTTGTGTTTTCTTGGTACCCTTTTCTAAATGTTACCAGTAAAAAAATGCATACCTGGTGTGAAATGCATTATTTGTAATGAAGTCATCTTAAACTACAAGCATTTCCACCTGAAGGAAAATTGCGCATATGCCATTCCTGGTAGATGAGAGAGCTGGGACGAGAGCTGTCATTATTATGCTAACAAGCAGATGAAAGCTTACATTTTCTTTGTCTGTCTGCCTTACAGATGAAATTACTTGCTGCTAAAAGTGCATGGCACAGCTGGTGGCAGAGAGCAATATTGGAATCTTTAGCCTGCACAGTCCACGGCCGAGCAGCATGATTACCTTCATGTAATACACTTTCCGAACAATTTCAAGTGTATTAAGATGAACCCTGGAGTCAATTAAAATGATCTCAGCTAAAATTGGCAACTGCTTTCAAGTGCTTCTACAGACTCTTGCAAAGTACTTCTCTGCGATGCCATAAGGTGCTGATTTTCTTAAATTAGGGGTTATGTTCGCAGTATGTTGATTCGTGATCAAACTGTGGTTTATTGACTTTATTTTCTTGCCACATCCATGACAAAGAACAGTATACAATGTGATTTCTAACCCTTTAAGAATGTTAGTACAAGACACTGTTCAAAGACGGAAAGGTTTGATGGGAATCAGTGGAGCACTGTACAGAAGTTGACCTCGCTCCAAAATGAACAGCTCAGCAAGGCGCAGACTTGTCTTTTAACAGGAAATGTTGCCTCTGCTCTGGTGGGCGACTAGCCAGTTTGGCTTCCGTGCGGCCATCGAGTGGAAGGCCTGATCTAAACTGTGCTGAAACAAATTTAAAAGCGCATGTTTTTTCAAGTGTCTAAAAAACAGTTCCTCATTTAGATGTCCAATTCTGAAAAATGGTATCACCAACAAATATAATATTGATGTTTTACAAAGGGATGTTTGTGTGGCCGATGTCTAACATTTGTCCCTCTTTGACCAGAATCTTATTGAGGGACTAAGGTCAGTGGTGATATAGTCATGTTTCTTACAGCAAAAGGAAAGCCGTGAAACAGTATCTGACGCTTTTTGTGTATGGTTAAATGTGGTAGGAATGAAAGAGAAAAGGCACGATTGTCTACATAGGATAAACATAGCACTCACTGACAAGACATCCTTGGAAAAGGGATCACAGGCAAAGGCCAGTGCAAATATTAGTAAAACCAAACATGTGACTAAATATATATACCTTCGCAAATAGGCCAGTTTTGCACATGGAACCACAAGCCTCCTTCCTTGTGATGGCTTTCTGTGCAACTCGAACCCACAGCACATTTTGATATCTTTCTCCGAATTCTGATACATCACAGTAATATCAGCAGCTGTGTTATACCAAGTAGGTATAAGTATGATACTGCTGAATCACACAGTACTCCAGATGATTTACACTACAGTCCGTAGGAACTGAAGGTACTCCTCAATCATCTGGTAACAAATCACACTATCTTAAACCATCCATGTTCCAGGGTCTTCCCCATCTCTATATATCGTGCATGAGTCCCATCTCTACATATCGTGCATGAGTCCCATCTCTACATATCGTGCATGAGTCTCATCTCTACATATCTTGCATGAGTCTCATCTCTACATATCATGCATGAGTCTCATCTCTAAATATCGTGCATGAGTCACACCTATTATCAGTCCACAGTGCATATAAATCAATCCCATGAGCCAGTATTATGCAGGCCATCACCACACAAAGCATGACAACCTTAAACTCCTTTCCCTGACAAAATACCCACCAAAACTACAGCAGATCCCATGGTCCTTCTGATCTACATACATGTCACTCTGACTTCTTTGCCTTCTTAATCAGATCCCACAGATGACTGCAACCTCGAACTTAACAACACACCAAGCCTCAGCTCCCAATACTGCTGTACTTCAACTCTTATTTTCTGAGTGTTATGTTATACTAAAATTATTTATATAGCACACAAACACCATAAGTCTCTTGGCGCTAAATGGTGACCTTATTGTGCTATTGGCATGTCTTGACACTGAATGATGACCTGCTATCTGCCTATACCATGGCTATTGCAATAAGTCTCCAATGATTTACATTATCTCAGGATTGTCTATATTTGTTCTTCTTGATTTTGGGACACCAAAAATGAGCAAAAAATCAGTCTTATTAATAAAGTGTGCAGTTTGATTAACCTTTCAATTACACCTCTCACTATGCACTAAAAGAAGACCTTGATTTTCTTAATCCGTTGCCATATCATTTTGATTTAATTGGATATCAATACCCTCCGGTTTACATTCTGTTCAAATACATTAAAAACCTTGATGCCTTAATTAATTTAAATGCTGATGGTAATGTAAGATGGTTAAGCTAAAAGATACGCTTCTAGGCATACCAGATATGTGATGGAGTTTATAATTTAAATATCTTCCAACAGCATCGCATATTTCAAGGCAGTTTGGACCCCATTCAAGGAATACACACAGAGACAAAACAGAAACACAACAAAGACTTGATATGTCCTCAAAGACTCACAGAACTACAATTACTTTTCTGAAGATTTGTACTAGGAAAAATACTGCAGAACAAATACTTAAGAAAAGATCTGTAATCAACTTAGAATTTCCTTCCCTCAAACTTGGTGTAAATTGATCAGTGAAAAAGGTTACTAAACAATGCACTTTTTAGATTTGAAATGAAATCTCCGTGAGAAATGTTCTACAGGAAGATAAGAAAAACAACTGAACAAAAATGAGCCACATTGTTCAGGCTTCTGTTAGTAAGAGCAATTTGGTGTCTATGTAAGTATATTGGTAATTTTGTGCAGACATTTTGAAGTTGCAAGACAAAACATAAGTAGGGTTTGATCCGTTAGATGTTTGCGAAGATGGGAAACATTTGAAAAAGTGAAAGAGGCATTCTGACATTCTAAAGTCTTCCCAATCCCAATGTTTATGAACATGACAAAATTCAGACAATCTGAATAGCTGGGGTTTTCCTGGACGTACCTATTGTGTTTCATTTTATCCCAAATATCAAGTTATTTGGAAAGCAGTGTGTGAATGACTACATAATTGAGTTGCTTAACTATCAGGAACGATGCTGCACTTGTCAAACAACATAAAACATACTGCTTCATTACAAATGGCCATTGGAGAATGAGTTAATTATCACTCCTTTTAAAATCCGATATCATGGGGATCTGAATTTAAGAGATGAAATAATTAACTCTTATCAAAAATTCCCTGTTGGGAATAACATGCTGATTTTGGTGCTTTGGGTGCCAAAATCTTCATGTGCCAGTATTTACCAGGCATTTTCTCCTGATAAACTTTGGTATGTTTAACGTACTAAATTGTACCTTAGGCAAGCTTCAAGTTATACTTCTAGAGTCTGGAAAAGAACAGGCCACTCATAATTAGGGTCTTTGTGTAGCATATTCTTTTTTGAGAGTAAAACACCAGATGTTCATGCACATTATGAGGATGAAGAAAAGAATATTTCATGAGAGCCAAAGCAACTTTATTCATAAGCGAGTTGCCCTTTATCCAACCCACTATTGCAGACTATGTTCAGCATGTATCGAGACCTGGGAAATACTTAACAAATTTAATGGCCTTCAACGCTAAATATCTCCTGGGTCTGGCATGAACTAGGGGAACTTGCAAACATTCCCCAGCCTTGACAAAGGGCAGACTTTAAAAAACAAGGGGCATATTAGCAAGACCCACGTTAAAATTATCACCGTTTTAGCGGCAGGAAACTGCCGCTAAAGCAGCGATAATGGGCTTGCTAATATGCGTTATGGAATTCAATAGAAGCCCAGGTTAGATGTCCTGCACATCTAACCTGGGCTTCTATTGGAATTCCATAACGCATATTAGCAAGCCCATTATTGCCGTTTTAGCGGCAGTTTCCTGCCGCTAAAACGGTGATAATTTTAACGTGGGTCTTGCTAATATGCCCCAAAATCCTCTCTGGCATAGAACATTGGCTGGATAGAAATCTTTGCGCCATGCACCCTCATGTGCCGTGTTGGTTGCCCCTTCCATGGTTTCATATAGGGCTATAAATCTAGGGGCATATTAGCAAGACCGGCGATAAAATTATCGCTGTTTTAGCGGCAGGAAACTTCCGCTAAAACGGCGATAATGGGCTTGCTAATATGCGTTATGGAATTCAATAGAAGCCCAGGTTAGATGTCCTGCACATCTAACCTGGGCTTCTATTGGAATTCTATAGCGCATATTAGCAAGCCCATTATCGCCGTTTTAGCGGCAGTTTTCTGCCGCTAAAACGGCGATAATTTTATCGCCGATCTTGCTAATATGCCCTAGTATTTACTCAATTTTTGCATAAGTGGGTGTTAGTTACCTGTCATGGCTTTCTGCAAGGGCTGGAACAGTCGTCTGTCCCACTTGCTAAAGGAGGGAATTTTCCAGGACTCTTACTAAATGGCGGGGAGTGTTCAAATTGCCACCCCTGTTCTTCTGAATGACAGGGGGTGTTTGTTGGTGCCCCCTCCTTGCCCATGGGTGGTGGATTATGGGTGCCCTTCTCCCATCTCACCCAAAGTAGTGGATATTCTCTCAGAACAGTTGGACCCATCCATGAAAGCCCAGTGGCTTCTGATTGCCCTAAACTCACCTAACCTCAGGATGTAGGACAGTTCTGTAAAAAAGAAGTCCAGGACAGCATGATGCTGTGTTCACAATTGCAATCATGACCACTGGTGTGGAGTCCCGGGTCTCCTGATGCTCATGTTTTTAAGCGATAAGGAGGCCCTTAACTGAAGATAAATTCTCCACTGCTGTTTTTCCTGTTTTCAACACAGAGATAGAGCACCTATTAGCTGTACTGGCTCTTCTTAACCTTGATTCTTTTGCAAGTAAAGGCAGACCCGAATAGCTGACCGCTGCCCTGCTATTTTCTTATTTTTCCTAAATCAGACCTTCTCTCACTAGTGGCCAATGGTGGAGGTCAAGGCCACACTTTGGTGCGAAAAGTGCACTTATTTATGTGAGTGGCACCAATGTGTTACAGCTCTGAAATGAGCCCTTTTCACTGTGAACATGGTGCTACTCACATAAATAATGTACGTTTTGAACCAGAGGACCCTTGTATGCTATCTATCTATCTATCTATCTATCTATCTATCTATCTATCTATCTATCTATCTATCTATCTATCTGTCTGTCTGTCTGTCTGTCTGTCTATCTATCTAATGAATACCATCCAAAATACATGCCCCCACTTTATACATAACCTCAGAAGAACCATCATCTCCTCTGCGCTCACCATGATCATCAACACCTCCATTACCACCCCCACCTTCCCACCTTGCTGGCTTGCTGGAAAAAAGCAGAAGTCAACACCGTATTGAAGAAACCAACAACGGACCCCAACACCCTCAGCAGCTACAGACCCATCTATCTCATGCCTTTTCCAGCTAAAGTCATTGAGAAAGTCATAATTCCCAAATCACAGACCACCTTGAACTCCATCAATTCCTAGACAGCTTTCAATCAGACTTTCATACCAACCACAGCATAGAGACTGCCCTTATTGTGGCCACCAATGACATCAGAAGTATCCTTACACGTGAAGAAATGGCTGCACTCATCTTCCTTGCCCTCGCTGAAGCTTTCAATATGGTCTACTACAAGTCACTTATCAGAAAGCTACAGCACTTGCATATCTGCCGGCCAGCCCTCACGTAGATATCCTCCTACCACGGACAGAACACAATGAGTTAGACTTCCCCCCTACACCTTAGAACCCAAGAAACTCATCTACGGAGGCTCTCAAGAATCGTTGATCAGCTCAACACTCTTCAACATCTACATGACACCCCACGTAGACATTGGCAGAGCCCATTTCGCCATTTTCATATTGCACACCCACCAATGGGAAGCTCGAATGAGACTGTGCATTGTGGGAAATGTGGTCCGGATAGCACACAAATCGTGTCCTGTATGGACCCTGCAAGTGGACTCGTCCTCAATCCTGTTTGCGGCTGCTGGTCCACATAGCCGACATGATAGTTACCATGTCGGGTGGCCCCCATAACATTACGGGCCACATTTCCCACAATGCACAGTCTCATTCGAGCTTCCCATTGGTGGGTGTGCAATATGAAAATGGCGAAGTGGGTTCAGCGTTTGCACACACTGTCTCCGTTCAAGCCTCTGAAGAGAAGCATATGGAGCTTCGAAACGCGTCAGGCAATTCCATTACGGAGCAGCTTCTACAAGCGGATCCTCGTCCCTGCCTATCATCAACAAAGCTGCTGATCGAGTGCTACTCACCTGGTGGACAACCTTTGGAGCAGAATATATATATATATATATATATATATATATATATATATATATATATATATATATATATGTCAACCGCAAAAAGTCTCCTTCCGGATTGCTGGGAGCCGTGGAGAGTGGCGTGCACACCGGCGGAGTACCGGTAATCAATCACAAACAATCAAAAATCAGCGCGCTCTCAGGAAAAAAGGGAATCCGTTCTCGGAAGTTCAACACCAAGTGTTTATTCACAACGCATTTCGATTTCTGACGAAACCTTGCTCACGTGAACAAGGTTTCATCAGAAATCGAAACGCGTTGTGAATAAACACTTGGGGGCCGATTCCGATCTCGGCCGGTATGGCTCCAAATCGGATTCGGCTTAACCGGATCCGATTCGGAGCCCAATTTCCCGACCGATCCGTACGCGCGTCCGGACGAGCGAGTACGATGCAAAATCGCCGACCGACTCGTCCGGGCGTCCCGACCGCTCCGACCGACTCGATCCCGGCTCTAACCGCACCGACCGACTCGCACGGACACGACTCGCACCGCGCAATGGAGACGTTCCCCGGCCGGGTAAGTACGATGCGCGCCGCGAGCAGTCCGACCGAGTCGCGCACTCCGGCTCGAAAGAGCTGTCGGAGCCAAACTTTGGGGGTCCGTGTCGGACCCCTGTACTGCTCGCCGCGCGAGTCGCACACAGGGGGGACTTGTGGGTCCCCCCTACCTGTGCGTGTACGGCGCGAATCGCTTCGCCGCGTACACGCTGTAGGGGGCGCCCTTGTCCGCCTCGCACCCATTGAGTCAATGGGAGCCCGTGTACGCGTTGTACGACAGGCTCCCATTGACTTAAATGGGAGTCCGACCGACTCGAGTCCGATGGCATACGTGCGCATCGTACTTGTTCGGTCGGGCTGCACGGGTCCGATTCGGTTGGATATCTCTCCGGGTCCGGCTCGGTCGGAGAGATTTCCGGCCCGAATCGGAATCGGCCCCTAGGTGTTGAACTTACGAGAACGGATTCCCTTTTTTCCTGAGAGCGCGCTGATTTTTGATTGTTTGTGATATATATATATATACACACATATGTATACTTTTTCTCTAAAAAAACGAAGGTTAAAGTAACATTATAGTTAGGAGTGATAAAAAGATCTTTTGTTTTTAAACAATCCTATGAATTCATTGTGCTACTTTACTAGGGACTTACCACTATGCTAATTGGGTATAAGTCAATCTAACATGTTTTAAGGAGAAAGCACCATCACTTTAGCACTGGTTAGTAGTGGTAAAGTGTGCAGAGTTCTCAGGCCAGCAAAAATAAAGTCAGCAAAAACATGGTCTGAAGGCAACTAGTTAGGGGGAAAACCACACCAAAGATTCCAGATCTAACAAAATGAATTTATTATATTAAATCATCTTAAAAATATTTACATTGTATGACATTCAAAACTATTTTTCGATTTATTCTCCTGTTTCCCTATGATGTGTTAGTGTTATTCTTTTCTTCCTGTTGTTTCTATGACAGTGCCTTGCTGTACTAGGTGTAACTTTTGTGAATAGCAATCGACTTACTCTTTTGTGAGTGTGTTTTATAATTTGCATGTCTCTCTCTAAACCCCTACTTAATTTTTTTTTTAAAAACACACATTTAGAGGCCGATTACAATGTCGGGCGAAAGGGCATCCGAGAGCCTGTCGGAGGTGGACCGCCCGACCGACTCGATCTCGGATGTGGTTGTTCTGACAGACGCATTATGATGCCTAAAACCCATTGCTTACCGACCGACTTGGTTACTCCGAATCCGACTGAATATCCCGACCGGGAAGCCTTGGGAAACACAGAATGGAGCCGTCTGGAGCCACTTCCGAGTCCGAAAACGCCTGCCCTATTACGATGCGTACTTCCGAAGCGCCGAATCAGTCAGACCAACCAACTCGTCAGAGCAGGCGGAAAGGGAGTATTTCAACTCCGAATCTTGTCACAACACAATTCCTACGACCGATGTAGTGCAGCTATGGAGTCCATCACACATTTCATCCCCCTACTATACATCTACAATGAATATTACAACCCCAACAGACACGGTCTTCGCCGACGGTAAGTTAGACACCTACCCCTACAAAATAACGTATCTACCCAGCGAAAGTCAATACATTAGAAAGTGTTCCATAGCATGTTGTGTATGGCAAATGAGGTATGTCATCATCAGGTACCTACAGTCAGACCACCAAAAACTGGGAGAAACACACATTTTACGTTGGAACAAAAATGCCCATGGCCACATATATGTATGTATAATGGAATCAATGCATGAGTACATCACAGCACACAACGAAACATCACAGGGCAATAGAACTTCAATGTACTCACAAAAGTATGTGCACAGACACATATGCACTGGCATCATGCCCGCACCTACATGCATCAGTTCCCCAGGAAAACTCCAAATATCAGTAACACAGACAAAGACAACAACACCTCATGTCATAGGAAGTCACCTTGCAGGAAGTGACACCATTCATCCTAATTAACTTGCCATTTCCAAAACACCATAGCAGAAGCACATTATCTACCCTAAATAGCTTCAAAATAAACAACATGTATAAACCACACAGGAAAGTGAAGTCAAATTCTATGTCTGATCTACCAAGTTGCAATACAATACATCCAACCAATCAGATGGAAAACCTAGGCCTAGCTTGTTTACTCTCTCACACCTCACTTTACCTGATGCACTAGTTGTTGACAGATCAATACATGTCTCTAAACAGCAAATTGACTACTACGGTCCAACCTGGCTTGCCACTCCCCCCTCAGCCCAATCCCACAGACCCACATCCTGTGTCCTGATCATTACAGCCTTGTCTGAGAATGTATCCACCAAAGCCTATGTCCACCATCATCTCAGCCTCACCGCAAGGCACATAGCCAGGTCATCATAGGGAGACACAACCAGAATGGGATGTTGGATGTGTCAGGAATAACAACATGGGAAGGATCCAGCACAGATCCAGAGCAGGACTCAGACAGATAAATCCCTTACATACAATCCCTAGCATGCACACAGGTCTGATAGCATGCACACTGCACTCAAATACATTGGGACACAACTAACTTGGGGCCCCCTATGCCAGGCCAGGTTTACATGCCCCTAGTGGACCCGTGCCATTCACCCACCACTGTTCACTCAGGCCAACCAGCAGGGCATGGGATAGGATACCTACCTGTACCGTCAGGACAGGGTATTAAAAGGTCCCACTTTGAGTCACAGCACTCAAAAAAGTGACAAAGTGATAACAGTCCACATGAAGCATGCATCAAATCTGCAGGTACACAAAGGATGCTTCATCACCCAAAACCTTGGTGAAGGAAGACACACATCTCCAAACTAAGACAATTTCTCACATACAAAAGACAGAGACAGGGAAATGCATTTGCTGGCACATGGCATAATGAATGTCCCTGCACACAAGTCACAAGACATTTCAACATCCAAACCAAAAGCTTACTATCATCTCATTATCTTGTCCTGGCCACAAATTGGGATGGATGTAAATCATCTTTCATTAAGCAGGCAATGTAGATCTGGTCAGATGGGCAGAACAAACATTCATCAATGAGTCAAGCATACCACAACAGGAGCGTATGAAACAAAATTGAACAGCATGATAAACATAACAAGCTAGAATAGCACAGAGGGATCATGTGCATTTAGAAGTACAGCAACACACATACCTCACAGCCCACACACAGGGGTGAGACCGGGGCCCCTACTCCAATAGCTATTGTCAACAATTGACATTGTAGCATATGTGTACACTTAAAAGACACCCCTACAGGTGAAAAAAGAAGGAAATGTCATGCACACAGTCTGCTCACATGACAGAGCAGGTACTCATCTAGCCATGTTCGGAACACCTCTGATAGGTCAATGACCATGTGTCACTGACCCTCACCCCACAAAGTCCTACACCCATCCAATGGCTCTTCATGTAACAAATTGTCCTACAGCTTAGCTATTCCAATCCTCTGGAGGAAGACAACTCACTCCCTGCAGTAGCCTCAGCCCTACACCATTAGCGAGTTGATGCGCACAAGTGTTGCAGTGTTGGGATTGCAGTGGCCTAACAATGCATGCAAATGGCCTGGTGTCTGATTAGCATTTACAAATCCATCCTTTCATTGGATAAGTTCAAAAACATGAGCCGGAGGAATATCCCTCTCTGTATCCACTCCAATGGAAGGAGGTTGAACCAACCCTGCACTGGGCCAAGTACATCTGTAACTCAGAAACTCAGGCTTGCAGCATACAGTCATGTCCAGAACATACGTATTAATTACAAAATAGGTGCATTACATTGGGTGCACAGATGGCAGGACACAAACTTTCGTGGTCAGACAGCTGAGGTGAGACATGCCCTGTGCCAGATGTCAAATTGAATGGAATGGAGTTTGCCATCATGACAAACTGTACAGCCTTAGAGCATAGTCTATTCTCACTCCTCGTCTGTGAAGGAATCATAATAAATCAGTGTCCCATAGCTAGCGAGCAGGTGACAGTGGCTCATTCTTCATGTGCCCAAACATATCAATAAATAAGATCACCTGTCTCCAAACTCCAACCATTGTGTGCAGGCCGTGGGTTAGGGGCAGATGCACCGAATCAGTGTCTGTCACTCTCCACATGTGTCCCATCTCAGCCATCAGTGTGCCATGTGCCAAGAAATGGACCCCTGCAGTGTCAGGATCTTCCTGCAACTGGACAAAGGTAATGTGCTCCCAGACCATGATTAGGTCCCCCACTTAGCTCAATCCTGTGTCTCTCCATGGTGGCAGTCCTTCCCAATAATGCCTCCATAGAAAACTGCTAGGAAGTGCAGAATAACGGATGGGGAGTACAAGCTCATGCCCCTCAGTAGCCACAGGCCCACTACCCCAAAAACACACTTTCACCAGGCTGTCAGCTCCACAGGGGAGCTGTGCTTCATGGAGCAACATTGATCCCGCAATCTCATGTGCTCTGCATTTTGAGAACATGCTCACTTTGTACAACTGCCTACCAAACCAACTTAGCACTGCCCATTGCAGTGGTCCCGCCACATAACATTCCTTATAAAATGCACAGCCTTGACAGTCTTCGCTTTGGCAGATGCAGCCTCCGCAGAGCCACACTTATCATGCCACTATTGCAGAACAACCCTCGCAGCATAGTGTCAAACTCCCTTGATGTGGCACCAGGCACAGCTACTGTATGGTAATGGCAAAAACACAAGATGCAGGGGAGCATTATCTCCTCAGGAAGTGAAACACAGCCTTGCCCTGTAACTGGAAGAGTGATCATAAAAACCATCTGTGGACGTAATGAGGATATGACCCTGCTAAGATTCACACAATGAGATACTTTGCATCTTCATCGTTACAGATCCATAATTTCAAAAACACATGAAGGTCACGCATCACACTCTGCTCATCCGCCATCACCTCTTGTGGAGGATAATCCACATAGAGGGCAAAAACACAACACTTGGCCCACTTAACACACAAACTCGACCCACCCTGAAAATCTGATTGTCTCACAGAAATATCTGGAATGTTCCTGCAGATAGACTGAATATAGAGCAGCATGTTGCCTGCATCAATGGATACTACATGTACCTCATCGCCCAGTGAAACTCACGATGATTAACACCCCTGTCAAATTTGTTGGCTAGCGGCTACATTGTCAGGGCAAAGAGAAGTTGGGAAAGGGGACTGCCCCAACGAGTCGCTCTGCAATAAAAGAGGGTGACACTTGACTTGGGCAGTTGGCTTGTCATCAAAAACAGATGCGTTGTTGCAGCTGGCAAACATGTATACATAATCAAAGGAGTTGTATGCTTTTACCAATTCCAGCACCAAGCAGGCTACGTAAGGAGACCTCCCACAGACCAGCTACAGCACACTATTTTGCATAAGAATGTTAAGCATCGTGGATCTATCAGGGATAGAATCCTTTTGGACACCATGCACTAGATGCTGTTGATGTACCAGCAGGCGATGTGCCTCTACTATAGTAAGGATTTACAATTCCTTGCAAGCAGGGACAAAGGAGTTTGTGGCCATAGGCTCAGCTACGTCACAGTTGGGTTTAACAATGTATAGCCAAAAAATTGCCACATGGATTGTGGGCGTCTCCAATTACTCAAGGTGCCCCGAGAGAGATACAGTCACCTGTGTTCAAGTACAAGCTCATAGACATTATCGAGACTGGGCGGGAGGCTGTCCAACGCATGAGTGGTAAACGTGGCAGTGCGCAGAATCTTTAAGAGTATCTCTTGTACCAGCCAACGGGTTGTTGATCACTGCACGCACAGCCAGATCAAGTACAGGTAGATTCAATCCAGTCAGGAATCAGTAAACGTCTACCTTGCGTTCATACTAGGGGGGAATGTATAGGTCACAACAATACACATTGAAGGATTCATGGATGGTTGCCTGACTAGTGTGCATCCGGGGCAGATGATCTATAATCATCAACAACTGCTGTGTTGTTGTTAAGCAACAGAGGAGGCAGGATAGGAGTTGCCCTGACTTATCTCACTCCATGGGCATTTGAGCTTGTCATGAGGCAAAGTAAAAGCAACGCAGTTGCTCAATCAGATGGGTGTGGTGTGTTTGAGCATTTGTCAGCATGGCTAACATCACAGCCTGCAACTGAACTGCAGTCTATTGATGACCTAGTGATGCCTCTGTCTACAGCAAAGCCCTGGGGATATTGGCACTAGACAACACCCAAGTCCCCAGCCCCAGCCACACAGTACTGATTTCAGTGCTTCCCACTCCAACAACCTAGAAGTTGTAGTGTCCCAGTCATCAGTGAAATATTTGGAGACGGAATCCTTAAGGAATGAGCAATATGCATGGCCAAACAACAACATAGGATGCAGTCACCATGTGAGGACTGGGGGGCGCTGCACACTACACCCAATGTGTATTGGGTCATCTTCTGAGAACGTCATTCACAGCTATTCAGCATCTAGCTCCTCAGGCTGTAGTGTGAGCTGCTAATAAATAATTTCATTCAGAATGTGCAGATTGTGTACTGCAGAGTAGTAGGAGTACTCATGAGTGTCAGGACGTAGGATCCACCAACAGTGTTGGAGGGACCAGTGCGCAGACCATTTTGTAAGATAATCTGCCAGCACTGGAGAGGATGCCGGGTGGGGGGGTGCTTAATCTGTGGCTCTTGGACACAATTGACATTGCCATCCTCAAGCCAGGGGATATGTGCAGAATGAAGTTTGCTTTGTCCACATTTGGCACTGAAACACTGCCCCCTAATCTTGGAAAACATTAAGAAGACCCTCTACAAAGGAATATTGCTCTCAGGCTCTGTGGCAGTGTTTAATGGGCTAAATGGGACCCCATATGTACCCACACAAGGGCTACCCTTGCCAAACCAGATTAGATGAGGCAAAAATATTGACAATGCAAACACTTATGGAACTGGGTATAATGTTTCGGTGTCATATGTGTCTCTTGTAACAGTGCAATGTTTTTTCATCAGCACATCCAGAGATATCATTACAATGCATCTATCTCCCTTGGTGTCCCCATACCTCTGACATTCAAAGTCAGAATGCCATTAGTACCCATGTGTGTGTAGTGTACTTGGAAGTGCGGGGATGCGTTTCATGAGTAGTCTGCACCCAGGTGGCCCACCAACACACATCCTGGAGTTTTCACTTGGGGGGGCTATGGCCCTATAAGCAATGGACTGCCATTCAATGATTCTGCATCATGACAGTAAAATATGAACACTCATCGCCTCCGTCACAGGGCAGTATCGAGAGGGAAGAATGAGCAATTAGTGATAACATCTACCTACAAAAGGGTAACTTGGCACTTATGCCCACACACAACTCAGACAAGGCAAGGCTAGGTGGAGGGAACATGTCCTGTGATGCCAATAGGTTTTGCATATGTCAGTGTCCTCCTAGCTGCTTTTTCAACAATCTGTCATGAACAATCAGTGGCAGACAGACAACTGCAACTAACACATACTACATCCTCAACTTTCATGTGGCAACTGTTTTTGCATACTTACATCCACCTAATCTCCACATGTGTACATTTCAACATTACCTCTTGGCCTGCGTAATCTCTACTCATGCTGGTCTGACCCCTCTCACATCCTCCTCAAAGTACATGCTCATCTCTCAACCTATCCTACATACACAACCTCTGCATATTCACCCTCTGGTGCAGCTATCTGGAAAAACATTTCTGCCCTCCAAGCTCCACCCTTGTACTCTAACTTTTTCACAAAGACTCTCACAATCACATACTGGCGCTGCCCTTCTTACATCCATACCTACATTTCCAGCACCACTCGTCATCACTATGTACACAACACCTCTGCCATTTAGGATATGTACACAATGAACTGTACTCATCACCTCCTCAGCAGAGGTTAAATGTATCATGTCAAATGTACACCTCTCATCCTCATTTTGCCCCTCACTAATGTCTTGGACTGCACTTTTATCCCAATGTGCAGCATCATATACAACTCTGACATACACACTTAACACGGCACCACATATCTCACTAAGACACATTCATTGCTCAATGAATCTGTCCTCATTCATTCGCTTCTCACCATTCACTAACCCTACTCTGCTAAAGGACTACTGATAGTCATTTCACAAACTTCTGTATCCACAGATTCAAACACAACATACATCAACTGGACAACACCTCACATCTCCCCAAACAGCACCCTAACTTACACAACTGGTGTATACCCTTTACAGACGCTTATCCACTTTGTTACAATTAACATGTTTAACCATGTCTCACTGTGGCCCTGTCACATCCACATCTCAGTTCCATGCTCCATACGTCCATTGACTTTAGCACTTAAACTACTACCTTTATCAATGACACTGCCCTGTCCCAGACATCTCTCACCATAGTGCCACAGACTACAGCTCATATCTCCTGCCAGACTCCAACCTTGTCTAGCTAGTTCTATCTCAATCACATCTACCTATTCCTAGCATACCTTGTCTAGGCTTTAACCAGTCTTACAAGGTCACACACTCTGATTCCCACACCCCAGCATTTCCAAACATTCACATTGTAGGAATGAGGATACTTCACGTCCGCATTCCGGAAGGAGACTCCATCGTATTCCCGTTTTCAGCACGTATCATGGTGCTGAACTGTTGATTTTATCTGCTTTGGCCCACCTTAGTTGTTGTGTGTGACCAGGCGGTTCACTATAATTGGATGCACTGTGGAAGTCCGGCATAAATGTAAGTAGCTATGTCCTAGTTACTTAAGATAAAGATGCCGGTACAGCGTGCACGTCACGCGTGCACTAATTAGAATACGACGGCAATCATGGTAAAAGACACTTTCCATCTATTACCGTGATTGCTAGAGTCTGTCTTCACCCGCGGCCTGTCCCGGTTGATGCGCTTCTCCCAGGCGATACACGCCATCGCATTCTAATTAGTGCACGCGCGACGTGCACGCTGTACCTGCATCTTTATCTTAAGTGTCGAGCGCGCCTGTCAGTCCCCTTTTGGAGCCGACGGAGCAGCTGCCTTTTTCTTAGCGCTGTCAGACTAAAACAGGTATGCCTCAGTGCGGTCACACCCTGGTGTGATTAGACGAACATTCTGTCTTTTCTGTGACTTTACTAATTAGGTACTTATTGGTTCCCATTTTTATTATTCTGCAGGAAAATGGATTAATTCATTTTCTTTCGGGAATTACTCCTGGGTTTTCATTACCTGTGTTGTCAACTCATCAAATTAGATTTTCTTCAAACTCCGCATTTGACATCTCATCTAATTAGATGCTCTTTACACTCCGCATTTTGCGGGTAAGTGTTTCTCCTTGCACGCCTTTTTTGGAGTATTAGTATTCCTTGAAGTAGAGTTTGACGCTTACTTTCTTTTATTCTTCTTACAGACTATTCACCTATGGGAATAGTGACCTGGCTTGCCCAACCTTGGCACCAGGAATAGGTTAGTAGTCACACCCCACAAAACAACATGGCTCTACATATACAATGCGCGCCATTAATTTTATTTTTACCTCTTAGGTTGCCTCACCATTCCCTTCTGTCCTGATGAAGACCCGCATAGCGGAGGTTTTAAATTACCCTCTACTCACAAGTCGGGTCGAAATGTCGATGCATACCCCCTAGCAAGGGCCTGTACCACACCATATCATGCTGCCCTCTCACCAGATGTTGCATTTATGCACTTAAAAATCGATGATTGATTTGATGTATGAATTATATTATGGACAGGTCTCATTATACTGGTTTTTGTTGCATTAAATAACCAGTATCGACTTCAAATGGATATTACTTTGACTCTCTACAGCCAGTAATCTTCCCCTTTCCTATTTCAAGCACGAGCACTTTCTTCTCCTTACACTCTTTTCTTTTTGAGCAACCTACTCAATCCTTAAACATATGTGGTAATCTCTTTACTAACTTTTCGCATTGTTTTGAAAATTAAAAAGTGAATACAATTTGAAAAACCACATGTGGGTGTGTTTTCTCCTTTTCTCTTTCAGGGTGCTAACCATCGATTAATTTGTGATCTATACTGTATTGATTACCAGCTGTTGATTATTTGGCCAGCACTCACTAAAAAGTTTGTTTGACTTTGCGTTCTTACACAATAGGTCTAGGACCAACTGTTTTTCATAGTATACTATACCCAGGTCCTGTGACTATGATTGGGTTTCCCAATTAGTCTGTAATGGTTACCTGTGGTGAGGTTGTCATTCCCAATAGTCTACCAGATCTATAGAAGACACAGACATGGGTCCACCACTATCAAGTCACATACAAGTATTGTACCATTACTTTGTGTACATGGGTGTGTCCATAGTCACTACCATGTAGTCAAAGTCCATATATATCCAGGTGTATTGATGAGACCGGTGTCTTTCTGCACATTACCAACATATGCAGCATGCTTCTCCTAAACTGTTGTACTTTGCCACACTTGCACTATGTTGACATCTGAAAGCATGAGCCATGTGGAACTGTGTTTTCCTAAACAAAGCTTTGTGACTTCATGTCACACTCATAGACAAAAACAATGTTAACATTGACATCTAGCCAAAGTAGGCACAAAATTTAGGATACATACTAACTAAGTGCTTGTACTCCATGGACCATATGCAATCCACGCCATACTAACTTACATCACAAATTACTCATGAATGACAGATAACCGAAATCCATTTGAGGACACAGAAATATGAAAAAATAAATCGAAAATGCTTTATTCAGGAAAATAATTTGGATACTGTGATAAGAAAAGGCCAATGGCCAGTCCAATTAAGTCCATAGCTTTTAGGGCCACAAATATCATAGCCTTCATTGCTTACCTGCACTTCTCCTGTGATGGGACACCTCCCACAGGAGGGGCATCTAGGGGACAAGCCAGGCACCAAAGGGACAAAACTAGGGAGGACTGGGTTGGGTTTGGGGAGGGATGGAATCTGGAAGGGGGGGTGGGCCAACTGCAGTGGTAGGATCAGACTGAGGGGGTGGGTCAACTGAAGTGGGAGGGTCAGATTGAGGGGGATGGGTCAACTGCAATGGGAGGGTCAGATGGAGGGGGGTGTCACCTGCAGTGGGAGGGTCAGTTTGAAGGGGGGTGGGAGAACTGCAGTGGGAGGGCTAGATAGAGGGTAGGATGGTCTGGGCTTTACAAGTTTGGGGATGCAGTAATGGGAAATGGCATGAACAGGAATAGGGAGGGCAGTTTGCTTTTTGGGGTGGGATTTTTTGGGTGTGGAGGAACTGGGGTATGATCAGGAAGTATGGGTTTCTGGAGGCGGTTGGGACTTCTGAGACTGGGGGGATTTCCTTCTGGGGTAGTTTGGGGCTACTTTTTTCTCAGTGGGTGGGGAGGCAGATGCAGATGGCAGGGCTGGGGTGGTGGACTTACTCTTCTTCTTGAGGGGGTTGGTAGGTTTGGATAGTGAAGAGGTCAAGGGCACAGAGGTGGAGTGTCTGGGCAGAGAGGGTAAAAGGAGAGGCAAGGGTAGGGGTTGTGGAGGCAGAGGGTTGTGAGGACTGCGGCATGTCTGTGGATGCTGGTGTGGTATTTGGTGGTATGTCTGTGGGGGTGAGTGTGCTGTCTGTCTTGTGAGTGTGCGTGCGTGGGGGTTTGTCCTTGTGTATGTGTGTTTGTGTGCTGCGTGTGGCTGTTGAGGTGGATGCATGTGTATGTTTGCATGTGCTTGGGTCAGGGAGGGTAGTTGGGACTGTGGATGGAGAAGAGGCAGGTGGGGGTGGGACAGCTGGGACACAGCTGCCATCAGTGTGGAGGCCAGAGCCTGATTGGATCTCTGTAGGGCATACATGTCAGAGTGAATGCCCTCCAGGAATTATATCATTTGTGTTAGATGATTTGTATGTACTTGAAGGACATTCAGCACTGCTGTCTGCCCACAGAGATCTGCCTCAGGATGTCTATGGCTCCACACTCAGGGCAGCAGGGGAGGCAGGGGCAGGGGGTGAGTTGCTTGGCACGAAAGAGACACCTCCCCTTCTAGGGGAGCGGCCACAGACAATGGGCTGGGGAAGAGCTGGGAGGATGGAGATGGTAGGTGTGGTGGTGGACTCTGATGTAGAAGATTCAGTCCCTGGGTCATCCATCACCACATGGGAGTCCTCACTGGAGCTTGAACTGGTCAGTGATCCAACAGATGTTCTGTCCGACGTGCCCTCAGTGAGGCTCCCCTCACCCTCCGTGCCACTGGTTCCCTCCTGCTCAGACTCAGCACTGGAACCAGTCTGGAAAGCTGCTTCCCCTCGCTCCATGGTGCTGCCTCGTCTGATGGCTGGTTCTGATGCTGTGAACAAGAAGGAAAATGAATCACATGAGTCGTCCGTATGTACTTGACACATAGGTATCATCACATATCTTCACAGATCAACCAACTACATCAATTGGACTTGTACAATCCTTTTTGATACTGTTCCGTAAATAGCACTTGTTAGTATGCCAGTTAACCTATGCTCCCTCACACATGATGTTGTCAGCGCCATTGGGTGTAGCAATATCAAAAGTCACAACCACAATGTCAACTACTTCACCATGTACCAGCCGATGTATTGTCTTTCGATACTGACGGCCTTGTGTCATGACATTCCTGTCTCATTTAATGCAAGGGAGTTTAGACCTCACAATGGGAATAGGAGTCACACAATTGAATTGAGACATGGTATCCATCCTGCAATCCCTAGTCATCAACTTGGGAACCAATGGGTCTAATGTTACAGGTCATATAACTTTATTGTCATACATCAAGTTGGTGTAGTCATTGCATAAGTCATATCTCACAGATAACAGTGATTGTGCTCATTTGTCCTGTAGCTTAAGTTTTTTCCTGTCTAGTCACACATCTAACTCTTATTGTGGAGACCCAAGATAGTAGGCATACCTAGGGTGAGAGGTATGTGGCCCACAGTCTTGTGTCATTTATGCACATTGTTAGGAAGATGACTCAGAATGTTGTGCACATTGGAAACATCTCAACAATTTCACATGTGAACAATGCTCAACACACTGCCAAGTCCAATGACTGCATCTCCACAATGATTCAGGTGGATCACTATGCCACTGGGTGCATCGTCTGTACAGACTATTAGTAATGAACATCTTTTCTTTAAGAGTTTAGTCAACACTGTGTACCATTCTGTCCAGACTGCAGAAGTTCACAATTGTAGAGGCCAAGTCTGAATGTCCCTCACTTCTTTTTGCCATCGTGCACACTTTGTACAGCTTAAATTGCTCTTGTTTGCCAACTCATTTTGTTGAATTACTTCCAAATGATGCACATGTGACATCTCTGAATCTAACAGTGATGCATCGAACATATTATTTAGAAAAGGCATCAAGTATGAATAGTCAAGAGCAGTTACACACATGGGAACCATTGTGACTGTGTATCTAACATCATACCTTACAATTCAAGCCCTGTTTCCACCAGTGACCACCTTTATTTGCCACAGAAGGGCATGTGTTATCACCATTACAGAGTCAGACACATGGACTCATTCTTTGGAATAGAGAGAATGGAATCTTACACCCAATCATGTGAAAGGCCAGTGTGATAGGTGACCTGAGTTAGCAAACCTGTAATTAGCCGATGGGATACATTGGAATACACTGACCACCGCGGCTGGGACCTAACATTGGCACACTGACCAATCAAAACTCACCAAGGCCTCAACATAGACATCATCTTCTACCGGGATGTATAGCACTGGCTTTTCACTTGAGTGTCCCAACAACAACATACTTCACAGATTTGTTGTGACCACACAGAGAACAGTTCAGACATTAGTCAATGTGCTGACACATGTTGAGCAATCGCATTATTCCTGAAGGTTATCTCCATGCATAATTTGTTCAGATCACATGAGCATGGCTCTACTGTCACTACCCTGAACATATTTTCCACACATGTTCCAGATGTAAAGGGCATAACCAGGCATCTACTTATCCTTGTGCATATGCATCTTTTAACACTGAACAGTGGTTTTAGGTGTATTACAACCTGTAAAAGGGCCAGCAGGCTAAGATACTTCAACATGCATGGTTAAAATAGTTGTGCAAAAAGGCACATACTCACCCCCTCCTAGCTGCTCTGCGACTTTCAACTTATTATTTAGGTCAGGGAAGACCACCGCTAGGATGCAGAGCATGTGGGGGGTCAGGGTTCAGCACCCGCCCCTTTTGCCTGGAGGTGACAGGCCCAGCTAGATTTCCTCAATCTTCTTTGTCCAGCCTCTCAGTTCCTGCCACCATTTGCGACAATGATGGGTGCGCAATTGGCAACCCCGACAGAGCGCAACTTCCGGGCGATGGTCCTACACAGCTCGGCCTTCTAATGGGAGTTGAACTGTAAGGATGACATGGTGACAGATCCTTAGTTCATGTGCAACATGGACAGAGACAAAAACTGGTACACATAGGTCATGGTCAGATTGGCAACAATGTCTAAGGGGTAGGCTAGTGGCATTATGTGCAGTTCTCCTGTGTTCAATGATGACTCCATTCCATGAGAACAGTGATAAGATGTTTACACCAGTACATACACTTCTACAGCAGTGTACTTACCCAGAACAGTCATCTACACACTTTGAAACTTTCAAATAAACAGTTTACATGCGTGTCTTTGAGATTCCTAATGCCAGTACTGCATGGTTATTGCACATGTCAAATGACAATGCAGTGTGCTCATCACTCACCTGCTCCTCTGGTTTGCCATACAGCTGCCTGTACAGAGGAAGGAGGGTGTCCAGCAGCACCTGGTTTTCCTCCTGGGTGAAGACTAAGGTCCTGCCCTCTGTACGTGCCAAAGTAGCTCCTAGAGGATGTGGACAGCAGCAGAGAGATGGGGAGGTGCAGGAATAATGCAGGTAGTGCAGGCAAGTGAAGTCTCTAGGGAACAGACAGACTTATATCTAAACCACCAAGGCGGTCTTCAGTCCATGCGGCCAAAGCGATAAGTTTGCGTCTGTCGCATTTTCCGAATCGGTCCAATGCATTACATTGCTTGCAGATGACACGCCTATCACGCGGTTCGAAAAAATATCAACGAACCGCAAGTACTTTGATACATTATCAGTGGGAGTTTACCGAGTCAGTTTCCACGCGATGCGGACACAATCTAAAACCCGCACCTGTCACATAACAACTAACACCAATGGATGCGTCTGAATCTGTTATGATGCGCCTACCGCGTCCTTTGGATAGAAACATGCATCCGTCACCATGACAACTAACAGCCTATGGCTGTTTCCGAATCGGTTATGATGCGCCTACCACATTCCCTTGAATAGAAACCCACATCTGTCACCATAACAGCTAACAGCCTATGGCTGTGTCCGAATCAGTTATGATGCGCCTACCGCGTCCCTTGAATAGAAACCCGCGTCTGTCACCATAACAACTATGGCTAACTGACAGTGAGTGGAAATAGATTAGCAAGGTGTCTGACACTGGTGTCTGGTGTTTGGAACACAAAGCCATGATGTTAGTTGTGCTCAATTCAGGCACCCGGAATCACTGTGAGCCATCTTGCTAGTACACATCCCCTCACTGTCAGGTAAGCATACTTCCAGGTGGTCTTGTTGTGCTGTTTGGGATGAGTAGTGTTTACAATTACTACATCTCCCATTAGGGCCTGTCCTAAACACTCATTCCCACCCAGCCCAAACAGCACACCTGGAACTATGCTGTCCCTGATTGTGAGTGGAAATGTACTGTCAAGATGTCTGACACTGGTCCCTGGTGTCTGAGTTTAACACAACTCCCATTCAGGCCTTGAGCTCCAAACACCAGTCCCCAGTGTCAGCCATCCTGCAAGTACATTTCCACTCACTGTCAGGTAAGCATAGTTCTAGGGGTGCTGTCTGGGCAGGGTGGGAAGAGTGTGTGTAGTATATGGCCTGATGGGAGATCTGGCCATTGCAAATACTCCTCCTCCCACCCAGCACCAAAAGCCTACCTGGAATTATGCTTTTCTGACAGTGAGTGGTAATGGACTAGCAAGATGTATGACACTGGTGCCTGGCGTTTGGAACACAAGGCCTGGATGGGAGTTGTGGTCAAGTCATTCAACAGGCATCACTGTGAGCCATCTTGATAGTGCACGTCCCCTCACTGTCAGGTAAGTTCCAGGTGGGCTTGTTGGTCTGTTTGGGATGAGTAGTGTTTGCAATGACAGCATGTCCCATCAGGCCCTGTCCTCCACAGACCTTCCCAATCAGCACAAACAGACCACCTGGAACTATGCTAACCTGACAGTGAGTGAAAATGTACTAGCAAGATGTCTGACACTGGTGCATGGTGTTTGGAGCACAAGGCCTTGATGGTAGTTGGCTTCAAGTTCAACACCATGCCGCAGTGTCAGCTATCTTGCTAGTCTACTTCCTATCACTGTCTGGTAGGCATAGGCCCAGAGGAGTTAGCTGGGCTGTGTGGGAGGAGGAGTGTTTGCTGTCACTACAACTCCCATCATGCCTGTGCCCACACACACCTTCCTACCCAGATCAACCAGCCCACCTAACAATGAGGTAAAGTGAACTGGCAAGATGTCTGACAGTGGTGCCTGTTGTCTGACTTGAGCACAACTCTCATCACGGTCTTGTGCTTTGAACAGCAGTCCCCAGTGTCAGTCATCTTGCCAGTACATTTCCACTCACTGTCAGGAAAGCAGAGTTACATCTGTGCTGGTTGGGCTGGGTGGGAGGAGGAGTGTTTGATATCACTACATCTTCCATCAAGCCCTGTCTTTCACACACTTTCCCACCCGGTCCAAACAGACCACCTGGGACTCTGCTTTCCTGACAGTGAGGGAAAATGTGCTGGCAAGATGGCTAACACTGGGGCCTGGTGTGAGGAGAACAAAGCCATGATGGGAGTTGTGGTCAGCTCAGACAACAGGCACCACTGTCAGACATCTTGATGGTACATTTCCATTCACTGTCAGGAAAGCAGAGTTTCAGGGGGTCTGGGTGGTCTGGGTGGGAAGGTGTGTGTGGGCTCAGGCCTGATGGGAGGTGCAGTGATGCGGTGAGGACAAAGATCTTGGTCACTGAAGATGCTTGAGGTTGGGGCAACTTGGAGCCTGAAGATCTTGGTGGAAGGAAGCCAACAAGCCTTTGCAACTGCAAGTCAATGCGGTGCAAAGGGGTTCGGTTCCTGCGGCTCTGACGAGGGATGCTGGCCTCAAACTTGGTGAGAGGTCAGGGCAAACCTCGAGGGATACGAAAAACCACCACCTGTGCTGCTGAGCCTTTCGGAGTCTGTGGGAGCCAAGGATCAGCAGACCGGTCAGCTTAGTTGCGGTGCCTGCAGATGCAGGGAAGTGACTCCTTCACTTCAAGGGAGATTCCTTTAGGTGTCTTGGATGCCCACAGGCCATGGAAGGTTCCTGTATGGTGCACAGGCACGGACGTTGCAGCATACGAGCAGGGCGACGAGATCAGGGAGCAGCAGGAGTCTTTCTAGTTTCAGCCGTGATGCCTAGAGCGAAGTCCAGCGAAGTCCAGAGTGCCCAGATGGTTGAAGAAGAAGTGGTGTCTGAAATGTATCTTGTCCCACGATGAATCTAGGGACCCACCCTCAGGTAAGCCGTTAAATAACCTAAGGAAAGGGTTGGGTCAATACAGGGGTCCCTCCCTAAGGAGGGGCTGGACAAGGGGGAGGATACTCCCCGGTCCTTTGTCCAGGTTTGCGCCAGAGCAGGAGCCAATGGTTCCCTGAACTGGTTTGAACTGGACTATGCATGGAGGGCACCAAGTGTGCCCTGCACGCAGACTATGTGATGCTGGCAAGCGCCCCCACCCTGACCCAATACACTAAACCCTGTCTGGTTGGTGGTCACACCTCTGTGTGACAGGATACCTATTGTTCTGCCTTCCCCTGCCCGAGCTTGGCTCAGCAGCAGGAGGGCAGAAATGTGTCTCTGGCCGGTAGCAGCCCTAGCTTGCTATCCGGGTCTGGAAGACTGGTACCGGGAGCACCGAGGGCCTCCCAAAGGCGCTTAACGGTGCATGGAATCATAGGGGTATGATTCCAACATGTTTGATACCAAACATGATAGGATTCGTTACAGCCAGTTTTGAGAAGGTCCTTGCATAATGATGCGGTGCCCCTCTATATGTCATTTGGCTGTCTCACTTACAACCCGGAAGAATGGACTCCATTGACTGTAGGGGTGTCCTGTTCATGCAGGGGCACCCTCACACTTAGAAACAAGCACCCTGCCTTCAGGATTGCAAGGTCTGCTTTAGGGGGACTTATAGGTTTTAAGTGCAGTGACCTTAGATATAGGTAAACCTTTATCATTTGTAAGTGGTGTTAGCACCAACTTACACAGGCTGCAATGGCAGGCCTGTAGTTACAAATTGAGTGGTCTCCCATCGTTGGCATAATACATGCTCCAGCCCATGGAGGACCCCTGGTGTACCTATGCCATGGGTACCTTAGTACCATATACCAGGGACTGATAAGGTTGCACCAGTGTCCAATCTGGGATGTACCTAAGTACTTACCAAACCAATTTAGGGGAAAAAGCACAGAGACTGGGGTCCTGATTAGCAGGATCCCAGTCAGACTATTCAGAAACAGCATTACATCAAGCAAAAAGTGGGGGCATCCATAAAAGCAGATCTTACTTTCCCCCAAGGAGTGTTTGCTGTCACTACAAATCCCATCAGGCCTGGGCCCACACACACCTTCCCACCCATCCCAACCAGCCTACCTGAGACTCAGCTTTCCTGAGAGTGAGTGGAAATGTGCTGGCAAGATGTCTGACACTGGGGACTGGTGTTTGGAGCACAAAGCCTTGCTTTGAGTTTGGAAGACGTGTGTACATGGGAATAGTTTTAAGCCTTCTCATTCTCATTTCAGGTATGTGGTTTATCAATATGACATACACATGCTCATTGACTATAGTTTTTTTTTTTTTAAATATAAAAACGATCATTTAGTTAACTGGTTTCTTTACAATGATGTCTGTAGAGGTGTAATTGCTAACTTTAATAGAATATGAAGTAGCTACTTACCAGACTCTGGTCCTTCTTTGAGTCCATAGACACTCTCCGGCGGAAGGATGGTAAGCACCTTCTCCTCCCAGGGAGTGAAGTGCACAGGTGGTGCAGGACGGCCACCACCAGTCCGTTGTGCGTTTGCATGTTCTAGTGCTAACAGTTTTCTGACCCTCCTTCTGACTTCATACTACCTTCTCCTGATATCCTTCAGTGAGCGCAGGACAGATGCTTCAGCGTTCATCTTGCTGACTATCCTGTCCCACATCCTATTTTTCTGGGCGAGGGGGGTCTGTTGGACTAGGGCCCCAAATAAATGTGGCTCTACGCTGATGATTTCATCTACAAGCACTATTAACTCCTTCTCTGTGAAACGGGGCAGCTTCCTCTGGGGCAGGGTGAGGGTGAGGGTGAAGGTGAGGGTGAAGGTGAATATAAAATTGAGGGTGTGTTTGAAAGAAGTTATTTATCAAAAAAAGGGATCAGTGCAAGTTGTGTGGTGGATGACATGTGTGAGTGTGTGCAAGGCAGAGAGCAGGGAATGAAGACAGACTCCTCTATGGCTGGCAATAGTAGTGTGTGAGCAGAGGATCATGGTCATTTTTTGGTCTTTTTATAGGTGGATTGGTGGGTGTGCCTAATATTAGAATTTTTTTATTTTTTATTTGGCGCTGCCTATGCTTGTTATGCCTGATTTTGGCATTTTACACTTGCCATGTGTAACACAAACCAACACGGTGCCGAAACCACGTCGGATGCATCATAATCTGTTCGGCGGGTCAACCGAGTCTTGTTCGTAAGCAGAGTGCCTATGCAATGCCATTTCCGACCAACTCGGTCGGTTTGGACTCGTTTCCGACCAACGCGGTCGGGCGGAATGGTTTCCGACCGACTCGGTCGGAGTTTTACACGCTATGCATTGTAATGCGGCGGTCGGAGAGCTTGCGGTCGAGTCGGTCGGAATGTTTCCGAGGACGAGTCGGTAAGACGGTCTTTCCGACCGACATCGTACTGAGGCCCTTAGTAGTAGGTATTCCCTGTTTTTCACCCACTTCCCCTTGTTCCATGCATAGTTACAGAAAGAACAATTGATGGACAGAATGCCGAACAATGTCATACATTAACCCCAATACAGAGATCTGGACCTAAATCCATAGTTTTTTTGTTCCCCATGCCATTCCAGGTTAGACCCAGCCATATGCAAATCAGTCCTGACCCTGTTGCCCATGGGAACAGTCCAGCCCGAACTGCGAAGCCAGGTCCTCACAGGACTGGAAACAAGCATCCTAGGACCAGTTTCAGGGTTTCACCCCTCATCAGCCAGGCTAGTTTGACTCCAGTGGCATGGAGAGCACAGGACCAATGTTTGTGCATACCCGTCCCTCTCTGGGTGACAAATGCAAAAAGAACAGTTGATGGGCAGAATGCTGAACAATATCATACTGTACTGGGGTGAATGTTTGACAGTGTGCAGCATTCTGTCCATCAATTGTTCTTTTTCCATGCATAGTTACTACAAAAATAACATATACCTTTGGGTGCAGAGATCTCCACACTCATGGCAGAGATCTCAGCATATAAGCGATAGGGAAGGCGGAAGTGGAGATTTCCGTAGACGTTTTGTCATAGCACTTTTGAGTAGTACTACTTACTGTACGCAAATATGCCTTTCTCAATTTGCTCTGTAGTATCAACTAATTTACCCTGAACCAGAATTTCACTGTATGAATATTTATTTAATAGGGACAAAATTTCCAATATATGAGAGGGTCAATGTGTATTCACTTACTGGTGTGAGCATGCCGAATAGTCAGAATACTGCAGTTTCCTATTATCCATTAGTCCTGCAGCATTCTTTCATGGGTCAAAATGTGTCAAATACTTGTGTCCCTTAAAGCCTGAGAAAAGGGCTAAACTAATTAAATTATCAAGTGAAAATATGAAAAGAAATCTTGTTTCAAGAAAATAAGAATATAATAAAATTGACCACTAGTTTAAGAATTGGTTTGCATAGAAACTATGTTCTTTGCTGCTGATGTCTGGTCAAAGCTAAGGTTATGCATGGTTCATGTACATAGTTTCACTGGAGAGTTTAAATTCAGTAGGATGTGATACACCCAACTGTGGAGTGCACACTCTTTTATAGACTCATTGCTACCTGTGAAAGAGAATGTTTTACGTTGTCTTTGCACATCATTATACTTACAGCTGTACTGTGCATTAGGTACAGTAGAGAAACCTGTTGTTATAATAGATATGCATTTTACACTCCACAATTTTCAGATACGAGGCAAATTACTGCGACTTACTCACAGTTATAATCAGCTAGCAAATGGCTCAGGTTGGTTTAGCACCAGGAAATGCAGAGATTAAGACTCCCTTCTCCGATATTTTCCACAAAGCAGCATAAAGAGTGCAGTCTAATCAGTTACAGAACACCCTGATTGCTGGCTTAAAATGTAAGCTTAAAATGTTCTCTTTGGCATCCACTGTGATGAATCCTACTTACCTAAATGTTATTTCATATGTTCCAAAGTCCCACTGTTTGAAACTTTACTGTGGGATTTGAAGCTCACACTTTTCTAACTTGTGCTGTGTTCAATAAAGTGCACAAATTGTTAGCAAAAACCTATCTCCCTCATCTTTTTACAGTAAAGAGACTTCAGCCCCTGCATCTACTCAGCCAACATAACTAAGCAATCAGAAATTATCATCATCATCATAACTTTATTTCGATCACAAAGATCTTAAAAAGTACATAGGTAAAAGCATATTAGGATGGATAAAAGATAAAAACCATAATTAAAAGGAAACAATTCTTCCATATATACAGATAAAAATACATTAAAAGATTTCATACACTATATTTTGAGCGTTTGATCAATAAAGCTTGCCAATATTTGGCCAAACCAAAAACTATTACTCTACGAGTATCTGTGGATAAAATTCTCAATACAATGAGGTAGTGGCCTGGGCCAATTTGCCTACACGAGGGAATTATCCACTTGCCCCTCAAGGACTGATAATGGGGACAAAAGAATAGCAGATGGACTAGGGATTCAGAACTTTCTTTACAAGCTGGACAATTGGCATCAAAGGGAGCATTATTACGCCACTTATTGAAAAACAGTTTGGTGGGTAGGGTCTTATATCTAAATTGTAGAAATAATTTACATGCAAGGGTGGAACAATTTCATCAATAGTTTCCTCGAACAACGAAACAGGTTTAAAGTTCATAAATTCCAGTCAGAGTGCCCACCAGTTTTGTCACCTCTTTCGCCGATATTGATTCCCAGTAGACAGTTGTCACCCTGCTCTTTGGTATAAAGCACAGCTTCTCGGGGGTAAACCAATAAGCCTCCATCCCTATTTTCCTCAACAGATCTCTCAAAGATCTAAACCATGGGATGGAGATTACCTGGGACTGTTTCAAAAGGCCCATCATTGCAACTTGGCAAGGGGCAAGCTCCTCAATTGACCACAGACTATGCCAAAATATTAGATGCTTATAATCCAACTTGTGGGCTAGTTGTCTTTGGGCCTGGTCCAGAAAAATTGGGGTCAAGGGGGTACTAGTTGGTAAATTAAAAAGCGATCTTATGAAACGGTTTTCTAGGGTGGTAAGACAATCCGTGTTCCCCCTACCCCATAGTTCAGCCTCATATAATACGCATCCTAAGGCTTTGATATTATAGATTTCTAACAATAGGGCCACTTTTTTGGACACTGTGCTTTTGTGAATCTTACTGATGTGAGCAGTTTGATGGATTAGTGACAAATGTGCTTTCTCAATATGGGGTGCCCAACATAGGTTTGGTGGTAAACGAATGCCCAGGTAGTCAAAGACAGAAACTTGTTCTAGAGTACTATTCCCTACATACATATGTCTAATGGATGGCTTTGCAATCCCTTTGGAAAAAATCATATATTTAGTTTTATCCTCATTTAATTCCAGGCCCTGCTCAATACAAAAGAGTGTAAAATCGTTTGTTGGAGGCCTTGTGGGGTCTTTGATATTTGTGGGGTATTGTCAGTGAAGAGAAGTGCTGGCACTCTTCTCTTCCCAACTTCAGGAGCATCGCACCCATCCCTGTTGAGGAATCCTACTACCCCATTGATGAAGAGTGAGAATAGCGTGGGCGCTAAGACACCTCCCTGTCTCCCTCCCCGATTTATCGAGAATAGCTTGGTTAGTTGGTTATCCTCCCCCCACCTAATTTGGGCTTTATTTGCTGAGTGCAGGCAGATTAAAATATCAAGCAAGTTTTGAGGAAGACCCATCTTTGCCAACGCCCTCCATAATTTGGCACGAGGGACCAAATCAAAGGCAGTAGGCTGGTCAACAAAGGCGACATATATCTTACCCCCTTAAATGGCAACCTCTCTCCAATAAATGCATAGGAAACGGAATACCTGATCCAGAGTACTAATATTGCCACAAAAACCCATCAGTCATGATATTAGACTCTGAGATCCAATCCTGGATCCGAGCCAATACTTGCTTGCAGAATTTTTTTTTGCAAGAAGTCGATTAGACTGATTGGTCTATAACTGACCAGATTAGCCCTATCACCTTTTTTATAGATTGGTATAATCTCAGCTATGTTCCAAGAGGGAGGGATTTCCATACCTGACAGGATGGCATTAGTTAACATATTAATGTAAGGGGCCCAGACTTTTAAATCCTCTCTGTATAGATCGTTTGGAATTCAATCAGGGCCAGGGGCTCTAGCTGGAATACAGGAGCGAAAGGCTACTTGAGTTTCTTTGAGAGAAATGACTAAATCTTCGACATTTCCAGACATGGATTTCTCAATCGTGCCTGTATACCCCTCTTCCTCCATATTACCTACAGCATAAAGGCGCCCAAAATGAATTACCCACTCGTCTGGATGGACTGTGAACTCTAAAGCCATCTTTGGTCCATTCAATCAGTAGGCCGCTTTTCTCCAGAAGGTCTTATTGTCTTTGGCTGCCAGTGCCCTGTGGAGAGAGGGCCATAGAGAGGATTCACATTTTTTGCTTGGCGGACTCTAGTGCTTGCCTATATCTAGTTCTACACACCACCGTATCCGCGCAAACTTTGGATTTCACTGCATGTAGGAGCTCACCCTTTGCTTTTCTACAATCTTGATTATACCAATCTGCCACAGGGACTCGCTTTTTCCCTTCTTTATTTGTGGGAAATGTCTTCTCTTTTTTCGGTTGGCCCAGAAAAACCCTAATCTGGCTATAGAGTATCTCATGCTGGATACTCAGCTTCTCAATTATATCTATAGTTTGGACAGCTCTTCCACCTCCTCACGGACTATGAGTTTTACTGTTTCCAAAAGCCCTGAGTTTTCCTCCACCCAGTCCCATCTGATTGTTCTCAAATTGTTTGTAACAGACAGCTTACACAGGTCAGTCATGACCCTAATGTTGGGTTTTCTTTCTCCCTGATTTATTAGGGTGAGAATCATGGCATTGTGATCACTATAGGATCTTTTAGCCACTGACATATCAGATACTAAAGTCCAAAGCCTAAGATCAGCCAGACAATAGTCAATTCTACTGGCGTAGCCAGGTCTATTGAAGATCAGTTCTAACCCTGGGTGCAAAATTCCGCTCCACTCGTGGAGTTTACGGAGTTTTGTCAACTTCGCGTTCTGCGTAGAGCGCTGTTGTCGAAAAACTCTGCACTCCGCAACGGAGCAGAGTTTTTTGGTGTTAATGTGCCAGAAATGCGTTTTCGCGTGCGCAGGAGTGACTTACCGGGTGCCTGCGATCACCGAGCCGCTAGGTATTCACATGGTCCCGCAAGAGTTTGCGATCGCGAATACGTAATTTGAGCGCGCCAGCAGAGTTCCGGTGGGGGTTTTGTAAAGATTGCGATCCTGAACACGCAGGATCTACCGCGACTACAATCTGGAAAAGGTTCTCTACCCGAGCAGCATCAAAACATTCACGAAATGACGATTTGGAGTAAAAAACTCCTCAAATTGACATTTGGCTATGCTTTTTTGTGCAAGGAGTCCTTTTTCTTTTTTTACTTTTTTTTTCAAGAGGAAGGAAGTGTCCCAGAGTCTCCATTTTCCTGTTCATCTCCAGCAGGCTCCTCCCAGTGCTTTGTCCATCTCCTGGTGACTTTTCATTTGGATTTCGAGCTGGAAGGATCACTCTTTGTGTCTGCTGCATAATATATCATTGGATTTGAGGACTTTGAATTTGAGATTCCACAAGTAAGTTGGAAAATTGGTGTTGTTTGTTTGATTGGGGCCATGCACCTAGATTTATTTGTACTTTTCATCGTTTTTTTTAAATTTATTGTGGTGGGTGGCTGTAGTTTCAGTAGGGGCCTAGTTGTTTCTTTGTAAGTAATTTTTCTTCTTTAATAAAGTAAACACGTTCCACAGTTCAGTAAATTTTTATCCATGTTTTGAAATCAATTTACAATATTTATTTAGTTCACTATGTAGCCCAGTAGGCTGCCAAAAATAGGCCTTTCTCAGCCAGTAGGCCAAGAGCTACTCATGGGTGCATGAAACAACTGTTTCTGTGGTGTGTGTTAAATTTAAACATCATTTTGGCCATGGATGGCATTGGATTAAAAATACAAAATGTGTTTTTTGTGGTATTTCACCTTTTTGTTCATGTGTGTTAAATTAAATGCCTTTGTTGGATGTGTGTGGTTATAACTTGCAAACCTTTTTAGCCCCATGGATTTTCGTTTTTGGCATTGTTGCATTAAGGATGTGTTGTTTAGCATGCCTCCTTTGTCTGGCTAGTGTGTGAGTGTGTTTGTAATAGTGGGCCAGCATTTGCCTTGGCTGAGCCTCCCCATGTGGCCAGGGGCCATTTTGTAAAGTCTGTTTCCATATAGGCCTGCTTGTGTTCATTGTTTTTCAGGCCTCCTTGTTGTTGTTGTGACCATGTGGCTGGCGGGAATTTTGTGAAGACAGCCAGTGTGCTTTTGCCATAGTCCTGCATTGTCTTCCCTTTGTAGGCTTATTGCTTGTTGTTGTGGCCTGGCCATGTGGCTTGCGGCCATTTTGTGAAGGCAGCCAGTGTGCTTTTGCCATAGGCCTGCATTGTCTTCCCTTTGAAGGCTTATTGCTTGTTGTTTTGGCCTGGCCATGTGGCTGCGGCCATTTTGTGAAGGCAGCCAGTGTGCTTTTGCCATAGGCCTGCATTGTCTTCCCTTTGTAGGCTTATTGCTTGTTCTTGTGGCCTGGCCATGTGGCTGGAGGCCATTTTGTGAAGGCAGCCAGTGTGCTTCTGTCATAGGACTGCATGCCTTCTTTGTGGTGGCCATGTCTTCTTGCTGGTTGTTGTTTTGCATGCAATTTTATTCTTCTTTTATTCAGCAAAAATGTAGCACAGCTCACTACATTTTCTCCATGTTTTTAATACATTTGCAATATTTATTTTAATTGATTCACTATGCGGCCTAGTCTGCCAATGGGTTTTCCAACCAATAGGCCCAGAGCTACTCATGGGTGCATGAAACAACTGTTTCTGTGGTGTCTGTTGAATTTAAACATCATGCTGACCATGGATGGCATTGGATTAAAAATACTAAATGTGTTTTTTTGTGGTATTTCACCTTTTTTTCATGTGTGTTAAATTAAATGCCTTTGTTGGATGTGTGTGGTTGTAACTTGCAAACCTTTTTAGCCCTGTGGATTTTCGTTTATGGCATTGTTGCATTAAAGATGTGTTGTTTAGCGTGCCTCCTTTGTCTGACCAGTGTGTGAGTGTGTTTGTAATAGTGGGCCAGCATTTGCCTTGGCTGAGCCTTCCCATGTGGCATGGGGCCATTTTGTAAAGTCTGTGTCCATAGAGGCCTGCTTGAGTTCATGTTTTCCAGGCCTCCTGCTTGTTGTTGTTGTGACCATGTGGCTGGCGGCCATTTTGTGAATGCAGTCAGTGTGCTTTTGCCATATAGGCCTGAATGTCTGTCTTCCATTTGCTCCCCTTTGCTTATTGTTTCCATTGTCATTTGTCAGCTGCAGCCCCCTGAATGCTACATTTATTTTATTTTATTTTATTTATGTCATTTATAAAGCGCATGAATCACCCCGGGTGGGGTATCTCCGCGCTAAAGACGGCTAAAGAGGCACTAAAGCTAAAAGAGTGATGTTTTAAGTTTTTTCCTAAAAATCAGGTAGTTAGTGCATTGGCGGATGTCCAGTGATAGCTGGTTCCATATTTGTGGGGCTAGGTAGGAGAACGCTTTGCCTCCTAATCTGGCTTGTTTTATGCGCGGAACAGTGAGAAAACCCTTGTCTTTTGATCGAAGGGTACGTGAAGGTATATATCTAACCAATTTATCCGCTAGATATTTCGGTCCCATTTTGTTAAGGCCTTTGAATACCAAACAGCTAATTTTGAATTAAATTCTTTTACGTATGGGCAACCAGTGTAATTTACGTAGTAGGGGGCCAGAGGGAGTGCGGGAAGGAGCACTGGTTACCAGACGGGCCGCCGTGTTCTGGACCACTTGTAAACTGCTCAAGGCAGTTGTCTTAGCAGAGATCAGCAGGGCATTGCTGTAATCCAGTCGGCTAAGGACCATAGCGTGTACCAAGGTCTTTCGTGTAGAAGAAGGGAGAAGGTGGAAAACTTTACGGAGCAGGCTGAGAGCGTAGAAGCATGTCCGTTTAGTTGTAGCTATATGTTCATCCAAATTAAGTTTGCTATCAATTAGCACGCCCAGATTCTTAACCACTAGTTTAGGGGATGGTGCAGGACCCAGTTCCTCTGGCCACCAACAAGGTGACCAGCTGGTCACTGCGTCTTTAAACAACATTATTTCTGTTTTATCTGCGTTTAATTGCAGAAAGTTGTTGCTCATCCACGATGTAATAGTTTTCATGCCATTAGTAAAGATGCTCTTGATGTTAGGAGTGTTTTTATTGAAAGAGATAAGGAGCTGCGTGTCGTCCGCGTAAGAAATGGGAGTAAACCCAATATTTCTTAAGAGTGCTGCGAGTGGGGCGACATATATATTAAATAATGAAGGGCTGAGACAGGAGCCCTGAGGCACGCCCTTTGTTACCATTGTTGTCTGAGATTTAAAGGGACCAAGATTAACTGTTTGCGTTCTTCCCTTTAGAAAGTCCGTTAGCCAGTCTAGTGCCTTGCCCTGAATGCCTATGGCTCGTAATCTCTCCAACAAGATATGATGTGAGATGGTGTCGAATGCTGCGGAGAGGTCGAGCAGTATAAGAATTACTGCTCGACCAGCATCCGCATGCATTCTAATGTCATCCATGACATTAACCAAGGCTGATTCTGTGCTATATTTGGGGCGGAATCCTGACTGTGAATGGTCAAGACAGTCTGATGATTCAATGAAGGTGGAGAGATGAGTATTAATATGTTTTTCCAGTATTTTACCATACAGAGGGAGAAGTGAAATGGGACGATAGTTGGAGATTACATCGGGGGACAATTTAGTATTTTTCCTAATAGGCATTATCTGGGCAGCTTTCCACTCAGAGGGAAGCTTCCCTTCTGTAATCGAACTATTTAAAATGGAGCACAGTGGTGCAGCCAGCTCTGCTGCTAGACCTCTGGAGATTTTTGCTGGAATTAAGTCTTTAGGGGATCCAGATTTGACAGATTGTAATAGTTTTTCTGTGTCTTTAATAGTGAGCTGAGGAAATTCTTTCAGAGTGAGAGAGTTATGGGAGTCTAGGGGTAGTTCTGCAATTGAATTATGACTTGAACTAGTTACAGTAGAAATGAGTTTATTGTAAATATTGTCAATCTTCTGTGTAAGGAAGTCAGCAATATTATCACAGAGTAACTGAGTTGGTGCATCTTCTGGTTTACAAGCTTTGGGATTGATGAAGGTATTGAGTACTTGGAAAAGAGTTTTAGGGATGTTATCTGTTTGTGCTAGCTGGTTGGCTATATGTTTTTTCCGAGCAGCTTTGATGTTTTTATGGTAGGAGTCTATGGCAATTTTGTATTTTTCTTTATCAAAAGGTGCCTGAGTTCTGCGCCATTGACGCTCTATCTTTTTGCACCAGCTTTTTTCGGACCGGAGGTCTGTTGAATACCATGGAGTCTGAGGACGCTTGGGGGCCATTGATGAACTTTCCAGGGGGGTTAATTTATCTAAAGAGATTAGTACTGCGTCCTGAAAATCCGTTAGTTGTTTCTCTACCGAGTCTGATGATGAAAAGTGTGGAGGGATAAAAGTGTCCCTAAAGAGTGTAGGTGTCAATTTATGCTATTGTCTATGGGCTCGCGTAATAGATTTTTCCACGCATTTATACTCGGCAGGGCCCATTAGATCAAATGCAATGGAAGAGTGGTCCGACCAGATCAAAGGGGTGGTAGATTTGTATAGCGTATGAGGGGAGTTTGAAAGAACCAGGTCTAGAGTATGACCCGCAATATGCGTTGGCACCTCGTTGATTTTTATGAGTCCTAGTGACGCAAGCTCGGTCAGAAGAGCAGAGGCCTTAGGCTCCTCTGGGTTCTCACTATGGACATTAAAGTCACCTAATAAAAGAAATTTGTTGGAGGATATAACATGTGAGGCAATCAGGTCTAATAGAAGGGTGATGGAATCGAGGAGTGGTCCCGGGGGCGGTATACAAGGGCTCCCTTCCAACTCAACTGTGCATGAAGATCTAATCTAAATGCTAAAATTTCAATTTTGTCGTTGCTGAGTTGATCTAGTAAAGTAACTTTAATCGGGTCTTTGTAAATAATGGCTATCCCTCCTCCTACCCTACGAGGTCTATCTAATTTCAAAATACCAAACCGTTACATTTGTATTTTTGTTGTTGTTCTTCTTCTTTCCTATCCTTCCTGAGTGTACTGTACAGTACACCATGAAAGCCCTTTTTGTTGTCAAAATCTCACAAATGGTTAGACTGTATTGTTAATTGTTTTAATAAATGAGGTAATAACACTAACAAGTGTGACCACACACTAAATTATATTATAATTGTTTGTACTGGTAATTGAACCACAACAATGCCACGTTTCACTGATGTTCATCTTGCTTCTTTGCTTTTAGGTGCACAAAAGAAGAGGAGACATCAAAACCGATTGTACTGCCAGACAGAAGGCGTGCGCCCTGCGCACAACGTCACGTGACGTGTGACCACATACATCTCTTCAACTTGTGAATCTAAGACAAGTGCCGCTGCGTGCTAACTGACATATTCAAGATGAACCCAAAGAAAGGTAGCAGTACCAAGAAAGTCAAAGTTGCCAGTGAGAAGAAGAGGGCACTGCCACTTACCACCCACCACCGGTATGTCGACCAAGACCTTTTTTGGGAAACCAAAAATTGCACCTGCAGCAGCAGTGTCCGGGGAGCAAGCTGGGAGCAGCACCCCCGCTTCAGTGGACCCACCCCACCAACCTAGGCCCAAGCCCATGTCTGTCGCAGAGGCAGCCAGTCTAATCACGACAACACCGACGAGCAGTGATGTTGAAATTGACTTATCGTTATCGCAAAGTAGTACCCAATCAATGCAGGAAACTCAGATAAGTGGGCAACAACAGCTGCAACCACCCCCAATAGTAGTTGTTTCTCCCGAAGTAGGGGCAGTTCAGGAGATTGAGCTTCCTGCTGAGGAAGAAGAAGAGCTAGCCACTCTTTCAGAAGATCCATTGTCGTCCAGATCCCCAGTAAGGAAAAGGAGGGTTAGTCCATCAACTTCTTCTGCAGGCCCTCCTTCTGATGATCTAGACGCCACTTGGATCCTACCTCATTCTGAGAGTGAGACACTCCACGAGAAAAGGCTAGGGAAAAGAAAGGTTCCAGAAAGCCTTAGTGTTATGGAGGTAGATGTACAACAGGAGGTTGATGACGAGCCAGTCATCATGGACATTAGCCCCGCCCCAGTGGAGACCGACATTACCCCATCCCAAATTGCTGTGAGGGATTTGGCATGGATAACACCAACACAGATACCACCAACACCAACTCCATCTGCCATATTTACAAAGTCCCGGCAGCAACCTACATCCACCACAACCACCTCAGTAGAAGTAGGTATTACAGAGAGTCAAACGTCACACGCACCTACCAGTTCATCTGACATTGCAAGTGGCACCAGCAATGTCAGAAAATTGACCTCCCCGGTTTGGGACTTCTTTTCGGTTAGGAGGATGGAGGTGAACATTGCTATATATTCCATTTGTGGAGTAGGTTTTAGTCGGGGTAAGCTTGGTACAAACTATGGTACCGGAGGCCAAACAACCCATCTGAGAAAACACCACTTGATCCAGTGGGAGGTGCACCTTAGCGGACGAAAAACTGCAAGTGTTGTTGGTGGAGGGGATGAAGATCCGATCACGGTGGAAGGTGAACAAGAGGGAGACATTTTCTCCGGTACACAAAGTAGCTCTGTCCCCAGCAGTGCAGTGGTACCACCCACAACATCAGCAGCAACATCACAATGGCACAAGAGTCAGGCCAAGACACCAAGGGGTCCAAGGCAAGAGAGTACCGCAACAAAAAACCGCGCATTGAGCCTAACAATATCTGGTCACAAGAAGTCACCTGCATCAGTGGCACCAGAAAATAAAAAAATCCAGGCTACCATTCTCAGCATGTTTAGGCCGGAGGGGCAGTACGAATGCAACCACCCAATGGCACGTTTGTACAATGCGAAGCTGGCTAAAATGTTAGCGCTGGACCTCCTCCCTTTTTCTTTTGTGGAAGGGGTGGGTTTTCTAGAATTTGTGGCTGCCCAAAATGGAAGGTTCCCAGCCGGTCCTATTTCGCCAGAGTTGCTGGTCCAGCACTACATCACGACGTGCTGGAATTGCTTGGACAAGCTTTACAGCAGAGTGCTGTTCACACTATCCACCTGACGACAGACATGTGGACCAGTTGCCAAGCCACTGATTACATGTTCATCACTGGATCTCTTTTGTGGGGGTTAGAGAAAAGATATCTGCAGGTGTTAACACTGCTGACAATTTTAATGGCGCTTGGAAGCATGCTACAGTAGTCATGTTCGCCATGGAGACATCCCATACTGCTGCAAACATTTTGGAAGACTTTAACACTAAGGTCTTTGAATGGCTGCAACCAAGAGGGCTTAACATTGGTTTTGTTGCCACGGACAATGGCAGTAATATAGTTAAGGCCATGGCCGATGGTGGCTATTTCAGGGTCCTGTGTTTGGCGCACTGCATTAACATCATTGTTCAAGACTTTCTGAATAAAGAAGACCGAGTCAGCAACTTACTGACCACCTGCAGAAGAATCTGCACACATTTCAGCCATTATTTTAAAGCCCGGAAGCAGCTGAGGTTCATTCAACGTGATAATAGAATGCCAGTTAAAGCACTCATCCAGGAGGTGCCAACATGTTGGAACATGACTTATTACATGCTTGAACATCTGTTTGAGCAGTACAGACCAATCAATGAATATGTCATGCAAAGAGAGGATGCAATTGTGAAAGACATGATCATTGAGATGGACCAATGAGGCCTAGTTAGATGCCTGACTGAGATGCTGCTTCCTTTTGAGGTGTTCACATGTGAAGTCAGCAAGGAGGACTGTACCATGGGCCAAGCTATCCCATTGTTGCACATGCTACAGGAACAGCTAAAGGAGATGTCTGCAATGTACGCAGGTGTGGAGGAAAAAAAAGAAGCCTTTGAATTGGTGGGGAGCTTAATCCTTCGCTTATCTGCAAATACAAGGGTGCAAAGAGACATTGTGTCATCCAACCATTACATTTGTGCCACAATTCTGGATCCACGGTACAAACCACTACTGGAGACTTTCATTCCTTTTTCAGACGGGAATGTTGCCAACTACAAAACTTGGATAGCTGTGCAAGGCAATCAGCGAGAAAAAGAACAGCCAGGAATTAGAGGCCCGCTCCTCCAGGGCACAACAAGTACTGCAGTAGAGCCTTCAAGTTCAACTTCAGAGCCAGAGAGCAGTGCGGTTGGCTCACAGCAGCCAAAACCACCAACAACACCAAGAACAACATCAACAACAACAAGAACAGAAGCCCCAAAATCAGCAAAGGAATGGTTTCTACAGGCAGGGCTTAAGTCCAGTGCTGAGGCAAAGGCAAAAGAGGCTGAGCACAGCGGAGCACCCACGACCATTGAGCGGATGGTCCAGGCCTATCTAAATGACTCAACAGAGGTCTACTTTGAGCAAAATCCATTGCTGTATTGGTATAGGAAAAGGCACCAAAGGCCAGTGCTCAGAAGGCTGACGATAAACTATCTGGCTCGCCCGGTCACAAGTGTCTCTGCTGAGCATGTTTTCAGTGCTGCTGGTGCCATTCTAACAGTGAGAAGGACCAGTCTCTCACCCCAAAACGTGGATAGGTTAACCATGATCAAAATGAATCAGCACTTTATACCACTGGATTACACCATACCTGAAGTAGCACAGCAAGAAGATGATGACGACGACTCAGGTCATGGAAGTAGTGTATTAGGTGACCTACTTCTGGGTGAACCACCAGTGTTTAAGGACAAGCTCTACTTTCCTGACAACTAGGCTTTAGTTTCTCTAGTTACTTTCTTTCTTTGATGCCCAACCCCCCCAAAAAAGATATAGCTAAGGAATATTATTTACTTTATTATTTGTGTGTGTCTGTCTCTGGTTCACAAATCCATCCCCATCATCTTGCTCTTTTATTGCCGGATTGGAGTTGCAACTGTGTGCAGTCAGTGAAAAAGTAAGTCCCGACTCCAGAATCCAGACTCGCCCTAAAGTCATTTCCCTCAAGCCAGACATTGGATGGAGAATACAAACAAACAAATGTGTACCAGCCTCCAACCCTGGGCCCTGACTATCTATCTATCTATCTATCTATCCTTTCCTAACCTAGAGGGACTGCCCCAGAAGAACAGGTAAATGATGGCATGCATTGCACGCTGAGTGATTGTTGTTTGTTGTGAATCATGTCTACTATATTCTACACACAAAAAAGTGACTCAAGTCAATCTTTCTCTTGTTGTTGTTCAATAACAAAATTGTACTACTACAGGCAAGTTCCATTGCATTTTGAGTCGGGACAAGTCTGGACTCACTCGGGACACTGTTGGTATGGAGTTGGACGCCATACTCAGAGTCAGAGTTAGGAGGATCAGAGATGATTGAAGGAATGACTTAGGGCGTGGGCGTGAGCATGACTACTTCGAGAAATGACACCAGAAGAAGATGGAAGTTTTCAAATTCACTGAAACCAACCGATTTGGATGATGATGATGATTTTGAAGTGGCCTAAAGCTAAACAACAACCTACATGTCTGTGTAGTGGTAGTGGTGATGACGAGTGTGGTGTGACTGACAGTGGTGCATTGATTTTTTACTTCATTTGGAAAATGCTATGTTGCTGTGTGTGTGTGTGTGCTCACTGTTGTCTGGCTCAAATTCGAAGCTAAGTGGAGGTTGGGTAGGGGGCCTAGTGTTAGAGGTAACTGCTGGAAACAGACATGATTTAGCCATGCTGCCTCTGAAAGTCTTCTTGTTGCACTCCTTATGAAGTTTAACTTTTCTCCTTGATTTTTCAGTATCCTTTTTGTTTTTCCAACTACAGGCCCTTTACCCTGCGCCATACTGGAAAAACAACTCACACTTACCTTACCAAACCGCATCCGCAAGGCACCCAGGTTTGACGGACAGACAGTCCAAGAGGAAGGCAGAGATGCAACTCCCAATTTAGTAATTAGTATCATGTTTTTACTTTTCTTCAATCATTACTACTGTGTGTGTTGTTTATGTTTGCTTATTTGACTCCTACAGATATTTTAATTTTATTTGCTATCTTTCAAAGAACGGTACAACAAAAAATAATGTATGTAACTTGGGTCTCTCTTGGGAGCAGACAGAGAATTGGATAATTAATATACTGCCCTGTACTAGTCTAGTACTACTGATCATCATGCATGCATTTCCTTTTCTTCCCATAACAGATTTATGATGGTCGGCTGCCAAGATGAATGTGTTGTCCATGTGTAGTGTTTGTCTTTGTCAAAACATTCCCCCAAATCCCCCTTCCCATCCACTCATCGAACCCCTAACCCTCTTCCTCCCGAGCTGTGTGATTAATTGAGGTGTGACTAAATTAAATTTACACCATTAATTGATCACACACTTGCTGGGGCAGATGTGGTGAAAGCAACACCAACTCAAGGCAGGACGAAGATCTTCTCCTGCTCTAAGTATATAGATAGCCCACACTGGCAATATATAGATTAGATTGCCCATCCATGCACAGTATTCAATATTCAATTTTTTTCCAGAGGAACATAATCCATCTTAATTAATTGCCAGCATCATCATCCTTCCAGCACTAAAAGATACGCTTGTCCAATTCATAGCTCGAGTCGATTTCAGTTCCTAACTTGTACTAGGCTAGCCCACCATTCTGTTTTATTTTACTTTAGCATTGCTTATCATCATGGTTTCTCGTTTCGCACTGTTCTTCTTGTGTACTGTACTTCTACTAGTCGTTCCCTAGTCCTCCTCAGGTGACTGTCTCATTTTCTTTTATACTGTATATACTACTACTAACACCACCATGGCACCTTGGGAAACCAAACCATCACCAAGCAGCCATTGCTTTGCCTAATCAATCACAGGTAAGAGAAGAAGTTTGGGGGATTCAATGAAGATGCAATAATAATCTATATACTATGGAAATTAATTAATTCACACACCCACACCCCTAGCGAGTCCATAGGGGTTATATAAATATATATAGTTGCAGACTGCATAGACTAGGAGAGAGTAGTAGGACAAGTGAGGGTATTGCATCTATCTGTTGGTGTGTTACACTATATCAGCAGATTTAATAAACTGGCTGCGGCTCTGCTGCAAAGGAAACAGTGCACTGTGAAGTAAAAGAGTAAAACCCCCCCTCCCGAAAAAAGATTTACATCATATGTATCATAAAACTAAAAATGTATTCCCCTAACAAATATAAAACTAGAAAAGCCCACAACACCTGACCCACCCCCTCCCTAACCCCAACCAATGTCCAACGATAGTCCAAAATCCAAATGTCCGTAACCCCAATCCAATTTCCCCAACTCCCACATCCCACCCTCTCCCCAACAGGTCCCACCCACCAAACAAAACATTAAAAAAGGGGCAAGAGAGAGGTCTAGCGGCGGGCGAGGGCTAGGAGGAGTCGGATCTCCCTCTCTAGGCTGTCGCAACGCTCCTCAAGGTGGCTTTCAAGGCACGCCATCCTAAGGAGCATGCGGCTCTCAAATTGTCTCACTCTCACTGTCAAGGGGGTAGCAGCAGTAGAAGATGAGTGGTGGGGGCAGCTGCCATACCACAGCCGTACCACCGGAGGCACTACTGGGGCCTGGCTGGGGCCTGGGGCATTGGAGGCTGCAGCTGCTGCCTCCTCCTCCTCCTCCAGGACCACCAGCCGCCAATATTCGGCCTTATGGTCTCCAACTTTCTTTGCCAGGTCCTGGCTGCTCTCGCCCGCCTGTCAGATGTTTGTTTGGCAGGAGTAGCTATACCAAGAAAGAAAAAAGATAAATTGTAACCAGTACTCTTAGCAAAACAGTAACACATAAAATTATTACATAGTGGCACAGTAGCACTAGCAGTACATAACATTTGTGGTATCCTCGATTCCTCAGCCCCTAAGATTTGGATGAGATTAGAGTTTCAGGCATTGGGCAAGTATTCTTCTTCTCTCTCTTGTTTATCTCAATTAATCTTGTAGTTGTAGGCATGCCAGCTCAGCTTGCGCCCTAGACAGACATACTCGTGTCACAGACTTGAGTTACTTTACTACTGTCTGCAGGTGGGGCAGCTGTACTACACAATTATCTCTTTTTATATTATGGCCACTCTTTTAAATCAATAGCAAATGCTCAATGTCACTTTTACGCTTACTACTACAAGGCAGATGATATGATTATATGAATGATGATATACGGCACAACGTCACGTGACGTGAGGTACTACTATTGTAACCAATCATGCAGCCGATAGGCCACCCATGGCCGACATTGTTGAAATGATGACATGGGTAGGGAGAGAGTGGGCCTCGGAGTCGGAGGGAGGCGATTGATGATGGGTGGGTACATACATAATATATATGTTGTGCTTGGAAACTACTGTAAGTCAAGGGAGTAGTCAGAAATACCATCTCAAGCCTTTGAATCAAAAACCTTGGGAAAAAAACATTCCTTGTTTATTCTTCTTCCCAGGGATTTTTCCATTTATCATTGCATTGTTCTAGCATTATTTTTATTGTTCACCCTTGGCTTTGCTACTCTGGCACAGTTTAATTTACATTCTCTTCATCAAGTCTTCACCTATGATTGTCATCCATCCATCCAAACATGGTTATTATTAGGCCTGGGTGGTGAACTTCGCTCCGTTCGCGGAGTTTGCGGAGTTTTCTGCACTCCGCGGAGCTCGCAGAGTGCAGAAAACACCGCTTCGCGATGTGCAGCAGAGTTTTTTCCCCGCTCGCGATCGCTAACGGTAAGTTCACGATTGCGAACGGTAAGTTCGCGAGCGCGAGCTGCCGCTCGGGTAGAATTTCTACCCGAGCGGCAGGAATACCAGCACAAACTGCAGTTCGCACTGCACTCCGCCACTCGCGGAACTTCGCGGAGTTTTTTTGTAACTTCGCGCAGTTCCGCGTAGCAAAACTCCGCGAACTACACCCAGGCCTAGTTATTATTCTCAACAAACCTTTCACCAACATGCATTTGTCATTTAACCCCTTACCTGCTTATGACGGAACCACGCCGTCATGAGCCACGGGCGGCGTGTGCTCATGATGGCGTGGTTCCATCATGCGGCTGCCGCTCCGCCCACGCGGCATTAATTCCCCGCCTGTGCGGGCGAATTAATGAGCGGGCGGGCCATGACGGAACCACGCCGTCATGAGTACACGCCGCCCGTTGACTCATAATGGCGTGGTTCCATCATGAGCATGGCAGCGCCGCGCTCACCCCCCATGCCCCCGCGGCTTGGCGAAATTCGCGCCGCGGCCAAGGGGTTAACCACCCATGCGTCCTTGCTTGCCCTCAAGTTTGACCCATCAAACCCCCGGAGGATTCCTTTCCCCCATACAGTTTCACCCACCCAGGCAGGTATCCTTTCTTTCACCTTTCACACATCCTTCAACCACCCATGCATCCTATCTGCTACCTATATGCATCCTCGGGCCCCCTTCACCCATGCATCCTTCTCTGCCAGTCATATATATTACATGTCACCCGTCCTTCCTCCTTCCATCCTTCTTTCCCTTTTCCATCAACCCATCAAGGTCTGATTCTTAGTCTTCTTCATAAAACTTTCTCTGCTGAGTTGAAGAGAAGAGGCCATCAACTCCTGCTAATGCTAAATAAAGGGTGTCTCCTTCAACTGTTCACAACTTAGTCTCAGCAGTACAGTGTACAGTCACTGTACACCCTTGCAGCGAGTGTATAAATTCTATTGGCAATAAGCAAGGAATATGACTTACCACCACCCGCCACTGCTGCTGGCTCACCCCCTGCAGCTGCCGCATCTGCTCCCTCCTGAATGGCGTCGCCTTCTCCGCTGGCCCCGGCACTGTTGGTCGGTACGCCTAGAAAAAACATTACACTTTTTTCAGATGCCATATATGCCTCCCCTATTTATTTTTTTCACTAGCAAGATTGAACATACAATACACCACATACATCACTGCACTCCTCATACTTCCTTCCAGCCATGGTGCACGGTAATCAGTTCACCATTAACTGCTGCGAATAATACTAGGCCTAGACGAGAAGAAGACATAACTTTGGGGTGTCCAACGTGACCATCATTTACTGATTGAGCATGAGAAAGTAAAAGAAAGCCTGCTCATCTCAACAAACATGCTTAGAATACCTTACTTAGGCATGAAATCTGTACAGCAGAGTACGAGTACTAGCAGTAGTAAGGATCAATGGGTTCTCTGAGTCTTACAGTATCATCACTAGGCAGTCCACAAAATATATAAGGGGAGAGAGAAAGCTGACTGAAAAACCAGAAGAAATCAAGCTACAGACAGACTAATACAGAGTCAGAGGCTGTTTAAGGTTAAAAAAGAAAAAAACAGACACTAGAAATATATAAATAACTAAGTTAGTAGGTAATGCAGGGATAACAAGAATTTAGAAACAGATAGATTGAAGAGGATTTGGGAAAAAATAAAATTAGGAAACGGAAATAAGGAGCGGCAAAAGTTAGGGAAATATATATTAATATTAACATCAGGAAAGAGGGCTTACTGGGGCCAGCAGAGCCATCTTCTGAGGGCGTTCCTGCCCCTGGAAGACCCCTCCAGCTCCTGCACCCGCCTCAGAAGACCTCGTCATATTCTCACCCCTGGATGCTGATAATCATGTAAGACATAATTAAAGAGACAAAAAATGATTGGTGTTAAATAAATATTAAATAATCACTCCAAAAATATTTTTTGACCGGAAACAGCAATTGCAATAACATTGACCTTTCCTAAATCAGATCGACTAGTAGTAGACTAGTATCGTGGACGGATCGATCTTTATCATTCCACAGTTCTATTCATATTCCTGAATCCTAAACCTACCTAGCCCACCTATTCCAAAGACTTTGGAATGAATTGCAAAAAATTATATTTGCTTCTAAGTTCCAAATCTCCGATCTCATTTGCAATTATCTCAAAGTCAACCCCCTTTGACGGGTCAATTCACTAAGTCTGCATTTAGTCTTCTTAAATGCATAGATGGACGCATACATATTACATACACCAAATTGGTTGGTTGCTATTCACTCACTATACAAACTACAAAAAGGTTCTACTAAGGACTAAGGAGTCAAGGACTGTAGTCACCTGAGAGGATGCGTCACATGGGCCACTAAATTACTAACTAATACTAAGTGACTAACTAACTACCACTATCTTAGTGACAGGACAAAGGAAAGGAGTCTCTCTAGTCTGCATTACCTAACTTAAGTTCTCTAACTTCTCTTACATAATCAGCCCAAGTGAGCGCAAAGTTGCAAACAACTCCAAGTATGATTAGTAGCGCCGAGCACCTGTCTAGAAGAATAACGATCACATAATATAGGATTTTTAAACGTAACTTACTTGCATGTAAGCAGCAGCATTCTTGTTATTTGGGAAAAAAATATATTCGCAACAACATAGAACACATAATAATAATAATTAGCTACTCAACAAGCCCTGCGACCTCAACACCTAGCAGGCCCAGCAGGTCCTGCTCTCGGTCCAGGATATCGGACCACCAGTGCGTCACTTGGTTATGGGTGCGCCGGACCCCAGAGCTGCGATACATTGCCTGGCGCACCCTCGCCCACTGCTGATGACGCTCCTTTAGCCTGTACCCAGACCCAGGCCTGCCGCCTGCTGCCAAGGTGGAGGCTGGGTGGCGCTGCACGAAAAAAAAAGAGCTTCCACCTCTACCTCCGAAAACCAGGTCCAGAGCTGCACCCCTTCTGGTGCCGCCTTCCGCAAGGAAGATGGCTCCTCTTTCCCCGGGTCGCACTCTCTGCCATGATGCTGGGGGGATGGGGGCGGAAAATAAAATGTAGAAAGTAAAAAAGTAAGAGAGGGGAAGAAGAAAGGAAGTAAAAAAAATGAGAAAGCAGTAATATAGAAAAACAGTACAAAACGCAGTAAAAAACACACAAAAAGTAGAAAAAAACGCAAACTATACACTTAAGAAGAGAGAGGGATAGATAATAAATAAAAATGATCCAAAAAAAAGTTTTGGGAACAAAAGATTGGGAAGATTTAGGGAGAATTAAAAACAGGCCCCTGAACCATAACAAAGAGTAGAAAAACAAGATAGCCGTGCCCGTCTGCGTGGTGAAGTTTGCGCGATATTGCCCCCCGAACACGCAATCTGCGTTGCTGTATGGCAGAAACGTCTCGCAAATGGGCAGAACAAGCTACTCCGCCTGCTCGCGGAACTTCGCGTAGCACTGCGGAATTTTATTACCGCTTCGCACAGTTCCGCATAGCAGGGCTACGTGAACTCCACCCTGGCTTAGTCAGTTCACCATTTAGGTCAGATTTTATCCTACCATTTGTGGCCCTCAGGTCGTGTTGCAATGTGAGGGCCAGCACTTGGCCTCCTCTCTTGGACCATCTAACCGGTGGGAGATGTAACTTCGGGATTTGCCAAGGGCTGTCCCACTCCTCTGTCAAATCTAGAGGAGCAAGTGCGAGAGGTCAAGCATATCATTGAAATCCCCAGCTACCAATCAGGGGGCATTTCCAGTACATTCAGACAAGGCATAGTCTAAAATATGGATAGTATTTGTTTCCTCAGAGCCCTGGGCCACTCTGTTGTAGACATTAAAAACTCTCCTTTTTAGGCCACTATATAGTGTCAGATCAATAGCTAAAATATCCTGAGGATCAACAGGAACCAACTTGACTTTTGACCCGAGTGCAATTCTTACCCATATTACTAAGCCTCCCGAGGGTCTCCCCATCTCTTTCCTTGTTACATTAATGCCATATTATGAGTACCCACATCTGTGGAGAGTGTGCAAACTCCATGTTTCCTGGAATAGGATCACGTAATGGAAATCCACAAAATTGTCCCAATCTGAGTCAGCTAGCAATTTAGCGATCCCTGCGACGTTCCGAAACCAGGACCCTCAGGAGTCGATGGGATACATCGATATGGGTATAATCTGACCTACACTCAGTAGTTTCACCCCTTTCCTCGATTATGGTGGGATTAACATCACCCTCCCCAATTAAGCCTTCAATGAATGGCACCAGATCGACATCGGTGTTAGCGAGCAACCCAGACTAATAGGGATACCTCAACTTGAGTTTTGCCACAGTACAACTAGTGGTCATTCCATTTTCATCCTGGGACAACAATCCCCCTTCCAGTAGTCATCTCTGTCTACCCGCTACGCCCGGATTTGCTGGGACCCCTCGTTTCGGGACAAACCCATTTGACCCATAGCCTGCACCCACAGGAAGTCTATATTTAATGGCAATGGTGGTATTAGCAAGTGGGATGGTATGAGAGTCAATTGCCATCAGACCATCTACTAAGGCTCTATGGAAGAAACTAACTTTGACTACATCTGTTGACATCCCTGGTAGTCTTTCGGCATTCTTAATATCTTCTCTTATGATGGAGTAGCAGTGCCGAGTTTCCCTGAGCCAGTAGGTGCCATTGTTCTTAAATGAGTCAGAGTCCTCGCGTCTATCCCTGGGGAGATTAGGTACCTCTACAAGGTATATTACTGCTTTTTCTTCCTGGGTATAATTTTGGGTGTAAAAGCCATCCTTCACAGCCCCTGTTTCAGCTGATCACCCAGGGCTTAACATAAGGGGACACCCCTCATCTATTATAACCTCTCCTCTTTCAGGCTCTCTGCCCTCCTCCCTAACCTAGCAAATTCCTCGGTTATCTACCTGCTTGTTGCTATGGCCATTATAACAGAAGCAACCTCTTGGAAGGTTGAAGAGATTGTAGTTAAAACATCGGGGGAGCACATTGGAGCAAAGCACCGTGGGGCGTATGGGAGCTGGCAGAGGCTAAGCCAAGAAGGTGCCTCTTTGCTGGCCCGGGTTGGGTGATAATAGGAGCTTCGTGAACCCTACCTGGAACTTCTAGTTGGGTCAATGGTAAGATAGCCTTTCCACTGTTCACCCTCCCCTCTCATTCAGCAACCACCTTTCTCAGAGAAACGACCTCATCCCTAAGGGACTCAATTGTGACCTTTAGGCTCTGCAATAGGGAAGAATATTCATTACTCTTCTCACTGGGGCCAATATGGGCTGCCACTCCACTCCATTTACCTCCTCTGCGAGGGCCTCGTATCTATCGTGGCATTCAACTTGGACTACATGCACTTCTTCAGGGATGTCCTGTTGCTGACACCAGGCCAAGAGGGGTTCAGGTTCAGGATCTAATACAGTGGTCCTACATCCAGACCCTTACCCACTACCCTTCTGAGGTTTTTTGAAGATCTGTGGGATTCGCTTGGCAGCCTTTTTGGTGGAGGAGGGGCAGCAGAAAGTTCTGACAAGGCTACAGGAGAGGAATCGAATTATTAAAATTTGCAGATTGAGAGGAAGGCAGGGTAATCACCGAATGTGCAATTTCTTGGCATTCCGTAAGTAGAGTCTCAATCCTATCCATTGCATCGAAGCAAACAGCACCCGTAGCCTTTTTTTGTGGAGGGACCTTGCCCTGGGGTTTGTCTTGGACTTTTCTTTTACCCATAGCTTAACGAGCTCCCTAAGCAATCCACTGGTACAGCTGGGACAAAAACACGTGGGGTATACTGGGAGTTTATCCTCTATTTAAACTTGCCCAAAGAAATAGAAGAGTATTTACCCCTTCTAGAAATACACAACCTCCCCACCAGTTCCAATCAGCAACAGTTAGTAGCAAGGAAGGAAGAGAAAGAAGAAAGAGGGACTGCTTGCCAGGTAGGTCGCTCCCCCGCCACACAGCTCCGCCTGTGTTGTCCTGCCCGCTGCTGCTGCTGGTAAGCTCGCCCCTCTGCTGTTGCCTCGGTGCCCGTTTTGCTTCTGTTTCCCCTCGTGCCCCCATTTCTTGTGTCCATTTTTTGCCTTCTGTTCCCCTCGTGCCCCCATTTCTTGTGTCCATTTTTTGCCTTCTGTTCCCCTCGTGCCCCCATTTCTTGTGTCCATTTTTTGCCTTCTGTTCCCCGCGTGCCCCCATTTCTTGTGTCCATTTTTTGCCTTCTGTTCCCCTCGTACCCCCATTTCTTGTGTCCATTTTTTGCCTTCTGTTCCCCTCGTGCCCTCATTTCTTGTGTCCATTTTTTGCCTTCTGTTCCCCTCGTGCCCCCATTTCTTGTGTCCATTTTTTGCCTTCTGTTCCCCTCGTGCCCCCATTTCTTGTGTCCATTTTTTGCCTTCTGTTCCCCTCGTGCCCCCATTTCTTGTGTCCATTTTTTGCCTTCTTTTCCCCTCGTACCCCCATTTCTTGTGTCCATTTTTTGCCTTCTGTTCCCCTCGTGCCCCCATTTCTTGTGTCCATTTTTTGCCTTCTGTTCCCCTCGTACCCCCATTTCTTGTGTCCATTTTTTTGCCTTCTGTTCCCCTCGTACCCCCATTTCTTGTGTCCATTTTTTGCCTTCTGTTCCCCTCGTGCCCCCATTTCTTGTGTCCATTTCTGCCTTCTGTTTCCCCTCGTGCCCCCATTTTGCTGTGCCCAACTTTGCCTTCTGTATCCCCCGCTGCTGCGTCTCCTGTGTCCCCGCCCCCCTGACTGCCCATTCGCTGCCCCTGCCTCCCGCCTCCCGGCTGCTCCTCCCTCCCAGCTCCCCATATATGGCGGCCGCTGCGCGGTGAGGAGAGCGACCCTTGACCTTGCCAGGTAGGTCGCTCCCCCGCCACACAGCTCCGCCTGTGTTGTCCTGCCCGCTGCTGCTGCTGGTAAGCTCGCCCCTCTGCTGTTGCCTCGGTGCCCGTTTTGCTTCTGTTTCCCCTCGTGCCCCCATTTCTTGTGTCCATTTTTTGCCTTCTGTTCCCCTCGTGCCCCCATTTCTTGTGTCCATTTTTTGCCTTCTGTTCCCCGCGTGCCCCCATTTCTTGTGTCCATTTTTTGCCTTCTGTTCCCCTCGTGCCCCCATTTCTTGTGTCCATTTTTTGCCTTCTATTCCCCTCGTGCCCCATTTCTTGTGTCCATTTTTTGCCTTCTGTTCCCCTCGTGCCCCCATTTCTTGTGTCCATTTTTTGCCTTCTGTTCCCCGCGTGCCCCCATTTCTTGTGTCCATTTTTTGCCTTCTGTTCCCCTCGTGCCCCCATTTCTTGTGTCCATTTTTTGCCTTCTGTTCCCCTCGTGCCCCCATTTCTTGTGTCCATTTTTTGCCTTCTGTTCCCCTCGTGCCCCCATTTCTTGTGTCCATTTTTTGCCTTCTGTTCCCCTCGTGCCCCCATTTCTTGTGTCCATTTTTTGCCTTCTGTTCCCCTCATGCCCCCATTTCTTGTGTCCATTTTTTGCCTTCTGTTCCCCTCGTGCCCCCATTTCTTGTGTCCATTTTTTGCCTTCTGTTCCCCTCGTGCCCCCATTTCTTGTGTCCATTTTTTGCCTTCTGTTCCCCTCGTACCCCCATTTCTTGTGTCCATTTTGTTGCCTTCTGTTCCCCTCGTACCCCCATTTCTTGTGTCCATTTTTTGCCTTCTGTTCCCCTCGTGGCCTCCATTTCTTGTGTCCATTTCTGCCTTCTGTTTCCCCTCGTGCCCCCATTTTGCTGTGCCAAACTTTGCCTTCTGTACCCCCCGCCGCTGTGACCCCTGCGGCCCCGCCCCCCTGACTGCCCATTCGCTGCCCCTGCCTCCCGCCTCCCAGCTGCTCCTCCCTCCCAGCTCCCCATATATGGCAGCCGCTGCGCGGTGAGGAGAGCGACCCTTGACCTTGCCAGGTAGGTCGCTCCCCCGCCACACAGCTCTGCCTGTGTTGTCCTGCCCGCTGTTGCTGCTGGTAAGCTCGCCCCTCTGCTGTTGCCTCGGTGCCCGTTTTGCTTCTGTTTCCCCTCGTGCCCCCATTTCTTGTGTCCATTTTTTGCCTTCTGTTCCCCTCGTGCCCCCATTTCTTGTGTCCATTTTTTGCCTTCTGTTCCCCGCGTGCCCCCATTTCTTGTGGCCATTTTTTGCCTTCTGTTCCCCTCGTGCCCCCATTTCTTGTGTTCATTTTTTGCCTTCTGTTCCCCTCGTGCCCCCATTTCTTGTGTCCATTTTTTGCCTTCTGTTCCCCTCGTGCCCCCATTTCTTGTGTCCATTTTTTGCCTTCTGTTCCCCGCGTGCCCCCATTTCTTGTGTCCATTTTTTGCCTTCTGTTCCCCTCGTACCCCCATTTCTTGTGTCCATTTTTTGCCTTCTGTTCCCCTCGTGCCCCCATTTCTTGTGTCCATTTTTTGCCTTCTGTTCTCCTCGTACCCCCATTTCTTGTGTCCATTTTTTGCCTTCTGTTCCCCTCGTGCCCCCATTTCTTGTGTCCATTTTTTGCCTTCTGTTCCCCTCGTACCCCCATTTCTTGTGTCCATTTTTTTGCCTTCTGTTCCCCTCGTACCCCCATTTCTTGTGTCCATTTTTTGCCTTCTGTTCCCCTCATGCCCCCATTTCTTGTGTCCATTTCTGCCTTCTGTTTCCCCTCGTGCCCCCATTTTGCTGTGCCCAACTTTGCCTTCTGTACCCCCAGCCGCTGCGTCCCCTGCGTCCCCGCCCCCCTGACTGCCCATTCGCTGCCCCTGCCTCCCGCCTCCCAGCTGCTCCTCCCTCCCAGCTCCCCATACATGGCGGCCGCTGTGCGGTCCGCGCGCGCGGCGCGCGTTGGCGCGCCCCAAGGCAAGCCCGTCTGCGCCCGTCCGCGCCTGGACCGCACCCAGCGCCAGAACCCCTGGGCCGCGCGCCCCCCGCTCCAGCCTCGAGGACCGACGCCATTACGATGCCACCACACTCCACGCTCTCCACCCCGGACGGACACACAACTGCTTCAAGGCCGCCCCGAAACGCACACATGGCCCCTTCACCTGCCGGAACTGCAGCTACACCAGCCTCAGAGCCACCGAAGCGCCCGCCAAGAAGGACCTCAACCACCTCAGATGCATCCTACTGAACACCCGCTCCGCACGCAAACACGCCGTCGAGCTCTGGGACCTGCTCGACACATCATCACCAGACGTTGCCTTCCTGACAGAGACCTGGATGAACGACTCCTCCGCACCCGACATCGCCATAGCCATCCCAGACGGCTATAAGATCACCCGCAGAGACCGCGTCAACGGAGTAGGAGGAGGAATCGCCATCGTCCACAAGAACTCCATCAGGGTCTCGACCAGCACCGACGACTTTCTCTGCACCGCCAAACACATGCACTTCCAGATCCACACGGACCCCAACACCACCCTTAGAGGCACCCTTGTCTACAGACCCCCTGGGCCCCGACCCCAGTTCAGCGACTCCATCGCCGACTTCATCAGCACGCACGCCCTGACCTCTACCGACTACATCCTCCTCGGAGACCTGAACTTTCACCTGGAGAACAACAACGACAGCAACTCCACCACCCTGATCGACAACCTCGCCAACCTCGGACTGAGACAGCTCGTCACAACACCGACTCATTCCGCCGGCCACACGCTCGACCCCGTCTTCTCCTCAAGTTCCCACGTCTCCTTCAGCCACACCACGGAACTCCTCTGGACCGACCACCGCTGCATCCACTTCACCTTCCAGAAACCCACCACACACCACCGCACCCAACAGATCCCACGCCGCTGCTGGAGCAAAGTCACCGAAGACCAACTACGGGCAAACCTCGCTCTCAGCCCTCCCTCCGACCCATCCAACACCGACGACGCTGCCTGCAACCTCAGACGATGGATAGACGACTGTGCCAACAACCTCGCTACGCTGAAAAAACTCACCTACAGCAACACCACCAAAATAGCCAGCTGGTTCACCCCGGAACTCCTAGCTTCCAAGCGTACCTGCCAGAAACTTGAGAAGAAATGGCACAGTGATAAGACATGGACAGCCACGCAGCCCATAAAGACGCCATCCGTAACCACCACCACCTCATCAGGTCCGCCAAGAGAATCTCCTTCAAAGACCGCCTCGACAACAACGCACACAACAGCAAGGAGCTCTTCAACATCGTGAAGGAACTCTCCAACCCCAGCTCCAACACCAACGACATCCCGCCGTCGCAAGCCCTGTGCGATTCCCTCGCCACCTTCTTCCACCGCAAGATCGCCGACATCCACGACAGATTCAACACCCAGACAGGCCCCACTAAGATAGATACACCAGACCCGCCACACACCATCGACCATGACCCCTTGCCAGCCTGGGCCAGCGTGAACATCGATGACACCATCAAGACCATGGGCACAATACACTCCGGCTCCCCGTCAGACCCTTTTCCGCACCAAATCTTCAACAAAGCCAGCAGCTCCATCGCACCCCACCTGTGCAACGTTATCAATCTCTCCTTCGAGACCGCGACCTTCCCGGAGAGCTGGAAACACGCAGAGATCAACGCCCTACTCAAAAAACCCAAGGCAGACCCAAGAGACCTCAAGAACTTCCGGCCCATCTCCCTGCTTCCGTTCCCAGCCAAGGTCATCGAGAAGATCGTCAACAAACAGCTAACCCGATACCTCGAAGAAAACAGCATCCTGGACCCATCCCAATCGGGGTTCCGCAGCAACCACAGCACTGAGACTGCCCTCATCGCCGCCACCGACGACATCAGGACCCTGCTGGACAACGGTGAGACCGCAGCCCTCATCCTGCTGGACCTCTCCGCCGCCTTCGACACTGTCTGCCACCGCACTCTACGCACACGCCTCCACGATGCAGGGATCCGAGACAAGGCCCTGGAATGGACCACCTCCTTCCTCGACGGCAGAACCCAGAGAGTCCGCCTCCCACCTTTCCGATCCGAAGCCTCTGAGATCATCTGCGGCGTACCCCAGGGATCTTCCCTCAGCCCGACACTGTTCAACATCTACATGGCCCCGCTCGCACGCATCGCCAGACAGCACGACCTCAACATTATCTCCTACGCCGACGACACTCAACTGATCCTCTCCTCACCAAGGACCCCTCGCCGCCAAATCCAATCTCCATGAAGGAATGAAGGCGGTCGCCGATTGGATGAAGATCAGCCGACTAAAGCTGAACACGGACAAGACAGAGGTCCTCATCCTCGGCTCCAACCCCTCAGCATGGGACGACTCCTGGTGGCCAACGACGCTGGGAGCAGCCCCGACACCCACCGACCACGCACGCAACCTGGGAGTCATCCTCGACTCAACGCTCTCCATGGCCAAGCAAGTCAACGCAGTCTCCTCCTCCTGCTTCAACACCCTCCGCATGCTTCGCAAGATCTACAGGTGGATCCCGACAGACACAAGAAGGACAGTCACCCAGGCCCTCGTCAGTAGCAGACTTGACTATGGGAACGCCCTCTACGCGGGAGCCCCGGCCAAGCTCATCAAGCGACTGCAACGCATACAAAACGCCTCAGCACGCCTGATCCTCGACATACCACGCCACAGCCACATCACCCCCCACCTGAGGAACCTGCACTGGCTCCCCGTCGACAGGAGGATCTCCTTCAAACTCCTAATCCATGCACACAAGGCACTCCACAAGACTGGCCCAGCCTACCTCAACAGACGATTCTTCTTCTACGTCCCCAACCGCCAGCTCCGCTCCGCCGACCTCTCCCTCGCCACCGTCCCTCGCATTCGAAGAACAACCACCGGCGGCAGATCCTTCTCACACCTCGCCGCCAAGACCTGGAACACCCTTCCACTAAGCCTACGACAGACCCAAGACCTGCTGACCTTCAGGAGGCTACTCAAGACCTGGCTGTTCGACCAGTAGCAGCACCCCCCCCCTTTCTCTCCCCAGCGCCTTGAGACCCTCGCGGGTAGGTAGTGCGCTCTACAAATTCTGTGATTGATTGATTGATTGACTGCTTGTCGAAATCTGGCTGGAACAAAAAAGAGTACCTTTCAGTCAGAAAGCGTGGGTTCGGGATCCACAGCAAGGGGGGTGGCCCCACCCCGCCTCCTCCTGTCATCGATGGGTGCAGGACGGGCCCACCCTTAGCCCGGGCTTTTCCCTTGCACGTCCCGTGCTGCGGAACTCCTCCCGAGACTAAAAGGCACTCTTGCACCGGAAGCAGTATTGCGGCCCCTTCCCTTTGGGCAGGTGGATGTCAGGGAGGTGTAGTCTTCCTCAGAGCTGAAAGGCAGCTGGGTCCCATGCTGTGGGACTCCTCCCAAGACTAAAAGGCGCTCCTCCACCGTAAGCAGTGTTGCAGCCCCTTCCCTCGGGCTGGTGGATGTCTGGGAGGTGTAGTCTCCCTCAGGGCTGAAAGGCAGCTGGGTCCCGCACTGCGGGACTCCTCCTGAGACTAAAAGGTGCTCCTGCGCCAGAAGCAGCATTGCGGCCCGTTCCCTTGGGCCGCTGGATGTCTGGGAGGTGTAGTCTCCCTCAGGGCTGAAAGGCAGCTAGGTCCCGTGCTGCGGGACTCCTCCCGAGACTAAAAGACACTCCTGCGCTGGAAGCAGAGTTGCAGCCCCTTCCCTCGGGCCGGTGGATATCTGGGAGGTGTAGTCTGACTCAGGGCTGAAAGGCAGCTGGATCCCTATTATCAAAAAACATTTACCAAACCACCAAACAATGCATTAGCTTCCACTATCCCTGCATCACCATACACTCATCACACCCCAAAACCGTAAATGGTAATTCTGAAATTCATTCAACCTTTCAGCATGGACTTTTTCCTCTTCATCCTGATGAAAGACGTCACATTAGAATAACTCTCCAGTCAAACAGTCAAATATGTTATTTCTCCTTACAGCAAAACTACTATCTTGGCTAACCATCCAACAGTTACGGTAACGATTAACCATTTAAATTTATCATCCATGTTCAGTGCAGAAATCAAATCCGTGAATATCACAAAACTGTCCACTGTTTCCATCAAAACTATTACTTCTTTCTCAGTCTCTTCCCCACCACATCCCCACCCACCACACTCCAAGAGTCCAGGGGTCCTGGATCACACCAAGTGCTGCTTAGATCTGACCAAGGATTGTATCTTTTATCTTTTGGGTTGATACTCCATACAGTCATATTACCACAAAATTCTGAAACATAGTATAAGCCTTACAACCTCATTCTCTTCCTCCACTCTCTCCTCTTTATCAAGTAACACTACCAAAGGAATTTCATGTTCAGTCTCCTGCATCCAGCTATAAGACTCCATTCAAAATACAGCTATCAAACACATTTGGCCCGATTCACAAACATCCTCAGCAATAGTGGCGCAGGCTCCGCAATCGTGGTGAACAATCTGCACCCATGGTTGAATCTCCACAAAGAGAAACTGCAGTGTGGAGATTCCACCATTAGTGTGGAGACTCCACCAAGACTATGGAGTCTCTGTGATGACTGCTGAGGCTCTTTGTGAATCAGGCCCCTCTCTCTAATTCTCCTCATTATTCTTTGTTTACCTCCAAACTGGGAGGCAAATTCTCAAAACACCTTAGGTCAAAGGTCAAGGATTTTTGGGCAGTATTAAAACAATTTTGAACAACCTCCTCTTTACTCTTTCCACCCGGGCTTTCTGTTATTTTGACATGATACTTGAATTGTTTATTAAGCCAGCCAACTAGTGAACACCACTCCAAGTTACCTGGAGTGGTGTTAGGTTGCAAAGTGTCCAACCTAAACTGGCCCCATACAGTATTCAAAATGATCAAAGAACAGTGCCAACAGGTTGAGATCACTTGTTGCTGGGTACAAATATAACATATGTCTGTTGGGAACCCTCAAGTTGTCCCTGTTAGAAATCCAGCATCCTGTGAGAAAAAGCATCTGATCAGATGAGTCTTTCATAGCAAGAAACAACCTGAGAGAAATGTCAGACTGAAAACCGTAAACATACATTGGAAAATGCTGGATGATGGGCATTGTGAGTGCTTGATCAGTAATTGTTTAAGGCCTGTCCATGGGTAGCTATTCTATAAAATGCCAAGGGTATCAGAATTGATATCACACACAAACCTTCTTTGTTCCTAATATGAAATCATAGGAAAAGACTGCATGTGACATTTTATATTATGCACCAAAGGGCATGACAGCAGTCTTTATGACCCTAAATTGATGTACATAGTTGTTTCCCAATAGTTACAGATTTGCAATTTATTTTCCTGTGAAAAATGGTAGTTTCCACCAAGAAAACCTATGAGGGGTCTAAAATGGGAGAAAGTTTAAGTTTACCGTCTTGGTAAGGTGGAGTATTCTGGCTTGCTGATTCACCTTACATCTCTTTAGCTGCTGGTAGGTCAAAGGCACTGAAACAAAGCCATGCTCTCTGCCAAAAAAAGATTTCCTCTTGTGTAGAATAATAGGGATTTTTATCAAGCTCAGTAGGTACTAGCACACAATCCAACATTTCCTTGAAACCAATAGCATATTGCCCTCCTCTGCCAAGATTTCAGCTAAACCCTCAAAGCTTCCAGAAAAAGCTGCAAGAACATCATAAATCACAAATAAAAACACAAATCAATAAATTATAACATTACCTACCCTTTTAAAATAGCCGTGTATGGGTGATGGGGTAGGACTAAGATTTGTAAAAATTATGACCAATAACACTATCCATTTCACTTGGGGACAACAATCTAAATGTTGGCATCTAAATTTAGAACATCCTCTTTCCTCAACCACTACTCAATACTCCATGCCCATTCACAAACAGGGAAATCCTCCTCATATTTATCTCTAGAAAGCTAACTTCATATACTCCTATTTCTAAGTCATGTCCACCAGACCATGACTTGAATCACTGTGTAGTCAAAATTCCTGCTATGCTCAGACACGCTGGGAAACAGCAAGAAATTTAGAAACAAAAGGGGAGATATTTCTTCTACAATGGCAGTTTTCTACAGATGAGAGGTTTTAGAAAAGGAAACCAGAAAGGTAGGGAGAGAGGAAGAGGTATGAACTATAGATATAATCAGAATCTACCACAACAACATCCACGGGACTATATTTAGACTAGGAGGCAAAAACCTTGGCAGAGCTGATAGAAGGTGCTCCCATAGTTAATGAGTTTAAACGTAATCACACTTCTAAAGAACTATCTATCCTCTAGACTGTTTTCAATTCATGCCAGAGATTCATAAATTGTTTCAATAAAGATAGGCTTAAAACCTTCTTGAAATTACATAATCGAAAGAGGTCGACTCAATTACTGGATTCGGTCTTCCTTCTAGGTCCACCCCACCGTAGTTAGTGTTAGCCAATAATTTGAGATATGTTAAAAATCTATTCTGAAGGGAGTAGAAAGACTTTTGATATAACTGAATAAAAAGATTTCCATTCATTCAAAGATAAGATGGCAGCACTGGATAATTTACAATATCTCAATGATCTAAGTGTGAAACTGGCAGATAAACGTGGTGGGGTAGTTTTGATGTATAAGGAGAGTTATACTGATGAAATGAGATTGATGCTCAGTAACACCTTCCACTAGCAGAAAATAAGATCAGTTAAGCTAGGTAGTCTCTAGGGATATAATAAAACAAGATACTGGTCAGGCCGCCTCTGATGAATAGATGTCAGAAAAGGTTTATTCAAAGTGAGGTTCTCAAAACAATGGTCCCGAGGATTTGGAAGGACCTACCAAACTTGATGGGTGGGACGATCCTTTGAAGAAGGATAGGGAGATACATCCTCCCAACACAGACCTACTACAAACTCTAGAGTTTCCCACAGGGACTAGAGACATTTTACAGGGTGAGAAAGTTGCGTGCCACACCTATATAGCATTCCTAAGGGAGTGGGAAAAGGAAAAAAATCCTTTCTTTTATATGACCCTCACCCACTCTAACAGTGGCATCCTTCATCATCGGGTTCACCTTGACTTCTAAGGGCCAGGGTGGGCTCAACCATGTTCCAGGGAGCTCTTTGAAGAATTTTAACTAGGGGGCGTAACTCTAAGATAAAAATTTCTCATCCACTCCAAGGTTTCCCTTTATTAGCCGGGTGGACGGGAAAGATTAAAACTATGCTATGGTTGGGGTTTTAGGATTTAATGGTCCTATGACCCTAGGTTCAGCAATTACACCAACATGTTTCAGCCCTACTCTAAAAGGCCTAAATAGGTTTTGGGCTTTCATCTGGATGGATTTGTATTTTATGCACTCCCCCAGTGATGTTTATGTGATCTTGTGCCGCATGCAATCTCACTCAAAGCATGCACTGGCAGTGTAATACTTGCCACTCTGTGTTCTATCCAATCTGTGGGAAAGTGTAACCCCATGGGGGCAAGAGGGGGTTGGCCCTGTAGTCAAACCTCCATCAAGGGTCCCTACCTTCTTAATCACCTACTTGGTTCTGCTCTCCCCAGCTTGTGGAGGAAATTTCACAAACCCTCTGTGCTGAGATGCAACAAAAATTTGAAAAAATATTTAGTTCACACTGATATGACAGAAACCAATATGAAAGAAACGGAGACTCAAAATTTTCTGTGTTCTGTGGAGTAAGAATAAAGTCTCTAGTCACCATAAGTGTGGCACGTGTAAAGACTACCATTTTTGAGTTTAGGAAAATGCCTTTAATCATAAGGGTATAAAATACTGGTGTAAAAAGACCTGTAACACAATAAAGATATTTTGATTAAGAGTCTCCTTCAGCTAGTAAGACTGACATTGGATTTTCTGGAGGATATGTACTATACTCCAAGCAGTGGCTATACACAAATTTCTATTTTTGACTTGTCTTGGGGAGCCTTCCGCATTATACAGTGCTCAGATATTGCAATGTGATTTTGTTATTCGCGGAAGGGGTGGAGGGGGGATTACAGTTGAGTTTCTTTGTTTAACAATATTGTGTTCTTTCAATATGTAAGCATTGGTATAGCGATTAAAAAATTGCTAATAATAATCTATATACAAAAAACAGATTGACTTTGGAAGTTAGTACTAGTCTAATATGGCCACTGTTAGAGTCAAGCATTTATTTATTTTTAATCTTTTTGGTAATCTTTGAGTTCTCAAGACTTAATGAGATTTTCTATGCAGTAAACAAATACGATTCCTATATTGCTAAACATATGTACATAGTTATATAACCTGCCTTGTTTTCCAACTTTGTTAGGTATAAGAGTTTAAGCTACTGTAAGATTGCAGCTGCTCTATTTAGTTTTATACGACATGCATGATACGCACTACACGGATTATGTGTCATGTCTAGGCCTGGGCGGAGTTCTGCTACGAGGAACTATGCGAAGTGCAAAAAAAACTCTGCCGCGCTGCGCGGAGCTCCGCAAGCGGCGGAGTGGGTTAGAAAAATGCTGTTCGCGATAATTTTCAGTGCCGGGTGTTTTTCCGCGCTGTGAAATTATCATGAACTGCACCATGCACAGTGCAAGCGGGCGCTAGCGGGCGCTGCTTCCTTGCTGCCGCTTGAGTAGATTCTCTACCCGAGTGGCAGCTTTCTCAACGCGAACATAAGGTTTCTCAACGCGAGCGGTTGCGAGCATACGCGGCCACTCGCATTGAGAAATCTCGCCTGGCGGATGATTTCCCTCGTGCTCGCTCACCAACTTGACGTTGATGAGCACGAGCAAGGACAAAATCTCTGATCCGCTCCGCAGAGTTTTTTGGAACTCTGCGAGCTCCGTGTAACGTGGAGTGCAGAAAACTCTGCAAACTCCGCGAGCGGAGCGGAGTTCACCGCCCAGACTTAGTCATGTCCTGCGTAGGTGCTATATTAGTTTAAAAAGTGCCCTCTGGTACAGGTCAGATGCTTGATGTCAAGAATGGCTGAATAGGGTAAAGGTGAGGATTTCATACCTAATACTGTTTTTGTATTATAGGTGTAAGGACTACAGAATTATAATTTCTAATTATTAGTCTATTTCTCATTTCCAATTTAGCAAGTGAACTGGCCCTACAAAGACAATAATGTGATAAGATTTTCTATTGAGTTTCAGTACCCTAAAAGAATGTATAACAAAGATACAGTAAGCAGGTGAGATTGCCTACTATTTGGACATAATTCTATACAAAATTATTAGCAGTTGTATAGAGCTGGTTACTCTTAATATTACTGGAACTTTCCTGCCTCTACTAGGACTTGTTTGATGTGTTTCGATAGTCCATCTTCAATTTCTTGTAAGCCATTTTGGAACATAAATGGAGCAGATATCATATTCTCAGAATGATTTGGCCAAAGTTTGGAGATTTTTGAACAGCTAAGTATTCTTATTATTTTTGTGAGAACTGTGAATTGTAGATATGAGGTATATTTTAATCAAGGTTTTTTCCTCTGTACCATAAAGGCTCTAAACAAAGCTCCTTTCCGGAGTAGAATATAAAGTATATACGTACTGTGATATAGAGAGTGGGCACATGATGTATATATATATATATATATATTCACTAAAAAACCCAAAGGTTACAGGGACGTTATAGTTATATATAACTGGCCCTCCTGTTACCTCCAGTAAGTCCCACACAGCCGGATTGCTGATAAGTTGTCAGAGGCCATGCCCCTGTTCTCCACCACTCTGCAAAGGTGCCTCCTGACGCACTACTAGTTGGGGGATAAAGTCCCCTTGGCTCCAGAGGGACCTTAGGGGCCAAGAAGCCCTCCTGGTACCTCCTGTAAGTCCTACGCAGTAAATTCAATATGCCAATTGGGTATGAGCCAATGTTACAATGTTTAGAGAAGATAGCACATGCACTTTGGCACTGGTTAGCAGTAGTAAAGTGCTCAGAGTCCTAAGACCAACAAATACAAATTCATCAAAAAGTGGAGGAGGAAGGCAAAACAAAAAGTTTGAGGGTGACCCTTCAGAGAACATGATCCCTCTCCAGCCTAAAGCCAGGGGAGACTAATCAATACCTTGATGGACTTCCCTGCTTAAGGATAGAACATGGACAATGGCCCTCTACTGCACAGGTACTTGTCAGTTCTAAGCCTTTCAGAATCCAGATTGACGCCTCCTGTCTATATCCCCCTGAGCCACTGAACTGACCCCTGGGGAACCCTTCTCCTCACCTGTGGACCCATCTGTGGAGCACCCAACCTCAATTTGCTCACATATGCTTCCCAATAGGCAGACAGTACCACCATGGCCAATAAAGTGATGTGGACCATTCCACCCCTTGAATCAGACCAAGGAAAACTCAGTCAAACGACAGAAACCAACAGAGTCCATTGACAGCTGTCAGTCAGTCAGTTAGGATGTTTATTTAGAGCATGGTATTTAAACAATAGTAAAATCAGTGTTCACAATATTAAGTGATAAAAACCCTGATACGTTCTACATTAAAATAGAGAAAATGCCACAAGCACCATATATACTTTATATTACATTACCAAAAAATACTTCATAAAAGACTTTAAAAACGATAAAGTAACTTCATACAACAATAAATAAGAATGTTCCACAAATATCATGCATGCCTACAAATGTTTTCCCTGAAAACCTTAATATACATCCTAAAACTGGGATAAAAATTCCCTCACAGCAGCCATAAATCTCCCCAAGGCAAAAGTCACATCCGTAAATCTCATGTCAGGCAGAAAAACAGCTGCTCGTGTGCGATCCCGAATGTCATACTTTAAAAAGAGTGGCTACAAAACCATTTTTTCTTATTGACATCACCATTACCAAGTCCAAAAGGATATGCAGGCAATCACATTTAGTTGATAGCCCACAAGTACAGTCTCCCTGTGCATCTTCCATTGCCATTTTTACCATATTGCTTATATAGCAGGGCTTTAGGCCAGTTCTTAACCTTATTACCTCATATCTAAAATTGGGGTTAGGTAGTGCCTCTATATACGGGAAACATTCTTCATTTTGCCATGAGTCATATAACAATTGGGTCATTGTCTTACCCCTTAAATACCCCATGTCTTGTTCTATGGTTACATGTATTGTTAAAGTGCGAAGTTCCCTCTTTGTAGTCTTGATTACCAGATCTTGTCTATCTATATCCAGTCCTAGTCTTCTACATATGTTTCCCAAATTTTCTATAACTCTTTTGGCCCAAAAAGTCAGTTAACTGTATGTGATCTCTTTTTACAGTGTGTCGCTACCTTTTGTCTCTCACCTGTTGTTAGGCAAAGCAACAATCTCACCACCTCTGCATCAGCTAAGTGGCTCCAAGAGGGTACACCCATTTCCATCCTTATAGCCTGTATCATTGTTGTCTCGGGTAATAACAACCGGTTTTTTAAACATCTACCCTCTTCGTACTCCCAATCCTGCTTTCCACTTAGATTTATCAGTTTAACTCCATAGTGGAATTGTGGGCGAACCATAGTCGTATATGAATTTAGCACAGATCTTAAAGCCAAACCACAGCAATCTTTATTACATTTTTTGAGACCGCTGACTAAGGCCATTGCTCTTGTTTATGATGCTTCTATGTGCTCTTTCCACAATAGCTTCTTTTCAAACCATGTTTGTAGGTATTTGTATTTCTTAACTATTTCTAGTTTGCTTGTACCTAGATACCATTTATTTTGATCACTTTTTTCCCAAAACCCATCACTTTCGTTTTATCCAAATTTAACACTAGTTTTTTTCTCATTACAATATTCCATAAAACATCCAATTTCTTCTGTAGGCCAATTTCAGTCATATCAACAATGACACGATTGCCCGCATATTGTAAACATGCGTTCCCCGTTCCACTCATTTTGGAGATTAACCCTCTTACTACAGCCAGAACTGCTGGCAAAGCTGCTATAAACAGAGAGAAAAGCAGGGGGGCCAGGATGCAGCCCTGGCACAGCCCCTTTTCAATTGGTATTTTTTGGGACAAACTCCCCTCAGTATCCGTCATAATCATTACCCACACCCCATTCTGATAATGAAGTTCTTTTCAAATATCCAGCATGCTGTCAGGGATGCCTTGATTCGGTAAAGTTTCCCATAGGCACTGCCAATTTACTGAATTGAATGATGCACAGAAAGCAGCAAAAAAGGGATCCTCCCCTCTTCTATAGGGACTTTTTATGCTAGTCTTCCCATTTTTTGAGCCGCCCCAAGATCACTTTAGCAAACAGTTATTTGTCCACATCAAGGAGGTTAATCTATAGTTTTTGGGGTTCTCAACATCATCTTTTTTTATAAATTGGCCTTATAGTAGCACCCTTCCAGCTGTCTGGAATCTGGCCAGTTGCTAATATTGTCTGGAAAACTAAGTAAAAGAATTTAGCCCAAAGCTGTCAGTGTCAGGAGCCAGGCCCCAGGGTATCCACTGCCAGGTGAAGGTCCTACGTGGGACCATTGGGTAGGCCTCTCTCCCAGCCTTGGGCCTGGCATGGAGTTCCCTATGGGCTCCTGAGGTTCCTCTGACCTCTGAGGTGTCTCGAAGTGGGGGGTAGTAGCCCTAGGTGCTTGGCACCCTACTTCCACTCTACCTCCCACCAGTTCAGGGGTGGTATCCTGACACCGGCCACTCAACCCAGGGTCTGTACCCTGAGGCTGAACAGAGGGCACGGTGAGTCTTTCCTCACCCTGCCCCTTCATCAGGCCTCCCGTACCCTCCACTTGGGAGTGGTAAACCTAGAAACTGAATTGTCACAGCTGCCCTGCTCAGTTCTTGTAACACCGGAGGCAACTCATTCCCCAGAATGCAGTCTTTGGGCATCTGGGGACTAACTAGGACTCTCCTATGGGTCACCTCTCCACCCCACTCCAGGGATACCAGGGACATAGGGCGAAAAAAGTCCTGCCCATGGGCCTGAGTTACCCTACATATCTGGCAGTGTACTGCTCTGGGTTAACTGTACTTTCCACTACCATGGTCTGGCTAGCCCCAGTGTCCATCAGAGCAGTGACTGAGACTCCATTCACTTTCACCTGGTGGAAGTGAAACTGTACTTTCCACTACCATGGTCTGGCTAGCCCCAGTGTCCCCCAGAGCAGTGACTGAGACTCCATTCACTTTCACCTGGTGGAAATGATGACTTACCCTCAGAGATCACCAGATCACCTTCTGAGTCTATCTCCCAACTAAGGGAGATCATGGCCTGCTCTATGACCGGCCTCTGGAAACTCGTTATCTTAAGGCCACATGGCCCCTGTAGAGGTCCCACCATTAGGCCGCTTCTTGGCATAGACAGAGCCCCCTGCTTTGGTCCTAGCTGGGAGCACTCAAAGCAGCAGGGTTGGAAATGGGGTGCCCCCCACCACCGGCCATCAGAACCACCCCCCTGTTTCTCAGATGGGGCTTGGGAAACATTTCCTCCCCACTCTGGGATCTGTGTAGGTCATTTATAACCTCCCCCTCTCTGTTTGGGGGTATGATGGAGCAAGAACTCACAATGAGACTTGCTCGTAAGCAAACCTCTCATGGTATTAATTATTAATCTTTGTAATGTCTTTACTAACAAATGCACACATAAACACTATCCTAGAGAAGCTTGCCTATGTGTTTAAGCTAATAAGTAACGCTTGTCTAATCTAAAATGGCCGCTAAAGCGCGGGAATCTCATTGCGCATGTGTCAACCATATCACGTGGTATGACGTCTTTCTTTGCTTGGAGGGAAATCTTTGCTTCTGCGCAGTGTGTATTAAAATGGCTGCTTAATGTTTTCACGTGCTAAAGCTTGCGCATATGCTGCAATTAAAACTGTGGTATTCTAATGCTATTAATGCGGGATAGATTTATAATTAAATGGGAATAGAGTAGACATAGTGGGTATACAGTGAAAACATTTATTTGTGATTTTAATATTTTCTTCTTTGACTTTTATTAGTTCGTAAATGGGCCTGGGTTGGTTGAACTGCAGCTCGAGAGACATTTGGTTCTGCGCATGCGCCCTGCAAAGCTGACCAGAGGAAGCGATGAAGTCAACTTGGAAGCCCTCCAAGGTCGCAAAGCCTGGTTCACAAGTTCATCTGAAATGTACCTGAAGTCGCAACAAATGTATACAAAATGGATTGAAGAATCCATGGGAAACGGGTGGGAAATAAAGCAAATGTATTAATTGTAAGGGGCGGTATTTTAAAACAATGGGCTTAAAGAAATTGAACTAAATTGACATGGTGTGAGGATCAACCCCCTGTCCCGTCCAATCAGAAGTAGTGGGCCCATAATTTTTGCAACATTAAGGGGAGGTACATGGGTGTAGAAGGGTATAATAGATATAGAATTAGCTAATTAGTTAGATCAGATGAGATACAATGCTTAGAGTGCGCATTCATTGATCCAGAGCTGATCGATTGCAGGCTGAACCGCTGTCCAGAGAGGTCCTGAGGTGGGGGCGGCGGATTCCATTAGAAGGAAGACACGGGAGAATCGAGGAGAAGCGAAGTATCAGAGAGGGGAACGACACAGGCGTCGTTGATAGAGAGGTCACCTGTCCTGTCCTGAACCTGGTCCGGAGGTCTTTGGTCTTCATCCTTCCTGGGACCTATCTTTCCAACTCCTTGGCCAAGGGGTTTGGTTTCTCGCACCTTTAGGTAAATATAAACGCAACCTTTTAGTTGTGCTGCTGTCTCTATCTTCTTCTTTCTGAGGAACCGTCATTGATCGACAATTGATTATTATGCTTCATCCTTGATATACGATTAAGTATCATGTGGTTCTGTATTTTACTCTGCTAAAACTTTAGATAAACATTTTAAAACTTCCTGACTCAGTGATTATTTTAGAATTTATGAATTGTAATGAATGTCACTCATTTTAAACTTCCCAATTATCAAAGGGTCCATTGGTAAGTCATTACTCTTCAATCAGAAAAGTAATTGGTAGCAGGGATATTGATAAAGAGTACAACTGACCCACCAGCGGAAATTGCTAGCGTAGTATGAATGAATGGGCCCAGGTGAGTATTCTGTGTATGAATGCTTGTTGCTAGTAACCCGCTGGATCAGTTTTCTGGTTATCAGAGGATGGTTGTACTTTGTTAATTGGGTAATGAGAATTTTATTTTTATAAACTAACATCCGTTTGTTCAAAAGTTTTGTTTTATGTTGTCCAGAATTCCCCGGGGAAAATTGAATAGCGGATGGTAAGTGGAAGCCATACTGCAGTGAGGTTATCTGTCAGGCAGAAATAGTACTGAAAAGTTAAGCAGGGCTATCAGTACTTGTTAGGGACTCTAGGTATGTGAGTAATAGCAAAGGAATACGCTGGTAAAAATTTGATGTTATATCACCTAGAAAGGGTAACATTGAAGAAGTAGCAGGTATTTCGGAAGCTTACGTGAAGAGTAAACGGAAGGGTTTTACTCGTAGTGTATGTTTAGTAAACGGAAAGGTTTTACTAAGTGTGAGAGAAACTATCTTTTCCAATTTAGAGAAACTCGCACGATAGCAAATGTTTTATGTTGTTACTGAATTTTAATAAGAAGCGTAGAGAAAATAAAGCTGTGCGTACGATTTTGTAAAGGGAGGGTCAGCTGCCGGAGAGGAAGCTGACGTCACAAAACGCCGCGCTGGGATTGGTTGAAACAGCGAGTGTGGAACGACTCTTGTAAAGGAGGGGTCAGTAGTCAGGAGTAATACTGACGTCACAGGTGTCGCGCTGGGATTGGTTGAAACAGCGAGGGACAGAAAAGCGCAGATTGTAAAGGAGGGGTCGTCAGAACAGACGTCACTGAAAAGCCGCGCTAGGATTGGTTCAGAGACAAATGTTAGCTGGAATTTAATTGGTTGTCAGCATAGAAGTCGAAATCCTAGTGGATAGTGGAGATTATATGTGGAAACGCTATCCGACTTTAACAGGAACTCGTCCGGATAGGAGATTCCTAGGTTTTACAGAATATAATTTTATACGCAGAGATTTACCCAAAATGTACGGAGAAAAGAGAAAGATGTCATTTCTACAAAAGGTTAAGAATTATTTTAAGAAGGATAAACCCATCAAAACTAGAGAAGGAATTATCATTCCACCAGCAAAAACGCCCGCTTCATTCATGATGATGGAGAGAGGTTATCATACTTGCGTATGGTTAGAAAATTGGATAGAATATACCAAAAATGATGGAATATTAGCATTCCCAGAGAATGGTACTTTCAATGGGAGAATTCTTCAAAATTTGAGATTAAGGATGAATGACTTAGAACCCAGACCAAGATTAACTCAATACGAAGCCTTAGAAGAGTGGGAAACCGAGGCATTCGAACGTGACCGATCAAGAAGTAGTAGGGGTTATCGGGGATTTTTTCCTAGATACCAAAATGAGTCAAGAGACAGTCAGGTGAAACAGTGGAGAAGAGCGATGCTTACAGAGGGTTTGTATCCAGTTTGTATAGCAGAAGAGTCGTTAGGGGGCAAATGCACAGAAAAGACAAAACATTTGACAGGGTTTGGAGATTCTGAAGATGAATTTATGGAAGAAATATTAAAGAACCCGCCACCATATCAGGAAGGGACAAGTGGATGCACCCCAAGCGCACCACTTTTAAGAACACCATTGGTACCGCAAGTATTGCATAATCCACCAGTTAATAGGGTACTTCAGGATAAAGAAAAGGAAGCTATAGACAGAAACAGAGCAGAATTGATACAGAAAATAACACAGTTGAATGTACATCCTGATTCCCTGACCATACCTGTAACAATTGGTCCAGTGGTACCCTTATATAGTGACAAGGTAAATTATCCAAAACCACTAGTTATGCCTACACCTATAGAAATTCCTAAACCTGAACCTGTAATAATTGATGATCAAATCAGTGATTGTGAATCTATGATATCCTTAATGGATTTACCTATTCGAGGATCTGTAAATAGTACTCCTAGAAGAATAACACCTGGTTGCTCCAAAGATGTAAATATAGTAACCTCATCTGGAACCAAAAGTGCCACAGTAGTAACGCCAGAAGACTTAGAAAGGTGGGCACAAGGATCAGACAGACAGAGTTCACCCCCAAAGATCATGGACATCTACAAATTAAAAGTCGAGTTAGAAGAAATGATAGCAGGAAATGTAGGGGTAGATCGTCTAAATACTTACGATGAAGAAGAACTATTGTTCGTATGCAGAAGTATCACATGAAATGTAAAGATATTCCATGAGAAATTATCAGACTTGGCTTTACAGATGGGAATTGAAATAGGGAAGTCAAAAGTACTACAGAAACCCTATAGAGCAGACTTTTCTGACAAAGATTTAGAAAACATGAATGCCTCTGGCCGAAAACTACAAGTAAAAGAATTGATGTCAGTTTTACAGAAATGGGGAGATCTAGATAAATGGAAAGCTAGATGGACAAAGAAAAAGGAAGAGGCACGGTACAGTAGAACAACTTCTGAATATTTATTGAAGGAAACAGGGAAAGCAGATCAGATATACCCGATGCGAGAAGTACCTGGAGGAGGGTATGTTCATGTCCCATGGAGTAGACAGGATATTTTGTCATTTACGAATGATTTTCCAAAGTTGAGAGAAAAGCCAATTGAATGGTACAAGCAGGTTGAGAGGTTTGTGAAAGTGTCAAAGGTATTGTTGAAGGACTTGGATGGTTTGTTCGACATAGTGGTACCTGCCGATTTGTGGACAGATTGTAAAATTACAGTTGACTGGCCGAGTGAAGAGTATCCTAGAGATGCAAAGACAGGTGCTCCATCAAGTGATGTAATGAAAAAGTATCAGCAGGTAATAACTTACCTGAAAGGGAAAATACCACCAAAAGAAACAGATTGGGTGAAAATAGACAGGACTACCCAAGAAGCCAGTGAATCGGTACATGCCTATTATGAACGTCTATTGCAGGTGTTCAAACAGTATAGTGGATTTGAGGACATTGGAGATAAAAATATGAGTCAGTTTGTCTACCGATTTGTTTATGGTTTAAAGCCAGAGATTTGTCAAATGATTAAGCAGCACATGTTGTGTTGGCAAGGGAAACCCATTGATGAAATTTTGAAATATGCAAAATATTGTGGAGACGATATTGAGGATAGGCACAAGAAACTGCAAGAGAAAGTGATGTGGGCTCAGGTGAAAATGGCTGAGCGACAGGGAATTAATTTGGATAATCCAAATGATAATCAGGGAAAAGATTCTGGAACGAATGGTGACACAGGAAATGGTGGTAAAGTGAGAGGACGAATGAGTAGAGAAGAGGCTAAAAAGAAATTTCCTTGTCATGGATGCGGAAAATTGGGGCATTGGAAGAACGAATGTAAAAAGATTCAAAATAATAATGGCCCAAATCATAATTTAAATCCACAGACGCAGAATGACTCACAGCAGGGTGTAAATCCTCAGAGTCAGTTGCCACCTGCACCTATACAGGGTAATGTAAGCAGAGCAAAGCACGGTACAGACGTCGGATATCAAGGAGGAAGTGGTAAGAATGATTATGTAACTTCACAGTTTCTTTTACAGGATGACTTTTATCCATGTAACCAATGACGGTGCCTAAGAGAGGGGGAGAAGGAGTGCGTACTTGGCGCATCCTTGCCGGTAGACCAGTCAGGTCCATATATTGAAGGGAAAGTAAGAGGTAATGATATCACTTTTCTTTTGGACACTGGTGCTACCCGTTCTACTGTGAGAACAGCAGACATCCCTGACCTTCCTCTCTCTGGAGAAGCTATCCAAGTTGTGGGTGTAGCTAATCGTAAAGATTAAAACACCTCTTACCAAACCAATGGAAGTAAAAATTGGAAATTTTAGAGAAATGCATCAGTTTGTAGTGTGTGATTCCAGTCCAGTAAACTTACTGGGTCGAGATTTGTTGTGCAAAATGAATTGCACAATTTTCTGCACACCGGATGGTGTTGCTAGTTCAGACCCCGGATGAAGACCATGTATATAAAATTCATGATTGCAAAACAAGGTACAGAAGTAGACGAGATGTTCTCTTTGATAACAAAAGACGAGTTACCTGAAGAATTAAGAACTACAGTAAATTTCAAGGTATGGGATTTCACCGGGAAAGAAGTAGGACTTATGGCCAAAATAGACCCAGTAAAAATAACTGTAAAGGAAGGTGCAATTTTCCCAAATACCAGACAGTACAAAATGAGTGCAGAAGTAAAAGCAGGAGTTGTTGAAGAAATTAACAGAATGGTAAAACAAGGCATATTAAAAGAAGTTATGAGTAGCCCTTGTAATTCACCAATCATGGGTTTGAATAAACCTAGTGGAAAGTATAGGATTGTTCAGGATTTATGCAAAATTAATAAGATTGTGGTACCTTGTTGTCCTATAGTGCCAAATCCTGCAGTAATCCTATACCAGATCCCCTGGAGTGCAGAATGGTTTACTGTGATTGATTTATGCCAAGCATTCTTTTCAATACCATTGCACCCGGATAGCCAGTATCTCTTTTCATTTAAATTTGAAAACAAAGTCTATGTATGGAATCGTGTTCCTCAGGGGTACACGGAAAGTCCTTCCATCTTTAATCAAATATTGAAAAAGTGCTTAGAGAAGCTAGTGATGCCAGGAAGTTCAGTCTTAGTGCAGTATATAGACGATCTGCTAGTGGCATCCAACACCAGAGAGGATTGTGTTGTCGACTCCATTGCATTGTTAAATCACTTGGCTGAAGAAGGGCATAAAGTGTCACCTGAAAAATTGCAGTTTTGTACCACAGCAGTTAAGTATTTAGGACACCAAATTGAGAGGGGAAAAAGAAGGATAACCTCTGAAAGAGTAAAATTAATCAAGAGAATGCAAATGCCTGTAACCCAAAGAGAAGTGAGAATGTTCCTTGGAATAGTGGGATATTGTCGACAGTGGATAGTAGGGTTTTCTCTGCTAGCAAAGCCGTTGTTTCAAATGACGAAAAAGAAGGCAAAGGACCCAGTTGAGTGGGATGATGAGAGCGTAGGAGCTTTTGTAAAATTGAGAAGTGCTTTATGTGAAGCACCTGCCCTAGGTATGCCTGATTATACAAGAGGATTCGCGTTATTCTGTCATGAGAGAAAAAATTGTGCAATTTCAGTCCTAACTCAGAGACATGGTTTGGACAGACGTCCTATAGCATATTTCTCTGCTACGTTGGACCCAGTGGCAGCAGCGTTGCCAGGCTGCTTAAAAGCAGTAGCTGCTACATGTTTGAGCATTGAACAAAGTGAATCAATTGTAATGGGACATCCTGTAAAAGTGTTTGTCCCACACTCAGTTGTGATTCTGTTGACAAGAACCAGAACTCAGCATCTTACTCCTAGTCGGCTGACTAAATATGAGAGAATAATCTTAGGTGCTGAAAATGTGACTATCGTCAGGTGCACAATAGTAAACCCTGCTACTTTACTACCAGATCCGTATCATGAGGAAGTCAAAGATGATGAAGAGGAACATGATTGTTTACAAGTCACAGAATTGTGCACCAAACCACGTCCTGATATACAGGAACTGCCTCTCAGGGATCCAGACAGGGAGCTGTTTGTGGATGGCTCATGCCAAAGGCATGAAGATGGCAAATTAAGTGCAGCATATGCTGTATGTGAATTAACTGGAATAGTCGAAGCATCCTATTTACCAGGGGTCAAATCTGCACAAGTAGCTGAATTAATTGCTTTAATTAAAGCCTGCAAAATTGGGAGGAATCAGAAAGTGACCATATTTACTGATAGTCAATATGGTTACGGGGTTGGGCATGATTTCGGCCAACTGTGGATGCAGAGGGATTTCATGACTTCTTCAGGATCCCCTATTAAAAATGGACAGTTTGTAAAAGAACTACTGGAAGCAATACAATCACCAAAAGAATTGGCGGTGGTGAAGTGTGCCGCACACCAGTCAGGAGATGACTGGGTGGTAGTCGGTAACAGATATGCAGATCTGGTGGCTCAACATTGTGCCAAAAACAGATTGTCAGTAAATAAAAGGGTTGAAAGGATGGGAATCAGCTGCCAACTTATGCTATATGCACCACCTGAAACATGGAATGATGTGAAAAGACTACAAGATGATGCTGATGAGAGTGAAAGAGATGCATGGATAAAAACAGGATGTTCTCGAAGGGCAGACGACGATGTGTGGATTTATGCAGATGGCAGGCCAGTCATGCCTGACTGTCTGATTTCACAAATGGCCAGAATGTATCATGGAGACACACATGTAGGGAGAGATGCCATGATTAGACTCTTGAGACAAAATTGGTATAATCCAAGGTTTAGGGCTGCAGCAGAGAGTCTTTGCCAAAGGTGTTTAACTTGCCAAATGAATAATCCAGGAAGAAAAACAGTAATCGGTTTGGGAAAAATTGGAAAGGCTGAGGGTCCCTTTGTGAGATTACAGCTAGATTTCATACAATTACCACCATGTAAAGGACTGAAATATGTACTTGTCATAGTGTGTCTGTTTTCAAGGTGGGTGGAGGCTTACCCTACCAGAAGGAATGACAGTATTACAGTTGCAAAACTATTGCTACGAGAACTCATTCCTAGGTTCGGTTTCCCAGTAACTTTGGAATCAGATAGAGGAAGTCACTTCAACAACGATGTAATTCGAATAATCTGTGAAGCATTCCAAATTGAGCAGAAATTGCACTGTGCGTACCGCCCAGAGGCTTCTGGAGTGGTTGAACAAATGAATGGCACAATAAAATCAAGACTGGCAAAAATGTGTGCATCAACATCGTTAGATTGGCCAGATGCATTGCCACTTGTTTTAATGGGACTCAGAAGCATTCCTGATAGAAATACCGGATTGAGTCCACATGAGATAATCATGGGAAGAGCAATGAGACAAGCACATGTACCTACAAATAAACTGCTGAATATAACTGATGATATGGTTCTGGATTACTGCAAAGGATTGGCTGACCTAGTGCGTTCTGTCTCTCACCAGGTTGGAGAAGACGCAGTTTCCAGGCAGCCTGAGCAAGAGCATGATCTGAATCCCGGAGACTGGGTGGTTGTGAAGCATCACACCAGAGAAACGTGTCTATCACCCAGGTGGGGCGAACCTTGTCAGGTTATACTAGTTACGAACACAGCAGTGAAATGTGCAGGATTGCCTAATTGGATTCATGTAAGCCACACCAAAAGGGTGCCAGAGCCTGAAGGACAAAATCCTCAGACAGCATCAATAACTGAGGAAGCTGAAGGTTGGCCAGCTGAAGAATCCCAGGTGAGAGATTCGAGAGAAGCTGAAGAAGAACAACCGAGCACAAGTCAGGACTGGATACCAGTGGTTGATATACCAGAAGTTTACAACAGAACAAGAAGCCGAGCAAAATTAGAAGAAATTAGGGAAGACCAGATAGGTGAAGAAGAAGCAGCTCAGGATGAGGAAAATGAAACAATAAGAGAACCTGAGCAGGACCAGATAGGGAGAGGAAATTGGGCTCAAATCGACAACGAAACAACAAATTTTGAGCAGGGACAGACAGGTTTAGAAGAACGCGGTCAGGCTGCAGAAGTACAAAGTGCAATAAGCCCTGATCAGGACCAGTTAGAACTAGAAAAATACGTTCAGGGAGAAGAAAATCATGAAAACCTCAAGCATGAAGACGTAAATCCTGCACAGGGTCAGTTAGTAGAAACTCACATTGAAGCAAATGAAGAAAAATCAATAAGACCTGATCAAGAACAAATAGAAGAAGAAACCAAAAACGAAGAAAAACAAACTGTGCCACAGCTTGAAAATAAAAGAACTTCTGAAGAAGAAATAAGAAGTGAAGAGACAGTGCAAACAAAGAAAGCCAGAAAAGGTGATCATTGGACTAGTGTCATTAAAAGAGTGAAATACCATATAGAAACCAGAAGTGAAGATCCAGAACAAGTAAATGAAGTGACGAGCCTAACGGGACAAACAAGTGGAACTGAAAAACGAAAAAGCAAAAGACTGAAACTTGTGAACAATAAATTTAAAGGTCCTGATTGGACTTATATAATCCTTGAAGACTACGAGAGTTCAGAATCAAGTGAAAGTGGTGACGAAGGAACAAGTGCGGAACTGACTTATGAGAAAGAAATAAAACCACCTTGATAACGTTAAAGACTTGAAAGAAAGATAAGAAGAGAAATCTTCCTTGTCAAAAATGTCTGACGACAGAGTTTCTGGGAGACCGAAACGGAAATGTTGTAAAAGATGCTGTGCTATATGCATATGTAGTCTGGTAGTGGTGCTTATAGTATGGTTAGTTGTGATCGTAGCAATTCCTTACCTTCTGATAATGGATAAAAAGATTAACAACGAAACGAAGGGAAGGATAGATAATTTGAAAGGTAATAGAGTAGAATTAAAGGCAGAAGATGAACCAGAGTTTCATCATGAGGTAACAGATAACGACACTAGTTTGAATGTTTTCACAAAATTATTGTTTCAATATGTAGATACCATGGAAGTTAGTAATTGTTACGTCTGTATGAAGTTACCCGAATCAGTAGCAGAAGGATTAACATACCATCATTTACCATTAACTTATGGCATATCATGTAGTGTATTGACTAGTTTATTTTATAAAACAGGGAGACTTCAGTATTATTATTCAAATATAGATGTGATATTTTCTGAGATTCCGATTCGAAGGAATATGAATCCAGTGCTTAGTAGTCAAGACGCACAGTTTATGGGAGAATTTTTCTTAACAATGAAATCGATAGATATAACACATGCACATACGAAGCAATCTAACATGTTCGTTACATGAAGAAGAAAAGATATTTTTGAATTTAGTAGAAGATAGAAGACAAGATTTCCAAAAGAAAGCATCTGAGCATAAGGCTCATCTGCCACCTTGGGCTGAGAAAGAGGGTAGTTACACACCTGGCAAGGCTCAAGCTGCTATGGCTCTGGATTTTGTAAAGACAGGGAAAATTTGTCTACATAGGTTAAAGACTGATTATAACAATGTTTTCATCGGTACCAGTGAATGTGAACATAATTTCTTAATTCTTGGAGGTTGGGGACTAAAAGGAGGAACAGATTCAGTTTTTCCTGGAATCTATTATGTGTGTGGGAATAAGGCTTACTTTAGGCTTCCTGCACGGTGGTATGGAAGTTGTTATTTTGGAATAGTTTTTCCAAAAATATACCACGTAAAAAGAAACACTGGGAGCAATGAAAATAATAGTGAATTAACACGTAGTAAAAGAGCTAGTTTTTCTGAAATTGTAGGTGATATATTTGGTGCATTAATACCTTCAGTGGGAATAATTCTGAACTCAAGGAAAATATGTAAATTATCTACAGTGGTTGATCGTTTATCAACGGACACTGCTGGAGGATTTCTAATGATTAATGCGGAGATGGTTGCGATTAGATCAATGGTTATGCAAAATCGACTTGCTCTTGATATAATATTGGCAAAAGAGGGCGGAGTCTGTAAATTATTGAAAACGAAACACTGTTGCACGTACATACCTGACAAAAGTGCAGAAATTGGAACGTATATACAGAATATAACAAAACTTGAGAATGAACTAAAACCACTGGAAGTTGATAGTGTATGGGAAAGATTGACAAATAGTATTGCGTCAATTGGTACCTGGTTTGCTAATGTAGGGAAAGGACTTATAGGTCAAATATTAGTACCCTTAGCAGGGATAGCAATAATAGTACTGTCAACAATAATATGGTGCAAATGTTGTAGAAAGAATGAGATGTATAGAGTGACAGGAAAAGGAAAGAAAAGAAAGTTTGATGAAATTGAACTAGAAGATCTGAAAAGTGAATTATACAAGAAACTGAAAGGAGACGATAAAATAGAAAGTGTAAAAATGAAGCTGAGACAATTTTATGCTAAAAGTTGGCATCTGGTTGTGGGTAATTTTTGATGGCTCAGAAATGCCATCAGAGAGGGGATTGATGGAGCAAGAACTCACAATGAGACTTGCTCGTAAGCAAACCTCTCACAGTATTAATTATTAATCTTTGTAATATCTTTACTAACAAATGCACACATAAACACTAACCTAGAGAAGCTTGCCTATGTGTTTAAGCTAATAAGTAACGCTTGTCTAAATCCAAAATGGCCGCTAAAGCGCGGGAATCTCATTGCGCATGTGTCAACCATGTCACGTGGTATGACGTCTTTCTTTGCTTGGAGGGAAATCTTTGCTTCTGCTCAGTGTGTATTAAAATGGCTGCTTAATGTTTTCATGTGCTAAAGCTTGCGCATATGCTGCAATTAAAACTGTGGTATTCTAATGCTATTAATGCGGGATAGATTTATAATTAAATGGGAATAGAGTAGACATAGTGGGTATTCAGTGAAAACATTTATTTGTGATTTTAATATTTTCTTCTTTGACTTTTATTAGTTCGTAAATGGGCCTGGGTTGGTTGAACTGCAGCTCGAGAGACATTTGGTTCTGCGCATGCGCCCTGCAAAGCTGACCAGAGGAAGCGATGAAGTCAACTTGGAAGCCCTCCAAGGTCGTAAAGCCTGGTGTCAACTAAGTTGCATCTGAAATGTACCTGAAGTCGCAACAAATGTATACAAACATTGTATTGAAGAATCCATGGGAAACGGGTGGGAAATAAAGCAAATGTATTAATTGTAAGGGGCGGTATTTTAAAACAATGGGCTTAAAGAAATTGAACTAAATTGACATGGTGTGAGGATCAACCCCCTGTCCCGTCCAATCAGAAGTAGTGGGCCCATAATTTTTGCAACATTAAGGGGAGGTACCTGGGTGCAGAAGGGTATAATAGATATAGAATTAGCTAATTAGTTAGTTCGGGATCATGCTTTGGCGCTCGACGAGCTGATCGATTGCAGGCTGAACCGCTGTCCAGAGAGGTCCTGAGGTGGGGGCGGCGGATTCCATTAGAAGGAAGACACGGGAGAATCGAGGAGAAGCGAAGTATCAGAGAGGGGAACGACACAGGCGTCGTTGATAGAGAGGTCACCTGTCCTGTCCTGAACCTGGTCCGGAGGTCTTTGGTCTTCATCCTTCCTGGGACCTATCTTTCCAACTCCTTGGCCAAGGGGTTTGGTTTCTCGCACCTTTAGGTAAATATAAACGCAACCTTTTAGTTGTGCTGCTGTCTCTATCTTCTTCTTTCTGAGGAACCGTCATTGATCGACAATTGATTATTATGCTTCATCCTTGATATACGATTAAGTATCATGTGGTTCTGTATTTTACTCTGCTAAAACTTTAGATAAACATTTTAAAACTTCCTGACTCAGTGATTATTTTAGAATTTATGAATTGTAATGAATGTCACTCATTTTAAACTTCCCAATTATCAAAAGGTCCATTGGTAAGTCATTACTCTTCAATCAGAAAAGTAATTGGTAGCAGGGATATTGATAAAGAGTACAACTGACCCACCAGCGGAAATTGCTAGCGTAGTATGAATGAATGGGCCCAGGTGAGTATTCTGTGTTAGAATGCTTGTTGCTAGTAACCCGCTGGATCAGGTACCTGAACCACCCTTCTTGGGGTCGATATCAGGTACCTTCTTGGACACCCCGCTGCTATCCCAGAGGTCCACCTTACCAGCAAGCTTCCTTTGGTCAGTCAGCTTACTGTCAACTCAGTGCAAGCGCAACTCTGTAAAACAGATACTGAGCATGTGGTGTCTAATGATTAAATTGTACAATTAAATTGTACATCCCAGCATAATCATTAACTATGCTGCCTTGCACCTAACCATTCAGGGAGTTTCTAGAGTAGTCCACAAAATCTACCCAGGATTGGTTGGGGTGCTTCTGACTGTCCCTGAATCTTTGGTGATACTTCTCAGTGGTCAGCCCAAATTTGGCAATTAAAATGGCCATCATAGGGGTATACATGGTTTGGTCCCCAACCTCTAGTGTAAGAAGTGTGTACCTCCCCACAGTAGGCTTGTGTTTCCACAGACCACCCCCCCAGTGCTCCTCAGGAACCCTGTGAACCTTCAGTGCAAATTCATTAGCAGAAAACCATTTATCAATGTCATCCACACCATATAACTGGGCACGAAATCCGTGGGTATGCAAATCATTTTTTCTCCTACCGTTACTGCATGTATGCTGCCACCATCACTGCTGGAATCTGCCTGCCTGGCCTTGATATCCAGTAGGCCTAGGTGGAGTTCATGGAGTTCCGCTAAGTGGAACTCTGCGAAGTGCTAAAAAAACTCTGCCTCACTCTGCAGAGATCCGCAAGTTGCTGAGTGAGGTAAGTTGTGCTGCTTGCGCTGATTTTTAGCACCGGTGTTTATCCTGCGCTGTAAAATTAGCACAAGCAGCACCACGTGCAGCGCAAAAGGGCACTGTTTCTTTTTGCCACTCGATTAGATGTTCTACTCAAGTGGCAGCTCCCTCAACGCGAGCAGCAGGTTTCTCAGTGCGAGCAGTAGTAACCTGATTGCAAACGCCCGCATTGAGAAATCTCACCGAAAGGTGGTCTAGCGTATGATTTCCCTCACCCACGCGCGCCAACTTAATGTTGACGAGCCACGAGAGGAAAAACTCTGCTCCGTGCTGCTATGCTGAGTTTTTAGGAACTCCATGCTCTATGCGGAGCAGGAAAAATTCAGCAAACATTGCGAGCGTAATTTTACGACCAGGCCTAATATCAGCTCCTTCATGAGCCAGCACAGGTTTCTTCTCTGCCAAGACTCTCTCTGCCTCAGCCTTCTTTGCCTCCCTTTCAACCTTTTTCTCTTTGGCCTCCATTTTTAATTTGGCCATCGGCAGCTTGAATTCTCTCTCCTCCCTTCTCTCCATCAGTTCCTCTAAGGATAGGCCACTGGAAGAGACACTGCTTCCTGCTGTCACAGGGAGCTCAAATTCAGGGATTTCACACTCAGCCACTGCAGGTGATTCCTCAGAAGAGTCATTCTCAGGCTCCCCCAATACATCATTCTCCTCGGAGCAGGCTTCCGCCCAGGCCCTCAGCACCTTTTGTAATTCCACCTTCTTGAAGACACTCTTGGCAGGAAGCCCCATCTCTTTGCAAAAGTCTTCAAGCTGAGCCTGAGGCCAACAAAAGCCAATTCAGCAAACAGTGGAGGAGGAAGGTAAAACGTTTGGGGGTGCCCTGCAGAGAGGGCCATTTTCCAACAATGACTCTTGGCTAGAGGCAGGGCTGTCTACAAATTGCAGACAATCATAGATAAAATAGTCCATGTTACCAGCCAAAATATCTTTCGGACAATGACAGGGTGCTGAAAAGGTTTTTGATTCCCCTTCTTGATTACCCAAAGAAAAGACAACTCCTCCTAGTAGCCAGAGTGCCACCATGTACCGATTAGTATACACGAAAGTTGACAAGTGTCTCCTAAGAGGGTGCCAGTTACAGTGGTGGCTCGCATAGGGCGTGCTGCGGGACGGTGAGGCGGGGCAGGGGAGGGGCATGGTGGGGGGTAGTAAACTCAGACATACAACGGAACGGAGGAAAGTAATTATTACGTTCCTCCGTTCCATCGTATGTCCGAGTTTACTACTCCCCCCACCCTGCCCTGACACACCACCCCGCAGCACGCCCTATGCGAGCCGCCACTGGCCAGTTAGAGAAACAACGCTTCAGAGGGTAGAACACCTTCTTTACTATCTTGTGGGACATGAGTGACGAGTGTCTGAATAAATTGGCTTGGTATCAGACTTCTCCTGATATCAGGATGGAGACAAGAGTCAGGCATTGGTACTAGAATAAGAACAAATGTTAGAAAAGCGGCGATGAACGCAACAAAATATAAGGAAACTAACGCATTGTAACACCATTCTTTGCAAATGTCTACCTATACATGGTAGTAACATGAACTGACATCACAGGAAAGGATTCTGCCTCATCTTGGTCTGGGTACTTCTGTTAACATCCCATGGGGAAGCAACCATTTTGGAGTGGGCATGTTATAAGGTTTGTCTATGCTACTTTTTTGAAAATCATGATGTTCACATGGTAAATGAGGAAGAAACCCAAGTTTGACATCTTTTAACCTGCGCTGAATACTACTATCCAGCCACTGCCATCCATGCCTGGTACTTCATGAGCTCTCTGAGCACCCCTCCATGTGGCCACAAGGGTAGAAATACCAAGGTCAGGCATTGCAAGCACTCAGCCAAGTGCTGAGCGTGGCATCGCAGACCATGCTGCTTGACAATGTTAGCATCGCTCCTTCCTCTTTGGACTACGCAGGGCCTCCAGTAATCTCTCAGCACCGTTCTTGGTGCAAATATAACACTTAACAATGAAGGTAGAGAAGCACTCCTTATTGTTTAGAATTGAAACTAGTTCGACTCCTATTATCAATTATTGTAAAGCGTGCCTATTCTGTTGTATAATGCCGCTGTTTATTGCATTTCCATGTTGGCACATGTAATCCTCTTCCCTGTTGCATTTTTCACGTACTATTCACTTATCTCTCTGTCCTTTCTATTTCCTTTGAGCACTTTTTGATTTCACCATATTATCACTGAGATTGAGCAGGAGGATCTTTTTACATCGAAGTAGGTCTGTCTGTATACACGAGTAGGTTGGGTGATAAAATAGGGTCCCTGTTATTAGGGCATTCAGATTTTTTGTAAGGTGCTGTTTTATAGTTTGTGCCTTTTTGAATTCCGTCTTAGCGAGTCGTGTAGCAGGTTCATATATTGGAGCACCGGTTTTTATAATGTAGTTTCTTGTTTGTGGAGAGTTAAAGATGGCGCGCAGCATGGTAGAGTGCCAGTCCGTTGTCAGTTGCATGTACTTTCGAGTGAGGCAAGATTGAGTCCGTTGTCGATTGCAGTGGTAGCATTTCCGAAGCATTTCCGGGTGTTTTGTGGTTTACAAGCGACGTTTTCGACGGGAGAGGATATCGTGTTTAATTTCACGGCAACAGCCCCGAAGCATTTGAGAAAAGTAAGCGTCTGCGTGGATGCAGGTAAGACTGACGGTTTCAAGGGTTGAGAAGAGATTAGTTCTTTCATTCTTCACCGTAGGGTTATCACTGGCCAGAGCGTCATTGTTTTTACAGAATTTTGAACCATCTTCATAGAGAGCAAGTCTCGCAGAATCTTTGAGCAAGGTGGGTAGTCATCAGGTACACAGGCAATAGCATATTATAGATGGAGTCAAATTTGGTTTTGACATCGTATGTATTTGTTTTGGTTTTCTAGCTGGTACATCTCAAGATTACCATTTCCAATGTAAGTACGCTTTATTTTGATAAGTTGAGCACAAGCACTTGAGGTGTGAGTATTATCTACATGGGTTGTAGTTGTGTGTGTGTGGCACTGAACTTTTCAAGTCTATTTTGTGGTGTCATTCTATTTGTTCATTTGGTTTTTGAATCACTTTGATCTCTCAGGGAAGAGGCATTGAATAGGAGTTGTCTGTAGTTTTGCTAAAATTTCCTTGCACAGAATGTTAATTTCATGACATCAAATGGTTTAAACATGTTTTCATCTTTATGTATTTTGTAGATTCAAGGCTCCCGAAGAAGGGCCATTGGCCCGAAATGCATTGGGCACTTTTGAAAAGAATGAAATGAATATGAAGTTTTTGTTTGTTTTTTGAAAAAATGTGTTTGTATATTATCTATGAAGAAAATTGTTCGAAATAAGTAAAGCTGATTTTAAGCTTTTGAGATTGTTTTGTGTAAATTTTCAATTGTGTGAAAGAATGTTCATTAACAAAGTTTTTAAAGATATAGAAAGTTTCATAAGAAAAATAAGGTGGTAACTACTTAAAGCAATTGTGCACAGCGGTCAGGTCCTAGTGACTTGTGGTAGGTTGGTTTGCAAATATAACACTTGCCAACATACTGACTCCCTACATACCTCCAAGAATGTACGATTGTTAGACCTGACAGCCTTAGGGTGGTCTTCTCCAAACCTTTTGCCTGCTTACCTCCAATTTTTGCTATATTCTTTTTGTTGGCCTTTACCACTGCTAAAGTGCATGTGCTTCTCCCCTAAACATGGTTTCATTGACGTATCCACAATTGGTATATTTAATTTATCTGTAAGTCCCTAGTAGAGTGCATTATCTGTGCCCAGTGCCTGTAAATTAAATGCTACTAGTAGACCTCCTGCACTGATTGTGACACCCACTCAAGCAGCCCCTTAAAGCTTGTCTCAAGGCTGTCACTGCAGGGCCTGTGTGTGCAGTTTACACTGCCATGTCGACTTGGCATATAAAACCCCTTGCCGAGCCTTAAACTCCCCTTTTTTTTTACAGATTTCACCCGAAAGGTAGGCACAGGTAGCCCATAAGGCTGGGGCTGTGTAGCTAAAAGGTAGGGCAGGTACTTTTAACTTTTGCATGTCCTGGTTGTGAAAAACACCTAAATTCATTTTTCAGTGCTGTGAAGCCTACCCCTTTCAAGGTTAACATTGGGAATTCCTTAAAACACTTTTAAGCTGTAATTTCTGATTGAGAAGGAGAAGCTCTGTCATATTTCATTTCATTGGCATGGTAATGATAAATCATCTTTGCTTGCAAAGTTGGATTTAACCTAACTATTTTAGAAATGCCACTGTTAGAAAGATGGCATTTGTCTGCTCTTAAATGCTCTGTGTGCCTGCAGCCTGTCTCCAATATACTTCTGGGGTGGGTGACAGTTGGGCTTTGTGCATTCTCTCTAGACAGCCACACACAAAAGAAGGGTAGGTGTGACTGAGTGCCGATCTACATCTTGATGGCTCAGCATGGGCAGGATGGGGATGGGGGTGAGGATCTGACACTTACGCCTGAATGGGCAGTGTCCCATCCCCACACAAAGGGTTGATTACCCCCCTGTAGCGAGTCTGGAGCCAGGGCTGGGAAGGGAGTGCCTTTGTACACTTCAAAGCGTCGTTTGAAGTCACCTCCACTTCAAAGTCATAACTTGGTATAAGTACTGGGTCTCTGACCCTACCAAATCAGACACTGGGGGCCTGATTCACAGAACTAACTTACGTCAAAAACGTAACGTTAGTACTTTTTGGTATTCACAGAATACACTTACTCATTTTGGTATTCACAGAATGAACTTACTCATTTCGGTATTCACAGAAGTTAGTAGTCCTAACTTTAGACTCCTAAATGCCTTCTGTGAATACCGAAAAGTCTTAAAAGTTAGGATTTTTCTCAGTTTAGAGTAGTAAAGTTAGGACTCCTAACTTTAGGACTCCTAAACTGAGAAAAATCCTAACTTTAAGACTTTTCGGCATTCACAGAAGGCATTTAGGAGTCCTATAGTTAGGACTACTTCAACTTCTGTGAATACCAAAATGAGTAAGTGTATTCTGTAAATACTAAAAAGTACTAACTTTACGTTTTTGACGTAAAGTTAGTTCTGTGAATCCAGGCCCTCTAGACCTGTAAAGAAATTTGTCAGGAAGAAGGACTGTTGTGTTGCTACGAGGACCGTCACTCTGCTGGACCGCTGCTCTGGAAGAACTGCTTTTCTGCTGTGCTGTCCAGCTGCCTGCATTCTCTGCCCTGCTGAGGAAGAACTGGACTCTGTTTGAACCCAGAGTGATCTCCAAAGGCTTGTTGGCTTGCCTCCTGTTTCTGAGACTCAGGGATATCAAAGTCTCACCACCTGCTCCTGTCCCTGGTCTTTTGGCAGTAGATCCATGTGCTCGCTCCAGTCAAACCGACGTATCTTCTGACCGCCTGTAGCAGAACTGATGGATTGTTGCTGCTGTGGGAGCAGCATTCGGAACTAGCACATTGCCTTAAAGAACCAATGCATCGGAACCAATGCATTGCTGCCACTGTATTGTGGGAAGATTGACGCATTCCCTAGACTGCCTGGAGACCCTACCAAATCAGTCACTTCAAGACCTGTAAAGAAATTTGTCAGGAAGAAGGACTGTTGTGCTGCTACGAGGACTGTCACTCTGCTGGACCGCTGCTCTGGAAGAACTGCTTTTCTGCTGTGCTGTCCAGCTGCCTGCTTTCTCTGCCCTGCTGAGGAAGAACTGGACTCTGTTTGAACCCAGAGTGATCTCCAAAGGCTTGTTGGCTTGCCTCCTGTTTCTGAGACTCAGGGATATCAAAGTCTCACCACCTGCTCCTGTCCCTGGTCTTTTGGCAGTAGACCCAGATGCTTGCTCCAGTCGAACCGACGTATCTTCTGACCGCCTGTAGCAGAACTGATGGATTGTTGCTGCTTTGGGAGCAGCATTCTGAACTAGCACATTGCCTTAAAGAACCGATGCATCAGAACCAATGCATTGCTGCCACTGTATTGTGGGAAGATCGACGCATTCCCTAGACTGCCTGGAGAAGCCTGGCTCATCATCTACTGAACCAACGCCTCTCAGCTCAATGCATCGTCTTTGGAACCGACGCATTGCCACCATTACGTGAAGAAAATCGACACATCACCTTGACTGCGGGATCGGCACTGACGCATTGCTCTGCTAGACCCCCATCTCGCTGTTGGGACAAGGATCAAGGTACTTTGTTCAGCGGGCCTGCGTGGCTCCTGTATATGGCAAGCGCTCCGGCGCAGTCGGCCTGAACTCTTGACTTTGCCCCGGTCCAGCACAACCAGACAACCCCAATTGGCATTTATTGCTTGTAAGCGCTAGTGACACTTTTATTGCTTTATTAAAATTCATATCTCGACTTTTACTTATTGGATTTTTGTCATTTTGGTCTTGTTTTATTTATAAAAATCTATTTTTCTAACCTGGTGTGGTGTTTTTATTGTGTTACTGTGTGTCGTGTTGCACAAATACTTTGTACATTGCCTCTTCAGTTAAGCTTGCCTGCTCTGTGCAAAGCTGCCAGAGGGTGCGCACAGGTTAATTTAAAGTGTGTTCCTGACTTACCCTGACTAAGATTGTGGTTCCTACTTTGACAGGGTGCTTACCTCTACCAACCAGAAACCCAATTTCTAACAACAGTCCATTAATAGGAACCTGTTGGTCACACCCAACCCACCTTGTGCAGCAATAAGAATTTGAACCCTCAAGATTTTAGGTCTCCATCAAAAGAGCATGCCGCCCCTTGATATCTGTGGCTACTCCGACTCGATAAACTCAAAATGACCCTGACATGCAATCTCATGAGAGTAGAACAAAAAACGAATCACGCACACTGAACAAAATTGTAAATAGGTATATATTGTTAGCTTAGTATGTACCATGTCGTATTGCCACTTTCTTACTGTTAATGTGTCCTTGACTCCTTATTACAAAATAGCTTCCTTCTGTAAACTCTCTTTCACAAATTTGGATTATGTATTTTTTCATATCTTTCTGACTACCTGCCATTATTTGACCTCTTGTAAGACATTTCTGGTACAGTATTCCCCCAGAATATTGACTTCAGAATATCATTGGGCCAAAATATCACGGCAGAAATATTGAAAACCAAAATATTATGAAGGTACATTTATATAGGTAAACAGAGATTTACCATACTGAACTGCACATATATGTCTCTTGATGATATATATTTATACATTCAAGGTACATAGATGTGGAATTAAGAACAGTAAATCTATACTCAGAGCCACTTGAATAATGTGACTGTGTGGCCGCAGCGATTTTCACATAATTGTACATTTGCTGCATTTTGCCACATAATCCATCATCTGCCGCATAATCTACAGATTTGACAAAAAAATAATTTCTTTCCAGCTCAAACGATTCATAAATTACAAAAATGCAATGACACCTGTTGCCTCTCAGTGGAAGGCCCTTTGCAAAGCTGGACTGCACACCTTTCTGTTGCTTATTGCTATATATGGATGTTAAACTGGTACTAATGAGGTGCAACCAATGCCCAGAGAGTGTTACCAAGTTTAAAAATGATGAAATACAGAAGTAATACTATTACAAAATGTGGCGCTCTATGCATAATTTGCCTTGTCTTGCAGCATAATTTACTCAACCCTGCAGCACAATTTGGCTCTCGATGTTTCTGCAACAATATTTTGGCCCCAAGATATTTGAAAGAGACAAAAGCCCTGATCTGTTATTCAGAAGCCATTAATAATGTATTCGCATCCTGCTGCACTACAGACTGCCGTCCGTGTTACCACATTGCCGAGAATTTGAATTACTCTCTTACATTGGTTAGCAAGCTCAGTGTGATTGTTTTGTCTTACGGGCCAATTAATTTGCAGGACGTTTGGCCCGTGAAGTGTTGTTTTCATGGGACCGTTGAGTTGGAGAGGGGCTGTGACTGTGAGGGCGAGTTTCCTCAAAGAAACAGCGCGTACTAGTACGCAAGGATTGCTTAAAGAAAGCCCTTTTCTCTACCAGTTACAACCTACTCTAGTAAAAATGAAAAATGTGCAGTGGCACTTTGCTTACCAAGTATAGACCTAATCATTAACTTCGCCACAATTCCAAGTAAAATAGTGCTCTGAATATGCCTTGTGTCTTCTAAGGATGTCTTTCTCCTGTTAACTGCTTATAAGGAACAAATACGTTTAGTGATTGATTTGCTGTAGCACAGCAGGGATCGATCCCTATGGTGAAACTCTTTGTCTGTTCACATTTGCATGTGTCTCTTCTTTTCTAAAGAACAGTGATGGAAAAATAACACAGCCTGATGATAGATAATGTATTCTAATCTCCAAGGCTCTGTCTTTCCCTTTTCTGTATTGTTTCATGTTCCCTTTTTTGCTTCATCGGCTCTTCATCTGATCAGGATGAGTCTGAAACCAAAAAATGAAGCGATACTTTTTCAACTCCTTTTAAAAGTTCACAGCAAAAAAAGCATGGTGCACATAAAACCATAGTAGTCAAGTTATGCGTTCTAGTAAGATAGAAAACGTTGTTACTTTCTAATGCTTTAAAGAAATTAACATAGTTTTCTACATTTTGTTCTGTCGTACCACACTAAACATATTGTATATTTTTAAACGTGATATAAAATATTTGCAGGCATATCGCAGCTTCACAATATGTTTGCCTAAGTTCACAAATAATTTGACCTATTATATGATTGTCCACTTTTTCAATATTGCTTTGTCACTTGCAGCGGAATTTTTCAAATATGTGCTTTATTTAACTTATAAGATCAACAGACCAATAAATCAAAGTCATGAAACAAAGTCCATAATCAACCGCATCTTGCAAAGATGTACATCGCCAAATACCAACGTGAGTACAAAAATAAACCTCAATCAATGGGGTAAAAACAGAACAAAGTCCACGTGAAGTACATGCAAATATTCAAAACACCACAGTGAACTATCGACTACTAATGACACTTACGTACACATATTTCAGTACACAGTAGCAAACAACACACCAACACAACGTGCCACATCAATGGGGAAGGAACAGTGCACAGACCTGCACACTTCTCTAATTAACTGAATTAAAACTGACAAACTAAAAATGAAGAAATTCTATGTGCAAGTACTTACCTAAAGCAATAGCAAAAACAGTGACTACACATTCATGCCACTGTACCAGAACAGAAATATATATATATATATATATATATATCTATATATATAGATATATATATATATATATTATCTACTGGCGGTCGCCAGTAGATAGTTATAGTTACAACCTATTATCCATAGGAAATCCGCGACATTCTATTTGAAATAACTCTCTTGCCGGTTGACGTATCTTCGCAAAATTTTCAAACTTCGTGGGCGCTCCGGTCCACTCCTACCCTGAAAGTCTCGGGTGATACGTCAAGCGGGGGCCGAGAAAAAGGGGGGTCCCAAAACGCGTTTTCCCATGCATTTTCCCATAGGAAACTTTAGACACGGCTGCTAGCCTGAACTGCTGAACGGAATTACACCAAATTTGGCAAAGAGGTAGTTCTTGGTTCAGAAAGAACCCTTTTTGTTAAATGGTGTAAATCCGTTCAGTAGTTGCTGAGAAAATCAAAAAGTAAAAGTACATATATATCTATGGGCACGGAGGATTCGCGCACCCTGAGCGCACCCTGCGCGCACCGTCCCGATCACGAGCTGCATGTTAATTGGCTGTCAGCTGGCTGTCAACATTCCGATTCAGGAAATGTTGGCAGCCATTTTGTCCCTCGGTAGAACCGAGGGACAGAAACAAGTGCGCAAAGCGCACAAAGGGAGCAGGGTAGAAACACCCTGACCCCCTAGGTTTGCTCAGGGGGTCCCACAAAGACCCCCTGGGCAAAAAAAAGATTTTTAAGAATCGGCAGGATGCGCTCAGGGTGCGCGAATCCTGCCGGAGAATCGGCGCGGTCTCCGCGTCCGATGTTAATTGGCCTCCGGGTGGCCCAAGTCCCGGGGGCATGGTCGGGGATAATTTGATGTGGGGGCCTCAAAGGGCTCCAAGCCCGGGACCGCCACCCCCGGGGCTTTTAAAAATGGTGCGGGAGGGCTCTGAGCCTCTCCGCAGCCCCGGGGACCACCACCTCCCGGGGCTTTTTAAAAATAAATTATTAAACCTGTGTGGGGGCTCCAGCCCCCACACGCCCGGGACCACCACCTCCCGGGGCACTAAACATTTTAATATGGGGGTCCGTTACGGACCCCAGAGCCCCAGGGACCACCACCTCCCGGGGCTGTGTACTGAATGGGAGGGGGCCGCGCGGCCCTCTCCTGGAAGCCCTTGATGGCCCTGGGGACCACCACCCCCAGGGCCGGCTCCTTGCAGTGTCCCGGGTGCCTACCCCGGGACACTGTAGTTTGCTATGGCAGGGACGGAGCCTCGCTGGCCCCGTCCTGCCATAGCAAACTGCTTTGGATAGTGGAAGAGAGAGCAGGGAAACCTGCTCTCTCTTCCAATATCCAAAGCGATTGCTTTTCCACATGGGGAGCAGCATGTCAGCTGCTCCCATGTGGAACAGCAATGCCGGCTCCCAAGGGACGTGGGGAGCCGAGGCGGGACTGTGGGGGGATTGGGGACCCCCACAGTCCCCAACGGAGAGGGCCAGCCCCGGGGGATGGGGTCCCCGGGGCAAGTAGGGCTCGGGAGGGGGCCACGCGGCCCCCTCCCCAAAAAAAGAGGAAAAATTAAAAATTAAAAAAATGGAAAGGCCGGCCCGGGAGATGGGGTCCCCGGGGCCTTAAAATGGCCAGAGGAGGGGGCCACGCTGCCCCCTCAAAAAAATAAATATAGAGGCCATGCCCCGGGGATGGGGTCCCCAGGGCCAATACAGGCCCAGGGAAGGGGGCCACGCGGCCCCCTTCCCGTTTTTTTTTTTTAAAGGTAAATTAAAAAGGTGTAAGGCCCTGGGGGATGGGGTCCCCAGGGCCCAAAAAGAGAAAAGGAAGGGGGCCACACAGCCCCCTTCAGGGAGAAAAAAAAAAAAACGATCGAGGCCCGCAGGCCCCGCCCTTCCTTCACCACTCTGCAAACGCGCCCTGGCGCGTTTGCAGAGGGGGAACGAATTCCCCTTGAATACTGGGGTCCCTGGGGCCAACTAGCCCACCAGGTACCTCCAGTATGCGCCAGGGGCTGCCTTGCAGAGAGGTGTACAGAGGCCACGCCCCCTTTTACACCTCTCTGCAACGCAGCTCTGTGGCGCTTTTTGGAGGTATATGGTGGGCTAGTTGGACTCCGGGGACCCTCAGGATTCAAGGGGACTTAATCCCCCAACTTAAAACGCGCCACGGGCGCGTTTGCACAGTGGTGAAGGGAGGGGGCGGGGCTTCAGGTGACATATGTGCAAACAGGCCCCGTGGGCGCGTTTTAAGATGGGAATTAAATCCCTTCAATCCTGAGGGTCTCTGGGGCCAACTAGCCCAACAGGTACATCCAGAATGCGCCACAGAGCTGCGTTGCAGAGAGGTGTAAAAGGGGTGTGGCCTCTCTACACGTCTCTGCAACGCAGCCTCTGGCGCATATTGGAGGTTCCTGGTGGTCTAGTTGGCCCCTAGGGACCCTCAGGATTCAAGGGACTTAATCCCCCAACTTAAAACGCGCCACGGGGCGCGTTTGCAAAGATGTCACCTCAGGCCCCGCCCCTCCCTTCACCATTGTGCAAATATTCCTCTAAAATCAGCCGAAATAGGAATTCCGATTTACTCACCTGTTATCAGGAGAGACCTCAGTGCTGCATCTTTCAGCCCAGTACTGATCCTGAAAAGTAATTTTAACCGTACTTACCGGTAACTTGAATTTCCTTCATAGGCTAACATTGACTGGTTTCACTTGGAAATTCTTCTAAGTGTGGAGTTTTGGAACTTTAAAATATTCCTCTAAAATCAGCCGAAATACGAATTCCGATTTACTCACCTGTTATCAGGAGAGACCTCAGTGCTGCATCTTTCAGCCCAGTACTGATCCTGAAAAGTAATTTTAACCGTACTTACCGGTAACTTGAATTTCCTTCATAGGCTAACATTGACTGGTTTCACTTGGAAATTCTTCTAAGTGTGGAGTTTTGGAACTTTAAAATATTCCTCTAAAATCAGCCGAAATACGAATTCCGATTTACTCACCTGTTATCAGGAGAGACCTCAGTGCTGCATGTTTCAGCCCAGTACTGATCCTCAAAAGTAATTTTAACCGTACTTACCGGTAACTTGAATTTCCTTCATAGGCTAACATTGACTGGTTTTCAGCAAAAAAGTTTCAAAGTGTTGATTTTCACAAACTACAAATATTCCTTAAAAATCGACAGTATGACTTAAACGTCATCACTGAGTAAGAAAAAGTAACGATAACAGTTTTTACCTGCTATGAATTTCCTTCCATAGGATAACATTGGTGATTCTATGAGAAAAAGTTTCAAAGTGTCAACTTTTAAAATACAATAATATTCCTTAAAAATCACGACTGTAACCAAAACGCTTTACTCAACTGTTTACAGGAGATGTACCAGGACTGAATCTAGGATCCAGTCCTGTGGTTACAAAAGTAATCCATAAAGTAACTAATTGCATTTAACTAGAAATTCACATTGAGCTGAATGTTGCATTGTGTTTGAAAATGTGTTGCCCATTGCAACAACTGTAACTACTGTACTTAAAAGTCTATTGCCTATCTGCAAAGTATTTAAACTAAAGTAATTCATTCTGAGAAAGTATTTTTGTAATGTAATGTATAATGTAATTACAATGTAATTTAAAAATAAAATATGTAAAAAAATTGTTTCTAAAAATGTAGTAAATCAGTATGAAAAAATTAATATAACAATTAATACATTTAAAAATTGTCATTTACAAAACCTTTGAAATTCACTGAAAAAACCGTAGGTTTCAGGCACGTTATAGTTAGAAATTAGCATTTAAAAAACCTTTGAAATTCACTGAAAAAACCATAGGTTTCAGACACGTTATAGTTACAAATTAGCATTTAAAAAACCTTTGAAATTCACTGAAAAAACCATAGGTTTCAGACACGTTATAGTTACAAATTAGCATTTAAAAACCTTTGAAATTCACTGAAAAAACCATAGGTTTTAGGGACAGTTATAGTTAGTTGGACATTGCACTTCGTACAAAACCCGTGAGAATTCCCCGTTATAGTTAGTTCAGCTAACTATAACTCGCGCCCCCGCAATGCACTGCTGATGACGTCACATATTACATCACTCATGACATGGTCAGTGACATCACTGATGACATCACTTATGACATCTCAAATGACATCACTGATGACATCCTCCACGTGATAATCTGATGCACCTCCTCACACCCTAATATAACCTTTGATACACCCACTCTAAATTACAGACTGCCATTCGCAAAACCATAGACACTCCAACACCAATAACTACATACCCACTCACTGATTCTTAGGTCTACACACACACATCCACTCACTCACCCGTACAGTCACTCATACTTACGGTCACTCAGTACAGGACTATCATATGCACTCTTACTCCTATATAGACACTCAAACAACGCCACTCATCCATAGAGATACTCACACACCCTAGTCAGTCATGCAAAGAATTAAACACACTGCCATTTACTCACCTATACAGTTATACACACACCAGCTCACTTACTCATACAAATAGTAGCACATTGTTACGCTCTTATACAATCACTGATACAAGCACACAATCATCCATACAGCCACTATCACAATCACTCACTCTTGCTTATAGCTATTTATATACTCCAACACACATATATACTGCCTTTCACATATGTAGTTACTCACACATGTACCACTGGGACATACATTCACTCACTAACACACTCTTACACACACTTACCCACCCATACAGTCTATCACAGATGCACTCTTGAAACCATCCACCCAGTGAATCACCCATTCACACATCTATGCACAGAGTTGCACACACCCCTCCCACACAAACACTCAGGCACCCATACAGATACTCAGACAAGCATTCAATAACTCATATAGACACTCATTTAGCTATTCACAAACACATGCAGCCACTTACACAGCAACAGACAGACGGATACAGACATACACCCAGTTTAGTCACTAACCCATGCATTCAGTAAGATACGTTAAATCACTCACTTATAGAGTCAGTCACGCACCTACTAAATCATCCATACAGACACTTACACACCCACTCATTCTTCAATACGTCTTTTCCTATATATTTTAAAAATATTTAAACTTTACAGAAACACACAGTCACTGGATGATGTCATCAGTGATGTCATTTGAGATGTCATCAGTGATGTCATCAGTGATGTCACTGACCATGTCATGAGTGATGTAATATGTGACGTCATCAGCAGTGCATTGCGGGCGCGAGTTATAGTTAGCTGAACTAACTATAACGGGGAATTTCACGGGTTTTGTACGAGTGCAATGTCCAACTAACTATAACTGTCCCTAAAACCTATGGTTTTTCAGTGAATATATATATATATATCTATATATATATAGATATATATATATATATATACATATATATATATATATATATATATATATATATATATATATATATATATATATATATATCGCCAGTAGGTAGCAATAGTTAGGACCTCATTTCTATTAAAAAGCCTTTATTCAGTTGCCTATATCTTTGGCACTGGGTGACGAGACCTCAAGATATTTTCCTAAACAAATTCGATGCTCACTTCAGCTGCTGTCTGGAAAGTTTCGGGGTGATCCGTGAAGTGGGGGCGAAGAAATAGGGGGGTCCCAAAACACATTTTCCCCATATTAATTCCCATAGGTTCTTTGAAGACAGCCCGAACTTCTGAACAGAATTACACCAAATTTGACAGGAAGCTAGATCATAACCCAGAGTAGTGCCATTGGGTAGTCTAGTGTAAATCTGTTCAGTAGTTTTCAGGATATTAAAAGAAAACCAAATTTGGGGGCAGAGACCCTCACCGGATCTACCCGCGGTGGCTCTGCAGCTCCACGCATCACAGCAAGGCCCTGAATGGCTGACCGCACCTTCACAGAAAAGTTGCGGCCACTATTTTGGTTGTTGGGAAACAGTACCTGGGGCTAAAAAGTTGTTTGCAAAGTGAATAAAGGGGCAGGGTAGAGGTACTTTGACCTCATGAGAGTTTTAGAGGGGTCCCAGAGGTACCCATAAAGGGCAATAAATGGCCTTACAATGTTTTTTCTCAATGCACGGGAATCGGCGGATCCCCATGGTTATCAGCATGACCCCTGTCCCTTGTGGAACTGCAAATCCTGATGCAGCTCATTAGAGGCCCCGTCCCCTTTGTCAACCAAATGTGCCTCCTGGTGCACTACTGGTTGTGTGATGAAGTCCCCTTGGATGCTGAGGGTCCTTGGGGGCCAAGGATCCCTCCTGATACCTCCAGTAAGTCCCACACAACAGGATAGCTGAGAGCTCGTTGGAGGCCCTGCCCCTTTCTCCACCACTCTGCAAACTCGCCTCCTGACACACTACTGGTTGGGGGATGAAGTCCCCTTGGATGCTGATGCATGGCCTCCGAAGTCCTCACACCAGTCGGACTCTGTGGAACTTAGCAGAGGTAACAGGAGTGGCAGTTGGCCTCTAAGGAACCTCTGAGCCAAGGGGACTTCAACCCCCAACCAGCAGTGCACCAGAAGGCGCATTTGCACAGTGGTGGAGAAAGGGGGTGTGGGCTCCAAAGTCCTCTCAGCAATGTGTGGGAATTACTGGAGGTAACAAGAGGGCTTGTTGGCCCCCAAGAACCATCAGAATCCAAGGGGACTTCATGCTCTCACCAGCAGTGTGCCAGGAGGTGTGTTTAAAGAGTGGTGGAGAAAGGGGCATGGCCTACAAAGACATCTCAGCAATCCAACTGTGTGGGACTTACTGGAGGTAACAGGAGGCCTTGTTGGCCCCCAAGGGCCATCTGGATCTAAGGGGACTTCATCCCCCAACCAGCAGTGCACCAGGAGGCGCGTTTGCCGACTGCTATAGAAAGAGGGCATGGCCTCTGAAGTCCTCTCAGCAATCAGTCTGTGTGGGACTTACTGGAGGTAACAGGAGGGCTTGTTGGCCCCCAAGGACCCTCATTATCCAAGGCGACTTCACCCCCCAACCAGCAGTGTGCCAGGAGGCGTATTTGCAGAGTGGTGGAGAAAGGGGGTGTGGCCTCAGAAGACCTCTCAGCAATCCCACTGCGTGGGACTTACTGGAGGTAACAGGAGGGCTTGTTGGCCCCTAAGACCCTCTGTACCCAAGGGGACTTCATCCCCCAACCAGCAGTGCACCAGGAGGCGCGTTTGCAGAGTGGTGGAGAAAGGGGGCAGGGCCTCTGGCAACTTGCTGGCAGGCCTTTTTAAAAAAAAGCAATTTATTTACTCTGCGTGGCACTCCTTCTCTGGGCCAATTTCACCCCTGGGTTCCTATCACTTGGGGCCAGACATTTCTTGAATAGGGAGGGAGGGATGCGCGGCCCCCCTCCCGGGCTGATTTCGGCCCAAATGGCCCCAACCCCCGGGTCCCAGCCTTTTTTTAAAATAATTTTTTTTTATTTAGCGTAGGGGCTGCGTGGCGCCCCTCCCTGGGCTGAATTTGGCCCTGGGGACCCAATTTCCCGGGGCCCTGCCTTTATTTCTTTTTTATTTCTTTTAGGAGAGGGGGCCAGGCCATGTACAGATGGGAGAGGGGGGCTGGGCTTCCCCCTTCTCCAGGCCGAATTTGGCCTCTGGGACCCCATACCCTGGGCCTGGCCATTGGAAGTGTGTGCCTCCAGGGCACCCTCTCTCCACTGGGAAAGCGGAGGGAGCCTGAAGGCCCGCACAGTCCCTGCCAACTCCCCGCCTCCTGCAGGAGCTGACACTGCTCTGACACAGAGGGAAAGCAATTGTACTCCTCTTTTGAGCAAGCGAGAACAAAATCCTCTCACATGCTCAAAGCGGAGCCCAGTTTGGTATGTCTTGGCGGAACGGGCAAAACTCATGCCAAGCCATAGCAAACAGCTATATCCCAGGGGTGGGCACCCTAGGGCATAGCCGGAGCCGGCCCTGAGGTTTGGCAGTCCCCAGGGCCATCTAGGGCTCTAGAAGGGGGGGGCCCGTGGCCCCCCATTCTTTAAATTTTGCCCAGGGAGGTTTCCAGGGCTGCAGGAGGGCTGTGGGATCCCCCGTATTACATTTTAGAGAAGCCCCGGGAGGTGGCGGGCCTCAGGGCTGTGAGTGGTTCTATGTACCCCCTGCATTACTTAAAATTAAAGCCCCGGGGAGGTGGATGCCCCCAGGACTTAGGGGGGTCCCAACGGTCCCCCTACATTCTTTAAATGTAAAGCCCCAGGGAGGTGGTGGTCCCCAGGGCTACGGAGGTCCAAGAGGTCCCCCCATTGTTAAATAAATAACCCCCGGCAAGGTGGTGGTCCCCAGGGCAGGGGGGGAGGCCATAGTGGCCTCCCCGCATTTTTTGTTCTTCCCCCTGCTCTTTATTACAATGCCCCCGGGACCTAGACCTGGCCCACCTGGGGGCGATTAGAAATTAAGCACATTTTCTTTTTGCTTTTTGGCAGGATCCACGAATATTGCCAAATATTAAAAATAAAATACTTTTATTGGCCCTGCTGAGTCCCTGTGAGTCCCCCCCAAGAGGCCTACGGGGTGAGAATATTTCTACCTTGCCCCCTTTTCTTTTTTTAAAAACATTTTTGTGGGAGTCGGCTTCAAGCTGAGTCACTCGATGGCTGCCAACACTTCCTGGTTAAAGTGTTGTCAGCCAATCAAATTTTAGTGGATTTTTGTGCTCCCAGATATCTATATTTACATATCTATCTTAAATATCTCTGAAACTACTGAACGGATTTACACCAAATTACATCCCAAATCCGGTCCCAGGATGCTTGTTTCCGGTCCAGGGAAGAACTGGCTTGGCAGTTCGGGCTGGACTGTTCCCATGAGGAACAGGGTCAAGACTGATTTGCATATTGAGGAAATAGCGGCAGCTAGGTTCCATCCCTTTATATCAGTGTTGCCCACCTCAATGACCAGCTGCCACATGGCCACAAATTAAATACAAATAATTCAACAAAATGAGAGGCAACACACTTCTGAAGCAAAATAGTTAAGGTAAGGGCAGCCCTATGTAATCTAAGGGATAACAACTCCTTAATAATAAGGGAAGCAAATAAGGGTGGAAATGTGGTCGTAATGAACAGGTGGGACTACGAGGCAGAAGTGTATAGGCAACTCAATAATGACACACATTATAGGAAACTTTGGAATAATCCTTGTACTCAGGCCACCCTGCACATTAATGACAAATTGGTACATTGGAAAGAAATTGGTCTTCTATTTGATGATGAATTTAGATTCCTTGTGATCAGCAACCCTAGGTTTCCCTGTCTTTATTTGCTGCCCAAGATACACAAAAAGGGACGGTTTCACCCGGGACGTCCTATTATTTCTGGAATTGGCTCAATGACAGAACATCTATCTCAATTTGTTGATTCCATCCTGCAAGCCATGGTGCAAAACCTTCCATCATTTATAAAGGACACCATGGATGTACTTAATACATTTGAGGACTTGTTATGGGATGAAACTATGTGGTTTGTTACACTGTATGTAGAGTCATTATATACATGCATAAAAAGGGACCTGGAAGAGAAGGCGGTGGATTTCTTTTTGTCAACTCGAAGGGCCAATCTGTGGAAGCACAGTGAAATGATGTTGGAAATGGTGCAGTTAATTCTTGTCAATAATTTTTTTATCTTTGATAAAGAATGGTACCAACAGTTGCAAGGGACAGCCATGGGCTCGAAATTTGCTCCCTCATATGCCAACCTCTTCATGGGGTGGGTGGAACACACACATGCCTGGTTCGTGGCGGCTGCTGAATGGACTGGCTATATATACTTTTGGAGGCACTATGTAGATGATATCATCATCATCTGCACAGGAACTGAATTACAGATGAGGGAATATTTTGACGTCCTAAATAATAATGCCTTAAATGTTGTCTTCACAAATTAATATGTCGCAGACACAGATACAGTTCCTGGATGTGGAGTTCTATATTTCATACAATAAAGTTCAGAGCACCCTGTTTAGGAAAGAAACCACTGTGAATGCAATTTTGCATAATGTTAGTGCTCACCCACCTTGCACAAAAAGGGCTATCCCGTTTGAGGAATTGGTTTGGATTCGTAGAAACTGTAGCGAGCAGTCAAATTTTGAACATCATGCCAAAAAAACAACTGACATATTAAAGAAGAGGGTCTATAGGACACAAGATCTCCAACAGGCTGTGATAAGAGCACGAAATATCAGTCGTAAGGACATCAGGATTAACAAACAGAGAAAGAAAAAAAAATGGATGTCCTTTATAACTACGTACACGGCATTGAATCATGAGGTCTACAAAATCTTAAGTAGACACTGGGCCCTACTTAAAGGTGCACCGGGAGTTGACAAATTTACATCAGGGAGGCCATCAATCACCTATAGGAGAGGCAAAACCATTAAGGAAACACTCTGTCACAGTTATACTTTACCTAAAACGCCCAATTTACAAATCTGGTTAACAAAACCCAGGGGATTTTACACATATGGACAGTGCAACATCTGCTGTTTAGGTTACAACAAGACAGTTGAATTTGGATTTATTGCAAAGAAAAGATACACTGTTAATCATTTTATCAACTGTCAATCCACACATGTGGTATATGTCATAATTTGCATTTGTAACAAAGTGTATGTGGGCAGCACGACACGTCTACTCAAACTGCGTATTGAAGAACATCGACGGGCCTGTATTAATGAGGATAACTCGTATGCTCTAGTGTCCCACGATTGTGTAACTGGTTCAAACAGATCAAATTTCAAATTTCATGGAATTGATGTCGCTGTGCTAGACATGTGGGGCGAGGACAGGAAACTTCGCCTAAGACAACTAGAGGCGAGATGGATTTGTAATTTACGAACTGCAAAGCTGGGTTTGAATGTAGATGATAATATACACTACTTTCTTGAGCTATAAATATACTTCCCACTATGACATAGATCTTTATGTTTGACTGTCTTTCCCGCAAAATCCTTTGCCATGTCTGTATTTTTATTGGTTGTGATTGTCTCTGTACTGTCATTTTGGACATTTTTTCCTACTGCATAATTACAAATAGAAAATTGATTAGGGATAGCTGTGCTATAAGGGAGATGCCTTGGAAGGAATAAGTGTGCTTTCAGGTCATTAAGTATATTGGGGTTCTCTAGTAATTGGTTTGCGTGAAAATAACATGACCTAGGACTATGGCCAGTGGCCGATATTTATGCATGATTTGTTGAGGCGCATAGTTGATCATTGATATACTTTTAAATATTGTTCTTTCTGCCTCTTGGTGTGGCACCAGTACAATTTTATTACCCAATTTTGGTGAATTACAAGTACCGATATAGGAGTTGATTGTATACGTTTGTGAGACGGCACTTCTTGGTATTTGGTATAGTGTTTAATTCTCCTGACCCCCTTCATGTTTGGACACGTGTATATTTTAGTAGAATATTTCGGACTTTGTTTTTTTTCTCCTTTTCCTCCTGTGAGGGTTTAACTGTGCGCGGATGAGGGATTCAAACCTAGGTCGTGGACAACATGGACAGGCATTTCCTAGCACACAGTAGAAATGGCTGCTGTCACACTGGACCACTTCCGGGGTTAGGGAGACATGCGCAGAATATGTGCGCAGCTCCCATATCCTTGGTAGCGGTCTAGTTTGACTGGTGAGCAGGTTCCGCGTCCTTAAAGCGCTTCTGGAATCCAGGGTCATTGTATCCGGCGCGAATTGAGACGCGGCAGACCAGGATGGTGCTGCCAATTTAAGGTATGTACACATGAGGGTTGCAGTGGAAGTATTTGAGGGAGATTGACAATAGGATTGACGTCTTTCTTTTTTTTTTTTTACTGAAGTGAGTACACTGTCGCAATATGGAATATGTTCTTGCTCAATGCCTATGAGATTTGTCATCCCGAACGTTTTAGACACATTGCCAGATTATGTCCTTATTTTTTTAACAATAATGGTTCATTACACCGTCTTACCCAAATGACGGGGTTCGGAATGTTTTCTTTTTCTTTTGCTGACATTTATTTTGGATTAGGCTCTTGAAATTGGGGGCATTTGGGACTTGTTCCAGAGTAACGGAATAGACGTGGCTGTTTTTCCGTGTGTTTACACGACATATGTAGTACTTTGGTTGTGGTATAGATGTTGGAGTATACCAACTGGGTGATTTTATGTGATTGATCTATGCACTGCTTAAGTTTGATATCAGCTTATCGTGAAGTATCAGGAGAGGTAGCTGAACTTTGGTCTTGTTTCTTTTTTTCCCCCTGTATCCTTAAAGTACTCATGCCTATGTGACCATGATCCTTGAACAGATGCGCAGAACCTTTGGTCAAAATTGAACAAACACTACTCCTTGATGTATTATAATTTTTGAAAACATAGAAGTGGATCGTGGACAGGTATTCGTTTGCATTTTTTCAGTTTTTGGCATGTGGATATTAGTTTTATGTAATACTCACATATGGTGATACACTGGTCGATCGCATATCTCACTATTAAATCCAAATTTCACAATAACCACCTAGGAGGTTTAAAGTAAGGAAGGAACGAGTTGGAATGGTTGCTTGAAGTGCATATGGAGGTGTGTTTTATTATTGCTTTTTAAAAAAACTAGTTCTATATGCAATCTGTTCGGTTATAAGCTGAAGGAGGCCATATAGAAGTGTGTAAACATAACTTGAAGAACGTGACTAGCTGTTTAGCTTGCTGTATACAAGGAATTGGATTTTTGATACAAGAATTGCAGCCGTAAGCATAATTTTGGGATACTGGAGTACCCTCCTGGGGATCTTTACGGTATAGGTGGTGTCATTCATTGAGGTGATGGCCTTTTAATTTGGCTTTTACTGTCTCAAATCTTGCATGGGAAATATCACTATGCACATCCTCCCCCTCCCTTACCTCCCCTTTCTTGTCACCAGTATTTGTCTATTCCATATTTTTGTGTACGTTTTTGTGTCTATGTTTTAATGTTGCACTATGGCAAAGGTTTTCTAAATTGTACACAACTCGATATGTTGCAAGTCATTGAACGTGATCCCTCTGCATGTACTCTGTTAAATAGGATGGTAATGTGAATTGTTTAATTGGATCACTTGAATTTTTTCGGGCCCATGTGATCACTATGTTCTTTAGGAGTTCTATCGAACACTATATTGGAATTGGATGTTTTAATCTATATGTGTTTTTTGCTGTGGTTTGTGTGTTTTAATTTTTTTGCATTTGTTAATGGTTCTTGAACATTTGTATGTGCTTTTTATGCATTTGCAGCCCTGAAGAAGCCGTGTTTGTAGGGCGAAACGCGTTGACTGTATCGTATAATCAAGTGTGATAAGAAGAGAAAAAAATAACAAATCTGTTTTTAACAATGAGAGCATTGGACTGAATTGTATATTATTTGAATATTGGACTGTTACCTTAACTGTTTTGCTTCAGAAGTGTGTTGCCTCTCATTTTTTTGGATTAACTGACTTGAATATGGCTGGGGTGGCGAAGTGAGCTAAAGAACGCTGACGGATTCAACCCAGATCTGTGACTGGGGGTGAGTGTCTGAAAAGTTTCAGATCTCCATCCATCATCTCCTTGTGTTTGCTTTTTTCGCCCTAAGTTGGCAGGGTATGCCCAGACGTGGATCCCTTGCTCACTTTGCCATTGGATTCAAGCTAACCTTGTTGATGAGGGGTGTTACCCCAAAACCGGTCCTAGGATGCTTGTTTCAGGTCCAGGAAAGACCTGGCTTGGCAATTCGGGCTGGACTGTTCCCATGAGGAACAGGGTCAAGATTGATTTGCATATGAGTGGGTCTGAACTTGGGTGGCGACGTGAGCTAAAGAATGCTGATGAATTCAACACAGATCTGTGACGGGGTAAGTGTTAAAAAAGTTTCAGCGATCCGTCCATCATCTCCTTGTGCTTGCTTTGTTCACCATAAGTTGGCAGGGTATGCCCAGATGTGGGTCCCTTCCTCACTTTGCCACTGGATTCAAGGTAGCCTGGCTGATGAGGGGTGTTACCCCGAAACTGGTCCCAGGATGCTTATTTCGGGTCAAGGAAAGACCTAGCTTGGCCGTTCGAGCTGGACTGTTCCCATGAGGAACAGGGTCAAGAATGATTTGCATATGGCTGGGTCTGAACTGGGGTGGCGAATTGAGTAGGGGTGGGCGGAATTTGCGTAGTCGCGTTAGGCAAAGTTCCGCGAAATGGTAAAAAATGTCCACGAGCTACGCAGAATTCCGCGAGCACGCAGAATTGCTTGTTCCGCCCGTTTGCGATGCGTTTTTCCTGTTCGGGGACGCTGTTTGCGTGCTCAGGGGGAAATATCTCGCGAACTTGCCCATGCGGTCGCCAATTGGCGTGGCCATCTTGTTTCACTTGTACCGCCCGTTCGCAATGCGTGTTTCCTGTTCGCGAACACAGATGTCCGATGGCGCGTCCGAATGACGTGTTCGCGATCGCACACTCTCAAGGGATCGCGCGGCCGGCTACCTAAATCTCGTGGCGCACGCGAACGGATAGGAAAACTCGTCGGCGAATGCAGGGATCCCGGTAAGTCGCTACTGCACGCGCGAACACGAATTTTGAAAGCGCGAACAAGGAAAAAATTCCGCTACGCCGCAGATCGCGGAATTTTCGGCAATTCCGCGTTCTCCGCGGAACGCGGAATTGCCAAAATTCCGTAAATTCCGCGAGCGGAGCGGATTTTACCGCCCAGGCCTAGAATTGAGCTAAAGAAAGCTGATGGATTCAACCCAGATCTCTGTCTGGGGGGTGAGTGTCTGAAAAGTTTCAGCGCTCTGTCCATCATCTCCTTGTGTTTGCTTTGTTTGCCCTAAATTGGCAGGTTATGCCCAGACGTGGGTCCCTTGCTCACTTTGCCACTGGATTCAAGCTAGCCTGGCTGATAAGTGGTGTTACCCCAAAACCGATCCCAGGATGCTTGTTTCCGGTCCAGGGAATACCTGGCTTGGCAGTTCGGGCTGGACTGTTCCCATGAGGAACAGGTTCAAGACTGATTTGCATATGGCTGGGTCTGAACTGGGGTGGCGAAGTGAGCTAAAGAATGCTGATGGATTCACCCTAGATCTGTGACTGGGGGTGAGTGTCTGAAAAGTTTCAGCACTCCGTCCATCATCTCCTTGTGTTTGCTTTGTTCCCCCTAAATTGGCAGGGTATGCCCAGATGTGGGTTCCTTGTTTACTTTGCCACTGGATCAGGTAGCCTGGCTGATGAGGGGTCTTACGCCGAAACAGGTCCCAGGATGATTGTTTCCGTTCCAGGGAAGACCTGACTTGGCAGTTTGGGCTGGACTGTTCCCATGAGGAACAGGGTCAAGACGGATTTGCATATGGCTGGGCAGCGGCAGTTTCTGGGGAGTGTGTCGGGCTATGCCCCCTTTACTTTCATCCCCCAGGGGAAGACCATTCCCACAGTAAAAACAAACTCTTAAAATCTGTTTTTTATTTTTTAAATTGTACCACACATCTTTGTTAGGGCCAGGTCTGTTGTTGTTGTGACTAATCTCATGGTGACACTGCCACAGAGTCAGCAACGCTTATGCATTCCCTAAATCTGGTGGCTGTGGGCGGGCCCAGAGTCTACTATATTTGCTGTGCTGACGAGCTCACAGCCCTGAGGCCTGTGAGGTCATCAACTCGGTAAAGACATAGCCTCGAGGACCATTCTCTACCCCAGATGACATGGAGATAAAGTTTGCCCCGGACGCTTCAGGCTGAAGCTCTGTATCACCAGGGTTTCACGTCAGTCAGGGAGTGGAGAGGATGGTCACCCCTACCCTTTCCCATTTCGTCACAAGGGGATGTGTCCCGCTGTGTGACGAGTTGGCAAAAGGCGGGGTAAAGACTGCAGGCAGGCGGGAAGCGGAGAAATCGAATTACACAGTGTGTCATCAGCACTTTTGAAGACACACTGCGTAGACTCGAGGTGTCTGCTTTCCATGCTACTGTTAACTCCCGGAACATGTGAACGCCATCATTTTGTTGTCATCTAGAAGGTTCCTCAGGACCAATACAGGCCCAACAGTTCCAAGGCACCAAGCGAGGTAAAATAAGCAGAAAAAAAGCTTAGCAAGTATTGGTCCAATAAATGGCACGCTGAATTCACTGATTCACTGTAATTCAGTAAAGCAATATGTGGTGTCCTCCGCATAAAGAAGACTCAGGAACACTTCGGGTAAGTCACAGGTCCAATTTATTCACCCCAGCCATCAACTGCTCGCATCTAACTGCCAGCGACAGAATCACATTATCATTCGAATTCTAACGATGTCATGGCTAGAGAAGTTCCATTTGGAACCCAGAGTGAAGTGCAATGTCACACACCTTCCCTCTTTACAACAAAGAAAGATGATAAGGAAGAAAACAAGAGGACAAGCAAAGAGGTAAAAAGGTGTAGAAACAGAAAAACAACCAAATGAGAAACTAGTAAACTTAACAAACATAGTCTTTCATATACAGAGGTTGTCTTCGTATTCTCTGACTCGATTGGTGAGAGCAGGTGTGATCCTTTCCATCCAACGCCGATTTTGTTTGAAAATCCAAAACAGGCTCATCAGTGGAACAGACCACAACAACTCTACTCTTATTCCATATTCTACCATCTTCTGTTTTCACAGCATTCTTAAACATCTTAACAACTTGTACTTTGACCAAGGCTGACAACCAACAGGTGCTTTAATTTTTACAAAGTCGCCCTCTTTTACATCATTTAACTGAACACATTTTTTTTTGTCAAAATAGGCTTTTCTTGCCCATTGTTTATCAATCTCTCTGAGCCTCCAATCACCTGCCTGGTTGTCTCTCAAACCTTTGTTAAGCCTCATCCATCCTGGGCACAACTTAGAATTAGAAGCCCTACCCTTGAATAATTCAAAGGGAGATCTCCCGGTGGAAGTGTGAGGAGACATGCGATAAGCCGTGATCCTATCTTGCAGGACAATTTTCCAATTTAAATTACTTGCCCTGGCCAACTGAATACTTTCCTTGAGAGTTTTATTAACCCTCTCCACCGCCCCATTGGTTTCGGGATGATAGACAGAACTCCTTTTGTGGGCTATACCACATTCTCTTAAATATAACTGCATTTCCGTTGAACAAAACTGTGGCCCATTGTCTGAAAGAATACAATTGGGATAACTTTCTCTCTTGAATATTTCCTCCAAGAACTTAATCACACTGGCCGAAGAGATATCTCTTACGGAATTCACCTCAACCCATCTTGAGTACAGATCCAGGACAACAATTAAATAGGGAGTATCACTCACTCCATGCAGTGGACCCACAATATCGATAGCAATCTCATCCCAGGGATGTTTAGGTAATTCTCTACACACCATGGGTAACTGCCTTGTTTTTAGAATCTTGTCACTGGCACAACACTCCATGCAATCACGAACCATCCTTTCAACTTCCTTGTCCATCCCTGGCCACCAGAATTGCATTCTTAAGTATTCTTTTGTTTTTACAATACCTAAGTGACCAACGTGCGCAAGGTTGAGAAGTTTAGTACGAACACCACTTGGTGGAATAAGTCTAGTCCCACGGACAAGCAGGCCACCCATCACAGATAACTCGTCACTGACTGATAGCCAAGATTTACCCAGAAATGTATTCTTGCCTGACTCCAGTAAATCAATAACAGTTTTAACTTCTTGATCTTTGGCAAGTTCCGTTTTCCATTCAGTCTCATCAATCGCACCTAGCGTAACCTCACAGACATTCACATCATCAGCCAACAGACAACCCTCGTCCATGTCAATTCCTTTGCTGTCCACCAACCGTGATAGACAATCCGCAGAGTGATTGATGGCACCTGGGATATAATCTACGTCAAAATCAAACTCTTGCAAAGAAATTATCCACTTCCTTATTCTAGATGAGATGGCATCAAGTCCTTTTTTTGAAAAAACTTCCTTTAAAGGTTTATGGTCAGAGAGAACCTTTACCTTCGTACCCCATATCAGATTCTTAAATGTCCTCAAAGCCCAAAAGATGGCCAATGACTCCTTCTCGATAACCGAGTAGTTCAGTTCAGAGCCCCTCAAACACCTTGAAGCACAGGCAATCAATCGTTCAACTGCACAATCTTTTTGAAGAAGAACCGCTCCCAATCCTTTTTCGCTGGCATCCGTCAAAATGTATGTCTGATGACCAGGCACAAATGCCTGTAAAGACAGAGCCTTCCTCAAATCCTCCTTAATGGAAACAAACTCTCTAGCACACTCATCACTCCACTCAAAAACCACATTTTTGCCTGTTAACCTTCTTAAATTTTGGGTCTTGTCTGAATAACCAGAAATAAACTTGCAGTAAAACTCAACCATGCCTAAAAAAGACAACAACTCCTCCTTGTTGCAAGGTTCACTTATATTCACAATGGTATTGACCAGTTCTTTTTAGGAAATACCCCCTGCCCAGTGATACTATGACCTAGATAATTGACCTCCTCTACCGCAAACTTACACTTGTCTTTTTAAGTGTCAGACCAGCTTTCCTTAAACTTTCTAAGACTGAACACACTCTCGAGAAATGTTCAGCCTTGTTACTACCGTAAATCAAAAGATCATCCTGATAACACCTAACACCTGGAAGCCCCTTGAGAACATTAAACATGATACGTTGGAAAACAGAGGCCGCTGAAACCAGACCAAAAGGCATTCTAAGAAATTTAAACGTACCTATGGGGGTTACGAAGGCCGTTAAGTCCTGAGAGGTCTTGTCTAGCTCCACCTGATGATAGGCGGACGCTAGATCCAGAGTGGTGAAGTATTTGGCACCCGCCAAAGTGCTGACAATTTCATCAATATTGGGCAAGGGAAACCTGTCAACAATTACCTCCTTATTGAGGGCACGCAAATCAATGCAAAGCCTAATCTCTCCACTAGCCTTCTTGGCAACGACAATGGGGGACAACCACTCAGTTGCCTCTACCGCTTCAATAACTCCTACATCAATCAAACGTTGGATCTCTTTCTCTACACTGGGCTGTTCGTTCAAGGGCACTCTCCTGACCTTGGCAACAACTGGTACCGCACCCTCCTTTAATTTTATGCGGTGTTTATATCCTCTCAGACATCCCAACTTGTCATCAAACACATCAGCGAAACGTTCGGCTAGAACTTCTGCAGGATTATCAACAACCTGTACCTGTACTTGAGGTACAGCATTTGGATTAAGAGAGACACCCAACAAACGTTGATGAGGCCACCCCAAAAGTGCATCCCTTTTTGCAACATATATCTTCCCTGCTGTTATTCGTCCACTCAACTCAATAGAGGCTACAAAATATCCTAAAATGTGTATGGGCCTACCACCATAACCCATAGGAGAGACATCACTTTTCAAAAGGGTAACCTTGGCATTAAAATGTTTTTCAAAGACGTCTTTGCTGAGCATAGTGAGATGTGAGCAAGAGTCAAACTTCATCTCAAGCTCAACCCCTTCAATCACAACCACATGTGAGGGATGTTTTCCTTTCGTGTCATCAATTTGATATATAATCTCCCTTACTTGTGGTTGTTCTTTGACCATAGGATTGTCTCTCCTTTTAACCCTATTTTTGCAAAACTTCGCGAAATGACCCTTCCTCCCACATGCATTACATGAAAATTGAAGAGCTGGACAGAACGAGGCGTTTGCTCTGTGACCCGATCTGCCACACCTAAAACATGTAGACCTTCCATCTTGAGCGAAATTGCTTTCTACAGGTCGTGTAAACTTCCCATTATCTGTGTCATTGGATGACTTACTCTTTACTAAACAAACAACCTCATCTACATTCGTATTCGTAGAATTTGCTTTGTTTTTTGCACTACTTAACTCATTAACACATTTCATCATGTGTTCAACACGTTTAGCTATACCCAAAACCTCATCCAAAGGAGGTTCATCCTTTAACCATAGCTCCTCCCTTATTTTGTCATGGGCACATTTTAAAACAAATTGGTCTCTTATCCTTTCTTCCAGAGCACCACCAAACTTGCATGATGCCGCAAGTTTTCTTAAAGCAGTAACAAACTCCTCTACTGACTCATCGGTTTTTTGCTCTCGTAAACCAAAATGATACCTCTCCATAATGGTGCTTAACCTAGGCAGATAGTGTCTGTCCAACTGTAGTATGCAAATTTCGTATTCATTTAACGTTCTCTGATCAGCGGTACTGAGTTCGAGCAAATGCTCAAGAACCTCTTGCCCTTCTCCTCCAAGACAATGAAGTAATAAAGAAAGCTTGCGTTCCGCACTCAAATTAGTGCCACAAACTCTTGCGTAGTTAGTGAAAATTTTCTTCCACTTCATCCACTTTACCGTGGGTTCACCTGGACTTGTTAAAAAAAACGGTGGTTGTGTGACGTTCTGCTTAGTAATTATGCTAGTAGCTCTCTTCCTCACAGAACAAAAAAAATAAGTAATTTTTTTTTTTTTTAAAACACAGACTACCAATAGCCAATCAGAGTCCCAATGTACTTTTCATGCCTTCACTATTTTCCCTTAACTTCCTAAACACGTTAATGAGGTGTGTTAATTACCGTCCAAACAAAACATTGACAGATCTGTCAATACTGTTTTCTAAAGGTGTGCCAAACATCAATGACTTTTGGAGTGGAAAAACGAACTTGAGGTGTGTTAATCACCGTTGAATCAACACATTACCAGAGGTATCCCAACCATCAATTACTTTTCAAGTTGAAAAACGAGCTTAAGGTGTGTTACTCACCGTTGAATCAACACAAGAACTGTGACTGCCACACAACACAGAGGTGTGCCAATCACCGAAGATCTTTAAATTTTAAACCAATTTTCGTTTCCCGGACTGGCACAGATTCGTTCTTCCTTGCGTCTCAAAGCGCTCCTCTCATTGTTGCTAGGCAACCCAAAATGCGAAACTCCCTGCCTTCCTTGCTGATTTTTTTAGACACGAAGAGCCTGCGGTGCGGCTGCAACAAGAACGTGAAAGGATTTTTTTTAATTTTTTTTATTGTTCGTGCTGGCTACAAGACCGTTACTCCTGGGAAATCCTCTGGGTAACTTCCCAATTTAAGATGGCCATATCGCCATAACGACGTAAACAGTCTCGTCACCTGACACGCAAAATGCGTTCCAAGCCTCACTCACGCTGGGTAGAGGCCTGCTCACGTAACATTAACGCGAGCGCGTTTCAATCTTCGCCCCTCCCTCCAAACTCCTCACAGGCAAACGAGTGAGGGAATTCACAGCACCTCACCACTTTACTTTTCCTGCCGCTGGAGAAGCACGGGGAAGCTTCTCTACACCTACTTAATCCGCAGTCGTACTGCCGCTGGAGAAGTGAGGGCCCTACTTCTCTTCTTACAAAAGTGATGAGACGGAGAGGCTTCTTCCGATGTTGGGGTGAGACCACGCTCGTCGCCAAGTAAATGTGGTGTCCTCCGCATAAAGAAGACTCAGGAACACTTCGGGTAAGTCACAGGTCCAATTTATTCACCCCAGCCATCAACTGCTCGCATCTAACTGCCAGCGACAGAATCACATTATCATTCGAATTCTAACGATGTCATGGCTAGAGAAGTTCCATTTGGAACCCAGAGTGAAGTGCAATGTCACACAATACAGTAAAAATCACAGGAACAAAGCATGTTGCTCTAACTGTTTACCAAGAATACATACTGAGCGAGTTGTTTGCTACACGATAACATGATACACGAAGTACTATTTGTTTGTTTTCAGCTCTATGAAAAGAAATGAGCTGAGCTCATGGGTTACGAAGTGCAAACGCCTCTGCCCTCTCAATAATAGACGAGGCACTGGAGCAGGGGAGGTGGGGGGGCAGGGGTCAGAGGGGAAGCCTGCATCTAAATAAAAGTGGTCTAATTCAGCTCGGAGAGCATTTGCGGGCTATGGCCAGGCTCACAGACAACTCACTACTTATGAAGCCTGTCAGGCCCAGCAGTGATCGAGTGTGCCAGTCTGCAACCCACACCACAGAGTTACAGATAGGGGTGGTCTCACACTCACACCCTAGTAGACAGGTGCATCATAAACTGACTCAAACTGAGGGCCTCATTTATGAGGTTTTGCTGTAGGGCAGCACAGCAGGCCTTCCTGCTGCGCTTCCCTACGGCAAAAGAAAAGGGCAGGAATGCGCCGTATCTATAAGATACGGTGCATTCCTGTCCTTTTCCCCTGCGCCGGCGCACAGTGGGCTGCCATGCGCCAACGCAGGCACCTTTGCACCATGGTGCAAGGGTGCCTGCGTTGCGTGGATGATTATTTTTGTACAGGAAGGGAAACCTTTCTGTATAAAAATAATCACAAGAGGCTTCTTCCTCTTTCTATGTGTGCTGCAGAATGCAGCACGCATAGAAAAAGAAAAACGAGGAGAAATAAAGACATTTCTCCTCGTTGTGCCTCCCTTACGCCTCCCCTGGGAAGGCATAAGCTTTTGGCGCTGCCTCAGATTTACGATTTCTCGTAAATCTGGGGCAGTGTCAAAAGGCCATGGATGTTGCTGGGAACGCCCCCAGCAACACCCATTGCACGCCCCTTTAACGCAGAACACTGCGTTAAAGGGACTGATATTTATCAGGCAGCATTAAGCCAAAAAAATTGGCTTAGTGCTACCTGATAAATATCACGCAGGCTTCTGCGCCACAGAACGTCAAAAAAAGTGACGTTCCGGAGGCGCAAGGAATCTCATAAATGAGGCCCTGAGTATGTTTCCGTCGTTAACTTTAGCCTGTAACATCAGCAGACACCCTCAGTCGAACAGCCATGGGTCGTTCATTGACCTCAGACTGACAACGGCCAGTCACAGTGTCCATAATGGTTCAGTCGATCCTCGCGCCATAAGGTGCAAGAGAAACATCCTCTGCTTTCCACTACATCGCAAAGATTACAGCTGAGCTACTGCTTTCACTGCTCTTTGGAACCAGGAGAGCAAGTAAATAGGCTTAGGGAATGGGAAGTCATGGCAAGGCTCTAGACTCCGTGCTCATTTACATTTGGAACGTTGAGAGCGTTCTAAGACCACTCATCATTAGGAGTATTCCGTAGTTAGTGCTGTCTGAGCATGCCTCATTAATAGCTCGAAATTTTAGCAGAACAGTAACTTAGGGGCTTATTATGATGGCGGTCGGAAAACCTCCTCGACCGCCATGGTAACAGGAAAAGACCGCCCGCAAGGCCCGCGACATAACCGCCGGTCGCATTAGGATGTTCCTCGAAATCCGACCGCAGCGGTCAGATCGCAGGCCTTAACATTGCGGCGGTTGCTGCTGCCCGCAGCGCCGCAGCGATGTCCAAATGGCATTTCCTGCATTTCCCTGCACTGCGTGGCAGGTACTGCATAATGCCTGCCACCTGGTACAGGGACATGTAGGGGGGGACCATGGGTACCCCCCCAGTGCACCCACACCCCCCACAAAACATTGGGGGTCCGCAACGGGCCCCCGGAAGACAATCACCACATGCCTTTCCATGGCGGGCTGACAGCTGAGGAAAGGCTGGCTACCGCCGGCATCATAATCGTGCCGGCGGAGCCTGCCCTGCACCGCTACCATTATCCCAGTCCTTCTCCGTCCGCAGGGCAGGAGTGTGGATGGCAACCGGTGGTAAAGCGGTGGTCGGAATTTCCCACCGCCGCGGTCACCACCGCCATCCTAATCTGACCGGTGGTTTTCTGGCTTGCGATCGCGGCGGATGTCCGCCGCAGGTCCGGCGGTTGCCACCGCCGGCCGGGCGGCGGTCATCCGACCGCCATCATAATAGGCCCCTTTGTACGGACTTCATGTGAGTCCTGGTGATGGAGAAGGGAATGTCTGAAAAACGACCTCTAATCCTCTTTTGCTGCTGAGTTACCCCTTATACCATGGTTATACACCTGTAAAACAAAAAAACAACAAGAAGAGGCCTGCACTGGCAGGCGTCAGATAAAGATAGAGCAGTGCCCTGTGGGGGGAGGTAACAGTATTGGACATTTTGTAAAGACATATGAGCCATGTTTGATAGAAAGTGTGATGCACCGCTAATAAATAAACGTACATGTTTTGGGAAGATGAGTGGAATGTTCCACAGGAAACTGCTTGCACTGTCGTACATATATTTACCAAATTTTCATCCAGATGTGGTGAATGGCCTGGTATTCATTTAGGGAAAGGAGTTGTGCATTTTCATTGTTTCATTGGCCTTTCAAGTAGGCTGACAGTGCCAGATGGACCAGCTTTAAAGGGCCAGTGTGTGGGCCGTTTTTGTAGTTACATAGGCTGTGACGGGACCAGAAATAAACAGCCTACACACAGGCCCTTTCAAGCTGGCCCATCTGGCAGTGCCAAAATGCCTAAACGGCCAGTCCAGGACCCTGCTTTTTAAGGCAAAAGCTAGATAAACAACATTGGTGGAGACTAAATATTTGCTAAGCTGTGAAGGTCATCTTTTGGCAATAGTAGATGCATATTTAAGTATTAGTCTGCATGGTTGGGAGACAATCTGAGCACTTGGGGTACAGTAACATACACATTTTCAAGAGAGGTTTGCTGCATATGGTGGCATTTTTAGAATGTCCACAGAAAATCTGGAGACATTCTGATGCATATTTTGGACTCTTGCATTTCGTTGGACATACTGATACATATGTGAGGGGCTATCCAAAGGGGTGCAACCTCAGACATATTTGAGGGGCATTCTGATATAATTTGCATGCTTTTGAGGAAGACACGTTTATTTTGTGGATGATTTCATAAGCCAGTTTGTGATGCACAAAGTGAATTTGAGACGTGGCATTTTTGACATGTGTAGACCATTCTGCGTTAAAGGCACATCAATCTAATTTTTTGTCACAAAACTGTAAGAATATTTCTATGTTTCAGAGGCTGGATGTGTGACTCTCGCAGACATAACTGTCTTTTATGCCAATACAATGTACATGCCTGGACTGGGAGTCAATGCTGTGGAGGGGAAAACAAAATTACATGTTATAATGTAAACAGCTGTTGTCAGAACAAGTCAGGATTGCCTGCTGTCACATAGGCCTAGGATCACTTGGGGGCATATTATCTAGGGTTGGCGATAATTATCGCCGAGCGCGTTTAGCGCGCTTTTCTGTATCGCCGGCTATCGCTGGAATATCTCGCCAAGCTAGCGCTGTATTACCAACACTCAACGCTATGGCGATAAATATTCCAGCGATAGCGGGCAAATGGCCAAACATCGCCTAAAAAACAGCGATGTCCCTCCCAAAACGGCGATGATCTTGGTGATAAGGCCCTGTGGCCTTAACCCCATAATCCACCTCCCATGTTAGGTATGCCTAACACAGGAATTTAGCAGACGTTAAATTCCTGCGTTAGGCCAGAGGTAGCGCGATTATTATCATCGCTACCCCTCCTTGCTAATATCGCGAAGCTGCCTTCGCGATATTTTCCCATGTTGTTTCTGTCAGCCACGCCTACTTTGCATCTCATTATCGATGCGTAGCGAGTGGTGACAGAAACGGGAGTTAAATCAAGGATACACGCGCTAGCGTGTTCTTGTTAATAATGCGTTAGAATTATCGCCGCTTTTCGGCCGAAAACGGCCGCTAAAGCAGCGATAATTCTCTTGATAATATACCCCTTGGTACCTATAGATTGGCTGCAGGGTACCGATTCTACTTGTAGTTCAGGAGTACATTAGTAGATTTAATGTCATGATAAACAATATGACAGGGTAGCTCAGATGTTTCATCTCCTGCTGCGTAGAGCAGCTTATAAATTTAAGGTCACAGTTAAAATCCTGATACTACGCTTTCATTTGTCTGACCTGAAGAAAATGACTGTCATTAATAAACACCTAATATCACAAAAAGAGAGACTAGGGAAAGGAAACCTTCTCTGACTCCCCTAACATCAATGACAACTCACTTAACAGAGAAGAACTACAACCAATACCCCTCTTTATACTAGACCTACAGGAGCGGCGGTATAAAAAAGTCTTTTACTTTCAACTTTACAAAGTAAAGAGCAGAGGATGAGATAAGCAAAAGGGAAAATGAACAAGGAAAGACAACACTTGTCTTAATACTGCCCTCACACACTTTGCAGTGTCATGCTTCATCATAGGGCCGCATCTGACGTCTAGGTGCAGACCAACACCATAGACGGAGCGCAATTATTTTAAATATCTATGTGAATAAAAAGTGTTGAGGGTACAGAAAGGGTGATAAAACAACACACCTACATAAACCCACAATAAAGGGATATAAAGGAAAGAATGTTCCCTTCAGAAGGGACCAAAGCGTGCAGACACACACAATTAAAACAACCTAAGGGGAAACTGCCACCATTCTTTATTCGAGTGACCCCTTGGTAGTGTTAAAAACCAAACAACGGGATAATCAGGGGAGGTAAAGACCCCTATATCCCTACTGCATTTACCAACATGTTTCTGCCATTATTTCTCGCCCAACAGGGTCGCTCTGGCATTCATCAGGGTGTAGGTCCCACGTTACCCGGTCTTCACCCCTAATTGGAGTTATTACCTTATTTCAACAGGCTAAAAAGTCCTGTGAGATAGTATACTCTGGGAGATTTCCGAGAGGGAACAAATTCCGGTAAAGAGAAGTAGAACATACAATTACTGTTCTACTCCCTTATTCCTTCCCATATTGCCACAATGTCTCATCCTCTATAATGCCAATCCAATAGGCATATAATTAAAAAAGATATATATATATATACACACCAAGAGCCACATCTCTAACTCCATCACCCTCACCCGAAATTCACACTCAGAAAAACACCACACCGTGCGTGGACACATTATCGGACTCCCTAAGTGTTGTACTCATGGTTGTATACCCATTGCCAAAATCACAAATGTGAGGGCACTTTATTCCCTTGGTGGTTAAAAAAAACCCTTTCTTTCAAGTTTTTCCGCAAGACTTACATGGGTTCATTAGAAGTTCTCCAAACCCGGGACCTTTGTGGGGCCGTGTTCTTATAGTCACACTCTGAAATACATAGGGTGGGGAGGAGACAAGGCAGAAACGAGGCTTCATTACCATCCAATTATGTTTTCAAATCTGTCAAAGGTACTCCTCCACTTCACCCTTCTCACTTAATCTCAACCGTATTCCTAAGACATATCGGCGCCCCGATTGTATCTCTGCCATAGGCACCATCGTTCCTCGGCGCTCTGTATAATAGCACAAACAGAGGAGGAAACCTCGCAATCCATACGCTATCCCCGGTCATATTCTGGGCAAAAATGTTCCCTTCAATACCGAAGAATCAAGTAAAATCAAGATACACTTTCCCACTTTACATTCGCAGCCTTAATCAAATTGCGGCGTAAAATTTGAATCTTAATCAGGAGGCAAATTAGATAACGAACATGACCACTTCTGTAGTACACTTACTACTCCAAAGAACCGTAATGCTTCAGTCCCTCACTCAGGTCCTCCGTCGATATCCTGCATGCAACCTTTCCACGTTTATAGCGGGGATGTTAATTGGCGCTCATATTCAAGCCGCTCCCCTTCCTAGGGTGCGTCCTGGGCTCATCAGTGTCATCTACCGAAACTGAGAATGGACACTATCGTCCTCAATCCATTGCAATTCGCGGCCATCTTGAAGAGGCCCACTATGTATCTCTCATTTCACCAAACACCAGTAAGAAGCCAGACGCTGCTTGAAATTCATGTCACTATCCTCAATCCAGAACCATATTAATGGTGTTCAAGTTGAGCACTATATCTTCTGTCAGTCTTTTCCCATAAACATGTTAAACTTTAGCTCGTACTGTGTTGATATTTGTCACACAAAGACGGTTATAATGACCACCATTGGTACTGTAGCCATATATCAACCAAAACAAAAAGAATACAAAATTGCCCTTCGTTCCCTTCTGTTAGTTGAAAAAATCCTTTCATTCAGTCAGTATCATATGACGATATCGAGCATGGACCATATCATCCTCTAACCATTGCAAATTGATGCCATCTTATAGATATAGGGAGACTCAAATGCCACTACCTTCAAAATCTTCATGTCCTTACAACATATAGTGCATTCTACAGATTCACACGCTATGCACCCAAATTGCCCAATGTATCTAGGAATGTTACGACACTAACATGGTTTTCTTTTTTTACATGCTAAATCCAAAACAAAGATACCAGGGTACACACTGAACAAGTTAGTTTTTCATTCTTTTACTTAGTGCTCAATCCATAGAGTTGGAACCAGGGTATGGAATCGTTCAAGCCCTGAATGCTGCTTTTTAACCTGTCCACCCACCGTTGTTCACGAACCAACAAGAAACTGGCTATATCCACAGTGTTAGGTGGGATAAAGGGTTTGTCTAATACTGTCCACCTAAGGTCTGATTCACTATGTCTCTTCTCATAGAAGTGAGTCGTGAGTTTCGTATTTGTTTTGCCACACCTTATAGTACTCATATGTTCCAAGATTCGGGTTTTCACCCGACGAGTAGTCATCCCTACATATAATTTATAGCAAGGACACCTTATAAGGTAAATGACATTCTCTGTGTTGCATGTTGTATGTTTTCTCTGTTCCCAGCGGCGGTTCGTCCCTATATCCACTGATTTTCCATTAAGTGAGAGAGGACACGCCCTACAGTAACCACACGCATAATGTCCCATCACAGGAGTTAAAAAATGGTCTTGATTTTGTACCATAGAGTGGTTTTTCAGCATTCTCGGGCGTGTGTTGACAACCATATCTTTGATACTGGCACTTTTTTTAAAAGAAAAAAGAGGAATAGGTTGATCTAACCCATTCGAATTCAGAATTCGCCAGTTCTTTTGTATTATCTTTTTGAGATGATTTGATGCCGTATTAAATGTTGTGACACAGATACTGCTCTCAACTGTTTCTTTTCATTCGTTTCAAGTAGAGTCTCCCTATTGCAGTTTCGTGCTCTTTTCTGGGCCTTTTGGATGACGTATTCAGGATAGTCTCTATATCTAAGTTTATCACTCAGGTTTTTTGCCTCTTTCTTGTAATCCACAATTGAAGAACAGTTCCTACGTAATCGCAGAAACTGTCCATAGGGAAGATTTTCCCTAAGCGAACGGGGGTGAAAACTCTGAAGGATAGCAAATTATTCCTATCGGTAGGTTTATGATAGACACTGCTAACTAACACTCCGTTCTCTGCTCTTATATTCAGATCCAAAAAGGGAAGTGAGGTATTGGTCATAGTGTTCGTAAAACAACAAAGGGATTCCTCTGATTCAGCCAGCCTAGAAAATTTTCAGCCGAGTTTCTACTACCTCTCCAAATGATGAACACGTCATCGATATATCTCCGCCAAACCCTAATCTGATTGTAGAATGGGTTGGCTGATGAAAACACACTCTCCTCTTCAAATTTAGAGACATAATAGCCTGCCTTTATGTCTCTAAATTTGAAGAGGAGAGTGTGACCAATACCTCACTTCCCTTTTTGGATCTGAATACGTCATCCAAAAGTATGTGGTATTTAGTGTGTAGGAATTATGTAGAGTGGGATTATGTGTTATGGAGAGTAATTATGTGGTATGGTAGTCTGTGTTGTGGAGTGGTAATCTCAGGTTTAGTCTTCCTCGTTTCCATAGAAGCTAAACTAGGAACTCAATGAGACTCAATGCACGTCTTATCCTCGACATCCCCCGACGCAGCCACATCACACCCCACCTGAGAGACCTGCACTGGCTCCCTGTCAACAAGAGGATAACCTTCAAGCTCCTCACCCACGCACACAAAGCACTCCACAACTCCGGACCAGCCTACCTCAACAGACGACTCAGCTTCTACACCCCCACCCGCCAGCTCCGCTCGACCAGCCTCGCCCTCGCCACAGTCCCCGGTATCCGGAAAACGGCCGCCGGCGGCAGATCCTTCTCCCACCTCGCCGCCAAGACCTGGAACACCCTCCCCACCAACCTCCGACAGACCCAAGACCTACTGGCCTTCAGAAGACTCCTCAAGACCTGGCTCTTCGATCAGTAGCAGCACCACCCTCCTCTTCCCCCAGCGCCTTGAGACCCTCGCGGGTATGTAGTGCGCTTTATAAGTGACATGATTGATTGATTGATTGAATGAGATAAAAAAAAAGAAGGAACCACTGAGTAGCACTTCTGGACCTAGTCAGAGGTATGAGCAGGGCCAATGGAATTATGTGACTGTTTGGCTGCACCGACTTTTGCACAATTATACATTTACTGCATTTACCACATAAACCATCATCTGCTGCATAATCTGCAGATTTGAACAAAAAAAACATTCTTTCTAGCTCAAACGGCTCAAACGTTACCAAAAATGTAGCAACACGTGTTACAGCATGGTGGAAGGCCCTGTGCAAACCTAGAATGGTCACCTGTTACTTATTGCTAAATGTGGGTATTAAATTGGTACTAATGGTGTGTAAATCACTCTTGCTTCTTTCTGCGCCTCTCTTGCCTCTTTTTGCATTTCTGTTGCTTCTTTCTGTAACCCTCATGCCTCTTTCACACCACTCTTCCCTCTTTCTGCACCCCTCTTCACTCTTTCTACACCTCTCTTGTTTCTTTCTGTATCCCTCTTGCCTCCTTCTCCACCCCACTTCCCCCTTACTACATCGCTGTTGCTTCTTTATGCACTTTTCTTACTTGTTTCTGCACCTCTCTTGCGTCTTTCTGCACCTCTGTTGCGTCTTTCTGTACTTCTGTTGGTTCTTTCTGCACTTCTCTTACACTTTCTGCACCCTACGCGCCTCTTTCAGCACCTCTGTTGCTTCTTTCTGCACTTCTCTTCCTTCTTTCTGCAACCCTCCTGCCTCTTTCTGTACCTCTCTTGCCTCTTTGTGCACCTCTTCTACCTTTTTCTGTACCGCTCTTGCTTCTTTTTGTACCTCTGTTGGTTCTTTCTGCACCTCTGTTGGTTCTTTCTGCACTGCTCTTGCTTTTTTCTGCACCTCACTTGCCTCTTTCTGCACTTCTCTTGCTTCTTTCTACAACTCTGTTGCTTCTTTCAGCAATTCTCTTGCCTCTTTCTGCACTTCTCTTGCTTGTTTCTGCACCTCTCTTCCTTCTTTCTGCACCTCACTTGCTTCTTTCTGCACCCCTCTTGCCTCTTTCTGCACCCCTCTCCCCTCTTTCTGCACCTCTCTTGCCTCTTTCTGTACCCCTGTTCCCTCTTTCTGCACCTTTCCTGCCTGTTTGTGCACCTCTCTTGCCTCTTTCTGTACCTCTGTTGATTTTTTCTGCACTTCTCTTGCTCTTTCTGTACCTTTTGTGCCTCTTTCAGCACCTCTGTTGCCTCTTTCTGTACTTGTCGTCCTTCTTTCTGCACCCCTCCTGCCTCTTTCTGTACCACTCTTGCCTCTTTGTGCACCTCTCCTACCTTTTTCTGCACCCCTCTTGCCTCTTTTTGCTCCTCTCTTGCCTCTTTCTGCACCTCCCTTGCCTCATTCTGCACCTCTCTTGCCTCTTTCTGTACCTCACGTGCCTCTTTCTGCACTTCTCTTGCTTCTTTCTACACCTCTCTTGCCTCTTTCTGCTCCTCTCTTGCCTCTTTCTGCACTTCTCTTGCTTGTTTCTTCACCTCTCTTGTGTCTTTCTGCACCTCTGTTGCCTCTTTCTGCACCTCACTTGCTTCTTTCTGCACCCCTCCTGCCTCTTTCTGCACTTCTCTGTACCTCTCTTGCCTCTTTGTGCACCTCTCCTACCTCTTTCTGCACCCCTCTTGCCTCTTTTTGCACCTCTGTTGGATCTTTCTGCACTGCTCTTGCTTCTTTCTGCACGTCACTTGCCTCTTTCTGTACTTCTCTTGGTTCTTTCTACACCTCTGTTGCTTCTTTCAGAAATTCTCTTGCCTCTTTCTGCACTTCTCTTGTTTGTTTCTGCACCTCTCTTGCGTCTTTCTGCACCTCTGTTGCGTCTTTCTGTACTTTTGTTGGTTCTTTCTGCACTTCTCTTGCTCTTTCTGCACCCTTCGTGCCTCTTTCAGCACCTCTGTTCCTTCTTTCTGCACTTCTCTTCCTTTTCTTGCTTGTTTCTGTACCGCTCTTGCGTCTTTCTGCGCCTCTGTTGTATCTTTCTGCACCTCACTTGCTTCTTTCTGCACCCCTCCTGCCTCTTTCTGCACTTCTCTTGCTTCTTTCTACACCTCTCTTGCCTCTTGCTGCTCCTCTCTTGCCTGTTTATGCACTTCCTTTGCCTCTTTCTGAACCTCTCTTGCCTCTTTCAGCACCTCTCTTGCCTCTTTCTGCTCTTCTCTTGCCTCTTTCTGCACCTCTGACTTAGAGGTAGTTTTAATCCCCCTGCCCTATTATGTACTAGGGCCTTACAGGGGAGGTCATGCCAATCACAGGGATACCCCAACCCATAGTGTACCCTCGTATATGTAGGTGTTTTCACTGTATTCTAAGTGTCTTTCAGCATAGCACTGGCTCCGGGCCTGGTTAGGCAGAGCCCAGGGTCAGTCAGAGTCAGTTACCACCAGTACCAGTCAGCAAAAAGTTGGGGGGTGCCCAGGGCACAGGATGACTTTGCAACAAGGCCTTGGTTCTTTCTGCATATCTCTTGCTTCTTTCTGCACCTTTCTTCCTCTTTCTGGACTTCTGTTGCCTCTTTCTGCATTTCTCTTGCTTCTTTCTGCACCTTTCTTCCTCTTTCTGCACATGTCCTACCTATGTAGGCATAGTTAGAAATTAGCATTTAAAAAACCTTTGAAATTCACTGAAAAAAACATAGGTTTCAGGGACGCTATACTTAGAAATTAGCATTTAAAAAACCTTTGAAATTCACTGAAAAAACCAGAGGTTTCAGGGACGTTATAGTTAGAAATTAGCATTTAAAAAACCTTTGAAATTCACTGAAAAAACCATAGGTTTCAGGGACATTATAGTTGGAAATTAGCATTTAAAAAACCTTTGAAATTCACTGAAAAAACCATAGGTTTCAGGGACATTATAGTTGGAAATTAGCATTTAAAAACCTTTCAAATTCACTGAAAAAACCACAGGTTTCAGGGACATTATAGTTGGAAATTAGCATTTAAAAACCTTAGAAATTCACTGAAAAACCACAGGTTTCAGGGACTTTATAGTTAGTTGGACATTTCACTCGTACAAAACCAGAGAAATTCGGCCGTTATAGTTAGTTGAGCTAACTATAACTCGCGCCACCCCAATGCACTGCTGATGACGTCACATATTACATCATTCATGACATGCGCCCACTGAGGCAGAGGACACGCCCATTGGGGCTGGATTCATTTAAATAAACCGCAGGTGATCGACACTCATGCTGCTGTGTGGTCTTTAGCGTAGGACTTGTGAACAAGGAGTTATCCGAAATGCGTAAAGCCAATCGATAGATTTAAGCGGAATGCCAGACGGGCTGCAGTCCTCACTTTAAGAGGTTCCGGGAGGGCCTCCTCACATTGGGCAACCTTTTGGATATATATATAAATATATATATATATAAATATATATATATATATATATATATATATCACTTTTCTTCCGTATCAGGACAGTAAATTTCCCAAACAGACGGACACGGACCCAAAGTAAGTGTTCAGATTTAGTTTACTCCATTAGTCGCCATAACGCGTTTCGGCTCTCGCGAGCCTTGTTCACATGACATGACGAAATACGAGTTCTTTCAGGAAGGGACCGCGGGCAGATGGAGGGAATTCCCTTGACGTTTTCTGCTAATGCTGCCACTCACATTTGCAGCAGGTGCTTCGACATGCGAGAACGGACTTGCGTAACAAGTAATTAGATCCCAAAGATGAGGTCGAGCACTCCAGGCTAATGATTTTTTCAATATTTAATTCACAAGCAATCCATCGTGCAAGAAAAAGCTGACAGATGCGTTTCGGCCTCCTGGCCTTTGTCGGTGTCAGTTTACAATTGTGAACAACCCCCTTATATGTCAACACCCCATTGGTTAGCAGCGTGTTGTAATGTACTAATTACCCAATGCACTCTCCCTATTGAGGTTCTCTGCCTTGCTGCTTAGCCTATGGTGAGGTCATTTAGAATGTTCAGTGGGTTTGTATTGTAAGGAGAATCAGTTGGTGTGGAAGGGCTGAGCAGCGAGAAGGCTGCTCCTGGTGGGGCACTTTTATGGATCAGACTAACATCCTGTAACCTGTAACCTAAGAAGTAATCTCAAGAATAAATCTACTACCTTTTCTACAAGACTTGCCTGCGCATCATTCTTCGTTTTAACACTGGCGACGATCTGAAAGAACCTACGTGAGCTATCTTGAATGGACTGGTACCTAAGAAACTGAAGAAGCGCATTTGGAAGAAGCAAGCTGGCAGTCCTGAAGCCCCACCAGTGACCAGAACATCGGTCAGCCCCATCGTGGACGTGCCAGTGCGTTGCTGAACTTGGGTGAGTGTTCCCCAAATGAGTAACTAGACTAACAGAAGTTCCTGACATTTCTTATCACCTGTGAATGGTCAGCCCTAGCCTGGGCCTGCCAATTCCTGCTGTTATTTCTGTGGAGCCTGCTGTCACCCTCCTGTTTTGGATGATGTGTTCCTGTTTTGCTGTATTTGGAGAATGCCCCCCGTAAAAGGAAGCTGTAACGATTTTGCAGTAGCGACATCATTGATTTTAAATCCCATCTACAACCTTAGATGAGCAGTGTACTGGCTGCGTGTGTTTCCCAGCCAAGTTGTGTGGATTTGCTTCCTGTGTCCTGGGAGGATCTTTAGCACTCAAGGAGTGTCGTGGTATTGTGTGCCACCTGTGTTGGATTGTGTCAAGCTTTACTTTGGAGTTACTGTTGTTGAGAACTCACACCACGAAATTTCATATGTGAGCTGTTTGATCTTGTGCACAATTTTATTCCCACTGGCTGACCCTCGTCAATTGGACTGCACCTCTAAGTATCCTGTAACTGACTAGAAGAGCTGTGGGGCATTGTTTTTTTTTTAGCACAAATTTGCGCAAGTTTAGGGGATTGGCAGTTTAACTGATGTTCCTATGATTTTAAAAAAATATGCCCGCACGTGATTCTCTTCACGCGAATCCTACCTGCTGTGCCTCGAGCCCTGCTGTGATGCCTTCGTGGGAATTCACTCGTAATGGAATCCTTGCCTGCTTGTGAACGCCGCATGCACTGACGTGCCGTGATCCTTCCGGCATAACGTGCGCTGCGTGCCGCCATCTTGTGGTGGGCTGCCGCATCATCCTTACTCCTTGATGAATCCTTTTTGCTGCTGCCAACCACGCTGTTTTTCTTTCCTTGACGCAATAAAGAATGAACAAAGCTTAGGTATCCCACAGCGCTGATGTCATTGGCAGCGCTGCTATTTAACGTGATTTGACATGCAGGAACACTGGACGTTACTTTTGCAACCCCTTGCACCGCGTCATTGACGATGGTGGATCTGCGTGTGACAAGGCAGGACATAGATGTTTTTCACCAATGTGGTTCAGGGGAAACGCAATCCAGACTACACGTGGAGGAAACTATCTTTGTTGATTGAACTGGACTACGCGAGGTCTTTGGGTCAAGAGTGGCAGACTGTTGGTTTAAAGGATAAACTGACCATCGAATACGACTGCTCCTGTTAAAGATGATAGCGCACTGAGATCAGTGGTGGACTCATTCTGGTGCTATGTGCCATCTGTCATCTCGAGTGAGATCTCGCTCACTGGTGGTAAAATGACACATTGTTGATTTTGCATGCTCAATACTATGCATATTTCTAAATGGTGTTGGATGTGTGCTATGCTCAATTTTGATTCTATGGTTGCTGTATATCTAGATGAGGAGGTGTGTAGGGTGTGGGGTTGAGGAGGTGTGTAGGGGTGTGTAGTGTGTGGGGCCCCAGTTTTGGGTTCATAGGGAGGTGTGTTCCCCGTTGTGTCTCAGAGTGTTTTGGGTTTAAGGATATCCATAGTATGTTGCGGGAGTGTCAGGACTGTGCGCATTTGTGCTACGTTTTCTGAATTCCATGTTTTGGCCAGTATGTCTCGGGTTCAAGGATACTCCTGGATTGTCATGGGTTTAAGGATACCCATAGTATGTTGCGAGAGTGTCATGGGTTTAAGGATACCCTGGATTTACTTTGGGTGTAAAGATACCCATATTTAGTTTCAAGAGTGTTTCAAGAGTGTTTTGGGTTATAATTACCCTGTTTTGGTATGGGTAGAGTCTTATTCCTCTTCTTTGAGGTAGACCTATCCTGCCACTAGTATGTGCAGTTGAGGGTTGTAGATCCCTGTTCTGCCGCAGTCTTGTGCCTTAGTTTGTGGCGCAATGGGTACTCCGTGTGGTGTGGGGTATAGTGCCCGCAGTTTGTAGTGTGAGTTGTGGTGGCTAGCATCCACTGTTTTTAAGAATGTATCTCCTTGGCTTGCATTCTTTGTTGTCTATGATCATTATCAGGGGGAAGGATGGTGTTATAATGTTTTGTGGTTATGCATTTTCCTTTTCTGTCAAATGTGTGTTTTACTATCTCCATGCATTTTTATTGTATATGATCATTTTGAGGGGAGGGTGATGTTTTATGCTTTGTCATTAATGCATCCTCCTTTGCTGACTTGTGTGTTTTTCATCTTCATACATTTTGATTGTTTTCGATCATTATAAGGGGGGGGAGATGTGTTGTAATGTACTAATTACCCAATGCACTCTCCCTATTGAGGTTCTCTGCCTTGCTGCTCAGCCTATGGTGAGGTCATTTAGAATGTTCAGTGGGTTTGTATTGTAAGGAGAATCAGTTGGTGTGGAAGGGCTGAGCAGCGAGAAGGCTGCTCCTGGTGGGGCACTTTTATGGATCAGACTAACATCCTGTAACCTGTAACCTAAGAAGTAATCTCAAGAATAAATCTACTACCTTTTCTACAAGACTTGCCTGCGCATCATTCTTCGTTTTAACACAGCACATTTTGTGAAACATTAAAAAGGGACTTGCTTGTTCCAGTTCTAATTCTAACAGATATAACAGCCATTTTTGTAGATGCATAAAATAATCACTAAATCATTGTCTGGCCCTGAATGGGCCTACTATTCATGTCCCAAATATCCTCTCTAGCATGTGGTAGCCTGAGTGGGGGTAATCGTTGTAATCCTAGCTGGTGATGTGGACCTTACCTCCCCTTCTAGATATACTGTTATACAGCTAATTCGTCCCTGATCTCTGTACGGGCATGGGATTTAATGCCTCAAAGATCCTCTCTGTAAATGGTAACAGTAAAACAACGAGCTACCCATATAGATGTGTCTCATCACCCCATTCTAGTGTCATATATATATATATATATATATATATATATATATATATATATATATATATATATATATATATATATATATATATATATATATATACATACTAGCACTTAGGTAAGTTTTCACTGAAGCAGGGACTGTTCTTCATTAAAAATCTAATTCATGTCTCCTATAAAACTAACATTTCTCTCAGTATGGGGAGGATCATTCTGGGCTTTTTCTATCAGAGACCACAACGGTTAACATGGCAGTCCGGACAGAATTGACGCCACCGGGAAAGGCGTCAGAGAAGTTGTTTTAAATAGGGTACTCCCACCACTGTCAGTGTCTGGTTCACTGTGAGGGTTTCCCCGGTGATGGCAGCAGTGTCGGGAAACTCCTTGTCTTCTCACTCTAAATGAGGTGTGGAAACACAGAAAGGGTGGACAGGGCATCTATCAATTAATTGTGGATGTCTCCTTACCTCCTTCCTCTCAACCAGGCCCTTAATCTCTTAGCGCCACAGGTGGTCATGGACTTGATTCATGTCCCTTTAATGATGGGTCAGAAGAGGGCAAAATTGCGGAGGAGATACATAAAGCCAATGTCATCCATGATGGGTCTTTGACAATGAACCGGTTTTTTTTATCTGTCCGAACTGTTAGTAACCATTCTTCTTTCCCATTAACCGGCTTTACTTCCCAGGCAATATTAGTGACAAAGGAAGCCAAAAGTATCCGTGATTTTCCTAGCTTTACTTGTGATCTTTACAATGGTTAATGTCGTTTACACTTATGATTGAAATTCCTAACCTGTATTCCTACATAAATGGATTCCCTGTCTGTCTATGATTAGGCAGGCTCGGAATAATCATAGTGAGAAAGAGACAATTCACAAGACAGGTGGACAAAGTAAACCCAGTGGCTACAGCTAAGTATAGTGCATTACTCCTGAATGAATGAATGAAGGCATTTAAAAAGCGCATCGTTCACTCTGAGGAGCATCTTGGCGCTATCAGATGTGGGGAAGTCTGAGGTGAGGGAAATAGTGGACCCACTGGGGTGTGAGGAACAGATGATTGATAGAACTGTATGGTCCGGGGCCGCAAAAAGCCAGGTTTTCAGGAGTTTCTTGAACATAGGTTCAGACTGCGCCAGTCTCAGCTGGGTGGGCAAGCTATTCCAGGCTTTCGTTCCTAGGACTGCCATTGACTTTCCCCCTCTGGATGTCAGGTGGAAGGGGGCAGCTGCTAGAAGGTTTTCCGAGGACGATCGCAGGAGTCGTTTAGTGATGTATGGTTTGATTCTGGACCTTAGGTATTTGGGTCCTGATGCCCTGAAGGTTTCAAAGATGATTACTAGGATTTTAAAGAGAATCCTTTTATGTATAGGCAGCCAATGGAGTGTTTTAAGTGCTGCTGTGGCCGAGGACCCCCTAGGTAGTCCTAGTACCAGCCGGGCTGCCGCGTTTTGGACTTTTTGTAGTCTTTTCAGAATTGCCTTTTTAGCACCTGCGTAAAGGCTGTTGCAGTAATCCAAGCGTGACAGAATTAATGCAACTGCCACTGTTTTCCTAGCAGTGAGTAGATCAAAACATTTTGTAAGGGTTTTTATCATGTGGAAGCATGTGCCCGCCACTGAGAGGGCTTGCTGGTGGAAGGATAGTGCAGATTCGAATCTAATCTCTAAGTTCCTCACAGTGACTACTGTATTAGGAGGTGGAGCCGTATCAGTCGGCCACCACTGTTTGGGCATGAAGAGGTTAGATTTCCCAAGCAGCATGATTTCCGTTTTTTGACTATTACATTTGAGGTGTTTTGATTTCATCCAATCTATGACTGCGGATAGACAGTGCTGGAATTTTTCTTCAGCTGCTGTGGAATTTTTGTCAAGGGTGAGGATTAGCTGGGTGTCATCCGCGTACGAAATAGACTCGATGACAAAGGATGCAATCAGGTTAAGCAGCGGTATCATATAGAGATTAAAAAGTGTTGGGCTCAGGGCAGAGCCCTGAGGGACTCCAGCTGGCAACAGTTTTTCTGTTGATTTGTAGTTGCCTAAGGTTACTATTTGTTGTCTGTTTTCCAGAAAGGATGTTAGCCAGGCCAATGCCTTGTGAGTGATGCCGCTATCTGCTAGCCTGTCTCTCAATATGTCATGGGAGACCGTATCGCATGCGGCCGATAGGTCCAACAGAATCAATACTGCATCTTTTCCCTGATCTAGGGCAAATTTTAATGTTTCCATTGTATGAAGCAGCACCGATTCTGTTGAGTGACCAGGCCTAAAACCCGATTGCTTGGGGTGTAGGATATTGGCTTCCTGCAGAAAATCATTTAGTTGCGTGTTGACTAGTTTCTCTGCTATTTTGCTCAGATATGGAAGCAGCGAGATGGGTCTGAAGAGTGGTCGGGTCTGGTAATTTCTTTTTTTGGAGGGGTTTGACAGAAGCAATTTTCCAATTGTCAGGAACTATTGCTAAATTGAAGGAGGAGTTCATTATTTGGTTGATAGTAAGGTTTATGATGTCAACGAGGGCATGTAAAATGTTCGGGGGGCAGGGATCAAGAGGGGAACCTGATTTGCAGGAGAGAATAGCTTGCCGGGACTGTTCGAGACTGATCTCCTTAAAACAGTTGAGTTCTGTTCTATTTTCTAGGATGCCTGCTTCTATAGGAGAGGAGATCTTTTCCTTAAAGTCTACAATTTTCTTGTTGAAAAACTCGTCAATCTGATCACATAAACCTTGTGACGGAGGAATTTCATGTTCTAGCATTTTTGGATCAGTGAAAGATTTTACGATTTTGAAGATCGTTTTCTGATTGGACGCTGCCTGGTTGATGAGATTGGAGTAGTGTGCCTTCTTTTCTATTCTGATTTGCTGGTGATATTGTTTGAGAGCTGTTTTAAAGGAGGAAAGCTCTTCCGGCTTGTAATTTTTCCTCCATATGCGTTCCAATTTTTTGCATTGGCCTTGTAATTCTTTTAGCCGAGGGGTAAACCAGGGAGCAGAGTTTTTATTGAGGGGGCTTTTACTGGGAGGGGCGGGAGGTGCCAAGATGTTGGCTAGTGAGGACATCCAATCATTGAAGATGTGGGTATCTGTCGAGGGGTCCCCTGTTTGGGTAGGTTTACCTAGTTCTGCTGTAACATGCAGGTTAGGACTAGTTAGCATTTTATTCCACTTTTGTCTCAGTGTGGGGCCAGATTGACTGGGGTTATTCACAATTTTGTGTGGTGGCCCAGCCAATCCTGAAAGGAATAAACTTGTGGTCCGACCAGGTTACGGTAACCGGAGGGTATACTCTATGTGGGGTCATTACGATGGCGGGCGGATCGCCACCTCCGTGCCGGTGGTGGCTTCCGCCAGCCTGGTGGGTGCTGTTTTGACTACCACGGTCGCGAATCCCCGACCGCCATATTACGATGGGCAGACATAGGCCAAATCCCTACCGCTGCGGTGTTTTTAGTTCCGCCAGTAGTTTGGTTCCGCGACGAGGGCGGACGTAACCAATAGCGGGAGACCGCCGTGCGGAATGACGTGTAGACCGCCGTCCGAATCCCAATGCCTCAAATAGGCAATCGGACGGCAACGGAGAAACTACCCATTGAAACACGGCGGAAGCAATACTGCGGAGGAAAACGGGAATCACACACAACTCCACGCATTCGCTACCGCTATGGATCCTGCTCTACAAGCCCTACCGCTGCTGTTCCTGATCCGCGATCAACAAAGACGACGCCGCCGTCGACAACACCGCAGGTACGTCAATGCCACACCTCCTCATCGGGGTCATCCATCAACAACGTCATCACGGCATCCTCCCGGTCACGTCACCGCAGCGGTGAAGACTCTGGAAAAGTTCCACACAATCTAGTAGGCAGGTCCATCGGCACGCATGGGTAGTCACAGGGACGTGTAAGGATTGTGTTGGCCCTGGGCCAAATGTATATTGTGTGCCTCTGTTGGTAGCAGCTGTCATTACCTGATACCATCACAGCTCCTACCATCCCACCCTGTTCAACATCAAAATGTGTGCCCATCTGATATTCAGGGATAGTGATGTATGTGAACAAGTTCATAGGTGTATTGTGGCAAAACAACCCCTACATAGTAATGCCAAATAGGTGCTTGTGGTGTTAAACTCCCTTCCTGCCACTGCCAAGATGAGTATTAGGGGGCAAACCCCACCTGCAAAGTAATGCCAAAAAGGTGCTTGTGGTGTTAAACCCCCTTCCTGCCACTTCCAAGATGAGTAATAGGTGGCAAAACAACACCTGCAAAGTAATGCCAAAAAGGTGCTTGTGGTGTTAAACCCCCTTCCTGCCACTGCCAAGATGAGTAATAGGTGGCAAAACAACACCTGCATAGTAATGCCAAATTGGTGCTTGTGGTGTTAAACCCCTTTCCTGCCACTGCCAAGATGAGTATTAGGGGGCAAACCCCACCTGCAAAGTAATGCCAAAAAGGTGCTTGTGGTGTTAAACCCCCTTCCTGCCACTGCCAAGATGAGTATTAGGGGCAAACCCCACCTGCAAAGTAATGCCAAAAAGGTGCTTGTGGTGTTAAACCCCCTTCCTGCCACTGCCAAGATGAGTAATAGGTGGCAAAACAACACCTGCAAAGTAATGCCAAAAAGGTGCTTGTGGTGTTAAACCCCCTTCCTGCCACTGCCAAGATGAGTATTAGGGGGCAAAACCCCATCTGGAACATACACGTGTGTAGTTGGCATGTACAGGGCCACATACACCTCAACACCACTGACAAGGACAGGCCAAGCACACTGTGTGACCACTCAACTGCACACATCCAAATATACCCATGTGAGTACGGAGACAGGCCTACACAAGATTACCACACACACTCTGCTGTTCACACATCCAAACACATCACACAGACATCACCAACCTTGGACACCCCGCAAGTTAGACTGTGTGTAGAATTCACCTCTGTTGTGGTATAGCCCCCTAACATGACATGTGTACAATCATACTAAAATCAACAGCGAATGATGATTGCAAGAGTACATCAACACCCACAAACATCATTGCACCCCCAAACCTCAGAGTCAAGCAGACCAAAAGTGTGTGTTACGTTTGCCAAACAATGACAAAGTGAATGAAGTAAATGGCAATGTGGAAGTGCCATGCAGAGCATGTGGCACATTTATCCATACCCACACATTAAAATGTTTAATTAAGCAAGGGCAGTAACAAACTATACGACAGGAGTAACAGTGTTTATTCCAAAATATCCTGATAGGCACAAAATTTCAAACAAATAAAAGGCCATTGGCCAGTCCACAGTTCAAACAATGCACATGTGTGCATGAAAATGTTTACAGTGAATGTGTAACACCGTACACTGCCATGTGAATTACCAAAGCACCGGGGATATCAAAGCTCAGTCCAGGCACCACTGTGGGAGAGATGGGTATGGGAGGGGGTCTGTGCCTCAGACTTGCCTATCAGTTGGCCTGGGAGGTGGCTGATTGTCGTGGCCACTGGCGGAACTGGACCTGGGAGATAGAGGATCGTCAGAGTCAGCAGTGGCTGTGGCAGGCGTAGGGCTGCTTGGACCGGGTGGCATGGTGGCACGTGGAGGCGGAGGCGGAGAGATGCTGCCATGAGACACAGAGGCAGTAGTGGCTGTGGCAGGTGTAGGCCTGCTCGTACCAGGTGGCATGGTGGCACGTGGAGGCGGAGAGATGCTGCAGTGAGACACAGAGGCAGTAGTGGCTGTGGCAGGTGTAGGGCTGCTCGGACCTGGTGGCATGGTGGCACGTTGAGGCGGAGAGATGCTGCCGTGAGACACAGTGGGTGAGGGTGAATGTTGAGGGCTGCCTCTACACTTCTTGGGTATCCGATATTGCAGAAGTGTCTTGGGAGTAGTGGGAAGTGTGGCTGGCACAACAGAGTCCCTCTCCACCAAAGGTGTGACAGGTGCAGGTGGCCCTCCTTGTGGGGATTTGCTGGATATGGACTTAGCCTTGCTTTTTGCTTGCCTTTTGCCCTCCATCCCCTGTAGTCCTGGTGAACCACTCACATTGCTCTCCTGACCACGCTTCACAGGGGTGTGGGTGAGAGTAGAGGTCCTGGGTGAAGCAGTTTAGGGAGCTTTTTGGGCTTTCCCTTCAGCGGCACCAGCACCACAGCAGGCATGCCAACTGTTTGTCTGTCACTTGGAGCAGTTGTGTGGATGGGAGGCTCTTGTGATGGGTGCAATCTTGTGGACCGTGAGCTAGAGGCCTGCTTCTTTGCCTGATGCCCCTGAGTGTCATGTGGAGGGCTTTTTTCTTTGCATCCCTGTGTGCCTGTGTTAATTTTTGGGGATGGTGTCTGTGGTCTGGCACGCTTGGAGTGCTGCTGTCGTGTGCTGGGTGTTGACGACTTGGGGCCTGAGGGCTCAGTTGTGTGGTCACTCTCCTCAGGGGTTGCCACTGGCAGGGTGGTTGTTGAAGGCATTGGGGCTGGACTTGGATGCTGTGATAGCTGAATGGCTGCCGTCATGGTGGAGGACAAACCCTGGACAGTCCTGTGTAGCCCACCCACGTCCGAATGAATGCCCTCCATAAATGCCAGAACCTGTCCCAACTTCTTGTCCTGATCCTGGAAAGCATTTAGGAGAGCTGTCTGACCCACACACAGCTGGTGCAAGAGTTCTACCGCCTCAACACTGAGGGCAGCAGGGGAGACAGGGGCAGGGGCAGCGGTGCCTGGGGTGAAGGCGACTCTACCCTTAACAGCCCTGCGGGCACGGACAGCACTAGTGGTAGTAGCCGGGATGGTGGGCACTGGCCGATGTGTGGTGGAGGAAGAGGCAGCATTGTCACTCCCTGTGACCACCATTGTCGCTGACTCCCCACTGGAGTCAGATGATGTTGAGGTTGTGCTTTCTGCGCGCGAGTCCTAAAGGACACTCCTGTCCCCCTCCGAGGCGCTGGTCACCTCAGTGTCAGTGATCTCATGGCTATCATGCGTGCCACATGCTTCAGCACTGGTGTCCATCTCATGGCCTTCCGTGCACTCGGTAGATGCTGCAATGGACAGAGACATAGGTTCAGTACAGTGCCATACACACAAACATCAAATGCAAACACAGCACTAAACTAGATAATGACAACCCCAAGTTGCACAACACCCTGTGCAGTCTGCATGCAACAATCATGCTAAACACAGAAGATGCATGGAAATATGCATTGTTTACATCAATGAGCCATGTGAGGTTCACACAGACAAATAGCAGGTCCCTGCCTCCTTGTAATCCAACATAAACATCTCTGCAAGCATACCCACGTGCCTGTATGTGAGAGAGGCATACATCTCAGCATGTTGCCTCTGTCACATATGGAGTCACTGTAAGGGGACAACACAGATACAGATTCAAATTTGTACTTTAGAATGTCCATGAGCTACTGATGTCTAACAAGTTGAGCAATTCATCACGCAGACTGTTGCACATTGGTGTCAGATGTGTAGTTCACACCATTTACAAGTCCTGCAGTGCACACATCGTTAAATGCACACTGACATGATGCACACTGCTGTACACTCCCTGGTGATGTCCATGACACCTAGAATGCAGAAGATGTCATAAGGCCACATCTCATCACGCATTGTCAAGGGCCATTGTATGAAACACATGATAAAGTCCATCTAGGGAAAATACATGACACCTGCACTCAACACATAGGCCACTGAGAAGTATTTCATCAAAATGTACATAGCAGCAAGATCAGCAATGGCTCCCGGTCGCCATTCATGCAGTCACTCACACCCAAAGTCAGCCTACGTAGAATACTCACCACTAACTCCCTGATGATGGTCCCTCAAACGTTCATACAGCTCTGGCTATGTCACAGACAAGATGCGGGACATTACTGGAGTCATGGCTTGGCGCGCCAACCTGCCACTGCGAGGGAGCAGCCCCACCGTCATCTCTGCCACGGTCCTGCTCAGACGGGAGATGTCGTCCCACCTCTTGTGGCAGTGTGTGTGCCGTCTGTTGGATACACCCAGAGTCCGCACCTTCCGTGCAATGTTCTTCCATGTGGCCTTACGCTGGTGGACCTTCAACTGCAGGCATGGGAGACAAGAAAAGGAAGTATCAGAGACCCTGTGTCATTCACACTATGTGTCAGTACAGGAGAACATAAATGCATGGCACACAAATCGCTACATCTTCATCAGAGGCCATACAGCATGACACATAGTACATGTTCATTACAATACTACATAGAAATGAATTCATGTATGAGGCGGCACACAGTACATGGCCATCTCATACACATGCACAATGGCAGCACAGACAGCTATGTGCAGAAGGCCCTCATCTGTGATGCAGTATGTGAGTGAGCATGACCTGCAATACAGTGCTAATGAAGTGTAGTGGCAGACTCACTGTATCCACCACTACACACCCCTCAATGCCCTTGGCCTGTGAATGGCTCAATGCATTTTTCAGGAAACATATTGGGACATAATCTGAATTAGCACACCCTTCTCACAATGTTAAGTCCTCTATTGTGCAATTCTCAGGACTATGATGGCTCAGTGAGTATTAGGTGTGTGGACTAAACACATGTTTGACTCAGTCCAGTTAGGCATGGCTCAGAGTAACATTGGACAGTGTCTGTGCAGGCCAGAGGAACTCACACTGCAGTTCAACATGGTCCCTCAGATAAATCACATGGATGTACAGCATGAGAGGGTGAAAAGTGCCAACACATGCGAGACTGAACACATGTTCAAATCAATGTAAGGATGACATCTACTACTTACATTGATGTGAAGTGTCATAGTTGCATTAACATCAAGTGGGTTCCACTCATGCATTGGACTATTGTGCATGATGCTCACATCAACATAGTGCACTTAAGAAATATACAACACACATAAGTTATTGCTCCATTCCAATATACATTTCAACAGTCACATATGAGGTTGTGAAGAGTGAGTGGACAGTTACATAACATGGCACAGTAAAAATTAGTCCCAACTTGTACTGTTTCAAAACACCCCCTACCTTCAATCAACTTATGTAGGTGTGGAAATAAGCCTACAGACACCATTGACATGAAGTTAGCATGCATGGCAGTGTAACACACATTTACATCACCTAGTCTCAGACCAACATGTTCATTAAGTTTGTGCAAGAATGGCTGTAGGAGTGTCCATTTTCTACACATAATCAAATGCAATTTCCACTGAACATGTATGGAGCATGCCATGGTAACTATTAGGATGCCTGTACATCGACTTGCACTCACAGGCACATACTACTGCACAGCAACATCATGGTATCATTTTGATCACTCTCACACTTGGAATCAGGAACACTTACCAGTACATCTGGCGCACCAAAAAGCCTCCCATACTGTACAAGGACCTCGTCCACCAGAAGCTCCAGCTCCTCTGAAGTGAAGGGACGGGCCCTGACATTCTCTGTTCTCGCCATCACTGGGTCCAGGATACAGAAAAATATGCAGTTGTAGAGGAATGGCAGTCAGCAGTGTCTGAATGCATGTGAAATGTGTGGCTCTCCCACAGAGATTTATAGCCCCCTGGGGTGGTATCAGTGGCAGTCAGCTGCTGCAATTGGTCCACCTGGCTGGCATCTTTCAGGTGTGGCCAATGAGCGGCCCCGCGGTGGCAGTGCACGCCTACCGCAGTTTTCAAAGTAGCATTTCACTACCGCGATCGCGGGTCCCATTGTCTGCAATGGCATTGGTGGTGTCACACCGCAGAGGCCAGGCGGTCGCTACCGCTATGCTGCATCTTTCAAGTGTGGCCAATGAGCGGCCCTGCGGTGGCGGTGCACGCCTACCGCGGTTTTCAAAGTAGCATTTCACTACAGCGATCGCGGTTCCCATTGTCTGCAATGGCATTGGTGGTGTCACACCGCGGAGGCCAGGCGGTCGCTACCGCTATGCTGCATCTTTCAAGTGTGGCCAATGAGCGGCCCCGCGGTGGCGGTGCATGCCTACCGCGGTTTTCAAAGTAGCATTTCACTACCGCGATCGCGGTTCCCATTGTCTGCAATGGCATTGGTGGTGTCACACCGCGGAGGCCAGGCAGTTGCTACCGCTATGCTGCATCTTTCAAGTGTGGCCAATGGGCGGCCCCGCGGTGGCGATGCACGCCTACCGCGGTTTTCTAAGTAGCATTTCACTACCGCGATCGCGAGTCCCATTGTCTGCAATGGCATTGGTGGTGTCACACCGCGGAGGCCAGGCGGTCGCTACCGCTATGCTGCATCTTTCAAGTGTGGCCAATGAGCGGCCCCGCGGTGGCGGTGCACGCTTACCGCGGTTATGGACACATTATGCACTAGCAACGGCAATAGTCAAATTTAACAATTGAACACTATGCCTCCATAGTGTCTTACTGCACTTGTTTTGTACAATGAATGCTAGTGTGACATTCAACTCATTGATGCCTACACATGCCATGTCTGTGGAAAATGTGACATGCATTGCCATGCACTTACTCACTATGATATGTGTGTGGATGTACATCTATTGGTTGTATGATATTGTCTCATCTTTGAAATCAACTCAATGTGTGAGATGGCTAATCAAACAACAGTAATGATTGCCTGACCACATAATGGTGGTATTTTACTGTGCCCATAGCTGATTTAAGTAGGATATGTGATCAGCTTACACACACTGTGCACATTGTGATGATAACTAGTGGTCTGTGCAACTTAAGCAAGAAGGTGTGGCAGGTAAAGCAGCTACATATGAGTCAGCAGTGTTGCTGTCTCATACAACTGCTGTGTCACCTACTCCTAGGCCTGGGGACACCAGATGTATTGGTGTACCATTCACAACCTCTGATTATGTTTTTGGGGTAGTCAGTATGTACAACATGTCCACTTGTAAAAACACATGTGGTGAAGGTGTCTCTGCATCTGAGTTGTGGATTAAGCAATTGTTGGAGTACATTCATTGTTTCTGCTGCGTGAGTCAAGATGTGAGAAGTCGGACACATCTCATTGTGTAATTTGAATAACATTAGTCCTCTTCCATTTCATGTAGGCGACGACCAAATGTTCACCGGCCTTTCACAGTCCTGGCGGACATGGAGGATGTGGACATCATCCGGAAATTTCGTCTGGATCGCGTTACACTGCAAGAGCTGTGCGCTCAGTTGGAGCCCCATCTGAGGCCTCAACGAACATATCCAACTGCTCTATCCCCAACAGTGAAGATCATGGCAGCGCTGCATTTTTTTGCTACGGGCTCTTTCCAATACACAGTGGCCAGTGCCGGTGGGATGTCACAACCAACATTCAGCATGGTGCTCTGGGATGTGGTGTCCGCAATGATGCTATACCAGGACCAATACATACGATTCCCAAATACAGCAGATTTGCCTGCTGTGAAGGCTGGTTTTTATGCCCTTGGCCACATTCCTCATGTAGTTGGTTCCATTGACGGCACACATGAGCAGGTGTATAGGAGCAGGAAGCACTACCATTCCATAAATGTACAGGTGGTATGCCAAGCTGATATGATCATCAGCCATGTTTGTGCGCGATTTGCTGGCTCCGCCCATGACTCCTACATCCTGCGGAACAGCATTGTACCCCGGCTGATGGAAAATCTACATCCAGAGCGTGCATGGCTTGTAGGTGAGTACACTGAGTCAAGTAGTGTGTTGTGTGTGACATGCTGTTCTCGTCAACTGTTTGTATCACAACATTTCTCTGTGTATGTCACACCTAGGTGACTCAGCGTATCCCAACAGGCCGTGGTTGCTGAGCCCACTGCGGAATCCAAGTACCCCGGGTGAAGTCAGCTACAACGAGGCACATGGTAGGACACGACGTGTGGTGGAGCGCACTTTTGGCCTCCTGAAGTCCCGATTCCGGTGCCTGGACAAGAGCGGAGGTGCACTGTTGTATTCCCCACGAAAGGTGTGCCGGATAGTTGTAGCATGCTGCATGCTACACAACCTTGCCTTGCGCAAAGCCGTTCCGCTGATCCTGGATGACGATGAGCAGCAGATGCCCCCTCCTGCACACCCACACACTTCCAGTGCGGACGATAGTGGTGAAGAGGAAGGTGTTGACCTGCGTCAACAGCTCATTGCTAACTACTTCCCTTGAATATAAGTGACTTTGTAGAACAGTGACATTGTGTGTTTGCTTGGATGTTAGTATCAAGGCATAGAGAATTTTAACTGCTGGCTGTTGTTGTGTGTGTGATAAGGGATGATGTGTGTGGCACAGGGTATTTGTATCCAGGTACATCATGTGTATGTTGAGGTTGTTGACCATTGCTATGGGTGCTTGTTTTTGTACCTTGATGCCTAGTGTTGTGTTTCTGCTGTAAAGGCGTCACCTGATAAGTAAGTGTCATTCTCTTGTGTCTTTCTAGGTTCATTCACCCTCTCAATGCCTCCTCTGCTTCAGAGCTGTTGGAACATTGAAATCTGATTTGTCATTGTACATACTGGAATAAACATGTAGCTCACACAGACATAGGTATGTGAAGAGTGTTTATTTAAAATTAGTTTTTGTGCAAGTGAAGGGAATATGTACACAAATGTGAACAGTGAATAAATGAGTTGTCAGTCATGGTAGTTGAGACAAATAGTGTAGTCACCACAAAACTGAAGTCACACAGTCCAACAGACTCAGGCCATCAACATGGTAATGTGGGCAAGGATAGTCAACATAGTCAATCCAAAGGGGAACAACAAGATACCATCATGGCTGGCTCTGTGAGTGGCGTTGGTATGGTGGCCTGCCACCAAATCCTCCCCTGTGGATTCTCGGACGGCCCCTGGTGCGTTTGGGAGGGGGGTATCTGCTGCAGGGTCAGTGGTGTCGGAGAACTCACTCTCCTCCTGCACACCCCTCTCTGTGGCTGCAGCTGGAATGGTGGGCTGCACAGCAGGCAATCCACTGGAGGGGGGTGGAGCTGCACTTGGGGCTGGGAGTCTGTCCCTCAGAACACCCACTAGCTGGCCAACAAGGTTGACAAGTTGGCCCATCCGTGTGTCCATGGACTGCTGCAGCAGGCGGATCTCATGCATGTCTTCAGCAAGCTGGCCCATTACTCCATGGTTCTCTTGGTAGGCACCAAGGACTCTTGCAATGGTGGCCAGGGATTCAGGGTCATTGTCCTACTGTGTCTCTGCCCCAGTTGTACTCCCACCTGCCCTCCTGACACGGACCTGTGGCATAGTCCCCCGACAGACTGGCACACTCTCCCTGGCATGCTGTGATTGTGTGGTGGTGTTGGTAACCACTGTGGCAGGGCGTGTGTTGCAGGCAGCAGTGGTGATGGTGGTGGTGGAGGCCACACAGGGCATAGTGGCAGGGGGCAGCACAGTTGTTCTTGCCGTGGTGGTGGTGGAGGCGACACAGGTGTTAGTGGCAGGGGGCAGCACAGTTGTTCTTGCCGTGGTGCTGGTGGTGGAGGCCACACAGCTCATAGTGGATGGGGGCAGCACAGTTGTTCTTGCCGTGGTGGTGGTAGTGGTGGTGGGGACAATGAGGGCTTGAGACATGTTAGTCCCTGCCACACCAGAGGGGCCAGCTTGAGAATCCTCATCCGAGAATGTTGGGGAATCTGCATCCGAGAGTTCACGTTCCAGGGGGGGAGACTGGCTCTGCATGTTGGTGTCATCCTCTGCAGTTAGTTGTTGATCTCCTGTTGAACAGAGGTCATATGGTAATTGAGTTGCACGCAACAAGCTTGATGTTAGACAATTGTTTGAGACATTTGATACAACATACACTTTACAATGCAATGACTTTGTATGCCTGCTATATACTGTGCACCATGACATGACGTTGAGGTACACACCTTAGTAGTTCATGGTGTCCGTTGTGAATTGAAACTTGGTGCAGTGTACATATAGTGTAACTACACGGACATGTCCTCATCTGCCTAATTGCGTGACATCAACTTTCTGTTATGCGTCTTTTCATTTAGCTGTTCATGTAATCTATTTCAACAGAGCTAGAAGGAACCATTGTGATGTTATACATAGCTTTGGAATCACATGTACTTTCCTTTATTTTCATGTAGACCATGCATGTTTGGTGTTGAGATGGGCCTTCATGCTCAGACACCATGGCACTTCCACATTGCATTCTCTGCTGTGCATGATTGTGGGATGCATTTGTTTCACTTGTGACTTGGTGAGTATGAGTTCAGAATATGTGACAGTTGCGTGCACTTAGATGTCTGCACACTGGATGTGGCATTTAAAACTATGCCAAGTTGGCTGACATGTTAGTGCTGATGTGGTTATGTGGCTACATGCATTTAGAAAAGGATGGCGGTGTGCATGCAGTCACTACCTTCGTGTAAGTTTTGGGAGAGCAATGCGATAGCTGCCCCATGCTTGTGGGTGTGGGGAATGCTCCATCCTGCTGAGCTGTGGGACAAGGGGGCCTGTTGGGAGTTGTAGTGCAGACTTCCCAGCCACAAAGACCCCTCCCTGTTGAGATGGCTACCTACCTGTAAGGTTACACATTGGAGGGAAATGGCTGGCCCATGCTTGTGGGTGTGGGGAATGCTCCATCCTGCTGAGCTGTGGGACAAGGGGGCCTGTTGGGAGTTGTAGTGCAGACTTCCCAGCCACAAAGACCCCTCCCTGTTGAGATGGTTACCTACCTGTAAGGTTACACGTTGGAGGGAAATGGCTGGCCCATGCTTGGGGGTGTGGGGAATGCTCCAACCAGCTGAGCTGTGGGACAAGGGGGCCTGTTGGGAGTTGTAGTGCAGACTTCCCAGCCACAAAGACCCTCCCTGTTGAGATGGCTACCTACCTGTAAGGTTACACATTGGAGGGAAATGGCTGGCCCATGCTTGGGGGTATGGGGAATGCTCCATCCTGCTGAGCTGTGGGACAAGGGGGCCTGTTGGGAGTTGTAGTGCAGACTTCCCAGCCACAAAGACCCCTCCCTGTTGAGATGGCTACCTACCTGTAAGGTTACACATTGGAGGGAAATGGCTGGCCCATGCTTGGGGGTATGGGGAATGCTCCATCCTGCTGAGCTGTGGGACAAGGGGGCCTGTTGGGAGTTGTAGTGCAGACTTCCCAGCCACAAAGACCCTTCCCTGTTGAGATGGCTACCTACCTGTAAGGTTACACATTGGAGGGAAATGGCTGGCCCATGCTTGGGGGTGTGGGGAATGCTCCATCCTGCTGAGCTGTGGGACAAGGGGGCCTGTTGGGAGTTGTAGTGCTGGCTGCCTGTACATGTGCCCCCATGTAAATATTGTTATGTACCTTTGTGGTGAATGAGAGGGAGTTATTGTGGGATCTGTGAGACATGTTTGGGGGGAGTGTGGTGGACATGAGTACATTTGGGCCTAGGAGGTGTTGCTTTTTAGTTGTGCAAGCTACTACATAGCAGTGTTATGGCAGACTTTTGCTGGTACTTACCAGCCTCCATTCCCCCTCAATTCCAGTGCAACTCTCTGGGTGCAGTATGCCAAGCACCTTCTCCTCCCATGCGTTGAATGTTCTTGGTGGAATGGGAGGGCCACTGCCAGTCCGGTTTGCCAGCTCACGGTTCTTGCTGTTCTTCTCCTTGACCTTGCTCTTGAGGTCAGTCCACCTCTTCCTGATCTCCTTCCTGTTGCATGGAACTTGCCCTACAGCATTGACTCTGTCAACTATCCTTTGCCACATTTGATTTTGCCTGGCTGATGGGGTCTGTTGGACCCTGCTTCCTAAAATATATGGCTCAACTCTTATAATCTCATCCACCAGGACTGACAACTCACCATCAGTGAATTTGGGCATCTTCTGTGCCATGGTGTGTGATGTGCTGAGTGGTTAAGAGTGCAGGTGTGAAGGTGGTGGTGGTGGTGGTGATGTGTGTGGTGTGTGTGTGTTTGTGATGGTGTGATGTGTGCAGGGTTGCCTATCCTTTGTGTGATATTGTTGGGCCCTTCAGTTCTGGAGTTGTGCAAAGAATTGTGGTCATGCAGGGGCTGGTTTTATGCTCTGCTATGTGGGTGGGTCCAAACTGAGTATTCATGTCAGGTGTGTTGTCTGTGTTGAGCTGGGATTTGTAGTTTTTATTTGCCAGGGGCATGTGTCAATGGGGTGTGTTAGCTGTTTTTATTGGCTGAGCCAGATACACAGACACATTTGGAAGTTTTGTGGTGTAGTTGCTTTTGACCGACATTACTATTTCCGCGCGAACGCCGCGGTCGGACTGCAATGGTCATTCCTCCAGCTCTCCCATTCATCATTGCTGACAATCGCGGCAGTCGGAAACAAGCGGTCGTACCGCAGGCACCGCGGTAAGATCATAATTGCACTCGTGGAAATTCCGCTTGTGTATCGGCGGTTTGTGAGCTTTCCGCAGTGAATCCGACCGCCGTGGAGGGTATTTCGCCTTTTCTGCACGTGCCCGGCGGTGTTTCTTGGGATCCGACCGCGGCGGTCGGATTTTTCCGGCAGTGCATCGTAATGTGATCGGCGGTGGTGCCGCAGGCCATGCGGGCGGTCTTTTCCCATTGCCACGGCAGTCGGAATGATTTTCCGACCGCCATCGTAATCGGCCCCAATGACTGGTGGCATTGGTGCAGAGTCCATCCAGGGTGTGTCCTGCACAGTGAGTGGGCCCCTCTATTTGTTGTTTCAGTCCCAGGGTATTTATAATCTCAGCTGATTCTAAGTGTATGTTAAAGTCTCCCAAAATGGTGAAGTTGGAATATCTGACCACCAGGGAGCTCATGCTTACCCCCAGGGTATCTAGAAACTTGAGACTGGTGGTCTGTAGATCAAGGCTATGGCAAAGGACATTGAACTATCTAGTTGGAGACAGAAACCTAGACTTTCTGCCTATTTTAGTTCTGTGATATTGAATGTGGAACATTTCAGTGTGTTCCTGAAAATTATTGCTAGCCCCCCCCCCCTTTGTCCAATTCTATCTTGTCTGGATATAGAATATCCTGGTGGGAGGGCTAGCACAACATCAGGGATTGAACAATCTTTTAGCCAGGTTTCTGTGATAAAAAGACAGTCTATTTATAGTTCGCCAGTGAATCATAAACGTGTAGCGCGTTTTTGGCTAATGATCTGGCATTGACTAAGCCGCATCGTAGCTGTTTAGAGTCAGTTTTGCAGTCAGCTTTAGGGGCATGATCAGGGGGGGCTGGGTTCGCAATTGAGCATGTGCCTGCATTTCAGGCAGATTAGTGGGCCCTTTATTTTGTCTGTTTGAAAATGAACTTGGCACTTACTTGCTTGTGTACTAAGTGCCTGTATTTCCTCTCTTGAGTAGAGAAGGCCTGAGAGGGCCCCGGCAGCATTTCTGGCCCTGGCCGCGTTCCGGACACGGACGGGCGCAGACGGGCTTGCCTGGGTTCTTTTCAGTTTAAAAATGCTTCAGATAAGTAAAGTGTAAAGTAGTATGGAATTTCCATAAAGTCTATCACTAGAATGTACCACTAAAATTGTGTGTTAGGCTTTGGAGGGAGTAAGGAACACGATCCATAAATACCAAACAATGCCATACACAAACACACTGATGGGAAAGGTTAATGAGGTGCGAGTGACTATGGTGACCCCCAGGTCATTATGTAGATAAGGTATAGGAAGAAAATGTGGTACATAAAAAATAGAAGTTAAATTATTTTCTTTGTCAGAGAACGATTTAGGAAAGTAGGAGTTTCAGTAACACATTTGTTCAATTTGCATTTTGAGTTGGGTAGCAATAAACATCTTTTATTCAATGCCCAGATGCCCCGTGAGGTGAACATGCCCTTTACAAATACATGTTTTATGTTAATATTCTCAGAGAATACATTGTTAATGAGTCCTCGTTTAACCCTACTGAAAACCGTGAAAGGACAAAGCATGCAAATAGCTTCATTCTAATACAATTACAGAACATTTGATAAAATAAAATCTGTAGCTAAAAGTAGGAGGAACAGCTTGCAACTACTATTCATTATGCCTTGGCAGAAGAACCGAAAATGCTGCTCCGAATTTTTGAATATCTCCATGTGTTTCTGTTTTCACTTGTCTTTCCCTTCATGTGAAGCAATCTGGCACTCTAACTGAGGGTCATGACAACAAGCAAAAAAATAAATAATTGTTATTGCTTCAAAACAATCGGAGGAAACTTGTTTGCACATTTGTTTTCTGGTCAGATACACTGCCCTACTCTATAGTTATATTATCTTTGATCGTTGTTTTTTTTTCTTTATTTTAGCTCAGACCACTCAAGCAGAGTTATATTTATACCGAGTGCCATTTATCTCACATTAAATGGCAATCCAGAGAGCCTCTTGTAAATAAATCGAAATACATTATTCATGTTTTCATAAACTCAAAAGAAAACACTAACATACATATGTAGGTGGCAAACACATCTTAAGGATTTGTGGGGCCCGGGCAACATATATTTTAGGGCCCCTTTTTGGAACAACTTTACATTTATTACCCCCTTTCAGCACATTCAAGCCCTTGTGATGCCAAGCAATATTTAATTATTTGTTGTGCCTTCAGAAATGGGTAATGACCAGCTCTCCTCGCTGCCAGTCCTACTGTTATCTCGCCACGCTTGACTGCTGACAGTCTGCTCCTGCCCGGGGAAGCAAGCCTGGTCAGACAGCCTTTCAGCTTTCTTCTGCCCTCAGGTTCCAGTCTCCAGGCCTGCTTCCCTTGCCCCCCCTTTTTCCCAGGCATCCCGTTCTTCCCACTTCCTGATGTTTTTCACGCCACCCGCCTCCCCAGTGCCCCTCCCCGTCCCTGGACCTACTTAATGAAGGCAGCAGCACAGTTGTGCAGCAGACGTGCCACTGGCACATCAAAGGTGCTCCAAAGCAAAGCCCGTTTGCGCCCGTTTGCGCCTGGACCGTGCCTAGCGCCAGGAACCCTGGTGCTCCGGACTCCCACAGATACTCCGCCACTGATCTTCGTACCCTAGACCACGGTCGCAACAGCAAAAGCTGCCTCGCATCTCCCACCTCCACCTCCACTCCATTCCAAGACCGACCACCACCGCAGGATCTTGCATGACCCCGTCTGAGCCAGCCTAGGCCACACCGGACCAACTCAGATGCCTCCTGCTCAACACCAGATCACTCTGCAAACACACCACTGAAATCTGGGACACCATCTCCACCATCACCCCCGACGTAACCTTCATCACAGAGACATCGGTCAACCCAGCATCGAGCCCGGACATCACCACGGCAACACACATCGGCTACAAGATCAAACACTGCACCAACAGACATGGAGGCAGCATCGCCATCAGATACAAGGAGTCAATCACCTGCACCATCACTGACGACCAACCACGCCGATCATGGAACACATGAACTTCCAGCTCTGCACCGACGACAACACAACCATCAAAGGCACCCTCGCGAACAGACCACCAGAACCACGGACCAGACTGAGCAACACCATTGCTGAATTCATCACTCGGCTTGCCATAGAATCCAAACACTACGTCTTCCTGGGAGACCTCAACTACCACCTAGACGACTCCACTGACTCCAACTCCACCGATGTCCTGGGAGACTAGACAACATCGACCTCAAGCAGCTAGTGACTCACTCCACTCACAAAGCAGGACACATGCTGGACCCCTTCTTCACGTCCAGCAACAGAATTCAATAGAACCACACCTCGGAACTCACCTGGTTGAACCACTCCATTGTACACGAATCACTGACAAAATATCGAAGGTCAGAATATCGACCTACAGAAATATCGACGCAAGAATATCGAAGTCAAGAATATCGACATCCTATCTACATTATGGTAAGTACAAAAATATCGGGAAAAAAATATCGATGTCAAAAATATCGTTGTTAAAAATATCGTTTTTTATTTAAGTTAAAAAAATAATGTAAAATAAATAAATAATACATATAATTAGTTAAAAATATTTTAAAATGTTTAAAAATTATAAGTAATATATATGTAATGTAAAAATAAATTAAACATATACATATAATAAATGATATATATACTTAATAATAGTTTTTAATAATTATTTTAATAACTTATAATTTAAAAAAAATATTATATAAATTATAAATACATCTATAAACATAAAACAATAATATAAATCAAAATTAAATAAATATATATAACAAATTAAAAAAATTAAAATTATTTTTAATCTTTTCAAACTTAATTATATACTACATTAACTAAAATAATACAAAAAATATTAGATAGCGGAGGTAATAAAATTCCTATTCCCACTCCAAACAGTGCAACAGTAGGGAAAATGTTGGATAGCGTAGGGGTAAAAATGACTATTCCCACTCCAGTGAGTGCAACAGTAGGGAAAGTGTTGGATAGCGTAGGGGTTAAAATTATTATTCCCACTCCAGTGAGTGCAACAGTAGGGAAAGTGTTGGATAGCGTAGGGGTAAAAATTACTATTCCCACTCCAGGAGTGCAACAGTAGGGAAAGTGTTGGATAGCGTAGGGGTAAAAATTACTATTCCCACTCCAGTGAGTGCAACAGTAGGGAAAGTGTTGGATAGCGTAGGGGTTAATTTAACATACTTATTAATTAAATATATTTTTAAAATAAATAACATATTAATAATTAATTAACTAAAACATTAATAATAAATACCAATAAAATTAAATTAATATTTGCTTAAATAACATTAAATTACTTTCCACCCTATTCCCCCATAAACACACAACCCGCTACACATAAAAAAAAACACAATTAATTTAATTATCAATTAATCAATTAATAAAAAGTAATTACCAATTAATAATTAATTAGCAATACATTAATTATCAATAACAATAAATAAAAAAATATTAATTAATTAATTATAATTAAATTACTTCCCACCCTATTCCCCTATAAACCCACAACCCGCTACACATAAAAATTAACATAATTAATTTAATTATCAATTAATCAATTATTAAAAATTAATTACCAATTAATAATTAATTAACAATAAATTAATTAACTATAACAATAAATAATAATAAAAAAAGATATAATTAATATAATGATAAATTAATCAATTAAACAAATATTAATTACCAATTAATAATTAATTAACAATACATTAATAATCAATAACAATAAATAAAAACATATCAATTAATTAATTATAATTAAATTACTTCCCACCCTATTCCCCTATAAACCCACAACCCGCTCTGATACTAAAACGCAAAATTTACTTAAAAAACATTTAATACATATATTTAAAAATAAATTACAAAAAATGTTAAACATACATATAAAATACATACTAAAATACATAACACTAATATAAATATTGATATTAACAACGATATTTTTGCTAACGATATTACTTACTTCGATATTACTTACTTCGATATTACTTACTTCGATATAAAAAAAAAACAATATTACTTACCTTAAGGTCGATATTCTGGTCACCGATATTCTTGACATCGATATTCTGTCCCCACGATATTAAAAACTCGATATTAGTGTAGGTCGATATAAAAAAAATAATATTTTGACTGCGCACCATTGTACACTTCACCATTACCGGACATGCCTGCACCGTCCCCAACCAACACATCGCCTCCTTCCACAGCTGGTCCAAGGTCAATCAGAAACAATGAATAGACGCCCTCACCCCCACACAGCCCATAGACTCCACCAACTTGTGAAACACAGTTCAGAACTTCAAGGACTGGATCACCAGTGCTGCTGACAAAGTCGCTCCCACCAAACCAGCCAAAACACACAGACCCAACAAACAAGCCAGCTGGTACATCCTAAAACTCAGCACATCTAAATGCAAGTGCAAACAACTTGAAAGAAGATGGTGCATTAGCAAGAACCACACCAACAGAGCCACTTTGAACTCATCCCTCAATGACTACCATCAAAAGAAGCCCTGACCCACTGCAGCGACACCAGTGACAACAAAACCAAGGAACTCTTCACCATCGTCAGAGAGTTCACCTGCTCGTCAGGCACTGAAAACTCAATCCCCTCATCACAGGAACTCTAAGATGCCCTTGCCAACCATTTCCACAACAAGATAGCAACCATCTATAAGAACTTTGATGCCCAACCCACCAACCTCCTCAGCCTCTGATCGACCACTACAGCCAACCACCCTCTCAACGCATGGAAACATCTCAGTGTACCAAACACAACCACCCTTATGAGCTCCATCCACTAGGGAGCACCCACTGAGCCCTGCCCCCACCCACTATTCAACCTCAGGAGAGAGGAGATCAGTTGCCAACTCACCATCAATGCCTCGCTAACCACGGCCACCTTTCTCGATGGCTGAAAAAACGCTGTGGTCAGACCCCTCCTCAGGAAACCCTCGGCAGACCCCAAAGAACTCCAGAAGTACCATCCCACCTCATTGCTCCCATTGCCCGCCTAAGTCCTGGAGAAGGCCATCAACCTCTAACTCACCGAACACCTGGAGGAAAACAACCTGCTGGATCCCTCTCAATCAGAATTCAGAACCAACCACAGCACCGAGAATTCTCTGATCGCTACAACAGGCGAGATCCGCACTCTACTCAACAGAGGAGAATCAGATGCCCTGATCCTGCTTGACCTCTTTGACACCTTTGACACAGTCTCCCAACACACACTCTTCGATTGCCTATGCCTGATTGGTATCACAAACAACGTGCTCAGATGGATGGAATCCTTTCTCACAGGACACTCCCAGAAAGTCTGTCTCCCTCTCTTCACATCGCAAGTGAAGCACAACATCTGCAGTGTTCCACAAGGCTCATCCCTCAGCCCAACACTCTTCAACATCTACATGACTCCACTCACAGAAATTGTCAGATCACACAACATCAACATCATCTCCTACACCGATGACACACAGCTCATCCTATCGCTCTCTGCCGACCCCACCCCACCCCACCTCAGCGAAGACAAAGTTCCACAACTTCATGAAGAACATCTCAAAATGGATGAAGGACAACTGACTAAAGCTCAACACGGACAAGACGGAAGTCCTCATCTTCGGTAAACACATTGCCCACGATTCCTGGTGGATGGCGGAACTCAGATCCACTCCCACGCAGAAAGACCACACCCGCAACCATCATCCTAGACAGCTAACTCTCCATGAAATGTCAGGTCAACATCTTCTCCTCAGCCTACTTCCACACACTCCGCATGCTCTGAAAAATCTTTAAGTGGCTCGCCACCAGCACCAGGAAGATGGTAACGCATGCCCTCATCACCAGCCGACGGGACTACAGCAGCGCACTCTATGCATGCACCTTCACCGAACACATGACAAGACTCTAGACAATCTAAAATGCAGCTGCAAGACTGATCCTCAACCTGCCCAAGAGAACCCACATCACCCAGCACCTGAAAGACCTCCACTGGCTCCCGGTCCACAAGAGATGTCACTTCAAGCTCCTGACCCATGTCTACAAAGCCCTTCACGACCAAGGACCCGCCTACTTAAACCACCGGCTGCACTTCCATCGTTCCCCCAGGAACCTCCGCTCTGCCTACCTCACCCTCGCACACATTTATTTATTTATTTGGATAGTTTTTTATATTGCGAACTTGACCCTTGCGGGTATCAGAGCGCTTCACAAGTATGCAGAGAAAAGAGTAATAATAACAATATTAACATGTCCGAGAAAAATACAGTATAAAGTAATACCCGGAAAGGAAGGGTATGCTTTGCAATGTTCAAAGAGCACAGGAGATAAACCAGTACAAACAAAGTATCATAGTCAAGAAAAACTGCAGGTTCAGGAAGTGTCGAGAAAAGGGAGGGTAGGCCCAGGACTGAGAAGTCGATAACTCAATGCAGTCGGTATGCCGTAGTCAAGCGGAAAGGTCAGGAATTGGGAAGGGTATCTTAGGATCTAGGGAAGAAATGTGTTCATTAGGTGTACTTTGACGTCTTTCTTGAAGGATACAGTTGAGGGATTCATTCTGATTTCAGGCGGCAAGGTGTTCCAAATTCTTCGTGCAATCCTAGAGAAAGATTGGTTGTAAGTTTTCTTCTTGTGGAATATCTGAGGTTTCAGAAGTAAGGTGTAGGAGCTTCTGGATGATCTTGAACCCAGAGAGTTCTAGTTTCTGAGCAAGATATCTAGGGGTTTTGAAGTGGAGGGCTTTGTATGTCATGCAGGCAATTTTTAGCCGGATTATTGCTTCAAAAGGGAGCCAGTTGAGGGATATCAGATCAGCGGCAAGGTGGTTGTTTCTTTTTGAGCCAGTGATGAGCCTGGCAGCAGAGTTGAGCAAGGCTCTCAGAGGAGCCGGTTTGGATCTGGCCAGTCAGAGAGGGTGGCACTTCCTTAGTCCAACCTGGGAATCACTAGTGCTTGTACTGCATGCTTGAAGTCATTGGGGGGAAGGAAGGGTTTTAATTTTCTTAGAATGTTCATTTTGTGATCGCTCCTTTGGTCGCTGCACTGATGTGTTTCTGCATGTTGAGGTTCTTGTCAAGAGTTAATCCCAGTGATCTTGCAGAGTCAGTGACTTGTGGAATGCAGTTGAGGGCTGTTAGATTTTTCAACCATTCTTCAATGATAGGTGATTGGTTAGGTGTGGCGATCACTAGGAAATCAGTTTTTGGAGTATTTAGTTTGAGATGATTGGATGCTAGCCAATTTTGAGTTTTCTGAAGAGTTGTGTTGAGGGAACTGATGTCTTCTGGGAAGGAGACTTTTAGGTATAGTTGGGTATCATCAGGTACATGTGCTAGTGGATGTTGGATGAACTCAAAATGTCCATAAGAGGTTCCATGAACAGGTTGAAGAGAGTGGGCGAGAGTGAGGAGCCCTGTGGTACCCCTTATGTGACCAGCGTGGACTGCAACAGTGAGTGATTAACCTTGATTCTTTGAGACCTGTTATGAAGTTAAGAGGTGAACCATTTAAGGACTGATCCTGATAACCCAATATGGAGTTCCAAAAGGCCAAGTAGGTTGTCATGCTTAACCATATCAAATGCCAACGATAAGTGGGGGAGGATTAAAGGACAGGAATGGTTTTGATCCAGGATGTCTAGGGCTTCATCTTCTATGCGTGTCATAGGCAATTCGGTGCTGTGTCTTGGACGGAAGCTGGATTGAAATTGGTCTCCCTTGCAAATGCTGCTGCCTCACCGGAGGACTCGCCTTCTCCCACCTCACTGCCAAAGCCTGGAACACCCGCCACCTCTGCACCGCACCCTCGCTGACCAACTTCAGGAAGGGGCTCAAGACCTGGCTCTTTGAATGAGACCTACAGCAAGCACCTGGATACCCTTCTTGGGTGACAAGCAGCGCTCTATAAATACTTCTTGAGTTGAGTTGAGTACACACAAAAACAGCCGAAAGCTCAAGCCGCCTGTTGTCCATCAACCAAATAAAAACAAATGAAAGCTTGACAGGCCTTGATAAAGCCTTTTCTTTTTTAGTTTAGATCTGCATATTTTTTTACTTGCAACAATTTAATAGGAAATTTAGGGGCTGATTCCGATTCGGGCCGGAAAACGTACCGACCGACTCGGAGCCGGAATTAATTCCGACCGACACGTACCGGTGCAGCCCGACCCGCAAAGTACGATGAAAAGCGTGCA